>CM063517.1:43358309-44558309 GCA_032199755.1 Ambrosia artemisiifolia | reverse complement strand
GTTTCTTGCAAGGTTCTCAACCTGATCATAGGATAGAAAGACAATATTTCCAAAAGAGGATTCAGTGATCCTTTCATTCACTTGATGATAACATTACATTGCTTTTTCAAATAGAACAACATTTTCTTACAACTTAAACAAAGAACCTTTTAAGGTTCTTGCCATTCCAATGTCGAGGGAGCTTCTTGCCTTCCATGTTGGCAAGCTTGTAAGACCCTCCTTTGTGGGATTCAAGGATGGTGTAGGGACCTTCCCATTTTGGTCCTAGCTTTCCTTGGTTTTCCTTCTTACTTGCTTCATTGTTTCTGAGGACCAGATCACCTGGCTTGAAGCGTTCATGCTTGACTTTGGCATTGTAGTAGGACTCCATCTTTTGTTTGTACCTGGCTTCTCTTATTGCTGCCAAGTCTCTTGCTTCTTCTAGTAGATCAAGATTGAGTGACGTTTCACGTTCGTTTGCCTGGATGTCAACATGAAGGGTTCTGGGTGTGGTGACCCCAATTTCAGCAGGTATGACTGCTTCAGATCCGAAGGTAAGGCTGTAAGGCGTCTTCTTGTTACTTGTTTTCTCAGTGGTTTGGATTGCCCAAAGAACGCTTGGTAGTTCTTCCAACCAATTTCCTCCTTGACGACCCAGCCTAGCCTTGATCCCTTCAACCACACTTCTGTTCATCCTTTCAACCTGCCCATTGGATTGAGGGTATGCTACAGAGCTAAAGACTTGTGTTATTCGATACTCTTTGCACCAAGCACTGAATGGCTTTTTTGCGAACTGTTTGCCATTATCTGTAACTAGCACCCCGGGCAAGCCATATCGACAGATGATACTTTCCCAGACAAAATCAATTATCTTTTTCCCAGATATTTTTCCCAAAGGCTTCACTTCTGGCCACTTCGTGAAGTAATCAACTGCAACCAACAGGAATTTGACCCCTCCTTTTGCAGGTGGGAAGGGTCCCACGATATCCATTCCCCATTTGTGGAATGGCCATGCTGAAGTAATAGGCACCAAATCATGCTTGGGACTCTTTGGGACAGGTGCATGGATTTGGCAGGCTTCACATTTCTTCAATTGTTCTGATGCATCACGATGCATGGTAGGCCAGAAGTAACCTAGGTTCATGAGTTTTGCCACAACTGATCTTGGACCACAATGAGCTCCACATATTCCTTCATGAACCTCCTTGATCAAGTACCTTTTTTGCTCAAGACCAACACATCGAAGCAATGGGGCCAAGTACCCTTTTTTATAGAGTATATCGTCCTGGATTATGTATTGCTTAGACTTGATCCGAATCCTTTCAGCTTCAACAGGATCTTGGGGCAGTTCACCTCTTTGCAGGAACCTTTCAAATGGAGTCATCCAATTTGGTTCATTTTCAGTGATGACGTCTTGAACTTCAATTTCTGATATTGCAGGATGTTTGATCACTTCAACCAACACCTTTTTAGTGAGGTGAGCAAAGTTTAACGAAGCAAGCTTGCTAAGGGCATCAGCCTTCTTGTTATGAGACCTTGGAACCTGTTTAATCTTGCAACACTGGAAGGTGTTCATGATCTCCTTGGCCTTCTCTCTGTACTTTTTCATGTTAGGTTCCTTGGCGATGTAGTTATCGTTCACTTGATTGGAAACCAGTAGTGAGTCAGTGAACACTTGAAGCTTATGAACCACCATCTTCTTTGCAAGCTTGAGTCCTGCTATCAGGGCTTCGTATTCTGCTTCGTTGTTAGTTGTCTGAATTTCCAAACGAAGGGCATATGTGAATTCTAACCCTTCAGGGTTGATTAGTACAAGACTAGCCCCCGACCCTTCAACACTGGAAGCTCCATCTGTGTAAAGCTTCCAGGCTTCTGGATCGATGGGATCATCTATGGTGATATTAACTTCGGCCGTTTCCACCCTTGGAATTTCAGCAATGAAATCAGCAAGTATTTGTGCTTTTATTGCTTTTCTCGGGACGTAGGTGATTTTGTGTTCACCTAGTTCAACAGCCCATTTGGCTAGCCATCCCGAGGTTTCAGGCCTTTCAAGCACATTTTTGATTGGTTGGTCAGTGATCACTTGTATGGGATGTGCTTGAAAGTACATTCGAAGCCTTCTGGCTGTTTGCACTAAGGCTAAGGCCAGTTTTTCCAAAGGAGGGTACTTGACCTCTGCTAACTTTAACGTTTTACTGAAGAAATAAACGGGTACCTGAGCTTTGTCTCTTTCTATGGTGAGAACAGCGCTGAAGGCTTCATCAGTAACTGAAAGATAGACAGAGATCGTTTCCCCTGCTTCAGGTGTTGCAATTGTGGGAAGGGAAGCTAAATAATGTTTCATGTTGTTGAAGGTTTCCTCTGCTTCTTCCGTCCACCTGAAGTCTTGTTGGGTTTATATGAGACCACAGTTACCAGGTTTAACCATGTTTAGTTATATGCTAGAGTTGGAGGGTTAGATATGTAATTAAAGCATAGTTGTAGTGAAGAAACCCTAGACTGCGCACTTAAAGCACGGGGATTGCGAACTTATTGTTAAGTTCGCAGTCATCAGATTTCCCTATAAATAGAACCTCATTTGTGCAGCTAGGGTTAGGGTTTTTGATGTATCTTTGAGAGCACAAGTTAAAGGTGCGAACTTATCTAGAATAGTGCGAACTTATCCATGGTTGTTCAAAGTAGAAATCTTTAATGGAATCGTGTCTTTATGTTTCTTGTGTGTCGGTTTTTATAATCTTCATCTAGTTCCTTAACTTGTCTTGATTAATCAACTAAAACACCTAACAAATAGGTGTTTCTAGTTGATAACAATCTAGTGCACACTTAAGATCTAGTATTTTGGGACTACAATTTGGTATCAGAGCCTCTGTGCTCGAGATTGTATCTATCTAAAGATATCAAAACCCTCCTTGTTAGTTTTTGCTATCAAGTTTTTCAAAAAATTTTGTGTTTATCAAACTTTGAATATTTTCACTAGTTTTTGCCTTAAAATCTCGTGAAAAGTGTTTCTAAGGTGTTTAAAAGTTATTATTTTCAGTAGAAACATCATTCAAGAGCTTCAAAACAATTGAAAATCTCTTGGACATGTTTTTGGTAAGTTAAAAATCTCAACAGCCGTATCTGCGTACTTAATTGTGCGCACTTAACTCATAAAGTGTGAACTTGTTTCTTGCTTGTGAGTACTTGCTTCAAGAGTGCGAACTTAGCTCATAGAGTGTGAACTTGTTTCTTGCTTGTGAGCACTTGTTTCAAGAGTTGAGTACTTAGCTCATAAGTTGCATACTTGATATTTCAAGGTGTGCACTTATTAACAGCCACTGCTGCGCACTTAAGTCAAAAAGTGTGTGCACTTGTGTCTGTGTGAGCACTTAAATTTACACAAGGCTTTATAGCTTTCTCTCTCCTGGCACCACAACTAGGGTTTCTGCATACTTATCTGAAATCTCTAGTTGGTGTGCGAACTTACTGAAAAGGTGCATTTTCTGAGCACTTGGCTAGGGTTACTGCGAACTTAAATCTTAAACGAGAGTTTAAGTGTCTGTGTACTTGTACAAGTGCGCAGGCTGATCAGTCAAGACTGAGTACTTGTGCTGCTCTGACTTGGCTGAACTGCGAACTTAAGCCAATAGTGTGTGCTACAGGGACTGCGCACTTAACAGGAGATTCAGGGACTTATCATCTTTGCTTCTTATTTGTTTCAGGTTTTCAAGGTACTGCGAACTTAGACTGCGAACTTGTGAAAACTGCGAACTTGAGCTGAGTGCGTACTTGACTGCGTACTTGTGGACTGTTTTGACTTTTCAAGGACTTTGGACTATAACTTGCTAATCAATTCAATCAAAACCCTAAAATCAATCTAAAATCAACCTAAAATCAATCTTAAATCATGTCTGGTAACAACTCATTCCAAGTTAACCCCATAACTCAAGCTGAACTTGAAACCGGCACTATAACACGTATTCCCAAGTTGATGGGTGCAGAAGACTATGGCACATGGAAGAACAGAATGAAAGCTTTCTACTTTGTCAACGATCACACCCAATGGAACTCAGTCCAGCTCGGACCTCACATTCCAACCAGAACCACTGATGCTGGAGAAGTGTTCAACACTGATCCCACTACATACACTGATCTCGACAAACAACTGTTGCAGAGAGATCACAAAGCCTACGATGCTCTCACCATGGCTTTGTCAAATGATGTTTACAATATGTTTGAAGAATACGGATCAGCGCACGATCTGTGGTTTGCTCTGAGTGAGTATTATGAAGGCAATGCTGAGATGAGGCAAAACAAACAAGATATGATTCAAAAGGAGTACGACATGTTTGGAAGTATCCGTGGTGAGAGTCTGTCTTCACACATTGACAGGTTCATGAATTTGTTGACCAAGATGAAGAAAGCGGGTATTCCTGTAAACAACCGCAATTCCATCAAGAAGCTGCTCGATTCTCTCCCAAAGGAGTGGAGTGTCCAATGTATGTTGATCAAAAAGGACTACTTGGATGCTCAGTCTACTTTGGCAGATCTCATAAACACTCTGAAATCATTTGAGATGGACATCACTAAAAGAGAAATGAATCAGACTGTCCCGAAGGTGACTCCCAGTAGTGCTATGAAGAATCTGGCTTTGATGGCCCCAATTGGTGATATGAGTTCAAGTTCGTTGCATTCGTATGTGGATTCTGCAGGGATTGGTAGTTCAAGTTCGGGGAAAGCTCCAATGTATTCTGAAAGGGCTGCAAAGACTCTAACTCCACAGGCTGCTAAACTGGCTGCTGAACATGTGGAACTTTTCAACTCTTTCATGAGCAGTTTTGAAGCTTTGAAGACAGGAGAAATTAAGAATGAGATGATGTCTCCAGAGGATATGTACCAGGTTGACCCAGATGACATGGAAGAGATGGATTTGAAATGGCAGATGGCTATGATCACTTTACGAGTGAAGCGTTTTCAAGACAGAACCGGAAGAAGAGTTGGTATGGGAAAGGCTAGGTTTGATAAGTCCAAAATCAGGTGTTACAACTGCAAGGTCCTCGGGCATTTCAAGTACGAATGCCCCACACTGAACCAAGCTGAAATCAAGCCTGCAAAGAGGTTGGTGGCCATAACCGATGGTAATGAGGGAAACGATAAGGAACCACAAAAGGCTTTGGTTGTTGAAGATTTCGACTGGGGAGAAGAGGCAGCTGCTGCTGAAGTTGAGGTGAACAAAGCCCTGATGGCCACAATCTGCACCAAATCTTCTAATGGCGTGAACTCTGTTGAAGGATCATCTGCTGAGGTTCTAAAGGGGGAAATGCAGAAGTATGCCGGGCTGAAGAGTGTGTTGACTGACGAGAGGGTGAATGATGAGAAAAGAGAGGAGGCGCTGATAGCTGAAAAGACTTCATCAGAGAAGGTCGCTGAGGAGGTGAAAAGCTCTTCTAAGAAAGCTGAGGAAAGGGACATGGTAAATATTCCTTTAGAAATTAAATCTAAACTGTGCTCACCTAGGTGTGTTACAGCTGTCGCATACTGTTTATCACACAACAGACGAGTTTTAAGAGAAATGGATGACATTCGTAAAATCAACTCTGAAATGAAAGAAAATGAGTGGGCATATCAGCGAAAGTTAAATGCAACTCTAGCTGAAATGCAAACTTTAAAAGAATTTGTGCTTAAGAAAGATTTTCTGATAAACGATTTAACCTCAAAACTAGAGAAATCTAGAAATGAGACAACTCGTCTTCAAATTGTTGTGGATAAATGGAATGTGAGCAAACGGGCTCATGCTGATATAATCGAGTGTGGGAGACAATCATTCGTAAAGGATGGAATTGGGTACAAGGATAAGAATGGAATCGAAAGATCTCTATTCTTACCCTTGAGCCAAAGTGAATACATACCCATTCCATCACCTCATCCAAAAAATGACCTTTTTGAAAATCAATGTGATGAGTCTGAGTCAAATACTAATATAAGTAAAAGCAATGCAGATGTGACCCAACAGGCTCAGGTGGAGGATGATGTGTGTTGTGGTGGCCAGACAGTGGGTTTAGGACATCCGGGTGCCAATTACTCAACAGTGAATTGGTTTATCTGGAACAATGAAAATTCGAAAAACAATTCTATTTTGGATGAATGTAAAACTTTAACTAAATCGGATGACTGTAATAGTTTGCCTAGGATGGATGACTGTAATAGTTTAACTAGGTTGGATGACTGTAAACTTGATTTAAAAGGGGCTGTGGCTCCCGATGATAGGAAGCCTCCTATCAAACGATCTAATGTTTGTGTTGAAAATGTTATTCCTGTGTGTGTTGATCTTAATGCTGCATTCTCTGATGATAATCATGTGCTCAAACCATCTGTGTTTGTGCCAGAACTTAAGCGTAACAGGTTTGGGAAATTTCTCACTGAGGAAATCCCAGAATTTATCCCCTCATCCACAGATGTATCAGGTTCTGAAGAATCACAAAGTGAAACAGGTACCTCAAGTTCTGAAGAATCACTGAGTGACACAGAGAGCAGCTCCAGCTTAAATAATCTGGACACCAATGAAGAATCAAGTAGCAACAGGGAAGAATCAAGCTCAACCGAAAGCTCAAGATCAAACAAGATCAAGAAAAGAACATCACAACCATCATCGTCCAGATCTTCTCCTAAGATCAAGCCTAAGCATTCAAAATGCTTCAGATGTGGAAAAGAGGGTCACGTGGTCAAGAACTGTCACATAAAACCTAAATCACAAAAAGATGTCAAAACACAAAACTCTTTTTCGGATCAATTAAGAAATCTTCAAGAAACCGTAAAAAGTTTTGTTAAAAATACACAAATTTGGAAGAAACAAGAGTCAATTTTGGGAGAAAACCATGACAGATCAAAAGTTAAACAAACTTGGATTCCCAAAGTTACTTAAGTTTCAGGCAAAATCTCCTCTGTACATAGATTTTCTTTAGTTTAGCTTTGTTTCTCTTTTGTTTTTGTATGTGCAAAATAAATTACAAAAATGGCTGATAGCTCTCATGAGATATCTATGGCATGTCGACAGCGGCGCTTCAAGACACATGACAGGACTGAAAGAACTCCTCAAGAACTATCGGTTCATCGATGGAGAATTTGTAGCGTTCGCTGGGAATGAGAAGGGTGGAAAGATCGTTGGCATAGGAGATGTAGTCTCTGACGCGCTAACACTTGAGGACGTCAACTATGTTCCAGAACTGTGCTACAATCTTTTGAGTGTATCACAAGTCTGTGACAAAGGAATCTCAGTGTTGTTCAACGACATGGAATGCATCTTCCTAAAGCCAGGATTTAAACCATCCACTGACATGATCATGCTAAAAGCCCCCAGACAAAACAATACTTATGTGATAAACATGAGGGATGCCAAGTCTGAACAACCAATGACTTGTCTACTGTCAAAGGCATCCGAGTCAGAGTCACTGTTATGGCACAGGCGATTAGGTCATGTTAACTTTAAAAATATAAACAAACTTTCTAAACTTAATCTAGTCAGAGGTCTTCCTTCTAAGGAATTTCCTTTTTCTGAAAAATGTTTAGCATGTGCCAAAGGTAAACAACATAAGAAATCGCACAAGTCCAAAACAGTGAACTCAATTGACTCACCTCTTCAATTATTACATATGGATCTTTTTGGTCCTATCAGTATAAAAAGCTTGGGTAAAAAGTCTTACTGTTTGGTGATTACAGATGACTTCTCTCGCTTCACATGGGTGTACTTCCTGGAATTCAAGAGTGAGGCTGCTGAGACCTTGATGCTGTTCATTCCTTTGATCGAGAATATAATCAAGTTAAAAGTAAAGTCAATCAGAAGTGATCATGGAACAGAATTCAAGAACCAAACTTTTGTGACGTTCTGCAGCGGGAAAGGAATTCATCTCCAATATAGTGCTACAAGGACTCCTCAGCAAAATGGAGTGGCTGAAAGGAAGAATCGTACACTTATTGAAGCTGCCAGAACCATGCTCATTGACTCTAAGTTACCGATCATCTTCTGGGCAGAAGCTGTGAATACCGCCTGTTATGTTCTTAACAGGGTCTTGATTGTCAAGCCTCGTGGGAAAACAGCTTATGAATTGCTTTTCAAAAGAAAACCTCTCATTGATTATTTCAGGCCGTTTGGATGTTCCTGCACTCTTCTGAACAACTTTGAGAATATCATGAAGTTTGATGCTGTTGGAGACGAATGTTTCTTTGTTGGATACTCGTCTAGTCAAAAGGCTTATCGAGTATACAACAAACGCACCAAGATGGTTCTGGAATCCTTTTATGTTGACTGGCAAGAATCCAACTCTACCAACGTTGGAACCGGTCCTGACTGGTTCTTTGATGTGGATGTTGTGTTCAATCACTTTGTCATTCCTGAACAGCAAGCTCATGCAGAACAAGCTCCTGAAAATCAAGCCACCAGCTCATCTCCCTTTGGAAATATTCTCTACTCTTCTGATGATGAAGTCGCACCGTTTACCACCCGTTTCTCTCCTCTGGTTGCTGATCCTATTGTTCCTCAACTTAATAATGGTGATACTACTGCTGAAACCTCTAACATTCCTGAAAGCACGACAAATGCTGAAGGAACACAATCAAATCAGCAGTCTGTAAATGAACCATCCAGTTCTTCTACACCTGGAGATCATCTTTCGAACCTACCTCTACAAGTGCAAGAAGAAGAAAATATGGGATTCAAATCTTCTAAGAACCATCCAATTGAAAATGTCATTGGACCAATCAGTGAGGGTGTTCTTACAAGAAATCAGACAGACAAGCTCAACACCGCTCTCTCAGCATTCCTATCTCAAACCGTACCTTTCAGCATTGAAGATGCAGTTAGAGATGCAAGCTGGGTTGAGTCCATGCAGGAAGAACTATTTCAGTTCAGAAAACTCAAAGTGTGGGAGCTCGTTGATCTGCCTGAAGGAAAATATCCTATTGGGACAAGATGGGTTTTTCGCAACAAGATGGATGAACGTGGCGTGGTAATCAAGAACAAAGCTCGTCTGGTTGTTCAAGGATTTCGTCAGCAGGAGGGGATTGATTATGAGGAAGTCTTCGCTCCAGTCGCTCGACTTGAAGCCATACGCATCTTCTTGGCATATGCTTCATATCGAAACTTTAAAGTCTTTCAGATGGACGTGAAGAGTGCTTTCTTATATGGGAAGATCAAAGAAGAAGTCTATGTGTGCCAACCGCCCGGATTCGAAGACCCTCATCATCCAAACAGATACTACAAGTTAGACAAGGCTCTCTATGGTCTCCATCAAGCTCCTAGAGCTTGGTATGAGACCTTGTCTTCATATCTGTTACAAAATGGATACACGAGAGGGAAGATCGACATGACCTTGTTCACCAAAGAAGTCAACAAACATTCTATCCTTGTTCAGATTTATGTTGATGATATTATCTTTGGTTCAACTGACGAAAATTTGTGCAGGGAATTTGAAAGCATTATGAAGTCTCAATTTGAAATGAGCATGATGGGAGAACTCTCATTTTTCTTAGGTCTCGAAGTCCAACAGAAAGAAGACGGTATTCTCATCCATCAAGCAAAGTACACAAGAGACATTCTGGCGAAGTACAACCTGTCGGATTGCAAACCGTCCAACACTCCTTTTGCAGCTCAAACAACACTTGTACCAGATCTTGAAGGACCTTCTGTGAACCCGCACACTTACCGTTCTATGATTGGCTCCTTGATGTATCTTACAGCTAGCAGACCGGACATCATGTGGGCAGTTGGATGCTGTGCTCGCTTTCAGTCAAATCCAAAACAATCTCATGAGACTGCAGTCAAAAGAATCTTCCGCTACCTCAAAGGAACACCAAAACTTGGTTTATGGTATCCTAAGAGTGACAATTTTGACCTAATTGCGTACTCTGATAGTGATCATGCAGGTTGCAGGATTGACCGAAAGTCTGTCTCTGGTGGCTGTCAATTTCTTGGAAACAGGCTTGTGTCATGGCAGAGCAAGAAACAGACCACTGTGTCTATATCTACCGCTCAAGCTGAGTACACAGCCGCATCCAGTTGTTGCTGTCAAGTGTTGTGGATCCAAAATCAGCTGTTGGATTACGGTTTGAATATCATGAGAACCCCAATCTACATTGATAATGATGCTTGTCGTGACATTGTGAAGAATCCAATTGATCATTCAAAAACTAAACATATTGAAATTCGGATTCATTCAATTCGCGATGCGCTTTTCAAAACAATCAAGAAATGATAGAGACTAATCATATTTGTCAGCATGTGAATAGGACCCAGAGGACGTTGTGGTTTCAAGCAACGACATGTCGGTAGATTCAGCCTGGAATTGAGTAAACTGCTAAAAGATGACAAACTAAAAAGTCTACACGAGGTGCTGGATTCCCACTGTGTTTCAGGTCTGCACAAGCTGAGTCCGGTCATACACAGGTTGAGAGATCAAAAGACACAGAAAATTTTGTGCATAAGCAATCAAAAGACACCTAAGAGTGCATGCTACCAATGCGGGGCTATTAAAATCAAAATGAGCAACAAAAGACACGCAATGTTAGTGACGTGCAAACATATAGATAGCTCAAAAAGCAATCAGATGATCATCTTCTCTGCTTATGGGAACATAGACCTGAAGCTCTCATCATCTGATTGACATAATGATCATCTTCTCTGCTTATGGAAACATAGACCTGAAGCTCTCATCATTATATCTCAATAAACCTTGAGGATTGGTAGGCTTACACCTGGCACAAGTGGGGTCCATTAACATGTCGTCAATATTACCAAAACATGATAAAGATCATCACATAAAGCTTGTTGAAAGACGAGAGGCATGGATTTAAGTGGACAAATATACCGACAGTTTTTCTTGGGCTACAGCTATCCAACGGAAAGTTGAAACGTGGTCTGGCAGGTATGACTGGTATGATCTTGATGCAAAAGGTGAGAAACGGTTGATCTCTAAACTCAAATCTTTGGTTAAAAAAGGCTATCTTGTTGATTGTGGGCCTGCGCACTTAACAGCTTTTTAAATTCTTAAGTGGGCCTGCGAACTTAACAAGCTTTCTTTAAACTCTTAATTGGGCTGCGAACTTAAAAGGTTGATATGCATTGTGGGCCCGCGTACTTGACTGGGCTTTTGGGCCTGCGCACTTAAAAGTCAAGTACGCGGCCCAACCAAGTCCCCTATAAATACACTGTAATTTCTTCTTTTTAACTTTTTATCAAAATTTACAAACCCTAAGTTTTATCACCACCATCAACTGCCGTCGTCCTCTTCCCAAACCACTAACAAAACCACCACCAAACCACCTGTGTACCACCCTCTTTAATCCATCCCCTCTATTCTCTTTCGTGTTTGTGTGCTTGTTGAAGGTAGTTAAATGATTCTAACCAATTTCTTCGTGTATAAACAGGATCTGAGGTTGAAACAATGAGAAAATCAGTTGATAGTTGGGGTTTTGATGAACTGCGTACCTAAAACTTGAAGATCTGCGCACTTGTTTCATATGACTGCGCACTTGCATCATATGATTCAAAGTTTTGAAAACCCTAACTAACTGCGTACTTGGGTGTGAACTTGAAATCCTAAACGAAAGTTTAGGTGTCTGCGTACTAGTCTAGTACGCAGACCTGATAACCCTTCCCAAGCCGTTACCATGCCCGAGTCAGGTCACTGCGCACTAAACATTCCCGAGTAAAACCAAGTGCGCACTTAGGTTACCTGTAACCTAACCTGACCTGTTGATTTGGACTGCAAACTTAATAAATCTGTGGACTTAATCTTGGACCAAATTGTTGACCAGTGACTTGACTTTTCAGGACATTTGACCGGACTACGTACCTTGACTCGTTTCATCCGTTAACCGTAACTGAACTCAAATGACTATTAAAATGAAAAATGTAACATATCATATACACTTTAAAATCTAATCCATAAAATGAATAACACACGTAAAACTAACTTAAAACCAAACCTAGTCTAAGTACGTCGTCCGTCAAAGAAAATGAAGTGTCTGTCATTAGTCAATTCAAAATCAAAATTCTAACTTACTTTTCGTGCACGTGTCCAACACAGATGGCTCTTGAATGGGATCCTAGAGGAATGCACAACCAGCCGATAATTCTGGAAATTGACGATTCAAAGTTTCGAGACGTTGTTGCATGGATCAGGAGAAGCAGGATCGGATATGCGGTAGAGCAGCAAGTTGAAGTCTACAGCTCTCACATTGAAGACTTCTGGCGATCTGCTAGAGTGGAGACAGTGGCACGTGTCAAGAGGATTAAAGCCACAGTAAGGAACAAGGCAGTTATCATCACAGAAGACACAGTGAGAAATGTTCTAAGATTTCAGGATCAACCAGCAACTGTTAGATCTTTACCGAAGACTGTGATTCATCAAGAGTTTCTGAATTTTGGATACAAAGGAGACTTTGATGCAAGAGGTGATATCAAAAAGAGCCATCTGACCAGAGACTGGAAGCTTATCTGTCACGTATTTCTGATGTCTTTGTGTCACCGAAAAGGGGGTTACAATGCACTCAGTCCCGACTGGGCAACTGCCATGATTAAAGTCTGCAAGAATGAGTCTTTTAATCTGTCGGGATTGGTATTTGATTGTATGGTGAGGAATGCTCAAGCTGAAAAGAAAAAGTGGACGATGTATCCCCGATTTGTTCAGATGATGATCAACTCCCAGCACGAGGATCTGCCCCTTGGTGATAAATACGGTTTTGCCAAAGGTGCACGATTCTTCACTGAGTGCAACACACCTGATTGGGAGCCCCTGCTGGAAAGCATGTACTCTGCTCAACGCTATCCAGTTGTTATGAAGCTGTACAGTGAGATGAAGAGAAGACGACAATATGCTGCTAGAACTCAACAACCAACTGCAACCGAACCTGAACCTACTGAACCTGCTCCTACTGAACCTGCTACTACTGTTCCTGTTACTACAGTGCCTCAGCACACTGCTGAAGAAGTTGCCCGAGAAAGATCTGTTGGTAAAAGGGCAGCACCTGATCCTGTTCCACAAAGGCCGACTAAACGAAACAGGCCTACTGGTTTACTGCAGGAAGGGAGAGAATCATTGACTCCCGAGGAACTTGAAATAGCTGAAGCTGCCAGACAGAGTGCTGAACTTGCAAAGGCAGAGAGAAGAAGGAGGAGAGAACAGCTGCCCGAGTTTGAAAGACCACGGGTTATGACAGAAGAAGATGAGGAAAACGAAGCGATTCTGGAGTCAATGTTTGGTGTGGAGGGTCAACCTGGGCCTTCCACTGACAGGCCAGGGCCCTCTACTGCCAGGCCTGGCCCTTCGTCAGCAAGACCTCCTATTCCCAAGCCTCCCGCAAAGAAACAATCAGTACCTTCCTCGTCTGTTCCTGGTGCATCTCGTCAAAAACCGGTGCATCAAGAATTATATGAGAAGTTATCTAAGGAAGTGGGAAAGAATGCTGCCAAGGAAATCTGTATGTTGAAGAATCAGATCTATAATAATCAGGAGTTGAGAAAGAAGCTGAAGAAATTGAAGCACAAAAACCGAAGTCTTGAAAAGGTGGTTAAAGATCAGCGTTATCTGATAAAGTTTCAGACTGAGGTACAGATGAAGATGTTTGATATGCTTCAGGAGTTAAAGACTCAGGGTACCGATGCTCCAAGAATGACCTTCGATGAAGCATTTGATTTCGGGAAATTTATGGAAGAGGAAAAAGAGAAAGAAAGAAAAGAGGAGGAAAGCGATGTAGATGAGATCAGTGAAGACGAGATGCCAGAAACGTTCGTAGAAATGGGTGCGGCGGAAAACACAGTGTATGAGATGGCTGATGGGTACGTATTGGATCCTGAGAGAGCAAGTTGGTTTCCAAGAAGACCAATCACCATTCCTGCTTTTCACCAGAACATTCACCATACTCGTGCATCGCATCAAGAAAGAGTTGTCTGCTGGGGATATGATGGGTTTAAGCGTCTATTCTTTGTGAAGCGAAGGGGAGGTGCAATTCAGTACTTCAAGGGTCGACCGAATTTGAAGACCCTTCCAAGATGGGACATACGAGAGATGTGCAGAACACCATTTCTAAACCACTCTGGGGATACCACTGCTGACATGGTGTCTGTGTTTATTGAAGATGAGTGTGCCCGTGACTTCAAGAACTGGAAGCCACAGAAGCCGAGGCGAAGGATGTCAAAGAAAAGAATTGATCCTGCCACCGGACGGGGAATGATAACCTACGTGATAGACCCTCCTGAGGTCGTCACTAGGGTTCCCATCCGTCCAGAGCTTCCTGTACTTTTGGCAGATTTCAAGAAGTGGTTTTATGACAGCAGAACCGGTGAAGCCGTGATCAAACTGAGAGATGATACAGAAGCATTGAGAATAGTTGACCCAGTGGACGTGTTTGCTTTGAATCCATCTGATTTAACTACTCTTTTTGCAAATCAGATAAATGTTGGTGCTGGTAATGTGTTATTTGAGGAAGCTGTCTTGTTTAGAAGGGCTGTGGAAAGAGCGTTGAAGCGAAAGCAAGAACTGGTCGATCTGGTGGCGAGGATCAACGCAGCTGACAAAGCTAAAGATGACAGAGCGCTAGCTGCTGCTGCTGCTGCTGCAAAGAAATCAGAAGCTGAAGTTACTCCAGAGGTTCAAACACAAGCTTCTCCAGCAACAGTTGATCCTGAATCTGAGCCTTCACAAGTCGCACCAGTCTCTCCTAGCACAGCTCCAGAGACTCAGCAAGATCAAGCAATTGTAGATCTAGCTGAGTTATTCATTCAAGAGCCACCCACTGAAGTGCCATCCACTGAAGAAACACATGTTGAGGAACCTCGTACTGAAGAACCAATCGTTGAAGAAAGCATAGTTCAAGCACTCCCGGCATAGCAAGCAAGAGAAGAGGGGGAGTTGAGTGATGTCGAGATAGATTGATTGTGTAGTACTGGTAGCTGTGGTCTAGGGGGAGTATTGTTGGGTTTATATGAGACCACAGTTACCAGGTTTAACCATGTTTAGTTATATGCTAGAGTTGGAGGGTTAGATATGTAATTAAAGCATAGTTGTAGTGAAGAAACCCTAGACTGCGCACTTAAAGCACGGGGACTGCGAACTTATTGTTAAGTTCGCAGTCATCAGATTTCCCTATAAATAGAACCTCATTTGTGCAGCTAGGGTTAGGGTTTTTGATGTATCTTTGAGAGCACAAGTTAAAGGTGCGAACTTATCTAGAATAGTGCGAACTTATCCATGGTTGTTCAAAGCAGAAATCTTTAATGGAATCGTGTCTTTATGTTTCTTGTGTGTCGGTTTTTATAATCTTCATCTAGTTCCTTAACTTGTCTTGATTAATCAACTAAAACACCTAACAAATAGGTGTTTCTAGTTGATAACAATCTAGTGCACACTTAAGATCTAGTATTTTGGGACTACAAGTCTTTCTTGTCAGTGCAACCTTTGAGGGTCTTGAAGAAAGGTAGTGATTTCTCAGCCAACTTTGACACGAAACGTTTCAAGGCAGCCAGTTTGCCATTCAAGCTTTCAACCTCTTTCTTGGTCTGGGGTGACTTCATGTTGAGAATGGCTCGAACCTTGTTCGGATTGGCCTTTATGCTTTGCTTTCCTACAACATGACCCAAGAACTTTCCTTCTTCGAAACCAAAGGAACTGAAGAGACGTAATTTGACACGAAAACAGGATTATATGATCATACAAGTTACAAAACCAGGTGCGGAAACCCTAGCTTTGAACAAACTGAAGTAAACTCAAATCAAAACACAATCAAAGTCATTTTCAATGCTTTTCATAGATTAACTCATTCAAAACTTGATTACAATTCAATTACAGTTAATCTAGATCACACACACTCTATCTCAAACCTCTCTGGAACAACACCTGAAAACACACACACCTAATGACTCACTTAAACTTACAAAATCACAAAATCTATATATAGGACCTGCACATTCGCCCACTTTGACTGGTCGAATGTGAGGCTTTTCCACATTCGCCCACTTGTAGTGGTCGAATGTGTTCTTCAGTGTTAGTCCATTCCAGATTCGTCCAAACTTGAACTACCTTCGCCCACACTCTTTCACCTTCGCCCAAATCTTTATACATTCGCCCAAACAGCCTATTCTAACACATGTTAACTATCTAATCACTAGTCGCAAAACGCATCTACAAACTCCCCCTCGACTATTGATTAGATCGTTTTCTGTCCTCGTCCATGGCTTTGTTCAGCAACTTGATTCTGAGCAAACTCTTCTGTTCTTTCGTCATCTCAGGCTCTAAACGTCTCTTCACTGGCTTCGACACGTTCGCCATCTTCACCATTTTGCCAAGTTTTCCCTCCAAATTATTACCAGCATTTATGTCATATGCAAAGCAAACACCAACAACTTGTGTGTATTTCTTTGCTTGATCTGCATCGTTCGGCTCATGATGAATCGGATTATAAAAGAGCATGATGATGTCTTCGAAAGTACAATTTATCAACCACATAGGATCAAATACATGCACATGCTTGTATTTATCCTTTCCATCTCTCAACACAATCACCGCTTCTGCCTTTCTCCAATCATAATACCAGAAAATGAAATTAGCACTGAAGTGTTGCGGCATAGGCATCAAAGGTATCTTTCTCATCACTTCAGGTGCCTTATATATCAAGGTAACCCGTTTCAGCTTGGTTCTAGGATCAATATCCCTGTGAACTTTCCTCTGGGGATATTGTGGTTTGAATCTATTCCATCTTGTTCTACTTTCCCAAACCAGCTTGTCTGCGCACCAACCGACATGAGTATTATTCACTGAAGCACCTGACATTGGGAATCTGCATAAATCTCTAACCGCCCAGTACGGTAGAGTTAGCAAGTCAATGAATCTGTAAAAGTACAAGATTCCTGATTTCCACTTAGCAGCTAGACACTTCAGCCTGCCTAAGTATGTCCACCCGAGAGCTCTGCCTCTGAACTTTGCATTATGAAACCTATAAAAGTTTCCTTGAGCTTCAGGCTTTGGTCGGTTTTCATCCATCAATCTTAATTTCTTCAAATAATTCTTCAATTCATCAGACTTATTTGAAGATTCTGGCATATCAGCTCCAAATACTTTTTCTACAAACTCAGCACTTCTCTTCTTTGCCTTTTTCTTAGCAGAAGTATTAGGAATCTCAGTAAAGTCAGGAAACACCAAATCTTCATCAGTTTGTCTGAAGTATTGTGGGTATTCCTCATGCGTGATATCTTCTATTTCAACTTCTTCAAACTCAGGGGTGTCTTTATCATCAGAGTGACTTCCAATATCCTTTTCAGGAATATGTGGAATCGACTCATCAACAATAAACTCTTCAAATGTTTTCCCTACCCTCTGTGCAAGCCCATCTAAAATCTCCTTTGCCACAGATGCAGGTACTTCCCCTTCTTCCAAATCAGGATCGTTATATTCCAATTCATATCGCATATCATCAGTTTGGAATATTTCGGCAAAACGACCTGTGAACTCAATGGTCCATTCTCTTCTTTCTAACATGTCCTTATATACGTGTTTAGCATCATCAGACAAAGACCTCACCTTCTCATTCCAGAATACAGTCTCATCCGAATCAACATTCTCACTTTTCTTCTTCGAACTCGATTCACCTGTGTCTTTCTTCTTCTTTGAAGGTGGTCTTTTCTCAAATGTAAACTTAGACGTATCATCTCCTCCATCATTATCATCACTACTACTACTCTCATCCTCCTTCTGACTTCCAGAACCCTCAACATCATCATCATCATCATTATCATCATCATCTCCATCATCACTCTTTTCCGATTCTTCATCCTCATCATCATCATCCTCCTCTTTATCAGATTCAGACGGTTCAAAATCAACCTGTTCTACTTCTTTTTCTTTGTCTTCCTCACCCTCCTTCAACTTGGGTGCAACATTATACAGGTTGTCAATCAGCTCACTAAGGCGTTTGTTCTCAGCCTTTAACTCTTTGTTATCTTCTTTAATAGCCTTGTACCTGTTTTTGTTTCTCAAACACTTTCCTTCAAGCTTCTTGTTCTTTGCTTCTAGCTTCTTTACTTTCTCGTCAATCTCATCCTGATTCGACTTAGAAGCTACTACAATCTGAAGCATCTTTTCCTCATTCTGCTTGAACTTGGCTATTTCTGCTTGCTGAGCCACTAACATCTTCATCATATCGTCCATCTTCTTATTCACCTGCTTCATAACTTCGTCATCCACAGTGACTTTCTTTGACTTGGACTTTGACTTTGATGGCTCAACTTCAACTTCTTTCTCCTTCTGAGGCTTTCTGAACATATCAAGTACATTATCCAGTGCTACATTAAATTGATCCACTGGTAATTGTGTTGCCTCTTTAGTCTTTTGCTTCTTTGTGGCTGGTGAAGATTGTTTTGATGACGTTCCAGCTTCAGGTAATCTCTTCCCTCTCAAAAGTTGGTTTAACTCTTTCTCTCTGAGTTGCTTTGTACTGGTTTTCTTGGCCATGGTTTTGTGTTTAGGCTTGGGCAAGTTCACAACTACTGTTTCACCTTCATTCAACTCATCCATGTTAACCCCAAACACTTCATCTTCAGCACTGACAGCTTTCTTGCTCTTTTCAGCTTCAGCAATCGATCTGTTCAATGATTCAGACTCACCAACCAAAGTGGCCTTTTGTTTGGTGGTCCGGACATTTTCAGCATCCGAATCCCATTGTTCTTCAGTCTCTGTCTCTTCAGAATCTACAGACTCTTCATCCACCAAACTTGTACCTTTCTTAGCAGTAGATTTCTTTCTCACAGCTTGTTGCTTTGAACTTCCCTGGTCAGTCTTTCCTTTGCCCTTCCCTTTGGCTCCAGGATTGACTACTTGTCTTTTCCGTTTAGTATTAGCATCAGCGTATACTAAAGGATCATCATTGTCAGAATCACTATCAGGATGCCTTGCTGTATTCTTTCCAGGATCCATGTAATCCTCTCTAGCCAAGGCTCCAAACAACCTCCTGTAAGGTGGTCTCTCATTATCAGGCACACCTTTGTAACCTTTCATTCTCACCAAGGTTCTAATGTTCATGTGATCCATAGCAAGTATCTGTGTTGGATCCTTCTTCAGGTTAGGATACTTGTGATCAAAGATCATCATCAAGAATCTAGGGTAAAGCATGAAATACTTTTTCTTCAAACCCTTCAGCATCTCCAGCATGTGATCCAATATCATCCCAGCAACATTAAATGGTTTGTTGAGAGTCAACGCAACCATTAATGAGCTTAAACTCTTCCTCATCACGTCATAACCTCCACTAACACATCCAAAAACATGTATGATGACGTGAGCAAAATACTTGAACTGTACGCTCAGTTTTCCTTTATACATCGAACCATCAGTGATCGGTCCTTTGTATTTCATTCTAAGAAAACATGCCTTCTGCTCAGTCCATGAAAGTTCTCTTGGATCCTCACTAACTTCAAATTTGATCTGGAGAGCTTCTCTGATGTCAGCTTCAGTAATAAACATCTCCATTCCTTGAATCTTGCTTCTGATAATGGTCTGATTATCAAAGTAGTCATACTTCGCATTGTTGTAGAAATCCTCAACTATATCCTTGTAGATAATAGTTGGTGTAGCCAAAGCATAAACAACCCTGCATCTCTTCAGGAATTTGATTATCTCCGTAAACTCTACATTCTTCTCAACGTCTCCCAGATACGCACAGCAGTTATGATTCTTCTCAAACGGCCATTTGCTGCCGCTTGATGATTCACCTTCCTGAACAGATTCTGGAACAGGATCAGGAACAGCAGTCTCAACAGGAATCTCAACATTTTCTTGTTCTTCAGCCATCTGAAACATAAAATCAAAAACAAAAGTCAAAACACGAAATCGTCAAAACTTAAAATTTTAGGTTTTTGAAATTCCACATTCGCCCAAAATAATCTGGTCGAAAGTAGTTTTCTTTGGCCGAATGTGAACTATATTGGTCGAATGTGAAGTGATATTGATTAAAAATATACATTCGTCCGTTTGGAAGCACTTTCGTCCACTTCTATTCCACCTTCATCCACACGACGAACCGAAGGTGAAATATTTTTACCCAAAATTTAAAAATTTTCAATCTCTGTTTTTAGGACTTGATTTTGATTCAGACATGGTCTAACATGGCCGACTATCACTCGCAAACCATCAATTGTCCCTGATTTTCATTCTATATCAGTTTTCATTAAGAATTAGGGTTTTCATTCATTCAATCGATCAATCAATACTGAAACGATGTTAAAAATCTAATTCTTGTATACTTCTCCCCCTAAAACTGATATGGAATGAAAATCTATCAAAATTAAGCATTCACAATCACTGAAAAGTCATAAACCCTAAAACCCTAGGTGCGGTTAAAGAATCAACGATTCCAGTCACATTTCAGCTCCATTACCTGTAATTTTTATATGAAAATGATCAGTATAAGACAGGGAACAAAACGCACAAGCAGGAGAAACAAAATCAACAAGGTTCTGGTACTGAGAAAAATTTTGAAAAATTATAAGTGAGGGGTCGAATCTGCTATTGGCTTATATATAATGGCTACCTTCGTCCGTTTGGTGGGACGAATGTGGGAATTTTCCACATTCGCCCACAATTGAATGTGCCCGAAGGTGAAACGTGCACCCGGATGTGGAAAACAAGTACCCAACCCACATTCGCCCGTTTAGAAGCAACCCGAAGGTAGAAAATTTTCTACATTCGTCCCATTTAAGGGCGAATGTGAAATGGAAAATTTAAAAAATTTGCCAAATCACGAATTCGAATCCCGTTCAACATTTTTCAATCCGTTAAGCTTCCAAAACACAAATTTTCACTTTTAGAATGATACAAAGCCCAGATGGTGTTGTCAAATCTCAGAAATTAACTATCACGCATCCCCGGTTATCAAAAATAAAGCAGAAATGCAAAAATTTTGGATTTTTCTGAAATTTTATCAAAACCCACCTAAAATCTTTTTGGATTTTGTATCTTTTTGACAATAAAAGTAAATTGCAACAAAATAAAATGCGTCAAAGTAAATGAAAGCAGTAAACTTTTTGTGAAATCCGGTCAGAGGATCATATCAGTTTTCTGAGAAATCTGATCACAGCGTTGATCTAATTGTTTAATATTATCATTAGAAACAGTATGTGACACGGCAATTGCTGATATTGTGGTCCACGTAAGCTCACATGCAGACAATTACGCAATGCTTTAAAATGATACGAGTTAGGTGTATTAGACTAACACGATGTGGTGCCCACACACACGACATACTCCCGTATCAAGTAATTGCACAAAGCTTCGTCGTAACGCGTGATTATGCCAGAGTTATCCGTAAAAGTTACAAAGTATATAGCACAGAGGTGTACAGGTCAGCAATTGAATGCAGCAGAGTAACATGTGCGTATACACTAGGTTGAGGCTGATATCAATCACTGATTTGCATCAGATGATCAATACGATGTAATAATGATCTATGATCAATTAAAACATAAAGTTCCTCAATTCGGTTACTTCCGGTTTTGGCAATTAAGCTCTTTTAGCAAATATTCTGATAAAACTAGGTCCGTAAATCAATACGACAAAAGTTTATCAGAATATCCCGGATAACCATAACATAACGACCCGAAACCTCAGATTTTGGCAATCCTATCAAACGAAATTACGGTACTAAGACCATATGCCCATGAGGTGTTCAGCCACGAACGCGTAGTTCGTTATGTTTGTATCACTAATGCACGCAATATTTAGTCTACGAAGCCTATCAGCATATCACACGTGGTCAACACACGCCTCATTATACTATACAATTCTTAGCCTGTGTCAGATCCCCACTGATGTACTATCATTTCCTCTGTTTTACCAGGAAATCATTTTTGATTTTCTAATTTTTAGGTCTTTTTGAATTTTATAATGTTTTAGGTTTTTCTAATAAAATGGCTCCCCCTAAAATAAAGAACATATTTTTGTTTGTTTTTCAGAAATATCAAAAACCCCAAAAAAAATTTGAAAGAAACAATCCACTCGAAAGCATCAACTTCTTTGAGGATTAAACAATCCCCTCGAAAGCATCAACTTCTTTGAGGATTACGATAGTAAAGAGAAATTCCCAATTAGCAAAGAGAAATTCCCAATTAGCAAAATATAAAAACTAAAAACTAAAAAGCGATAAACCGGGGTGCCGATTAGTCCTGTTTTTCCTTTATATTGTTTACTTTTAAAAGATATTCAAAGCGTGAACGGTCAAAAGCTTTTGTAAACAAATCTGCACGTTGGTAGTCAGTATGTATTTTGATCATATCGATCAATTCCTTAGCGTAACAATCACGGATAAAATGATATTTGATCCGGATATGTTTCGCTTTAGAATGATTTTCCGAATTTTTAGTTAATGCAATTGCGGCTTCGTTGTCACAGTAAATAGGGGTTTTAAGAAACTGCAAACCGTAATCCACCATTTGTTGTTGAATCCAGAGTACTTGCGAACAGCAACTCGAGGCTGCAATGTACTCGGCTTCACAGGTAGATTGTGCTACGGAAGTCTGTTTCTTGCATTGCCAGATGATTAACCTGCTCCCGAAAAACTGGCAACCAGCTGTAGTAGATTTGCTATCTTTGTCACAGCCGCCCCAATCTGCATCACTAAAAGATATGAAATCAAAATTATCATCATTAGGGTACCAAAGTCCTTTTGAGGGACAACCCTTCAGATATCTAAGGATACGCTTGACCGCCTTCAGATGACTTTGTTTCGGCTTCGATTGATAACGGGCACAGAGACACGTTGCGTACATAATATCTGGTCGAGACGCCGTCAAATACATCAGAGATCCGATGATTGCTCTGTATGTAAATGGGTCCGTCAGCTCCCCCTTAGCGTCCACTCCAATCCCGTGATTGGGTTGAATCGGGGTATCCATCGGCTTTGAGTCCTCCATCTGGAACCGGCTCAAGATGTCGGAGACATATTTCGTCTGGTGAATGAAGATCCCGTCGGGTCTTTGATCCACCTGTAAGCCTAGGAAAAACTGCATCTCCCCCATGGCGCTCATTTCGAACTTTTCCTGCATGACAGTTTCGAACTCCCTGCATAAAAGCTCGTTAGTTGAACCAAATATTATATCATCAACGTATATCTGTACTAGAAGCAAGTCATCTCCCGTCTTTTTCGTAAAGAGGGTGCAATCGACGAGGCCGCGCTTAAATCCTTTGGAGATGAGGTATGTACTTAGCTCCTCGTACCACTGCCTCGGAGCCTGGTGCAAGCCATATAGAGCTTTGTTCAGCACGTAGACCTTATCCCGGTGGATTGGGTCCTCAAAGCCTGGTGGCTGCCCGACAAACACCTCTTCCTTGACTTTCCCGTACAGAAATGCGCTTTTAACGTCCATTTGATAAACTTTGAACTTCTTGTATGAAGCAAACGCAAGGAACATCCGTATAGCTTCAATTCGTGCTACCGGTGCATAGATTTCGTTATAATCAATCCCTTCGATTTGATGGAAACCCTACACGACCAATCTGGCTTTGTTACGAACGATAACCCCACGATCATCCTTCTTACACTTAAACACCCATTTGGTGCCAATCTTCTTCCTATCCGGCGGCAAATCCGTGAGCGTCCAAACTCCCAATTTCTAGAATTGTAATAACTCCTCCTGCATAGCTTCCACCCAGGCATCATCCTTCAAAGCGTCCTTGTAAGTCCTTGGCTCTACCTGCGACACATAACACGCAAACGACCAATCATTTTGACTACCAGATTGTTGAATTTTGGCATATAAAGCTAAAGCACCAAAACTCTATGGCGAATTAACGCTTTTAAGCTGCCCTCTGGTCATAACACTGCTTCCAGGATCACCGATAACTTGCTCCAGCGGGTGAATACGATGAATCCGAGATTCCGGATAATCAGGTACTTGCACTCCCGTCTGAACAGTCAAGTTCTCTACAGCATCCAGATCATGACCCGTATTTGATGATGAAGCCACATCTGAAGTTGGAGTTGGGTTCACTGGCGGTGCCTCTGGTTCTTCAGCTTGTTCAAGAATAGCTTCTTCAAATTGTTCATCTTCAGATTCTGAAGTGTCTAATGAAGTTGAAGCCTCTTGAAACACTTCTTCTTCTTGTATAGGAGCATTGGTATCATTAGAAGCTGGTAGGGGGTTCACAGTGATCGGACGCACCAACGGTGAAGTTGTTGCATTTTCACACTCATAAAGTAATCTGATAACAGCTTCTTCAACCAAGCTATCTAGATTGAATGATTCAAAGAAATCTTTGTAATCAAACATCCAATCAGGACCCGTGCCTTGAATATTTTGAGTATATCGTTGAACTTCCACGTTAGCCCAGTCTTCCACTCGACGAGTTCGCTTGTTGTATACCCGTTTGAGCGGGGTTGCATATCCAACAAAGTAACCCTCCTCGGCTTTAGGACTAAACTTCTCGCTTGGATTCAACATTGTGCATGGCGCCCCAAAAGGTTCTAGATACTCTAAGTTCGGCTTCCTTCGGTGTAACAGCTCATAAGATGTTTTACCAAACTTCTTCACTGTCAAAACCCGATTTAGTGTGTAATTTGCTGCATAAATCGCCTCGTTCCAGAACATTATCGGAAGATTTGAATCAGCAAGCATTGTTCTAGCCGCTTCAATTAGAGTCCTATTCTTTCGTTCAGCAACACCGTTCTGTTGTGGGGTGTACGGAGCTGAATATTCATGATGTATCCCTTTGCTTTCACAAAGTTCATCCATCTTGGCATTTTTGAACTCCGTCCCATTGTCACTCCGAATTCTCTTTATCTTCACATTATAGAGATTCTCCAATCGAGTGAACAGAACTTTTAGATTGATAAAGGTGTCACTTTTATTCTGCAAACACATCACCCATGAAAATCTTGAGTAATCGTCAGTGACGACTAAACAATATAGCTCTCCAAGATGACTTTTGCGCTTGACCGGTCCGAAAAGATCCATGTGCAGTCGCTCAAGTGGCATCTCAACAGAGTTAACCTTCTTCACTTTGTGGGACTGTTTGTGTTGCTTCCCCTTTTTACAACTCACGCACTTGTCATTCAGATGGAAATGTTTCACGTTTACTCCATCGACAAGTCCATTTCTCACAATTTGATTCATTTTCCTCAGATGAATGTGCCCCATTCTTCGGTGCCACATTATCGATTCTTTTTCTGTCGCCTTGGACAAAAAGCATGTTATCTGCCCCTGTGATGTCATCGCCTTGGACATATCAAGAATGTATAGATTGTTGACGCGAGGTGCCTTCAACATTATCCACTCTTTAGGAATTGTAAAGCCCGGTTTCAGAATATAGCAGGATTTGTCATCAAAATGCACAGTAAATTGCTTATCACATATTTGACTGACACTCAACAGATTATAGTCAATCTGCTTCACATATGAAATCCGCTCGAAACTCACTATCCCATTGCTCACACTTCCTTCCATTGTGATATATCCACCTTTATTTCCCGCGAAAGCTACATACCCTCCATTGATGTTCTTCACGTCGAACAACAACGCAAGATCCCCTATCATGTGACCTGAAGCTCCACTATCAACAATCCAAAGACTGCTAATAGGGCCAGCTGAAGCTCCCTGCACACAAAAAGTAAATCAGTTAGTTCTTTCGGGGGACCCAAGCCTGAGTCTTGGGTCTTTGAACATCAGGTTTCAAAGCAACATTTTCACAAACATTGTCAACAACTTTTTGATCAATCTTTTTCTGATTGTTCAAAACAGTTTCCTTTTTCTCATTAACTCTTGAAGTTGAGGCTCCTGGAGTACCATTGGGTGTCCAAGATTGTTCAGACCTTTTCAAAATACGAATCTGAGACTTTGGGTTCTCAGTCGGTTTCTGAACATTGTTAGCAAATGTAACTCTCTTGGTAACCTTTTCTGATTTAACAGACTTAGGTCCAACATTTGATTTGACAATCGGTTTTGGTGGAACCTTTTGCCTATCAACTGTTGCGTTCACCACAGGCTTCCTCCATGATTGTTCCATAGCAATCCGATTCCTTCGATCATAATGCATTGGACGAGTGTTCCTCATTTGTTGAAAATTGTTTTGATTATAAAACGGTTGTTGTTGTTGAGGAACAACTCTCCTATGAGGTGGCACATAATGATCAATCGGTTTCCTCATGGAATTCCTCACTTCCACCTCGTGCCTCTTATGCCTTACATATGGACACTGAGCAAGTAAATGCCCTCGTTCCCCACATTTAAAGCACGCACGGTACTCTTCAAAAACATTCGGAGCATTTGGTTGAGCAAATGATCTAACAGGGTATTGATCATTGTACTGTTGCTTCCTTAAACTCTCAGGGAGTGGCCCTTTTGAGTAAGTAGGCTCATTAAAACCATTAGCTCTGTTTTTGGGTCGAACAAACTCTGTGACATGGACCTTTGGTTCTTGAGGAACATCCAAATAAAGTTTCTTTAATAAAGCTGGTGGAATCTCATTTGTTCTCTCATGTTTTGGGAACCAAATAGTGCTTTCTTGCCAAATTTTGTCAATTTTAGCATAGTTAACATCTTTGATTGGAAAGTCCTCGTCAGAGATGATCTTATCGGATCCTTCCATCCGATAAAACACCTTGACAGGTTTGTCACATTGTTCGTTCTTAGCATTCTTTTCAAGATCTTTCTTAACCACATTAAGATCTTTCTTCACAACATTCTTTTCAGACTTCTTTTCACAATGAACATTTTTCATTGGAATCACAATCTGAGATGGTGAAACTGGTTCATTTGTAATGATGTGATTTTCTTTTGGAATTTCACATGCATTAACATTCTGATTACAACCAGTGTCATCACTCTCAGTGTCTGAATCCACACTCTCAGCAATAACACCCTCATCATTGATACCCAAAATCGGTCTAACATCGGAATTTGGATCTCCAATCCTTGAAGTATTAGATTCATTTTCCGATGCTGAGTCAGATTTTACCGAACTCTCCGGTGTCACTTGGTGACAATTATGGTTTTCAAAAAGAACCGGAGATGGTACAGACCGATAATTGGTGGTTTGATCATCAATGATGTGATCTACCACATAAGCAATATGCTTATAGCTTTCCAGCTTTTTGTTTACTTTCTCAGCAAAGCATTTGATGGCGGCCATTTCCAACTTGGTGTTTTCAATTTCATTGATATAGTTGTTAATTGCCAATTGTTTTAAAGACAAAGTGTTTTTCAAATCGGAAATGTCCTTTTTGTAGCCATCTAATACTTTGTTAAAAGCATTCAACTCTTTGCGAGTAGATTGACTGTTCATGATAGCACTATCACGTTGAACACGGAGTTGTTTATTCTCCTTAGTCAATCTATCACATGTACCACAATATTTATCACTTGTAACATCAGTGCTACACTCAGAACTTACAGGTTTTGGCGGATCAGTCATGGCCATCAATGCAAAATGAGCTTCCTTTCCTGCAAAGAATCTGGAATAATCAATCTTTGTGAAAGCATCATCTGCAATGCACGACTTCCTTGTCATCAGAAAATCCGCTTCTGCTAGCAACTGATCGATGTCTTCATCCAGAGAATTCACACTTGCTTCCGTATCCGATTCACTGTCTGAATCAGAATATACCGATTCACACTCCTCAGGAATATCAGAAACAGTATCAATCACAACTCCAGAATTTGTCTCTTCAGCTTTAACCTCAACATTGACTTCAGCATTAACCTTAACAGGTTCAGTTTCCACATCCATCTCAGCCTCAGACTCATCACTTTCAACCTCAGTTTCTACCTTCTCCTCTACCGACCCTGAATCTTCAATATCAACCTGATACGCAACACAAGCCACATTGCCACCAGTAGTAATCTCTTCAACACCTATCTGCATACTCGACCAGTCAAACCTCTCATCTTGTTGAGTCACCAATGCTTGATTGGTATTCTGTTGTTGTTCATTTGGTGTAGTTATTGGTATGACTGTTCGGTTAGAATTGTTTGGTGTTTGGTTTTGTGTCTGGTTTGGTGTGTTGGGTTGTCTGTTTTGGTTGTTATTAAAGTTGTTTTGACGGTTTTGGTAGTTGTTGTTGTTTTGGTAGGAAACTTGGTTTTGGTTTTGTTGTTGACGATTCTGGTAGCTGGCATTGAATGGGTTCCTATTGCCTTGTTTTGGTGGTTGAGTGCATTCTCTTTTAAAGTGACCTTTCCCTCCACAGTTAAAACAAGTCACTTTCTCCTTATTGAACCCGTAGGTTGTATTAGGAGAAGTTCCCAAATCAGTTCTACCTGTCTTCTCGATAAATTCTGTTGCTCTTCTCATTATGCTTGCAAAGGCCCATTGAATATCAATGAGTTCCATCTCTTCCTTGTCAATCTGTGCGTAGTCTTCATTGGTCAAGTTGTTATTCCCAATTTGACTAGCAACTAATCCATTGTAGGATGAGACCATTGCAGAGACTAATGCAATGTGTTGCTGAGCAACTTCAACTGTCACATTTCCAAGGTTAGATGTCTCCAAAACCACTGTTTGTTGATTAGGTTGGTTCATTGGTTGTTGTTGAGATTGGCTAGCAGTGTAGAAAGCTGCTTGTTGCATTGGGGAGAATGGTGGAATGTATGAATTGTTGTATGGTTGTTGTGGTGGTGGTTGTGTAAAGGATGATGTTTGTTGATGGTAGTTCATGGTAGGTGATTCCATAACATTGGATATACATGCAACATGTGGTGCTACTAGCCCTCCAGAGCTTGATGTACTGGCTGGAACTGGAGATCCTCCAAAGTATAAGTTGGGATTCTGAGGAATCTGTGCTCTTCTAGCTTTCATCTTCTCTTCCAATTCTTTGTTTTCCAGCTTCTCAATGAACTCTTGAATAGACCAGTATTGATAAGCATCATTCTCCTTCAGGACTTCCACATGCTGATCCCAGTTTGGTGGTAATGCATCTGCAAACTTGTCCACCTGCTTTGCCATAGGAATCTGTATACCATAGCTAGACAATTCAGATAACAAATGATTATATCTAGGAGTTAGTTCTTTCAAAGTTTCATTTCCAATATAAGAAAAATTCTCAAACTCCTTTCTAAGTTCTTCCATCCTCAAACTTCTAGTCTTCTCATTCCCATCATGCTTCCTTTTAAGCATTTCCCATAGTGCCTTAGATGTTGTGCAAGTCCCAAACTGATGCAAAAGATCATTTGTGATTGCCTGTGTCAATTGGGAAAACGCCTTCTTTTCCACAGCAAACTTCTTTTTCTCATCCTCAGCCATGCTCTCCAATGGCACTGGTTCACCTGTGTTCTCCAAAACTGGTGGTGTGTAACCTTTAGCAATCATGTTCCATGCTTCAGCACCTTCCACTCCCATGCCTTCCAAATGTATCTTGAACTTTTTCTGCCACTGATTGTATTCTTGAATCTCCATAAGCTTCGGTGGCCGATTCCCGCTACCTGAAGACAAATCATTAATCAGTGTGGAAATAGCATTTGTAGTTTGAGTGTTTACCACCGCTGCTGCTACTCCCCAGTAGTAAGATTGTGGTGCTGGAGGTGCACTTTGAGTCATGTAGTTAACCGGCTGCGAAGACTGTGTGCTCGTCTTCTGTGCTGCTACCGTCCATGGGTCCATCACCTGCTGTTGTGGTTGTGTAGTTGCTGGTGTTGGAGTAGTCGGAAAATTCCACATGATCACGAACTTCGAGAAATTCAACACTTAGAAAATTTTCCAAAAACACTAGTCTAGGTTCGCCCAAATGAACTTCAGGTTCGTCCCTTTCTTCTTCAGGTTCGCCCAAACAGTAACTCCAGAAGGTAAAATCTCACCAGAAAGTAAAAACACACTAACACTTTTCACGTTCGCCCAAAACTACTCCAGGTTCGCCCGTTTTGGTTCTAGGTTCGCCCGCACGATCACCCGAATGTGAAAAATGTGACCCGAATGTGAAAAACTCAACAAAAATTTTCCAGGTTCGCCCAAAACTAACTAGATTCGCCCAGAAAATTCTCAGGTTCGACCATAAACTCACACCTTCGACCACTAAGATCCAGGTTCGCCCATTTCCAGTTTTGAAAAACGGTTACACTTTGAAAAACGGTTATTTTGATCTCTGATTTTCAAAAGTTTGTGAATTTGATTGATCTTGATCAGGTTTTGCTTCGGAGATGATTTGGAACAACTTTAATACTTGGAATTTTGAATTTTAACCACAAAATCAACTCTAATTCTTTCAAAAACACTCAAAAACCATTTTTATGTAAAAACAGATGTGAATTGATCAAAATAATGTCCAAATCAGCTTTGAGTTTATCAATTTGTTGTTGTATGATCCTCTATGCTCTGATACCACTTTGAAGAGACGTAATTTGACACGAAAACAGGATTATATGATCATACAAGTTACAAAACCAGGTGCGGAAACCCTAGCTTTGAACAAACTGGAGTAAACTCAAATCAAAACACAATCAAAGTCATTTTCAATGCTTTTCATAGATTAACTCATTCAAAACTTGATTACAATTCAATTACAGTTAATCTAGATCACACACACTCTATCTCAAACCTCTCTGGAACAACACCTGAAAACACACACACCTAATGACTCACTTAAACTTACAAAATCACAAAATCTATATATAGGACCTGCACATTCGCCCACTTTGACTGGTCGAATGTGAGGCTTTTCCACATTCGCCCACTTGTAGTGGTCGAATGTGTTCTTCAGTGTTAGTCCATTCCAGATTCGTCCAAACTTGAACTACCTTCGCCCACACTCTTTCACCTTCGCCCAAATCTTTATACATTCGCCCAAACAGCCTATTCTAACACATGTTAACTATCTAATCACTAGTCGCAAAACGCATCTACAGGAACACTTGACAGGATTTAGCTTCATGTTGATCTCTCTGAGGTTGTCGAAGGTTTCTTGTATGTCAGCGAGCATTTGATCTTCAGTTTTGCTCTTGATGACCAAGTCATCCACATAAGCCTCCATGTTTTTGCCAATTTGCTGGGCAAAGGCCTTGTCAACCAACCTTTGATAAGTAGCACCTGCATTTTTTAAACCAAAGGGCATTTTTCTATAACAGAAAATACCCTTGTCAGTATGGAAAGCAGTTTTTTCTTCGTCTTCCTCCTTCATTTGTATCTGGTGATAACCTTTATAGGCATCCAGAAAACACTTGAAGGGGAAGCCTGTAAGCGAGTCTATTTTCAGATCAACCTCAGGTAAAGGATAACAATCCTTTGGGCAGGCTTTGTTGAGGTCTTTAAAGTCGATGCACATCCTCCACGAATCATCAGGCTTTCTAACCATCACAGGGTTTGCAACCCATGATTGATATTTTACCTCTCGAAGGATACCAGCTTCAACCAGTTTGTCAACCTCTTGACATGCAACCTTGCTTCGTTCTGGAGCAAGACTTCTTTTCTTCTGAACGATGGGTTTGACGTTGGGAAGAATCCTTAGTTCATGTTCAGCAACATCTCGTGGGATCCCAGTCATGTCACTTGGGCACCAAGCGAAAATGTCAACGTTATCCTTCAGCAATGCTTCAAGCCTTGTGAGAGTATCACTAGGAAGGGTTGTGTTGACCCGTATCCTTTGATCAGGGTATTTGGGGTTGATGCTGAGACCAAGTTTGTTTTGATCTTCATCAATGGTTAACACCGAAGTGGAAGGTTGGAGGGTTGCAACACCCTCTTTGGTGGGGAACTTTGCACTTTTTCGGCTGATGGAAACCGTCATATCAAAGATTACTACCCCAGGCCTTCCAATGATGACGTCATAGCTAGATGGTAAGTCTAGAACAACGAAGGTTAATGGCTCAGTCCTTCGCATTTGTCCATCAGAGAAGGTTACATCAAGCGTTATTTCGCCCAGGGGCTTGATGGGTATGTCAGCAATGCCTTTTATGGCAGCTTCAGCAGGCCGTAGCATGGAGCGTTCCTCAGAGCTTAGAAGGTTGAAATATTTGGCAAACATTATTTCAGTAGCAGCTCCGGTATCTATGTAGGCCTTTTGTGTTTTGATGGAACCTACGAAGGCTTCAAGGACAAGTGGGTCGCAGTGTTTTTCTCCCTTGGTGTAGAGGAAGTAGATGCCTTGTCGTTCCCAATCTTCCAACCTTTGCCGTTTGCTTGGGGTTTCATTTTCAACAAAGACCATGGCAACGTCTTTCTTCTTGCCATCTGCCATGTTTTCTTTAACACCTTTGACCAGATGGGCTAGTTCCCCAGATTTGACGGCTTCTTCGATTCTTTTCTTGAGTTGGAAGCAGTCGTTGGTGTGATGTCCCTTCTCTTCATGAAACTCACAATATTGGTTGGAGTTTTCATTTCTTTTACTTTTTGGTAAGGGACGAGGAGGTATGAAGGTGTGTTTAACTTCTTCGGTTGCCAGGATTTCTTGAGGAGTTTTGGTGAGGGCTGTGAAATTGACATTTCTATCTCTGCTTGGAGGGTTCCTGCTTTCAGACCTTCGTGACTCAGATCCTCTGGATCTTTTGTCATAGGTGCCATAGTTTCCTCTCTTTCGAGTAGGACTGTTGCTTCTCCAGCTGGAAGCCCTTTTCCTTTGTTCCTTGATATCTACAGCCTCCTCTCCTCGAATGTGAGCTTCAGCTCTTTCCAAGGCCTCTTCAAGGGTTCTCGGGAGACTTTTGTTGAATTCCCTGGTGAGGTACTTTGAGTTGATGGCATTCATGAACCCTGCAACCTTCATCTTTTCATCGGCACCAACATAAGTAAGGCCTTCTTTCTTGTATCTTTCAATGAAGCTCTTCAGGCTTTCATCATCTTTTGGTTTTATCTGGAAGATGACAGTTGCATCCTTGACACAACGTCTCTGTTGTGAGAAGTTGGTCAGAAATCCTTTACCAAGCTCGTCAAAGGTACGGATGCTTCCAGCCGTCAAGCCGTTGAACCAGATTCGTGCAGATCCAACAAGGGTTTGCATGAACATCAAACAGCACTCGGGATCACCCCATTTCTCGATCCGAGCAGCCCCTGAGAAGATCTGAAGGTGATCTTCTGGATCATCAGTGCCATCATATGTTCTTATATGAGCTGGCATCTTTAGCTTGTTAGGAAAATCATAATCTGCTATCTCTGGTGAGAAGCAAGATAGACTGTTCGGCTTGTAGGGTTGGTTAACGGTGTGTTCCACCCTGTTGTTGGTTATTCCTCCAGTGTTTCCTTGTTGTGCAGCGATGGCTTGACTGATGAGTTGTTGCCAAGGGAAGTTAGCCATCATTTGAGATATCATGTAGGGCATGAGGTTGAAGCCTTGAATGCCCTCAGTAGCCACAGCGTTGGCTGCCATGGGGAGGCTCATAGAGGCGTTTCTGGCCATGGGGAGTGAAGCCATGGCCTGCTCCCATGAAGTGGCTGTTGGTGGTGGCACACTGGTCACAGGTGACTGTAGGAGCTGATCCAGAGTCATCTCATGTCCTAGTGGCATACCAGTGGTGGCGGCTTGAGTAGTAAACAAAGGGAAGGCAGTAGGACTGGACCTTGCTTCGTAGTGCGAAGCAATGTGGGTATTGCTGGGACCAGCATTGTTGCTTCTGGGTGAAGGTCTGCGTCCATAAGTGGCAGTGAGAGGGGGAGGAGGTATAGGAGAGAGTGATATCTCTTCCTCCTCGTCATAATCTAGCCGGAGACGAACTCCTTTGTCCCTTTCCTTCATAACATACTGGTTCAAAAGGGACCTAAGCTGCAAGAAGTTCCTCTCCACTCCTTCAGGGGTGAGATCTATGCGAGGTGGAGTTTGTGCAAGATCAGGGAGAGGAGACATCACCCCAGAACGAGTGGGAGGTGGAGTTTGCAGGTTTGCTGACGCAGGGTGAGCAGGTGGGGACTGAGTCCCAGCTGAAGTTCCTCCAGGAGTGGAAAAGACACAGATCTGGCCGGAGAAGTCTGATCTGTGCTAGGAGAGATCTGGTTGACCTCTTCTTGAGACTCAGGGTCAGACATGGAGAGAGTCGGAGCTACACAACTAATTTCGAGTAAAGAAAATGGCGCAGCCCCACGGTGGGCGCCAACTTGTTGCTACAACAAATAACTGCCTAACGTTGGTTCTGAGTCACAAGGGAGGTTCAGGGGTTCAAGGGTTCCACTCTGCCTAACGCAGGTCGTGGTGTCCTTCTACGTTGCAAACGTAGAAGGAGGTTCAAGGTTATATTTATTGTTTTAGATGCTTTAAGATTCTGGTTTGAGGTGAACTCAAAACCAGAAGTGGAAGTTCTTGAGATCCGAGTGAAGAGGATTGTTCTCTCCACGTGCGAGACCAAAAGAATAATAAGAGTGAAGTGAGAGTGATTGTGATGGTGTGTCCAGGGCTGAGAATCAGCCTCTGATTTATAGAGAAAAGAGCATTCTATAAGGAGAAAACATCTACCCTTGAGCCTTGTTGCAACTAAAGGACATCCCACAAAAGGTAAGTGGCTGTTATGGACCCGCGGTCTGTTGACTGATGTTACTCCATCAGTTTGTTTGTTTTGCTCGATGAAAAAGATGACGGGACAAGTCATCTTTTTGACTTTGGATGCTGCTGGTTGTTGAACCCTTGTAGGCTCCAACCCTTTAAGCATCGTTTAGTAATGTTGTTTATTTATTTTTTGCTTTAAGCTACCCACGTCATCAGTAAGTGTTCATGAACTATTTGTGAACACATATTTTCCTTAACAAACGAACACGAACAAGGCCTTGTTTGTGGTCGTTCGGTTTGTTTGCGGACCTAGTAGTTTGAATGAGAATCTGAGTGAAAGTGAAATTAACACAAAAAATATTATAAGCTAAGAAGCTAATGATAATAAGTAAGTTGGACCAATTTTTATACCAACAAGAGAGGGCTCGGGGCAACAAAGAACGATGTGCCGCATACACTCATCCTACAAGAAATCACGTACCATCGGTAGTCCCCTCCTGCTACTCATTCAACCAAATTCTAGTATCGCCCTCAATTTTATTGTATTAAGAAAATCATTAAAAAAATGAATGATGAATATACCATAGGTTGAAATGGTGGAGATGAATGATGAAAAAGGTGGTGATGTGATACTTATTTGAGCGTGAATAATGAATGGTGAATGGTGAGTATAACCAAAAGCCTTACCGGTATATAATTCAAACCATGCCGAAGTTCTATATTTTAGTTAAACAACAAAGCTACATATACGTGGTTATTTAAATTGACATATATGTTGGATTTCTTGTTGACAAAACAATAAGGACCGAGGATGTTGGTTTTTTTCTTTGTAAATTACACAGGTAGTCAAAGTGGTTTTTAAACGCAAATCAACAAGAATAGTCCTTTTACATTATTATATAAGTTTAACAAAATTTTTAATTTTTAATGAAAATATATTGCAAAGTAACAACCAAATCTATATCTATATCTATACTATATTATAAAGCATTTCCCAAGGACTTCTTAAAAAATAAGAGGTACAAGTATATTTGCTTATCATACAATACATAATGCACATCTTAACTACTTTTTAGAGGTAAATTTGTCTTTTAAACTTGTCTTTAATTACACCACATTAAATGTTTGTACATGATAATATTAATATTTTTATAAGTAAATATTATTTAAATTTAGTATCATCTTATTTAGATATAGTAATGGTGGTGGTACCCAAATATAATGCAGATCAAGTTCGAAAACACTTTCTAAAAGAGCCTTGGCGACACCCGCCGCATCGCGCGGGCTAACAACCAAATATCCTAAGACTTGTTTTCTTATTTTCATAATTAAATCTTAAACATACATGTTATGTTTGGTAAACTAGATTCTTAAATGGGTTCGATAGATTTGTGGGTTGTGTTGTGTCATGTTTTGCAAGCATCCATATGATATTTCTCCACGTACGAAGCTGGACCACAAATAAAATTACCATACTAACCCTGAAGAATAGTCCAAAACCAATCATTATCCCAACATACCCCTTAATTTCCACAAAATTACATTATTGCCATAATAAGTAGTAAAACCAACTTATATTTTACCATTTAAGGCAAAACAAGTCTTCGTCTTCACTAATAATAATAATCATCTTCTGCTCCTCCTTGTTCCAATTATTATCTTTTCACTCAAAAATTTAATCTTTTTAATCCATTCCATTCCTTTACAAGATCCATAATTGAACCCGATCATCACAACCCATAAATAATTCAATATCCTCTGCATTTTTTACAATCTTGAATTTTGATGGATTCTTTGGCTCTTCTGTTCTAATGGCTACTTAGATTTCGAATCCCAGGTATTTTTTTTCTTGATTTTGTCATGTGGGTTCTGTGTCTTGGTTTAATTTGAACTGAATTGTTGCTTGAATTGAATTGTTATTGGTTTAATTTGAACTAAATTGTTGCTTGAATTGAATTATTATTGGTTTAATTTGAATTGAATTGTTGCTTGAATTGAGTTATTACTATTATTGTGGTTGTTGATTGGTGTTCATATTATTTGTCAAGATGTTGTTTTTGCTTGATAATTACTCATTTAGGATCATGATTATGTGGTTTGTTATTTCATGTGTTTAGTTATGTGTAAGCTTGCCTGGTTTCATAGTTCTTGGTTAAAACCTGTATCTTTTTTAGCAAAAAAAAGTTTTTATTTTTTTTATTTTTTTTTATTTTGAGGATCGTAACACATGGGAATATGATGACACGCTTTTTTATACGATTTCTGTCACATATTAGAGTTGTGGTGAATGTCGATACTGAAAATGGAAAAAAAAAGAATACAAAAGTAAATAGCAAATTCATTGTAAAATACGAGAGATTGAGAGCTGAGGGAGTTGTGATCGGAGGGGAAGAACCGAATACAAATAGAATGTAGTCAAGCCCTAAAAGAAATTTCGGGCTAGGCCGCTTCTAGGGGTTTGTAACTTGAGGTTTTGGTATATTATGATGAAAATAATGAATATGACTTTACATTGGATTTTAAATTATGTTTGGTATTTTACTTTGTATGATTTATTTGAAATTCTCAGTTGTTGTTGCTGTCTTTAATTTTGTTGAACCAGAAAGCAGAGGTTGAGATGTATTAATGCAACACAAGACACCTGTCACTTATCATGCCTCTCTTGTGATGTTACTTACACTTTATAAAACTTTTTCTCCTTCCTGCTGTTCATTCTCATTTGTACTTGTATGCCATAGACGTTTAATGGGTATGTGCTTCAAAAATGATAAGTAGTTTTTTACTTTGTGCTCGTGATTTGCCTGCTGCTTTTTAGTTGAACATTAATGAGATTTTATCGGTCAACTAGAACCATATTTCATCGGTTTCTTGGTTGTGACCCTGATTCCTAAGAACACAAATATATTGTGAAAAGTACATGCATGCATACCCATGCCCAGATTGCTCTAAATCATCTGTTTTTCTAATTTTTCTATTTTTTTTTTTGTGTATAGAATTGATATCTTTGGTGGAGAGCATCATCGTCCAAATAAATATTGGGCTGGAGATATATTATATATAAAATACTTGATATAATATGGGATGTTTTGTATCAACCCCAAAGGATACAGGGGGGAAAAGAAGGCGGCCAGGAAACATTGGTGAGGTGGCAGTTTTCGTTCCTGGTTTAAGGATTCCAAAACCTGTGGATTTTTCTGAGTCACTTGATGATCATTTATGCAAAAGTTTAGTGGAACGACTTTCTGCTCTTAGGACACGTATTGTTGTTATGGCAGGACAAGAAGCACCATCTATCACAAGAACACGAAGAAGAAGTGCTACTCAACATGGTTACTATCACAAAAATATTTTTAGTAGTTATGGTAATAATAATAATATGTTTGCATGATATTTTTCTACTTTTTATTGTCAGGGGGCTCAACTTTAGGTGATCTTTTGCAAGCCCTTGAAGATTATTTACCGGTCCTTCTCGGACTGGTTAAAGATGGTAATTTTTTATCTTAGGTTTCTATTTAGTTCATGTGATCTATTCATATTATGTATATATGTGTGGCCCTCGGGGGGCAAAAGTAAAGTTGCACTAGTTTTAACGTTATTTTACTAATTTCGTGAAAATAACGTTAAAAACGACGGACGATTAATCATGCATCATGTGGTGGCGTTGATAGCCAAAAGACAAAGGGGTACATGCACCGATCGGGTTTGTCCCGATTGCTAAGTGTTCTGTGCTTTATGTCCAAGGCTTGATACCAAACCACATTGAGCTGGGGCTCTCACTGGAAGCAACCTCTCTATTCTTAGGGGTAGAGGTAAGGCTTTCTACATCTTACCCTCCTCAGACCCTACCTTAGCTTTGCTATAGGTGGGATTAACTGAGTGTGATGATGATGATCTATTCATATTATATAAGAATTTTACTTGTTCTCTATGCAGGAAGTCCATTACAACATAAAGTACAGTTTACATGGATAAACCAGGAGGATGAGTTAGAGGTAAGTCAGCAATAAAATAAAATCTGCTTACCCAAACATTAACAACTGATTATTTGTGACTTCTAGGCACAATAATCAGATAAAATTTCTATACCGTGTATTTTTCCTGTTCTCTTTTAACATGCCAATGAATAAAGTGGAACAATGTCTTAGCATATATTATCACAATATTTCAGGAAGTGGGGATGTATAGTGCTTGGTATGAAGTATTATCTGTTTTGCACTTGATGTCAACTTTATCACTATCACAAGCGAACTTGTTGCTTCTCCCAAGAACATCTTCGGATGGTTATTTGCCTAAAGTATCAGAAGGTGGGTCATCCACATGAGATCAAAATAATGCTTATTTTATGTGCATGGTTCTCATTATGGCTAATGTCTTTACATTAAGTACTTGTTGGTCTCTAAACTTATGTAGAAGGGAAAGTAGTAGAAAAGAGATTGCTGAAAATAACTTGTTTGATTTGTGATGTAATGTCAAACTCAAACATGATATTTATATGTGACCATCTTGTATTTATGTTACGCGATTCATATTATAATCCAAATTAGCAAGATGGATTCATTCTAATACACTATACCTTATGGACTGATTGTTAGTCTTGCTTAATTGTTTTAATATGTTAAATTTCTTAAATAATAAGTACATTACAATGATGATCGTCTGGGAACTTGGTACCTATTTGATTGATAGCCAAAGCCAGATTAAATTCTAGATAAATGCATAGATGCCTTCTTGTAACTAAATCCTAAGTCTTAGAGGTTATGCACGATCTTTACATCGGTAGTTTATGCCTGATATATTTTAACCCTAAATAATCAGATATAAACAATTCTTTTTATCTAAGCATTAGAAACTCCCTGTTATCACAATAATCTGAATATAGGTTCTTAAGATCCTTCACTTATATTTATGGGTTCTTAAGATTATTGTTCTATAATGTGCTCTCTTATAAGTAACGGATGGTCAGTCATACCGCTGGTGTTACATGAAATATAAAAAAAATTGTTTAATATCACAGAAAGCAGGAGATCTGCAATTGATATTTTGTTAAAGGCAGCTGGATACCTTGATTGTGCAGTAAGGCACATACTTCCTCAATTGCCTCCCGAACACAGGTTTATACATTTGTTACTTTTAGTCTCTTATTTAGTCAATGCATGTATTTTATAGGAATTTATAATTTTATAGGCGAGACCTGCCGGTGGACCTTGCTGAAGGGGTTTTGAGAGCACTTTGCCTTCAAGCACTAGGACAGGTATTGTCTCACTTAGATTTTCTACTTAATAGAGATTAGAGCTCTTGACATCCTTAAAATCTTTTATTGTAAATTTACTAGAGGTTGCACCTTTCGACCCTTTTGCTTATATATTGGTCGAGTCAGGCTGTGTTTTATTTCAAATGGGTCACCATTTAACTTTGAACTTGCTCAAAGTTTTTTTTTTTTTTTAAAGATAGGCTGACATGCTCAAAGTCTTGAATCTGTGTTGTTCTGAACATCCGATATATATAAGTGGTAAAATGAATGGTTCGGGTAGTGGGGTCAAAACAGGTAATTATTAGTGTGAGTCAAAAAGTTGGGCTGAGTGAACCTGCAAACACTTCATCTTTTCATTATATAAATTATTGTTGAATATGACTATAGCAATATAGTCTAATTTGTTTTATTAAATCATTTAGGTGGTTTTATGCATTTTGAATACACTTCTGGCGATGTTCGACCTATTCAATTGGTTTGACCCATTTTCGTTTTAAAGAAATATCCATTGTTTTGTTAGAAAAGAGTAAAACTCAAATCAAACCGTTTACATATTAATGGGTCAAAATTGCCACCTCTCAGCCTATATACATCTATTGTTTTTCATGTTGTAAACCAATTGAAATATTATGGTTGAGATGCCCATTACTTTAAAAATGAGTGAGATTCTCAAATGAAATTTGGAGATATGGTATAAGTTAAAAATTAATATAAGAAAAGTAGCTCTAAACCTCCTAGAGACATCTGTCATGAATGTATGCTGTACTGCATAAATATATTGGTTAAAGGTTTTCTGTATAATAGCTGCTATATGTACTGATATCTGGTAGGCGACTAAATACCAATGAAAGGTTTAGATACATATTATTTATCATGTATGTATAAATTGATTTCTAGAGCCATAAGACATGTGTGTAACAACAAATTAACAAACCAACAGTCTTGTTTTCAGGACCCGTGGGTTTGTAAAAGTTCTATTCTGTTTATAAGAAAATTATAATTATGTTAATGCCTTTGTTGGGTTTCTTGAGGTATCTTGAGGATACAGAATGCTTTTTTGCTGTTTTCATAAAAAAGTATGCTAACAATATATTGCTCACCACACTATCTCTATTGATATCTCACCTCATAATGATGTAAGGCCATTTTTTAGTACTTCTACAACTGTGTATTCCCTCCTCTTATGGGAGTGAATAGTGATGCGATATTAACTAGCTATTTAATTTATAAAATGCATTAAGCTGTTTCAGTTAAAATATTCTCCGTGTTTTCTTATTGGGAAGACTCACTTCTTAGATTACTCATTTGTCTGTCCTACAAACACTTTTTTACTTTTTAGTCGCCCTTTTGAACTTTATAAATAACTAATAAGCTGAATTTGAGTAGAAAAATGTTTTTTTTACAATGTAACCTTTCTTGATAAATATTTTAGGAGTTTATTACACATTTATATGTTGGATTAATCGGATTTTGTTCACGGGTCGCTGGGTCACGGGTTAGCAACTAACGGGTCAAGCATTACTACAAATAGGTTTATGTTTAATAGTTTATTTAATAATATTGTATTTAGTGGCTTACACTTGGTATAATGGTTGACCGATCAATATGGAGGTGACCATTTGGAGATGCACACGATGGGTAAAAGAAAAAGTCTTGGTTTTAGCGGTTCTTTAGGTGAAGTTGATTTTTTTATTGTTTTCTTTTGTTTTCCACGTTGCATGTGTGTGTAAGGCTATAAAAGCCATTCGCTTTTATCAATTAATATACCTTTTTGTTGATCATATACAGCAAGCTTTCTTCTTCAAATTCTCGTCATACTAACATTCACAAACTTTGCTTACATAGTGTTCATTTGTGAGTGTATTAAGTGTGAGTTGAGTGGGGCCAAAACCAACATTGGATACACCTTGGATGACTTTTGGCCTCCTTTTTATTGCTTAACCCATTTGATATAAAACCTGACCCAAATTGACCCATTTGTACATAAATGGTTTAAACATTGCACCTCTAGTAGTAGATATATAGAACACAACCTTAGTCAAGACAAGCGATTGGATTTTTATACGTTGAGTTGTAATCAGAGTGTCGACATACAACTTGGGCTTGCAATTGATAGTACCAAAGCCACACTTGCAGTGAAACGAAGGCTTGCTTGTGAGATGGTCAAATATTGGCAGCAGGTAATTAATTATTCTTGATATTTTCAGTCAGTAATTTATTATAATACATTGAGTTTAAAGTACTAGCATATTTCATGCCATACGTTCTATGCCTTGCTTGAAGTCATATGTTGGCACATTACATGTAGTGTGACGAAAAGTTGTCAAAAACAACTTCTCTACAACTTTTTTGCTGCATAAATCACCATTATCATTAATTGTGTTATTCGATTGAAGTATGGTAGAGGCAAAAGTAATATTTAATTCTTCATATTTGTAACTTTTTACGCAGGCTCAAGATAATATTACAAACCTTCCACTAACAAATGGTTGGGGTGAGAAGCACAGGTTTTACGTCAAGTGGAAATATATTGAAGCCAAGGTACCTTTTTTATATGCTTGTTGTATTTGTACTTACATCTTGAACCTAGAAATTGATGCATGGTCATTTACTTATAATGTATTGCTATTTAAAAAGCAATTGATTCAGTTGAAAGCTGTGGCCTTATATCTGATAACTGGTATAGGTGGAAATTCTGACCTGTTTGCTTATGAGTGACTCGGTTTGAGTTTTCGAAATGAGCAAAATAAAAAAAAAAATAGCTTGAAGGAAAATGTAATTGGACATTTGGACAAAAGTCACCTAAACTGTATTTCAATGCATACAACATCGCAATCTGCTTAATCATAATTTGAGATTTTTTATCGTGGCAATATAGTTTACTTAATTACCCAACCTGACCAGACCTGTACTTAAACACTAGTCATCATGGCTGAACCAACCTGTCTGAGCCCTCCACTTTGGCACCTTTAGTGATAAGCATAAAAAGAAACCATAATATACCAACAATAGTCCCCGTGTTGGAGCATAGATGTGACACCCATTAAGCAAATCACGCTCGTTCTGCCCACAGGAAAGATACTAAGTCATAAGAAAGCCGACCTCATATACCACCAACACGTTTAGGGGGCATTGCTTAAGCGTGCTTAACTAGCTTTCGCTCAAGCAACCCAAAACAAAGCCGTGAGCTCCTTGTGGGCAAACAGACAATACGGGTTGGTATTCATGACCAAATGTTACAATAGATGCGTCTCATGTCATGTCCAACTTGCTGCAAATAAAATATAATTTTGACATTTACTTTAATTAAATATGAATAATTTGTTGGTTTGAATCATGAGAAATTCATTCAGTTAATGAAATTTGATCATACAATTTGTAGGCAGCAGCGTATTATTATCATGGATTGATACTTGATGAAGGTAACACAGAAAAGTCACATGGAATGGCTGTATCTGCCTTACAAGCAGCAGATGAGTATTTGAAAGAAAGCAAAAGGGCATGTGAAGCTTTCAATGCAGCAGTTCCTATCTCAAGGTTTAAATTCTTTTTAATCTTTGAAGTTATTGAACCTTATTCTATTCAGACTTGCTAGCAAATATTATTGTAAAAAATTTCTTTGACTATAGAAATCTTCCAAGTGTTTTATTTCACAGACAGCACTAAGTAGAAGTGGCAAAAAGGCGGCTTAGGTATCCTGTCAAAACAGGATTGTTATTATTATTATTATTATTATTATTATTATTATTCCTTTTTTGGTACTGTGTGGGGTCGAGTTGAGTGTCACTAAAACAGATTTTGTCCATAACTTCAATATTTTTTATATATATAACAAGTATAAAATTTCTATTATTCAATAGTAACCTAATTGTTTGACAATGATTTAGGAGGTTTTTATTCATTAAAAATATACCTTGTGCGAATTTTAAGATGTGTCCATTTCAGCTACTTTTTTTTACCTGTTTAACATGTAACCCGAATTTATCCATTAATAAGTGAATGGGTTGAAATTGCCACCTATGCATATAGATAAGTTTTGATTCGGCAATGCAACTCAAAGTTTTCATGCACAACGGCTCAAATTCCATTTTGTGAAATCTAATTTGGCAAAAAAAAAAAAAAAAAAAATCATTTTTCAAGTTCTAATGTTGTCACAATTGCCAGACTTCTTCGTTTGTAGCGGCGTGAACTGTGGCCGTCGTGGTATATTTTCTTGATGTAATATTTGTCAAGGCCAATTATGTATGTCGTTTTAGAAAAGTAAAATTACATGATGTGGTTTTCTTCATTGTTTAATTTACAGAGTCTAGGGATACTACAGAAGTTAATAATAATTTAGTATAATTTGCAACTTTATTTTACATTTTGATGCAGAACTCCACCTCTTTGGGGAACTATGAAGTATCTCTCTGAAAAAATTCCGAAAGACACTTCTAGCAAGGTGCGCATCAACCGGGATTTATACACTTATGAAAAGTAAGTCTTGTGTTTTCTGTGTTTTACTCGTACATACTTACATATATGATATATACCTACATATATCCATACACATATACATATATGAAAACATGCATACATATGTGGAAATGCATCCCCTTATGCATGCACATGTATAGTGGACAAATTATTCAATATATATTTTTATGTGTATTGATACTTGTATCCAAGTATCATAAGATTAATTATGTTATATACATTTTGAACACACCAAATCTTCTATTTTGCAACATGAGCCGCTCCTAACAGCTATCTAGGGCTGACAACTTAGACCCCTTTACTTGTGAATGGGTTGATTTGGGTTGTCTTTTATGTTAAACTGACCACATGGGCTAAATAAAAAAAATAGCTAAAAGGGTATGGACCAAATAGGTCTAATGGGCTAAACCGGTTGAAAGTCGCCCAATGTCTTCTTCATGCATATAGACAAATCAAATCATATTTATCACATTAACTATTTATAGACAATTCTATAAAAAAAAATGAACCAAAAGGGCTTGTAGGTTAATCTGTTCTGACCCGTTTTATTCCAAATTTGTTTTGACCCGTCACCCAAGCTACCCATCTTGGCATTTCTACTAATAGTACAATAAGTATTTCAGAATTTGTTATTTTTAACTATTTTGTGGTTGAACATTCTACTAATCTAATTGAAATGCGAGTGTACTGTAGAATCATGGAAACTGCGCCAACGCTGCCTGATTTTGCTTTGGCCCTGAAGCCAGATGACTATCAACTCCCTGACGTAGATTCCTCATGGAACCATGAAAATGTCAACAAAGGGCAAACCGGAAACAACAAAGATTAAGAACAAGTACAACATTATGTGGTTAATCTGATATGATGCAGACAAGCAAAACATGGATCATATAGCCCGATTGTCATCGTTTATGAATCATTTTGTCGTTGAGTTTGTTCAAAAGCGTGATCGAATCGTGCATAATAACAATGTATGTATACTATATATACACCAAGTGAATAATATGGCATATTGAACTTGTTAAATGTTGGAATTGTTCAGGACCAAGACCTGTTTTTAGATGTGTCAAATAATATATGCATGCATACATATAGGGCTATTCAAATCGCTCGGTGCTCGCCGATCGCTTTCCGCTCGTTCGGAATTTGCTCTGAAAATGCTCGCTCGATTTTTTGCTCGGTTGTAAACGAGCTGATCGGCTCGGTTTGGTTTGTAAACGAGCCAAGCACGAGCAAAGGTCCGCTCGGCTTGGTTCGGCTCGATATAATTTTTATAAATTTATTATACACACGCACATTAATTACAATTATATTTATAGTTTTATACATACACTCTATTGGGTTTGGCTCAATATATACAATTATATTTATAGTTACTGGCCCAGTCAACACAATGATAATTTAATACTAAGTATAATTGTAAAACCCTAAGTCGTGAAAAGACATGTTTGACTTCCTATTCTATTAGTTGCCCGCCATCAATCACTTCCCGTTGTCAACCTACGCCACAACGCGACAATCGTTCACTGTAGTATGCTGATCGCCTCACTGACCTCAACCTGAGCCTCATTCATAGACAACCAGACCTCAAACTTAGTGTCATCCTCGGACGGTCGAACCTCGGTTATCACTAGGCGGCGAGAACATTAAAGGAAACAACCCAAATTTATGGTTGTCGAAAAACTTGCCGCTCATCGCTCGCTCGAAGAAATGTCCGCTCGAAAAACACTTGCTCGGTTTCTGGCTCGGTTGTAAGTGAGCCGATCGGCTCGACTCAGTTTGTAAATAAGCCAAGCACGAGCAATGGTCCGCTCGGTTCGACTTAGCTCGTGAACAACTCTATACATACAAGGGTGTAGCTTTATAGGGGTGGGGAGGGGCGCCCGAACCCCACGAAATTTTCGCTCAGAAGTTTCGATTATATAGTATCCGTATAGAATTTTTTGGTATATACGGTTTCGACCCCCGGTAACCGGTGACATCCGACCCCCCCGTAACCGATGACATCCGACCCCCCCAGTGACTTCCGACCCTCCAAAATTTCCGGTCAAGCTTCGCCACTGCATACTAGACACACATATACGTATGTGTATGTATACACACATACATACTTATATACACACAAAGAGATATGCACGGAGTTTAGTTAGTTGGTTGCCTTTCGCCACTGAAGAAATAGTGAGAACAACGACTTTCCTTATCTTATTTGTACCATTCCCATTATTATTATACATATTATTAAAGAAGAATATCGGTAGAAATTCCTTTTCAAGGTTCGACGTAAGACAGTTTAAATTCACGTTCGACATAACGTTCTCGAAAATTAGTCTGCTTAAAAATAATAATGTTAATTCGTTTACTAAAAAACGATTTCCTTACGTGCTTATTCTTAGGTACGAACTTCTTTATGCATTGTTTACGAATCGTGTGTCGACCACCGTTCGTTCTAGCTCAGTTCGTAGCGCGCGTAGCGTTTAACCATGTGTTCGTGCGTTCGGGTCCCACGGATGGCCTTTTTTTCCGCAGTCATTTTTATTCTTGCTGTTTTAGATACGTGTCTTTCAACGTTCGACGTAAACAGTTTTAATTCACGTTTGACATAACGTTCTCAAAAATTAGTCTGGTTAAAAACAATAACGTTAATTCGTTTACTAAAAAAACGATTTCCTTACGTGCTTATTCTTAGGTACGAACTTTTTTATGAATTGTTTACGAATCGTGTGTCGACCACCGTTCGTTCTAGCTCAGTTCGTAGCGCGCCTACCTTTTAACCACGTGTTCCTGCATTCGGCTCCCACGAATGGCCTTTTTTTAGCGGTCATATTTATTCTTGCCGGGTTAAATACGTGTCCGCGAGGCAACGCCCGCGGGGCAAATACTAGTTATATATATTAATTCAGACCGGTCGGTGGAACAGTATTTTTCGTTGGTTGCCTTTCGCCACTGAACTTTTAAAATTTTTTCACTTTAGCCCCTGCTTTTGTTTCTGCTCGCATACATCTTCCACACACATGCTCACTTTTTGCTTGGGGGCCGGGAAAAAGACAGAGGCTTGTCGGTCCACTTAGGAGGGAAAAAGATTGCGACTCCGGTGTCTACTCCGGCCCAAGGTTGCCTCAGTCGACAATTGTCGATACAACCACAGCAATCTAACTTTAGTATATTGGGTCGCCGAAAATACGGAACTGGTTCTGACATCTTGCTTCTCCGTCGAAGCCCAACGTTACAACCGCAGCTGGCCGTTGATTCTACTTCTTTCTCTACCTGATGTTGTCATCGTTGCGGTTAGTAACCACAGCTGTTCACCACATAACACCATCCTTATTGCTATTCAGTCAGCTACACCAACCGATTATTTTGTTTGATTGATAAGAAAAAGAAGGAAAAGTAAGAATGGAGCAGACGTACAGGATGAAAAGATGGAGAAAGTAAAGTGGGGATTTGTGAGGAGTGTTTAAAATGGTAAATTGGTGATAAAAAAAATGAGTGTGTGGTTGATATTTGGTAAATTGGTGATAAAAAAGGGTGGTTATAATAAAACCCCCTCTGACTTCTATTTTCACCCCTCTAAAGCGTCTCACTTTGGCCAAAGCGAGACGTTTGAGTTACTTTTTAACAACCCTCAGTATGAGGTCAGAAAAGCTGAATTTTTGACCCGAAGCGCCCCGCTTTGGCCAAAGCGAGGCGCTTCGAATCAAAGATCTATTTTGGTTCATTTTTTGGTGTTTTGAATTGTTTTTTTTTAATTTTTAATATAATTATTGTAAAAAAAATTAAAAAATTTAAAAAACAAAATAATAACCACCAACTTGCATCGACTTGAGATATGAGTTTTATTAACTTTAAATCTCTCTGATCCATGGTATCCACTAACCCTAGCGACAAGGAGATCCATAATTCGAACAAGGAGGGAAACATTCTTCCATTACTGTTTTCATAAAAATGGAAAAAGCAACCCATACATAGTTCATTGTACTGGTTGCGGAAAGAAATCAATAGTCGGATCGGCGCTAACAAACAAATAAAAATTAGACGATTTTGTTTACCTTCCCATTGATTTCAAGTATGTTGTTTTTTCTTCCCCGACATTAAACTTAGTACAGGTGTGACCTGGTTTTACATCACCAAACAATTCCAAACAACTGTTCATGCAAGCAAGTAAAATTCAGTTGTTGTACATTGTGTGAGAATGCATAGTACAAAATTCTTTTGACAAACATCTAGCTGACCTGAAGTTACTGAATTCTCCATGAAGGAATCTAGACAGGTTTTATATGTTGTTTCAGGTTGCCTTCATCGTTGACAGATATCTCTCAGACAACAACTTCCTCCATACCCGATCACAATGTCCAACAACTGAATTTTACTTGCTTGCATGAACAGTTGTTTTACTGATTTCCGATTCTTGATAGTTTCATTATACTCGTGTTCAGCCTTTAAATCAACAGTCGGATTGGCGCTAACAAACGGATGAAAATTACACGATTTTGTTTACCTTCCCATTGATTTCAAGTATGTTCTTTTGACAAAACGTCTGGCTGACCTGAAGTTCCTTTGCAACCTAGTTCCTTTTAATCATAAACAACATTAAAGAAGTACTTGTGCTATTTCTTTTCAAACCCTTCCATCATATACCTAACACACTACAACAATTCACCATTCTATACATACAAACACACCTTCAAACCATTCTTCCTTAATCATATTGATGATAGTCGTTTTCGGCATTGTAAAGCGATCGTTATTGTTCCTAATGGTTTATCATCTCTGTTGATCAGTACTTCCGGGAGAGATACAACATTCGTCTTCGTTATCCCTTGCTTTTTGTAATACGTTTTGAGAGATTATTCCTCTTCATCCAGATGATTGTTCCACTTCTATAATGATCAGGAATATTCCAAATAACTATTCAGTTATGGATCCTTTGATCAGAAATATATTCTCAAACAATTCCTAAAATCAATCTTCTGATAATCCATACCTTTCTCCTGAAGCAAACCTCTCTAGGTTTAGCATCACCAAACGGATTCACCTTAGGCCTCGGTTTGTCCACTCCCTACAACGCACCCGACACCTCAACCGAACTACCAATGATTCCAATTCCAGTTCAAATTTATTAGGATGGAGAAATGGGAGGGAAAACAAAATCATACGCAAACACAACACCACCGTTGTTCATTAGTTAAAATGAAGAGGACCTTGAAGACTAGATTCGGTGCAATCAGAATCTGAAGAGAAGTTATCATCATCATCATCCACAATGTTCTTACCTAAATCAAGTTTTAGTCAGAAAAAAGAAACAACAACTAATTGTCTCTAACAAATACTTTCCATACTCCTTTGTAATTGAACTAATACCCAACTCTCAAATGAAAAATTAACCAGTCAAACCAACGTGATACAAACAGTAAAACCAAACAATGTCCAACACCAAATGTCACTAAATTAACGAATGATCCATCCATTTTAGATTTTGTTTAACTATTATAGCAACTTCCATAGGAATTCTCCATGTCAAACATGGCCAGCGCTTCTTGGTGGTAGAGGATGGGGGCTAGTTTAGTGGTTGGAAACTTTGATGACAAAGCTTGTGTTGAGGGAATGTGTGGTTGGAACGATCACTTTAGTATCTTCCGATGGATTTTTCAATACAAAATAACTTAAGAACTAGAGAAGTGATTCTTAGAGATGATAAAGAGAGATCATGGTGGTGGTGGTTCCATTGGTATAGAATAATAATAATATTGTGTGCGGTGTTGGTATTAGGTACTATGCATTCTCACACAATTGTCCAACAACTGAATTTTACTTGCTTGTATGAATAGTTGTATGTAATTGTTTAGGAATATATTTTCTGATCGAAAAATCCATAACTGAACAGTGTTCTAGTGGTGTAGTCTACCTTTTTGGAAAGTAACTGTGTCCAACAACTGAATTTTACGTGCTTGCATGAACAGTTGTTTGTAATTGTTTGGGAATATATTTTCTGATCGAAAAATCCATAACTGAACAGTGGTCTAGTGTTGTGGTCTACCTTTTTGCAAAGTAACTGTTCAGTTATGGAATCTTTGTACGAAATCATCTCATTCCATGTTCTCCATATCCATACCTTGTTTCAAGTGTTTTGCAAAAGACATTTGGTCTTCAAGACTTCTAGGAGTCAGGTATCTCGTTCTTTTGATCAATTTACCTAAATCTCTTTGTAATTATTATTTATTTATTTATTTACTATTATTAATATTATTATTTATTTCATGTTTTCGATAATAAGATGTTTGTTTGTTATGATTTTGGCGCTTTTAGTTAGGGCTTAAAACTTTCATATCCTTCGTCTTAGTATAGTTATAGATTTGTAAAGTACTTGAAACAAGGTATGGATATGGAGAACATGGAATGAGATGATTTCGTACAAGATTCCAATAAGCAAAAGTTATAGATTTTTCGATCAGAAAATATATTCCCAAACAATTCCAAATAACTGTTCATGCAAGTAAGTAGAATTAAGTCATTTTGTATTGAAAAATCTATCGGAAGATAAATGCATGCACCATGACTATAGGTAAATGAGTAATTGGTCGTTTTTGGCATTGTAAAGCGATCGTTACTATTCCGAATGTTATATCCCCATCATTCATAAGGAACTTCATGCGAGCAAAACCTCTCTAGGTTTAGTATCACCAAACGGATTCACGTTAGGCCTCGGTTTGTCCAACGACCGAATTTTCTTTGCTTGGATGAACAATTGTTTAACTATTATAGCAACTTCCATTGGAATTCTCCATGAAGGAGTTTCAAACAGGTTTTATATGTTGTTTCAGGTTGCCTTCATCATTGACAGATATCTCTATGAGATAATAAAGGTAGATCATGGAAAGTTCAACTCAAGAAACAAGATGAAACCGATTATATTTTATGTTCTTTTTATATATGAATAGTGACCCTCTGGCAAACCTACGTAAAGGACTAAAGCCACATATCTTGCTGCAAGAAACTAATCACACCTGATCATTCTCTGCCACATTATATAACCTTCTCTTCTTCTTCTTCTTCTTCTTCTTCTTCTTCTTCTCTTACAATCACTTTTGCCATTAATACCAATGGACTACCCTCACGTCGGTAGAGGTGAATTTTCCGGCAACACCTAGTTCCAGACAGGTTTTATATGTTGTTTCAGGTTGCCTTCATTGTTGACGGATATCTCTCCGACAACAACTTCCTCCGCCCTATCACAATATCCAACAACTGAATTTTACTTGCTTGAAACCATAACTTATTACATTATTATTATTTACATTATTATTATATTTGCAACCTAGTTCCTTTCTATCAAAAAACATAAACGAAGTTTAAAGGCTGAACACGAGTATAATCAAACAAGAGTTCCTCTGAAAACCACCAATGATCAATTAAACATTCCGAAACGCGCCAAACAGAGTCCGGAAGTCCAGTATATCGATTAGACATGCAAAAATTGTATTTTGAAAAAATATGGGTATCGAATGTATAGTCCGAGCACCAAGTACACTGATTTATGAAAGTTGTACAAACTTGGATGTTTCTACCGAAAAACACAAATGAGCAATAAACGAACCGAAACGCCTCAAACGATCTTTTTTGGATTGGAAACAACTTAAAAGAATTAAAAATGAATTAAAAATATTTTTTAGTCAATAACCAATATTTATAATGAATTAAAACAAGTTTATTTTTTTTAAAAAAGCCTTAAGCGCCCGGCTATGGTCAAAGCGAGGCGCCTGCGGTCTTATCAAGCCTTTCAAGCGCCTCGCTTTGACCATAGCCAGACGCTTTAGGTTTTTTTTTTAAATAAACTTGTTTTAATTCGTTATAAATATTTGTTATTGACTAAAAAATATTTTTAATTCATTTTTAGTTCTTTTAAGTTTTTTCCAACCCAAAAAAATTCGTTTGAGGCGTTTCAGTTCGTTTATTGCTTGTTTATGTTTTTCGGTGGAAACATCCAAGTTTGTACAACTTTCATAAATCATTGTATGTGGTGTTCGGAATATACATTCGATACCCATATTTTTTCAAAATACAATTTTTGCATGTCTAATCGACATGCTGGTAACTGGAACTGGAACAACAATCTTAATTTGACCTCCTGGATATTAAAGAAAGGAGGAGGTCAATCAAAAAAAGAGATTTTAATTAATCAAAGTATTGGAATCTACACATTGATTCTTTTTTTTTGAACCGTATGTGTCGATCTTGATTTTTCATATATAAATGTAACTAATGTATCTCCTTCGTAAAGGATTTCCCCATAATGTCCATGAACAGTTGCTCCTGGAGTAGCCAAATAAGCCGGACTCTGTTTGGTGCGTTTAGAAATGTTTAATTGATCGTTGGTGGTTTTCAGAGGAACCCTTGTTTGATTATACTCGTGTTCAGCCTTTAAACTTCGTTTGGGTTTGATAAACACAAAACTTATTATTAAAAAGAAACACAAAAAAAATTGGAACCTTAAATCGTACCGTGATATAAAGAGAGGCCTATTAGGAGTGTCGTGGAGGAAGATGGTCGGTTTGCTGTAGTCGATGATGGAGCAGAGGTTAGCGGGAAGTTGAAATTTTGAATGATGTTCGTCGGTTTGCTCTCTATATACTAATTCAAAACAGAGGTAAGAAAGTAAAGCTTCAGGTGAAAGTGGATACCATGGATCAGAGAGATTTAAGCTATTCAAACTCATATCTAAAGCCGGTGCATGTTGGAGCACTGTTCATCTTCTTCTTATACTTTCTTTCTCTTGATCTTCACACTTGCTTTTGGAGCTCTGATCTTCTTCCTATTATCTTTGTTTATCACAACTTAAAGCTCTGATCATGGGTCGCATGATTGTGTGTATGTTCTTTTATAAGATGAAAATTGTGCCGGTCCGACTGTTGATTTCTTTTCGCAACAGTGACAACGAACTCTGTATGGATGATATCGATCAAACCTTCATAAAACGACCAAACCACCGTTCGGAACCATAACTTATTACATTATTATTATTATTATTATTATTTACATTATTATATTTGCAACACACACCTTCAACCCATTCCTCGTAAACCAGGGAAAAAATGGCTATAGTAAAATACTTCAAGATGATGGTTTTGTTTTGTGGATTAGACGAGGATTTGCCTAACACGCACGAGACGAATGTTGCAACATGAGTTCGACCAAGATGACACGCGAAACTTTAGACTCCAAGCGGATCCCTTGATTGCCAACTCACCTCCCGTAGAACATAGGCCTCTACAAAGTTTGGCCAATTTGCCTTTTCACTTATTTAATGAAATTTAACGCGCATACCGCATTCAAAGATCAAGGTCTTCACATTTTAGTAACATTCCAGACTAACTGAGATTCGAGAACAAAAACATTCTCTCTCAAACCTTTCTAGAAATAGAAAAAACTAGAACAACATTAACAACTAACAAATATTGTAGAACAAAAGAAGAAAGTGTTCCTCTCTGTTACCAAGCATGTAAAGAAATGATAATTTTCAAATATTGCAGATCAAGGTCTTCATTAGTACTTTGGGAAGAGAGCAATGACCGGTCACATTAGTTGTTAGGAATTGATTTCTTAGAGATGATAAAGGATAACGAAGATTAATGTTGTATCTTTCCCGGAATTATTGAATTTTCATTTAGGGTAGAATCTAGAAAGGTATACTAGAGATGATAAAGGATAAAGAAGATTAATGTTGTATCTTTCCTAGAAGTACTGAATTTTCATTTTTGGCTAGAATCTAGAAAGGTATATTAGAGATGATAAATGATAAAGAAGATTAATGTTGTATCTTTCCCGGAAATAATGAATAAATAAAATAAATAAACACTTTTAGAGTTATTAAGGATAGTTTAATTAGGGTTATTACTTTGTTTTTAATTTTTTTTATAATTTTTTTACAATAATTAAATAAATAAATAATAATGTTTTGTCACTGTTTGTATAATTCTTATAATAATGTTTTTGTAGTTAGCTCGTGAAATTAAGTATAGAGATGGATTGGATTTCACAGCTTCCTGAAGCTATTGTTCATCACATACTCTCTTTTATTAATAATACTCATGCAGGCCTTGTTCGAATGAGTGTACTCTCTAAGACCTGGTACAACTTCCTGAATTTATTGTTCATCACACACTTTCTTTTATTAATAATACTCATGCAGACCTTGTTCGAATGAGTGTACTCTCTAAGACCTGGTTTCGCCTTACCGCGTGTGGGGTGGATACTCAATATCGATATTTTATTAAATAAATAAAAAAAAAACCACTTCAAAACATCAAAAAACAACCCAAATTAAACCCCTGATCCAAAGCGCCTCGCTTTGGCCATAGCGAGGCACTTTGGATAAAAAATTAAGCTTTTTCTGCCACCTCGTACCCCCTCGTTTGATTTGACCCGAAACGCCTCGCTTTGGCCATAGCGAGGTGCTTCTAGGGATTTGAAATAGAAGGTGAGAGGTGTGAATAGCTGGAGCCGATAAAAAATGAGTGTGTGGTTGATATTTGTATTGGGGTATTACTCTTTTTTTTTATAAGTAAATAAATCAAACATTAGTAGTTAGACATAGCAATGTCATAATGAAATGAACATGTTTACTGAATTCTCATCACTACACACAGGTTATACGTATCATATTGGTGTCCCAATGAACCGAATCAATATCGACAGACTTCCCTTGCGGCAGATGCATTTACTAGTTAGTAATATAAAGAAAAATGTGAGTTCAACATTTTTTATCTTTTATTGAGACAATAGATCAAAAGCTTTCTGGGATAGAAAAATCAATATGAAATGTTAAAATATGTGTTATGATGTAGCATAGAAATTAGTGTACTACAATATGAGAAAACAATACTTTTAATCATGTGAATAAGAATGAAAATGTATATTATGTACATTTGATTAAGGAGTAGAGCTAGAAGCAACCATCGTAGGGCGTGATTGAGCCAGTGGTCTTGAAGTTTTTTTTAATTTTTTTATTTTTGGAAAAGAGTGCTTTTAACCTATTCTGTTTTTAATGAAAATAAAACTCTCATTTATTGGTTTAAACATGGTTAGTAACTTGCATAGACATAATTAATGAATTACCTGAATACATTTTGTTTTTTTCCTATATGATCAAAAATCCACAAAAAAATCGTTTGTTGTATAGCCCTATGGTACTCATTGGAAAGATAATAGAACACTCGCTAATTTGGTGTGATTTTTTTTTAAAAAAAATCTCGTATATAAAAGTTATTAACGTTTAAAAATTGTTGGAGAAACGTGAGAGAAAAAAAGACTTTTGGAGGGAAATAAGGGGGATGATGCCACGTGGCACACCTAAGGGGGAAAATTGCCTCTTTGAGTGCCATGTAGGATTTCATGCTTTGGAATATTAATATTTACTAGGTGCAATCCCGTGTAAAAACACGGGAAGTCTATATCATTTTTTAAGACAATTAGTCCCCAATTATAGATAACATAAACAGACTTCATTAAGGTCTGTTTATTAAATACCAAATCAAGAAGTCAATCAGCTGTTGCATGCAAAGTCTATTTACTAATGTCTGTTCCAGAGCAGTGGATCTGTTAAGGAGATATGTCTGAAACAGCTGTTGCTTCAACAGTTTGCTTCAAATAGCTTTTTCTTAAAACAGTTGTTCCTAAGGTCTGTTGCATAAACATCTAAGTTAATGGAAAGTTTTTACATATTCGTGCAATTTTAAAAGCTTATAATGACAAAAGTGTAAACTATAAGTATTCCACATATCCAAATTTTAACTCAAAATGAGTTTACTTACTTAGATGTAAGTTACACTAAAAAAGAAAATATAAACAAGATAATTATACAATACTAACGGTGACATCACATTTACAAAATTAAAAAGCTTGATATATATTTACATCAAAAGTGATCAAGCTTAGACAACCTAACATAACCATGTTCAGAACTACCAAATAAAGAGTCAGAAAGTTAATATTGTTAACTTAAAAACTACAAGCTAATACCATCAATATGCAAGATTATATCAACATGAAAATATTGACACTACCTACCAAACCATTAATGTTTAGTTATGAACAAATGCCTTATGCTTCATCATACTTGAAATTACACCAGTCACTCAGTTTCAAACATTTGGATTTTATAAAGTTTAGCCATCCACTAACCACAAACCTATGAAGTGAAAATATAAAGAGTTAATTATATAGTTAAAATTAAATGAAAATTTAATTATTAAAATTTAACTGATACCTTTTTTGAATTCTTATACTTTTCAACATAAACTTTACACTTACTTACTTCACCACCATTCACTTTAATCAACATCTTACGTCGACGCGTAAGCTTAGCTAACCTAGCCATTGCAGCAAGAACACGCTGAAAAGTTGATGTATGTTGAAAAAATTAGTACTTAATTAAGTTCAATAAGATAATGAAAAATACAAAACATAAAGTGACATATAACTAACATAACGTTTAGTAATCACGACATCATACTCATAAATTTCAGAAGTAACATTCACGTCCACATTATCAATCTGTCCAACCATTTAAAGGAAATAAATTAGTACATACCATTAGATATGATGTAATAGTAATTGACATTATATTTTATTATATATACAAAACATATAAACTATGTTATAACCTGCATACCAAGCTGACCTCCATCATCAGAAATTTCAATAACTTCAACTGGTTGTTCATGTTGGACATTTTGGCCAAAAAGACTACAATATGCTAAAAAGACATTCATTTCAAATGTGGACAAGCCTCTCATCCCAATAAACACAAAATAAAAAAGATCCAACTTAAGATCTTGAACTACTTTCATCCACCCTTCATACAAAAAATAGTGTTCGTCGAAAGTAATCATCTTACAATCCCATGAAAGATCACTAAACTTAATAGTTACTAAAGGCTTAGTAACTTTATCACGAAGATACACAGAAGAAAAAGTATCAGGTACTCTTTGTAAGTAATCCAAAACAAAAAAAGTTATATTATTTGTTACGTATAAATCTAAACATTCATATAACAATAACATGTACATTAAAAACATATATAAGTAATTGGTATAAAAATACTTACTAACGATTCGCTTGAAGGGTCATTTAACATCTGCATGAAAGACTTCCCACAAATCAGGTTGCGAAAGCTGGACATTAACAAAGTACCTTCAGAAACATAATGAAATACTAATATGTCATATGGTTCAAATGCCATATCCTTAGCAACAGTTTGCCATCCTTTAGTGAACTTGACATCATTCACAACAACTTTCTTTAAAAGAACTCTCCATTCCCTTTTATTTGCTGACTTAATTAATATTACCTAATTATCCATAGCTTTAGGAGAATAAAAGCTACCGTCAACATTTTCTGGTAAAATCTATAAAGAAACAACATTTACAAGGTTGTAAAAAAAAAGAAAAAACATAACTCTCAATAAAACTATAAATACCAGATTTTGAGCTTTTGGATCAAGAACTATTGTCATGAATGAGGCCATTTCAACGACAACCTATTACAATCAATATAAAAGAAATTACTAATACAACTGCAATCGTTCAGACAGATCACAAAAACATAATCATAGTAACTGACTACAAATAAAGTAAGAAAACTAATGAAACTGAACAAACATAACATCAATAACAAATCTAGGGAACCAAAATACAACTTGTAAACCCTAAGAGTACAATAATGAGAAGAAAATAAGTCAACAACAATTCTTAAAAACTAATGTAACCCTAACATCTGATTTGGGTGTTTCTTAATTATTACAATACCCAAAACAAATCTTAAAAAGAATAACAAATCAACAGTAATTGGTAAAATCTACAGTTAACCTTACTTGTGATGATTCACACAATAGAATTTGATTCGGAGATGTTTGATACCTGATTGAATGGTTGTGAAGTTAGATTTGGTGATTGTAAATAATCGACGTGTAGATTCTGGAGTGCTTTGAAAGATTTTAGGAGACAACATTGATAGAAAGCGTTTAATAGTGATATAGATGGCTTATGTATTCGGCCCGAATACCAATCTATATTAAATTAATTTTTACCAAAATCCGTCTCATACTGTTAATTAGGAAAGTGAAATATTTGTTTTACAAATTTTTACTATTTTAAATTAGATTTATACCTCTGTTAAGTCGGTTTAAATCAATAGCTATGTAACATTTTTTAAACTTATTTTATATGTAACAAATATGTAAATGGCCAAAATATTAGAATCCAAAACAGCATAATGAAATAAACCTCATCTTTTTTCTAAACGTCTGTTTAGTCCAACAGACCTTTCGGTGCATTTGATGAGTTGTTCTATGCAGTGGCCATCTGTTCAAAGCATACAACAATGCGAATTTTTAAAAGTTTTTTTAACCAAAGGATGTAAAAATGGCTAACTAAGAAATATACAAAAAATGGAAAAAAAATTATAACAAAATGACTACACCGATGTAGCACAATTAATATTTTATTATGGTTTAATTACAACCATAAATCTATTACACAATTAATTAAATGTATGGCTAATAAGTGAGTTCCTATGGTTCTCACAACTCAACCTAGTTCTTATTTTAACACAACCCCATATATATATATATATACATATATATAGTGTAAGGTTCAATGGGGAACCTAAAAAAAGTGAGGAACTGGGTAACCATGCATTTAACATGTTAAATATATTTTAAAAATTCAATTTAACATGCAAAAAAATATTGTTTTCAAAAATTTCTTCAGAGCTTTTGCATATAAAGATGTGTAGAAGCTATTCCAATAAAAAAATTTAATTTTTGTAATTTTTTTTTTACCTTTCTTAACTAATTTTAAGCATTTTTTAATTATTTTATTTTTCGATTTTTTTTGTCAAAAAAGCTTCTACATACATTTATATACAAAACTCTAATTAAATTTTTTGATAAAAATGATTTGTTACATATATATAGGATCTGGACCAAATGAGAACTCATGTGAGTTGTGAGAACTAGAGAACTCAAATGGACCAATAACCAAGTGACACATAGGTGGTTGATCTATATTATATTAGTGGGCATTTTTGGCAAATCAAGATTATTATGCTTAATAAACAACTATCAAAAAGTGATTAGTATTATAGTAATATTGGCATTTGTCAGTAAATTTGGATTATCCCAACAAACACTGTATACTTCTCCCGCTCATATTATAACCCGATGAGATTGTTTCTAAAACATACACAAACAAAGCACAAAAGCCACATGCAAAACCATTTAACAGTCTAATCACCCACCCAAAAGCGATGGATAAAAACCCCAATGGTTAGTAAGCATGGAGAACTCGAATGACGTTCACAACGATCATGAATTTTCTTCGAGAAAGATTTACAGGAAGTTGCTATCTGCATTAGGGAAAACCCAGAGGCACTTTCAGGAGTAGAGGATGGTTCGTCACTAAGGAACAATCCAGTTGATAAGGGGAAACAGGTGGTGGATGATTCTGAAGAAACAATCGGTGTGTTGCAGTCGTCCGTTGAAGGTGGTCATTTTGCGTCTGATGAAGGTAGATCGTCTGCTGGTCAACGGCGAGCTTAGATATGTTTTTTGGGCGGACGAGATATCGAAGATAAACTATCAGCATTTCGGCGAAGTGCTTGCGTTTTACGCGACATACCAAACTAACAGGCAAGTCGGCAGACCTTTTTTTGTTATATTTTTTTTATATAAGTGTATATCACACGCCATAAAACAAAACACAAAGCGTTAACTGTTTTTTTATCAGGTAGAATTTAATTTTTATCCCCTTCACTGGTGTGGACAACAATAAACGTTGCGTTACATTTGGGGCTGGTCTCTTGTTTAATGAGACAATAGAGTCGTATTGTTGGTTGCTTAACACGTTTCTAGGAGCGCACGAGAAGCAACCTAAGTTGATATTAACAGACCAGGATCCAACGATGAAGCAAGCGGTGGTTGCTGTTTTTACTAAGGCAAGACATCGCCTATGCATGTGGCACATTATGAAGAAGATGCCCGCAAAGGTACTGACCCTTTTTATCACATTTTTGTGGCACATTTTGTTTTTTTTGTTTAAGCTGACCCTTTATCATGCCCACCCCCCCCCCCCAAACCCCGCATTTTTGTTTGACAGATTGCAGGAGTTGGTGTTGATAATGAAGAACGGCCATCCATAAGTTGGTATGGAATGTTTATATAAAACTGGAGACCTTTGAAAGGTGATGGGGAAAGTTACTTGATAAGTATGGACTAACGGACAATGAGTGGCTAAGAGACATGTTTAATATGAAGGAGCTTTGGGTGCCTGAATACTTTCGCGACATCCCCATGTCATGTTGGATGAAGACCACATTTGGATGTGAAAGCTTAAACGCGACATTCAAAGTCAATTCTAGCTGGGCCAACACGCTTATGCAATTTTTGTTGTGCTTTGACACTACGATGGACTCCCAAAGATACAAGCAGAGGGTTACGGAGTACCAAACTGAGTGTCGGGTCCCTGAATTTAAAACCTGTATGGCGATTGAAAAGAAATGTGCGATGGTCTGTTCTCAAACCATATTCTATGAAGTGCGAAAGGAAATCTAGAAAGGGTCGTTGCTGTGTTTCATTACAAATCAAGAAGAAGCCGATGACGTCAAGGTGTACACTGTAACGCACCTTGACAAGCACACAGACGTGGTCAATGAATACACGGTATGTTGGTTTTCAAATTTTACATCAGTGTTATATATGGTCCCTCCTGTTAAATTTATGTATGTTTTTCCTGGTTTTTTTGGGCTGTCTAATACATAGGTTAGGGTTGATTCTGTTGCGAGGGATACCACATGTTCTTGTAACTCTGGACCCGAATTGGATCCCTTTGCCGCCATATTTTTTGTGTATTCAGATACACACAAGTCGAGGCAATCCCGAAGAAGTGTGTTATGGACCGTTGGAAGCGTGACGTGCGACTAAAATCTGTCTTTAGCATTGATGCTTGCTATGGGTTGGACAACACGGCTGTTATGCGCAACGAATTGCTTGACATGTTTAATCAATGTGTGGATCGCCTAAATTTCTCGCCTAAGTGTTTATCTGCATTTTCAGAGAAATTCAAGGGCATGATGGACGAAGTTATGGGGAAGAGGGTTGAGGTAGCCGAACCCGAGGGTGCGAACGAATATGTTATCGCAAATCTATTACGTGTACCAGAGGACGTTTAAGTTACGTGCAATAATCCACAAGGTATCAGGAACAAGGGTTGCGGAACAAATCGCCGACTGGTGGGTCCTGGTGAAAAAGCTGCAACTAGGACGAAGAAGAACCCGCGCCAATGCAAGAGGTGTCTGGAATACGTGACTGATCATGACTCCAGGAACTGTCCGTCAAAGAACAAAGACCCAAAACCTTAGCTGCTGCATCAAGCCCCCAGCACCCCCGCCCGCTCTTTTTTATGATATATAATATGTTTATATAAATGTGTGTGTAGAAAAACTCTTATCGACTCTGATCTGCTAGGTTTCTTTTTTTTTTATTTGACTTGGTGTAAATGTCTGTTCCGCATATCGTTTAGTATGTGTGGAACGGGCATTTTTTAGGCCATGTAAATGTCCAGGGAGCAGGTTAGCGCTGTGTTTCTTATAGCGCTGTGGGAAGGTGCTTTTTGTTTGCGTGGGGGGTTTTTATCGTTTTTACATGTTTTCTAGTGTGTAGATATATTATTATTATCTTGTGTGTTTCTAGTACGAGTTCATGTTTTTCGTATTTGTTTTTTCTGGGCAAACTGTGATAGATAATACAATTCAAAAACCATTAGAAGACTGGAATATTAAACGACCGTACGTCGACAACTAGAAACCAAAGACATGCAAAATAGTACATGGGGAGAGGGGGTCATTTACACCAGTGTAACAGAACCCAACCAACCTAGGCCTTAAAATATTAAACATAACCCAACAACAACAACCACAGATACATTTTATTTAGATACATTGACCTAATTTTTTCACACCCAAGGCCAAAAGATACTTTCACCAACGCCTCTTTGGCGACATCACTGCATCCGAGTCCGTGTTGTCATCAGACGGCTAGTCAAACCCCACCAGGTCATTTTCAAGGTTTTTGTACTCATCTGAGGCCCAGTAGTCTTCATCAGGAACTTGTTGTGAGGCGCACTCGCCTGCTATTGGTGCTTTTGACGCAATCAACTCAGTGTTTGGTTTAGGTGGTTGTGGCCGCGCGCGGCTTTTTTGACTGAGCTTACACCCACGGCAGAACTACTATCCGGCACATCCATGTCCAATGGTTTACCGTACCCCAGATCGAGCAACTTCACTTCAGTCCCTCTCCTACTACCCCCATGACCTGTGTACACCGACAGCGGTCCATAGCTCGGTAGGGGGCGTACGCACCCTCGCTTGTTGATTTGCCCTTGTCATAACCTTGCTGCATGCCCGCAACTGCAGCAGTAGGTGGCCTCAACACTGGGGGGATGATGGTGTCGGGTGGTATCCCCATCTATGAATGATGCCACACCTGTACTAATTTCCCTTTGCGTTCATTACGCGGGAATTTGTGAGGCCTCCGCCACCCATCCTATTCAGTCGAGGGCCAAAACAATAAAAAAACAATAAGAAACAATAATAGTAAAAACGAGAGGAAAAAAAACACAGACAAGCATTAAAAAAAACCCGTTTTTTGACACCAGTTCTTTTTTACGATAACCCCCCCCCCCCCAATGTTTTGTGAGTGTGTAAAAAACCCCATGTGTTTTTTACACCTAGTGTTTTTTACGATAACCCCCCATGTTGTGTTTGTGTGCGTGTAAAAAAAAACCCCATGTGTTTTTTATACCAGTGATTTTGTACACCAGTGTTTTTTTTGCTCTTTTCAGCGTGTGGAAAAATAAAATCACCTAGGTGTTAACAAAAAGGAAAAGCCATCTGTTTGGTTTACACCAATGTTTTTTTTGTGACAATAGTGTAAAACAACTGACTTTTTTATACATTGAGGTAAGTTCCCCTGACTTTTTTATACATTCACTGTGTGGAAAAAAAATCGCCCATGTGTTAAAAAAAAGGAAAGCCATATGTCTGGTTTACACCAGTGTTTTTTTGTGACAACAGTGTAAAAGAACTGTCTTGTTTATACATTGAGGTAAGTTTTCTCCACCCTAGAACATGTTGACAAGGAAAATACCTTTTTTTCTTCCCGAAACAGTGGTCTTTGTATTGTATGAAAATGATGGAGTCCCCATTTTTTGGCACTAACCTATAAATAGACAAAGATAGTTTAGTTATTGATGTGCTAAAAGTAGTTTAATAAAAACAACTAAATTAAACCTAAACTAGACACTAAGTAATACTCTAGACTATCTAAAACTAAACTACTGACAGGCAAGTGAACCTATCGACTCTAGTATAGCTAAAGTAAGTCCGGATATCGAACCCACGAGACTCTAATGGAAAACGAAAACTAGACTCGATTACTTATCCTAAATACTGAAATTAAAAGATTTGTTATTTTAAAAAGGGGGGTTTTACTGAAAAATAAAATGCAACAAAATAAAGATTAACTAAACTGAACTAAAAACAGGAACTGAGCTGAATTCAAATGATGGTGAAGGTACTACCTAGGTTAGAATCCTACTCATGACTGACGAACTTCTATGGTTATGGAACTAGCTATGGAATCGGGATCTTCAAATACTATACTTATAGGATAAACTAGAGGACCCTCGACCCTTCTCAAGCAGAAACCTAAGGTTACCTATAAGCCGTTAAACTACCGATTGAGAGGTTACCCTTACAGGCTTACCTACTCTGATGATAAAGTACCCGCTAGACAGTCTACCTTACAGCGCGAAAGCCTCACTACACTAAGAGTGCAAGGGGTAACTATAGAAAACCTGACCTGACTCGATACGCAAGAAATGGTAAGGAAACTAGGAAGATCTTCTTACAAAGCATCTAGATCTAGCAATTTAACACCCTAGACATATCGACAATCCCGCACCTTACAGCTATTGGAATTGGAAGAATACCTAGAACTACCCAATCAACAAAAACCAATCCTATGGAAAACACTAGCAATTTACCATAAACTAGTTGCTAACACACAGTCCACAACCTAACACCCATTCATACATGAAATACATTCACAAAAACGCATGTGGAGCAAATAATTGTTAATTGAATAAAACTAGATACGCATGTACACTAGATAATAAATAATCAAAGTCTTTACTAAATCATCAATCCACAGTCAAAGTTCCAAAAACCATAAAAACGTTCAATCAATCATGAGTATTCATCAAAACCTCGGTAGTAACATAAGTCTAGCCAATAATAGTCATGATAAAATCAAAACAATAAAAGCAAGTTGAATTCATGGTGTTCACTACGGGTTGCAAATAAATAAATAAATAATTGAATTAGAAACGACCCGTGCTCACACCGATGTTTCAATCCTTGACCTCCACTCTAAAATATTCTGCTGCTAAAAGTCAATCCTGGCTGCTGTCTTCGAATTTTTTTTATTGAATTTTTGCGGCAGTTCCTTAAGTCCCCCCTTCGTAAATTGTCGCTGCCCTCCTCAATAATATTAATCATTCGAAAATGATAAAAATCCCAAAACCCTATGTTGTTTGGGCCGCGGGCCCGTGACTTTAAAGTCACGTTTTATTTTCATTTATTATTATTATTATTATTATTATTATTATTATTATTATTATTATATAGTATTATAATCCTGTGCTCTTGACTCAGGTGTTCTTGACTTGACTAAAGTTGCTCGTTTACGCTCCAATGTCCATAAACACCTATAAAATATAAAATAAAATATATAAACACTAAAAAAGACCCAAAACTAATAAAAATCTATAAAAACCTATACTAAATAAAATAGACCGGTGCAAGCCTAAAACTAATAAAAGTATTATCTAAACGACTGGAAAACTGTACAAAATTTACACTGGAAATAGATGTATTTTACAATACATCAGTTATTCAATGGGAACAATTATCCTAGAAGTTGAAAACAGAAAAAAGGACCCATGTGAATGATGTTGATTGGATTATTTGTTTTTTTATTCATTTTGGATACAAGTGCATACCTACTTTTGTCATTAATACACATACAGAACCCTCAGCAACTTTGACACCGGTGTAAAACATTGTTCACGCATAACAAGATGTCCTTATGTTCAACGGAAACAATCAGTGAACATATTTGATCAGGAACAAACAAGGTTGATGTGTTAAAAATACAACTTGCATAGATTGGGGGGGGGGGGGGGTTAACTAATGCCTTTTACATTGGTGTAAAACTAGGGGGTGGGGGGAATAAAGTGGGCCATGCAAAGGACAATGAATTTCATTTTGTTCAATGGAAATAATTATTCCATGAGCTAAAAAAAAGACCCATGTGGAACTAACAAAGTTGATGTGTGACTAGAGGTTTTTGTATTGGGGGGGGGGGGGGGGGTGGGATACAACGTACATAAATGGTTTTAACTAATGCATTTTTTACAATAAAATGGGCCAAGCAAAACGAGAATGACTATTTGTTTTTTTTGTTTTATTTTTTTCGGATGGTACCATGGTTTTTGGCTTTCACATAGAAACTACAACATAAAATGGGGCCACTCACATACATTTTAAGAAGCAAGGCAGCAAACATGGAATAAATTTAAATTTACACCGATGTAAAGCTTAGTTAAACCACCAGCACAATAGTATATTTTTTACAATAGTGTTAACCAAACATTTTTTTATCTCTACGCAGTAGTTGTTTTTTAGACGCTAGCACATGCAATCAAAAATACAATCTTTTTTAAAATATAGATGTTTGTAGATAACATTTTTGACCCATCAGACGCTACTACGCCAAACCCGATCGCTGTAGATGTTTGTGGATGACAAAAAGATACTCGCCGCATACCGCTTCCTCAAAGCGTCCAGCTGTGACTGCTTTTGTTTCCCATTCAGGCTAAACCTGCACTTGAAAGGAACGAAACGCCGCAGTAATTTTCCATGTGTCGCATCATGAAGACCCCACAATCGACCGTGTTCTTGGAGGTAGCCCAGGGCAAAGGTACCCGTCCTAGGGGAGTGACATGTGGTGAATGGGTTCCTTTTAGTCCTGAGAGAAGTTGGGCAATTTCTATTGTTGTGTGTGAGGGTTCAGGTTCAGTAGTTGTTAGGGGTTGGTGTTCAGGAGTTTTGATGGGTTCAGGGTTGGTTTCAGTAGTTTCAAAGGCAGGGTCAACAGTTATTGGTTTCTTAATTTTCTTTCTTTGAAAAATAACTGTGACTGGTTTTCTTTTTGGTGGTGGAGAAGGAGTGTGCTGAGAGGATGTTTCAGCCACTTCCTTTTCAAGTGCAGATTGCACATCAGTAGTTTCAGGTTTCTCCACTTCCTGAACTTTCTTTTTCAGTGACTTGGTTTGTTTTGGTTTTTGTTGTTTAGGCTTTTGAGTTTTCTTTTTAGGTTTGGAAGATGTGGGTTCCTTGGGGATGGGTTGTTCTTCCCCTTGGTCATCTTCTAGCATAAGTGCTGGTTTGTTGTGCCTAGAGAATACTTGAGCAGTTAAAGGGTTTAAAGTTGTTGTTTTTCCCTCAAGTACTCCCTCTCCATGTTCTTTTATTATGCATTGCATAACAAACCTTGGATACAACAAAAATTTCTTTTTATCATTTTCATGATGTAAAACCAGTTCATTGAAAAACAGTTTTGATGCCTTGAAAGAAGTTTCATTTATGATGGAATGAAAAATAGGTTGAAAAGTAGAAGGCATCTGATCTATTGACCCAGTTTTTGGACTAAGACACATAATAATATAATGAAATAACAGTTTATATTGAGGGTCAAAATATTTCTTATAAACTGTTCCTTGTGCCAAAGTACCTTGATAGCCACATTCTGTCATGGTTAGATGAATATCTGAGGTTGGAATATGCTCAGGTGCCTCAGAATCCTTCAAACCAAGCCTGATGCTTAGTGTTTCCGGTGATATGGCCATCAGTTTCCCTTTTATGGAAGATTTGAGGGAAATCACTTCATTGTTCACCTTCACCGTCTCAGAATTTGCCCAGAACTCATTAAGAGTTTCTTCATGAATGGGTGGATCGATGGTGAAAACATCATAGTATTGGGATTTCATGATGAGATCAAGTTTCTCATCATACTGGGACCAGGCTTTATCTTTAACAAAGTAGCCTCTTTGGTTGTGTCCCTGTTTTAACACGAGAGCCATGGTTGTTTTTGATCGAACAGTAATTTTTAGGTTAGAGAAGGGGGTTTGCTTTGAATTTGAGAGAGAAAGAGGGAAATTTGCTTTTTGAATGGATAAGTGTTGGAACAGGGTATTTATCAGAAGTTTTTAACCGACTAGGTCAAACTTCTGATGAGTGAAAAGTCTGTTTTACCCTTTTAGTCAAACTGCTGAAGAAGAAAGGTTTCTTCATCAGTGGTTTTAGTCATCTCTTCAGCAGTTTCAACTGCTGATGCAAATGACTTTTAAAACACTTTTCTAACTTCAGATTTTCATCAGTAGTTATATCCATTTTGAAAATATCCCATTTTTGATGTTTATCAGTAGTTTTCAAAATTTGGTCATCAGAACTTTCTCTTTCTCAAATTTTTGGTCTTCAGAGGTTTGTGACAGATAAGTATGTAAGTGAAAAATAAAATATGTGCAGAATTAAAAAGTGAAACACTTACAGACTTTCTTCCAAATTTAACATCCCAAGCATGGATACTAACCTCTGAAACGTTGTAGAATCAATGGGTTTGGTGAAAATGTCAGCTATTTGATTAGCTGTTGTGACATGCTTCACCTCAATCTTGCCTTTTTCATAGCAATCTCTTATGAAATGATACCTGATTTCAATGTGTTTAGTCTTTGAAAACTGAACAGGATTTTGAATGATGCTAATGGCAGATTTGCTGTCTACTAAAAGTGGAGTCTTGGTCTCTTTGATTCCATAATCAAGCAGTTGATATTGGAGCCATTGTATCTGTGAAGTACAGCTTGCAGCAGCAATGTATTCAGCTTCAGCTGTTGAAGTTGCCACAGATGTTTGTTTCTTTGATTGCCAGGACACCAGACAGTTTCCTAAGAATTGACAACCACCCGATGTTGATTTTCTTGACATTTTGCAGCCTGCATAGTCACTATCTGAAAAAGCAGTTAACTTGGTATTGCTTGAAGCAGGATACCAAATTCCTAAAGTAGGAGTTCCTTTCAGATATCTGAAGATTCTTTTGACTGCAATTAGATGAGATTCTCTTGGTGCAGATTGGTATCTAGCACAGACACAAGTTGAAAACATGATATCTGGTCTAGAAGAAGTTAGATATAAAAGAGAACCTATCATACATCTATACATGGTTTGATCAATGTGTTTCCCTTGATCATCTGGTTCAACTTGTGTGATTGGTGTCATGGGAGTGGAACATGTTTTACAGTCTTGTAAAGAAAATTTGTTTAATAATTCTTTAACATATTTTGATTGATGTATAAATGTTCCATTTGACTGTTGCTTGATTTGCAGTCCCAAAAAGTACTGCAATTCTCCCATTGTACTCATTTCAAATTTTGATTGCATGAGTTTCTTAAATTCTTCACACAGTTTTGAATTTGTTGAACCAAATATGATATCATCAACATAAATTTGAACAAGTAAGACATGATTCCCAACATGTTTTATGAAAAGAGTTTTATCAATGGATCCCCTTGAGAAGTGATTCTTTAGTAAAAAGTTGGAAAGTGTTTCATACCAGGCTCTTGGAGCCTGTTTTAGCCCATAAAGAGCTTTGTCAAGTCTGTAAACCCAATCAGGATGAGAAGGATCCTCAAACCCTGGAGGTTGACAGACATACACTTCCTCTTTTATTTTTCCATATAAAAATGCACTTTTGACATCTATTTGATAAACTTTAATTTTGTTGGAAATTGCATAAGCTAAAAATAACCTGATAGCTTCAAGTCTTGCAACTGGTGCAAAGGTTTCATCATAATCAATTCCTTCCTCTTGGGAATAACCTTGTACCACTAGTCTTGCTTTGTTCTTGATGATCATACCAGCTTCATCTGATTTGTTTCTGAAGACCCATCTTGTTCCAATTGGTTGCTTGTTTTCAGGTAAGGGACAGATTTCCCAAACCTGTTGTTTCTTGAATTGAAGCAACTCTTCTTGCATTGCTTGCACCCAATTGTTGTCTTTGAGGGCTTCTTGATACTTCTTTGGTTCCAACTGAGAAATGAATGCTGAGAAGAGGCAAAAGTTGGAAAGCTGGTTTCTTGTGAGTACCCCTGATGCAATATCACCCATGATTTGATCCAATGGATGATCCTTGTGTTCAATCAGTTGTTGTAAACCTGTACTGGATGATGGCTCTACAGGTTCTTCAAATAAACCACTGAGATTGATAATATCTGGTTCAGCTGTTATATGAACTTCAGGAGTTTTAGGTTCAGCTGAATCAGTAGTTTCAAAATGTTTATCAGTAGTTCCTGAAGTTGAAGCTATTGAAACTTCTGAAGGTTTGATAGTTGATCTTCTGACTGTGTTTGGAGTCCATGGTGCAGGACTATCATCTTCAAATCCTTGAAAACCATTTTGAGGAGGTTTGGATGATTCAACAGTCTTTTCAGGTCCGAAATGAAAATTGTCAAGATCAAATAATTCAACAGGATTTGCTGGAATAAGAGTGTGTTTTGATTCATTGAACTTGACATTCAGTGTTTCTTCTACTATCTTGGTTCTTGAATTAAAAACTTTGTAAGCTTTTCTCAAAGGAGAATAACCAAGAAAATAACCTGTGTCAACTTTTGCAGCAAACTTAGAAATAGAGTCTTTGATGTTGAGGATATAACATTGACATCCAAAAGCTCTGAAAAAGGAGATAAGAGGCTTTATTCCATGAAGAATTTCATAGGCAGTCTTGGTATGTCTCTTGTTGATAAGAACTCTATTCTGAACATAACATGCAGTGTTGACTGCTTCAGCCCAAAAATACAAAGGTAGGCCTGAATCAGCTAACATTGTTCTGGCTGCTTCAATTAAGGTTCTGTTCTTCCTTTCTACCACACCATTTTGTTCAGGAGTTCTGGGAATGCTGAACTGTCTAACAATCCCTTTAGACAGACAGAATTCATCCAGAGTTTTGTTCCTGAACTCTGTCCCATTGTCACTCCTGATGACTTTGACAGATAGAGAGTATTGCTTCTCTACTTGTAGAATAAAGAACTTGATGATTTCAGCTGCTTCATCCTTGGAATATAAGAAGAAGACCCATGTGAATCTTGAGTAGTCATCAATGATGACCAAGCAGTACTTCTTCTTACCAAGGCTCATAATCTTGACTGGTCCAAATAAGTCCATATGGAGTAGTTGAAGGCATGCAGTTGTTTTTTATTCTTCAATAGACTTATAGGAGGACTTATGCTGTTTACCTTTAAGACAGGAAACACAGTGTTCTTTGCACTGATATTCCTTCAAAGGTAGACCTCTGACCAAGCCCATTTTTGTGACTTTATTGATGGTTTTAAAGTTCACATGGCCAAGTCTCCTATGCCAGAGATCATTTTCTGAAGTTGATGCATTTGAGAAGAAACAAGCAGTTTTGTTCAATACTTTGTCTTTTTCAATGTCCACTGCATAGACATTGCCACACCTTTTGGCAATCAGCAAAGTATGATCTTCAATGATCTTCTCTATCAACTTCTGGCCTTCTGGTGATATGATCTTGCATGCTGTCTTGGTGAAAAAGGAAGAATATCCTTTGTCACACATTTGTGAGACACTCAGCAAGTTGTACTCAAGGTTTTCAACCAGATTGACCTTGTCAAACTGCATTCTGCCTGAGGATACATTGCCATATCCTAGCACATATCCCTTGGCATTGTTCCCAAAGGACACAGATCCTTCTCTTTGGCTGATAAAATTGTTTATCAGGTATCTGCATCCAGTCATGTGCATTGAGCCTCCACTATCCACATACCATATGCTATTCAAACTTCTGGAGACCCTCTGCACAAGATAGCAAATTAGTTAGATTTGGCAACCCAAGCCAGTTTGGCTTTGGGTTTGCTCTTGAGAACAGGTGCAGCTTGTTGTGGACCATTTTTAGAAATCCATGTCTTTTTGGCAATGGATTTGTCATTAAGAACAATGGTGGGTTCTTTTTGGTTTCCACCATCAACTTTGGTCATCAGAAGTTTAACCAGGTTTATCAAATCTTTAACTTCAGCAGTTTGTGAATCTGCTGATGAGTTAGGTGAAACTTCTGAAATTGAACTTTGAGAAGATGACCTTTGTTGAGATAAAGGCCTCTTCTTAGAAAGGGTTTTGTTTGATTGTTGTTTATTGGGAAAAAAGGTATTTTGATAATCTTGTTTTATCTGTTTTCCCACAATCAGTTGTTGTCTTTGTTTGTTTAACTGATTTACCTTTCTATATCTACAAAGTTCAGTTATGTGGTTAAACAGACCACATATTTCACATGCTTTAGCCTTCTCTTTCTTTTTAGATAGATCAAGAGAGCTGGAAGGCAGTTTACTGACAAAATCTGATTTTTGAAATAGGTCATCAGCAGTTTTCAGGGTCTCAACTCCTGATGTAGTTGAAACTGCTGATGGCTTATTGTCAGTAGTTTTAACTTCTGCAGTACTTCCCTTTTTGAGGAAGTTCTGATGGTAGGATGTGCATTCCTCCATATCAGAAGTTTGAATCAATTTCTTCCCATCATTATCAGTTTTGTGGGTGAAATCTGTTGGTGGTTCAGTGTGGGTATATCCAATGCCAAACTTAACATTGGCTGCAGTTTGTTTGTTAAGTAACATTTGTTACCCTTTACAAGACTCAACCCATTTTTCACAATCAACCTTGGTGTCAGCAAGCTCTTGTCTGACATTTCCTAGGCTTTCTATCATTGTTTTAATTTGTGCTTCTGTTTCAATGGATTTATCATTCAGTTTGGAAATTTCTTTGTTTTTCAAAACAATTTTTCTTTCCAAATCACACTTCATTTGTGTGTATTTTCTTTCCATGTCAATGGATTTGCCTTGTAAATGCACATTAGTTTCTCTAATTAAAGCAAATGATTCTTTGCAAGATTTAGTGCAAAGCTTTAACAGAGATTGTTGTGATACCTGTGTGAGAGCAGAATTTGAAGAGTATCCTTCAAAAGCCATTAAGGCAAAGTTCTTTCTGCCATTATCAGGTTCTCCCCAGTTGACATCATAGACCTTATTGTCTGCATCCTGACTGCATTCTGATGTGTCATAAGGAAGACTGCTCCAGTCAACATACCCTGAGGTAAATAAGCTTTGTTGCTGAGGGGGTTGTTGAGTTTGTGCAGGTTGTTGAGCAGTTGGAAATGGAGGCATGAGCTGCTGTTGTTGTTGAGCAGGCATCTGGACATATTGTACTTGTGGCACATATTGAACATGTGGAGCTTGTGCCTGTACAAAATGAGCACTCCCATTAGTTCCATTATTCCTATTATATGAGGGGTTATATTGATTTCCAGAGGACATTGGTTGGTTGTAGCTAGAGCTTCTACATTCTCTAGCAAAGTGTCCCAACTTTTGACACTTATGACATCTCAGTTTAGATTTGTCAAGACCAACTTTTGTTGAATTGTTTAGTCCTGGAAATTTCCTTCCTGACCTTTTATAAAATTTGTTAGTTTTTAAGCTTAACAAGGCCAGTTGGTGTAATATTTCCATTTCTTCTAAGTCATCACTGCTGAAATATTTTAAATCATCCATGATGAAACACATGTTGTCAGCAGTTTGACTTAGTTCTTCATTGTCATAAGCTGGGAAAGATCCATCTGATGAGATCCCAGCTGTTATGTCAATGTGGTCAAAAGAACCAAAATTATTAGAACAGGATGGTGAGTCTTGTCCTAATAAGGCTGTGCTACCCGGAGTATAGTCATCAGCAGTTTTACCAGATTCTTGCAACTTTTTCTTTTGATTAATTTCTCTTTCAAAAGTTAACAATTTACCATGTAACCTAGTTAGGTTTAAGGTGTTAAAATCTGAACTTGTTCTGAGGACTATAGAGTAAGTTTCCCATTTAGAAGGCAGAGATCTTAAAAATCTATGTAACATAGATTCATTTGAATAGATCTGATTATTAATTTTTAACTCAGAAATAAGTGAAGAAAATCTTTCAAACTGTTGAGTTAAAGTTTCTCCTTCTATGTAAGTAAAAGTTTCATATTGTTGAGCCAATATTTCTCTGATGTTGGCTATCACCTCAGCAGTTCCTGCAAACTGCTCTTTTAGGCAGTCCCACAGCTCTTTGGCACTTTCACAGTGTAAAAGGCCAGCATAAATTTCATTTGGGAGAGCCATAGCCAACATGGAGAAAGCTTTTGCATCAAGCTCAAATTTTTGGAAATCTTCCTCCGTGTATTCTTTTGGGTCTTTTGGTCTTTCAGTCTTACCCTCTGGATCACTAACAACTGGTTTGTGAGGTCCAAAAACTACAGACCTCCAACATCCAGTGTTTGTTTGAGAAATAGTATGTGCCAACCTTTTTGACCATATGTTATATTCATTTCTGACTAACATAGGAGGTTTGTTGGCAGATCCAGTATTGTAGGGATCCATTTTTAAGAAGTTTGGATTTGTCAATACTTCCTTAAAGTGATGGATTAAAAAGTGAGCCTTTTATCCTTTATCGAATATCAATATTGAGCCTGTGTCTGAATCTCAATTTGTTAGATTGATTTTGATCAGATTAACCAGAGCTCTGATACCAATTGTTGGATCAGTGGCTATGTTTATGAACACTTATGTGTTATCAGATTTGTGTATGAGTTATTAAGCAGCGGAAATACAAGTGTTCAAAGGTCTAAAAGATCACTTTGATGAGGAGTTATTACTCCCCCTTGACTGAACAATAAATGAGAAACAATAAATACAGTTAAGTATAAAGCAGTAATAGCAATTTATGTTTCTCAGATGTGAAATGGAATTATAAGTTTAAAGCCGAAGGATTTCAATATAAGTTGAAAGATTTTACACAAAATCACATATGTAAAATAGATGAACAAACTCATCTATTTATAGACCAAAGGACTAAACCTTTGTCTGAAGTAATCTAAGATATTTCGGCTAAAGATAAGGTTACTAAAGTCTTTACATCAAAACTTGTAATCAAGACTTTAACAAAACAATATAATAATAAAACTACAAACTGCTGATCTAAGTCGGTTAGAAGCTTCTGATTGCAAAGTGCTGATGAGTGACAAACTGCTGATGAGCAGTTTGTCTTCAGTAGTTCTTCAGTGAAATGTCTGGTTAGACTTCAGAACTTCTGATGAGTTTACTCTTCAGTACTTTGGTGTTTGTTCTTCAGCACTTCTTCTTTTGTTCTTCAGCAGTTCTATACTTAGGCAGATATGAAATAGACTAAGGTTATCAAAAGGTGGTTTCGTCAATCCTCTTTGTCCCAACAGGGGTTGTTGCATCCTGCTGATATTTAGATACGACCTACTGTCGTGTATTGCTTTCCATTATTGTCGTTTTCGCTTTTTTTGGATGATGCTGGGAACAAAGATCGTTCTTTAGAGTTTGGTTGTTATTAGGCTTTTTTTATGTTTCGTTGTATTTTTATGTAGTTTGTAAAGTCACATATTATAATTCTGTTGTTATTAGAGTACTTTTTTAGAGATGTTTGTATTTGTTATTTTATAAGTCTTCCTTTTTGTATTTATTTTTGTTAAATTCAATGTATAACTCAAAATATGGAATTATAATAATAGGGTTGAATCGTTAACTGCTGTTTCCCATAATTTTTTGATGACGTCTAAAAGATTTGATTAAACAGTGTTAGAAAATTTCCTTTCAAATTAAGATTCATTGTTTGTTACTAATATCTGTTTTTACAACAGATATTTTCGAAACGAACTTAAACAAGGTTTTCATTTTCAATTTACATAAGACATAAGTTAAACAGTTATTTATAATCTGAATACCGTAAAACATCACATGTTCATATTTCTCATCCTCTTTTTTTTTTTTTTTTAATATGTGTTATCTAAACAGCGCTTTAATTTATGTGTAGATTTATGTTTCCGTGATTGTAATAACTTCAATTATTAAACATGTCATTAGTATTTTTAACTGGTATTCTGAAGAAACAGACGTTACGAAATACAGTTTTTTTAACAGTAGTTTCATCTCTTTAATTTGGTTTTTACCAACAGAGTATAACAGTTGGACTGTTTACGTTTTTTTAAATTCAGTAGTAAGTTGTAGCCCGTTTACCTGCCTCGCACTTGTAAGAATTATTTATTTATCTATCTTGAAACAAAAAAAAAATTAGTTAATTTCACTCGATATTTGATATAATTATTGAAATCTTCGATTTGCACAACTGATAATTTATTATTTTGTCTGTTCGTTTCCCAAGTTGTATACACTGTTCAGATACTCTAAGCGTTTTTAAATTAAATAATCCTTATAACAAAACTTTTCTTTTAACACGTTAACCCAAGTATAATAACTATATTACGCTATGACTTTTCATTTTCACGCGTTTTAAATGTATAAATTAGTAAACAAATCACGAATTTCATAATAAACCATCTTAACATTTACATTTTAGTCTTCATCAATAGCATCAATGGCTGCCCTAACTAATAACCAAGAACATGAAATTATTGATTTTCTTGTTAGTCAAATTAGAGCACAGTACTATCAAGATTTGAAGACTACAAGAGATTTGAAGATTTGTTTTGACAGTTTGCACTTGGGCACGTTTAAGCGAGATGATGTGCAAAGGATTTTGAAGTCCATGCCTTCAACTGCTGTTCGTGATTTGGCGTTGTTGTACAATTCAGAAGCCGAGAGTAGAGACGTAGATTTTTTGGGAAAATTGAAAGATCTACATGCACAACTTGAAGCTTCAATGGAATTGAAGCTTAAGTTTATTAATTCCTTTAACTAGCTATGTATTTTGATGTTTAACGTTTGATTGTATTTATTTATATTTTTAGTTTTCTATGTCTTTAAAGATTATATATATGATTCTTTATGTTTTGTGATGGTAAATTGAATCGTATTAAGTTTTGTATTCTATTAAACAGACGTTTAATTAGTCTGTATAATTATTTCTGTTATCTCAACAGAGGTTTAATCCGTCTGTTGATTTTATGTTTGGGTTGTTGTAACAGTTGCAGTTATTAAACATCTGATCAGTATTATTAACCGGTATCATGAAAGAACAGAGTTGTTGTGTTTATGTTTTTTTTTAAGAAATAAACAGACGGTACTAAACAAGTGTTTTTCGGAGCAGACGAATGATTCTTAATGTTGTCTTTTACTAAACATGGCTTAATTTTGGGACTCGGTCTCCCGTGTGTATCACACGGGATTAAACCTAGTAACTATTAATAAAAGAATTGACTTATGATGATGTGGCATTCAATGGAGGCCTCAACCTCCCCTTGAATGTGCCACGTGGCACGTTGAGGTGAGGGTGTTTAATTTTTTGAATATTATTATTAAATCTAATAATTAAATTAATTAAAACCATATACAAGATATGCATATCTTAGAATTTAAAATAAAAGATTTACTTTACCAATTAAAAACAAAATTGGATTTTTCTCTCTCATGTTTCATCCCATAGTTTTTTAACGTTAATATCTTTTATATACGAGAGTTTTTGAATAAAAAAATTACACCAAATTAACGAGCGTTTTATTATCTTTCCAACGAGTACCACAGTGCTATATAAAAAACGGAGAAAAAACGACTATTTTTTGTGGGGTTTTGTTCATACATGAAAAAAAACACAAAGTGTTCAGGTTATTCATTAATCATGTATAGGCAAGTCATTAATTATGTTCAAACCAGTAAATTTGAATTCTATAATATTAGAGTTATACATTGTTTAAGGTTAGACGTTAACATTGGAGAGACATTGTTAATTGTTTTAAGTTAGGTGATACCCGAAACTTTCCAGCATGTAACTGTAAAGCGCATCAGTCTATTTCGTATGCAAAATTGATATGTCATGTTAGATTTTTCAACCCTGAGACGCTATGCATCTAACTATATAGATATTTAGTAAATAATAAATTTAGTGAGTCTCGTATTACAACTTAAAAATTATTACCAGTTAGAGCCCCGCTCGACTCAAGTTTTAAGATCGTCCAGACTTTTACATAACAAAAAGTGATCTTATAAAACTTTATGTTAATTATTTAAGTAATACATTTGTATTGAGACATGTTGAAATATTATTTACTTTATTTGTAGGTTTATTTATAAAAACATGATTAATCAATAACAATGAAAAAAAAAAGTAATGAAGTTTGCCATCCAAACAAAAACAAGGAAAGTGGTTACCATTAGGCATCGGCTCCACTTGAACAAAAGTTTTATGGACCTACTTTTTTTTACATTATCATAATGAAGTATATCCTAATGTTACAAACATATTAAAACATCATTATTTAGTGTGTCATTCATTGTTTAAAACATATTAAAACAATTTGTTCCATTCAGTGTATATATCCAAAATAATTTATAGAGGTTGTTGGTCAGGATTATATGTATACAAGTTTATAGTATCGTGTATGACATGAATTGAATAATACAACTTGTTTGTTTACAAAACACAATCGTATCATGTATTTCAATAGTCTAGTTCGTATATGTTGAGCTTATCGTGTGTTACAACTTTGTATATATTTGTTTACTGCAATCGCGTGTAATACACAAGTTAATAAATATAATGTTATATAATTAATAAAAAAAGTTATTTTTAAGAAAGCATATGCATTTCACAATTGAAAAAATCAGTGTATCATACTAATAGAATAAAATATAATGTAAGTTGTTAACATATACAGTCGTTAAGATATGTATTTAAAAAAAATGAACATTGATGTGACAATTATAAATATTGTTAAGTTAATTTTTTTAAACACCTTTCTTTCAAATTAACTTGAATTTTTTAATACCACCTACTTGTTTTTTTTTCTTTTCATTTTAACATAATAAGTTTGAACTTGGTGAAGTTTTTAACTTTAACTAATAAGGATAATGGGTAGGGATCATACGAGAACCAACTTTAGGGAGATAACCATGAGAACTAATGTGAACATGGGGTAATTTTGTAAATATCACTTAAAGACTAAAAAATATCCATCTTTTTCACCATTCTATTTATCCTTCCACCACATAACTCTCGTATCCCCCTTTCCTTTCCTCTACGATCGATGATGGTCTCCAATTCCAAATCCAATTCAATCGATTCCTCTAAATCCTCAATACGTCCCTTCCTTCCTTCCTTTTTTTCCTTTAAATTACCCATCATTCATTTTTTTCCAACCACAATTCAAGTGACTTCACTTTAAATTCCGATCTTTTCTTCCTTTAATTAATTTACGCCTATCAGCTTTGTTTGTTGATGACAATAATTCAACTGCCTGTAGATCGATGATGGTTTCTATAAATTTTGAGGTTTTATGTTCCATCGGCGACTTTCGTTGCCGTAGCACGAAGGAGACCAGGAACTGTGCGGGTGTGCGGTGGTGTATAGATGTCATCGTATTGGCGCGGACATCTGGAGACAAAACAGAGAGCTGGGGGTTTTAGAGAGGGGGAGGAGACTGTTAGAGGTGAGGGTCCTGTTCGAATCTAGCAACATGTGGTCTATTTATACGATTAAGAAGTGGGTTCGGTTTCATGATATTTTCTGAAATTCCGTCTGTGATTTGCGCATGCAATACTGATGAACTTTATAATACATAAACTTGCGAAATATTGATTTGGTTAATTGGAGTTTGATCGCGATTTGATTGTGGTTGTGATTGGGGATAAAAATGACATGGTTTGGGGTTGATTTAGAGCTTCCCGAATGAATATCCGATTATCGGGATATTTGCCAGATGTTAAGGTGATAAATAGGTTGATATGTTAAGGTGATGAAGGCATGGGATCAGGGATACTTCCAACAAGAAATATATAGAAGAGTTAGTGCTGGGTTAGCCGAAAATCAAAGTTTATCAGAAGTTTGGTCTAAAATTCCTGAAAAATTAGCCTTTTATGATTACATCGGAAATAATCCGGCAAAAGGGGGATTATTCAGGGCGGGCTCAATGGATAACGGGGATGGAATAGCAGTTGGATGGTTAGGACATCCTATTTTGTAAGCTATCCATGTATCCTTTAGTCCTACAAAATACCATATGAAATAGAACGCTTAGAAGGGATATAAAGAAATTCTTTGATTGGTTCTTCCCAAAGGAATGATCTATTTTATTTGACTGATTGTGACACCCGGCAAACTCCGGTAACTAACTTTTTGAAAACTTAGTAAGTCTACCTTAGCAAGTTGCGCATACGTTACACATAACAGGGTAAGTCAAGTCGAGTTGTACATCATTGGGGTTTTAACACACACAAGTCTCGAGTCCCGGGAATTGGTGAACGAGTGTGAACGTGTTTATTTTCATGTATTATGTGTTTATAATCATTATGTGACTTGTCGGTATGTGAAAACATGTTAACATATGTTAAAACGGAGTTTAACGCGCCGAATACACAACACCAGGCCCTGAGGGCGATTAGGCAACCCTAATCGCCTTCATGAGGGCGATTAGCAGCCTACTATAGGCGTTTGGGGCATGTTTATAGGCGATTGGGGGGCTAATCGCCTATAGTGAAGGCGATTAGCAGCCCTAATCGCCTGATAAAGCTGCATAATCGCCTATACTGTACCTGACGACTAGAAACGCCTATAAATACCACCCTTGACCTCCAAAACACCATTTATGCAACCCTAGCCGTCCCATAACCCATACCAACACACAAACACTCTCTGGAACTCGTTTTTACATCAAAACAACTATTTCCAAGCTTATTCCATCATTTTCTCTTAAATCCAAGGTGTGTTCTTCAAACCCAAACCTTTAAATGATTATATTTTGCTCCCTAAACGTCCAGACCTGACTTATAAATGTTTTTGTCTTTGAAAATCCATTTAAAACCGTTTTTAAACAAACCAACACCTTTATGTGTGTTATATGTGTTATATGTGATTAAAGGTAGGATTTTTAGGATTGAATCATGATTGTTTTTGTGTTGTTAAGATGTTTATGGCTGTTACAAGTTAGTATGATGATGTTCTAGGGGTTTGTATGGTTTTGGTTGTGTATTGTTGATACTTGATGTTTTGACCCATTTGAAGGATTTTGGATGATTAAGGATGATATGAGGTGTGTTGTTGATTGTTTGATGTTAGGGTTTGCTCTAGGATGATGCTAGAACAGTAGGATACCATCGGACAACGTGGTTATGTGATTTAATCTGGATATTTGCTATTTAGGGCAAGTTCTTGCATGTTGATGTGATGTTTACATGTTAAGTTGCTATTTTGGGAAAACGCTCGCATTCGGGACTGTTAGAACGATGAAAACTTAGGGGTTTTGCTTGAAATATGTTTGTTAATATGTTAGGATGGGGTTAAACGCGCGAAAAACCGGAACAGCTGTGCTATAGGCGATTGGGGATCCTAATCGCCTATGCTATAGGCGATTGGGAGCCCAATCGCCTGATAAGAGGGCCTAATCGTGTATATATAGGCGATTGGGGGCATAATTGCCTTCATTTCATGCGATTGTGATCCTAATCACTAGTTAAGCCCTGAATTGCATGTCTTATGACCATAATCGCCTGAAATGCACATCGCTAGGCCTAATCGCCTATAATAAGGGGCGATTAGCCTCTGTAATTGCCTGTTGACCATCCCTAATCACATGTTGACTTTTCCTAATTGCATGCTAAGTTCCTAATCGCGTGTATTGCTGTTATAAGTGTATTTTGACATTCCGAAACCCGATTTGACACCTAGGAACATAATAGGAACCCCGTGACATGCCTGGTAACATGGTAACACGTGTATGGACTTGTTTGTGTGTTATTTGACCTATGTGTTAGACTCGTTGAACTTTAACGCATGTTAAGTACTAAGTTGCATGATTTGTGTATGTTTGAGTATGAGATGAACACGTGGAGTCTCGGGTCACCAATGGGATGTCGAGTCTTGTACATTTGGTCAGTTTAACAGTCAACACATTTTCAAACGAACCTGGTTATGGTCTGGGCATCTAGGGACTAACTAACCTACGGGTTATTAGTCTAAGTACTTGTAACTGTCATATGTTAGGTCGCCGCTTTACGGGGCTAGCATAGCTTGTTGGTTTAAATCATTTTCGAAGTAACGCAACCCAAGGTGAGTTCACGGCCCCTCTTTTATATGTTTTCTTTCGGGGGAGAAACATGCCACGCAATTTAACATACTCAATGCTTTCGTATAAACATGTAACTCTTTTTGGAAACGCTTTACTCATTTAGAACACGTAACTGTTTTTGGGAAGTAAATTGTTGTAAACACGCTACGCTTTTGAAACACTTTTGGGAATGCAACACTTTGGAAAAGCAACACTTTTGGTATGCAACGCTTTTGAAACACAACTCTTTGATTTGCAACACTTTTGTTTACTACACGACGAAACAAGGAGTCCCTGGAGGAAACCATGAATGTGCCGGGCACAACGGGGAAATGTGGATAGATCTATTGGGCCTGACAAGCCCCACCCGACGGTAGGACCGGGCGGGTGCATATTGTCTCTAGTTTAGCAACACAAGCAACTCAAACACGGGCAGCAACTCAAGCAACGCTGTCAGTAATGGTTTCAGCATCACAGTCGTGGTAGTAGTAGGAAACGCTTGTTGTTTGGTTAATGCATCTCATGACATGGTATTTTGTGATCAACGCTCAACACACGGAAACTAATTGTAAACTTAAAACCTGTGAACTCACCAGCATTATATGTTGACCCGTTTTTGGCATGATTTCTCAGGTCGCTAAGGTAGCAGCATCTCAGGGCTTAGGCGCACGCGTCTGCACGTCGTCTAGTTTAGGTTTCATGTTTTTGTTATTAAACAAGTTTGGAAACTTTTGGATTTAGTTTTGTAAAACAATGCTTCCGCTGTTATGTCAAATGGTTTGAACTCGAGTTTTGAATTTACTTATGTCTCATATAGTGTTGTTTTTTTTGTGACCGTTGACTTGGATCCTGGTGTGTCACACGCCTCGCGGTAGAACTCCGCAGGTGGAAATTTGAGGGTGTGACACTGATGGGGCCAACAAACAATTAATTATAACAAATCAAAAAAGATCTAAAAAATCAAAATCTATATCATAACTAAAATAAAGAAAATGAAATCTATGAGATAGGTGAAATAAAAATTGATACTGAACTTCTTCTTATTCAGTTTCTTATATTATAATGTATAACGGTATTGAAATAGCTAAGAATATTGGCGGTATTTTATTACGACAATCTCCGGAATGGTACGGGGATTTCCAAGATTGGAATAGAGAAATTTATCTAAAGTGCAGCTACGAGGGTCTTCAATGCTCCAAAACAGAATTTCCTGAAAATTGGTTCATAGACGGTTTTCAGATAAAATGCCCTTTCATTCTTTTTGAGTGTTTTTTTTTATTTATTCAAGATTTATTATTTAATTTTTGTTTTTGTCAAAGTAATAGTTTATATCTAGCCATTTTGATTTTGTTAATTATTATTATTATAGAATCTGGTAAGTAATGAAGTGATAATAACGGCTCGGTTATAAGGCGCATAATTAAAAAATAAAGAACATAAAAATGTGGTTTATGCGATTTGAATTTTTAGATTATTGATACTTTAGGTCTCTAAAGTTATAATTGAGTTATTGGAAAAATCGCGAATGTTACAAAAAGTAATGTTAATGCACATGTGCATTTATACTAATATCATTATGGTCATTCATTCTAACGCACATGTGCATATGTTATGTGGTAATAAAAAAAGTAATGGTAATGCACATGTGCATTAATATTGAAATTTTGGTTTTCTTATGTGTTGTTTATTATTTGTAGTTAAAGTATGGGAAAAAATTCGAAGAAGGTAACTTTTGTCTTAGAATCTATTGAGAAAGGGTCAAAAAATCTACCAGATGCGATTGAGGATGATGACATAATCGTTGATCATGAAGTTAACAAAGGTAGTTATTATTTATTTAATCAATTTGGATATATATATATATATATATATGAGAACTCATGTGAGTTGTGAGAACTAGAGAACTCATGTGGGCCATTGATCTTGATGATCCGGTGGTTGAGAGACAATCTTGGAAGTTTTTGTATTTTAGTGAATATATAAGTTTGGGTTATTATTTTAGAATAAAAAAAATACTTTAAAGTGTATTTTGGGTAACAAAAAAAAGACTCACTGTCATCCTCGTTTCCATCCCCTCTCCTGACATAACCGATCATATCATCCCTGTTTTCTTTTTTAAATTTTAAAACTACAATCTCATTCTCTCTCTCTCTCTCTCTCTCATTAGCAATCACATAGAAACCGTTTCCTCTATAAACTTATCTTCCCTTCGATTATCGGACTATCGTTGCATCATCGAACAGGGTTCAAGGGTCTTCTATCATCTCTCCGATTGAGGTAATTTTATTTTTTTTGTGCTATTTTTTCCATATAATGCCGATTAATGCAATGTTTCATTTTCATGCTTCAGAGTGTGTTTAGGAAGGTGTATTGCAGTAGTGTGTTTGAGTATTTCCTCTGTGTTTTGTGTGTGTTTAGTATACGACGATGTTTGTTTTTTATATTGGGGTAAAAACTTAGGGTTCAATTTTTTTTATTTTTTTTTAGTTTTTTAGGGTTCTGTTTATTGGGTTACTACCATCTTTATTCAGAATGGGTGTGTGTTCTGTTTACATTGGGGTAAAACATTTTAGGTTTTTTTTAGTGGTTAAAGGCTTGTACTGTGTTTCTGTTTTTTACAACGGGGTAACAGACACTAAAGGATTTATGTTATGCAAATATATGGATTTATAGGTTCTGGATGTTTAAAGGGTTGGTCTCGTTTAGTTGATCCTGTTTTTTGGGTTTTTTTTTGTGTTATTCAGTAGTGCTAGGGGGTAAAAAAAGGAGGAAAAAAATAGTGGCTGGTACAAGAAGTTCTAAACGAGCCCGTGTGCAACATTCGGCCCCTAGTGAGGTTATTTGCCTCAGTTCCGGTAGGCGAGGTTAGGTCATCTTTTTTTTTGTTTGTTTCTTTATTTTCCTAATCGGCCATTGTGTAGGGGACGGCACGGCTGGTTCCAAGGGCAGAAAAACCAGTGACGTTGATCCAATACATGTAGGGTCGTCTACTGCGCCTGCAGGCGTACTAAAGAAAAAGAAGCGATCAACACGTGAGGCCGACCTTGAATTTGCTTATGGTTACGTGTCTGACACAGCCTCACGAAAGAAAGTGGCTAAGTCTCCCCAGAAATAGGCATGGGGAAGCCTAAAAACCCGTTCATCCCCACGGTAGCTTTTCTTGGGAATTTCAAAGCTTACTGTCAGGCAACAGGAAGCGGTTAGGCAGATGGGGTTTTGGGATATGTTGTGTTTCAATGTAGACGGTATCCTGGTGAAACTAGCAAACTATGCAGTTGATGTTTTCCAGCCTGATAGAATGAGGATGCGGTGTCGAAAACAGGAAGTTCCTATAGACGCTACTGTTGTGCATATCGTATTTGGTGTCCCGTGTGGAGGCATCAAATTTTGAAGCCTTGGTGAGTCAGACAAGTGGCATCTTGCGCTAAAGGTCTGGCATGATTGCCACCCGGCAAACTATTACATTTCCACCTTTTTGATAGTGAATAAGATACACGCTGATGAGTATGAAGACATGTTCATGTTTAACGTTGATTTCATTATGTTGTTCGTGACAACAATGATCACCTCTCATGGGAATGGGCTTTGCAAAGAAGAAATTCCCAAGTGTTTTACGAGTGAAACAAGGTTTGAGAACATCGATTGGTGTGATTACATGGTAAGTTCCCTGAGAACATGTAAGAAGAAATGGAGGCGCAGTGACCCAAGGAGCGCCTTTGCTTGCCAGTTGACTTTGTTGACGGTATGAACACTTCCGCCTTGCACATATTTTTTTTCCTCTTTTTCCTTTTTTTATATTTTTTTGTACTTTCTTTGGTTAGCTATTATATGTGGATTGTTTTTCAATTGATGGTATGAACACTCCAACGGGTGTTCGAGTGATGCATCATTGGTCGCTGGAGTTGCTTAGCAGACGTCAGGAGCATGAGATACAACATAGTGGGTTTGGCTTGGGCAAAGTAAAGGAGGTGACTACGGCTGCGAATGAACGTGACAGGGTCGCTGATGGTGACATTGAGGTATCATACAACATCTTTTTGTTTTTTATTTACAGGTTTGCTTCTTGCGGGGGATATGTTTTATCCTTTATTCCGCTTTATCTATACAGGTGAAATTGCGCACGGCATGTGATAGGTTATCAGAGTTCAGGGCATTAAAAATGCAAGTTGGGACAATTTTGTCTTCATTGAGTTCACGATATCCAAACAACAGCAACATGGTTCGGTTGGAAGCTGAGTACAAGAGGGAATTGTGTTTGGTTCATGAAACAGTTAGTGAGAAAGGGAAGATGCTTGAGACGCCATCTAAAACGATAAAGGATGTTGTTAAAGACTTAGCTGAACAGTACAACAATGTGTCACCGGTGGATGAAGCGGATAGTTTTGAATGTACGCAAACAAGCCACACGTTAGCCTACTGTTTTTTTACATTTTGCTGTAAACAGAAAAAATGTTTACGTAAAGGGGCAGCGGACACGGACGGAGCGGTGTATGTTGCCGCCAGATCGGAGTCATCCGAATCACTCAGCGATGGTCACCGGTTGTTTAGCAAGTTCAAACCTGAAGGCACTAATACTACCCCAGATCCTAAGAATGTGTAGGGGGTTGAGCCGATTTTTGACAGCAATTGGAGCCGATTGTTCGAACCTGTTACTGCAGCCTTAGACATAGGGGTAAAAAGCCCAGCTGTTGAATCTTCGAAGGCAATGATTGTTAATGTTGGAGTGAGTGGCAACGGAGGGAGAAGATAGCGGAGCAAATAAACGCGCACAAGAAGAGGTTTGGGCTTCCAACAATATGCGCAGGGGAAATCGCATGTGCCTAACCTTTGCAAACAACCTCTTTTAACATAGAATATACGCATAAAATGTGTGTGAAAATTTTGTTCTTTTACATGGTTTACGGAACTGTAGCAGGCACATCAGATCGGTCACCCGCAGCTTTGAGTCAGCCAAGTTTTTCCTTGGGTCTGACACAGTTGAGCCAGCCGATAGGGCCTAGTCTAGAGAAGAACCCCTTGCTCCCGTCGCTAGCACCAGGACTGGAAAATAGAAGCTTGAGCCAGCCAAGTTTTAGCCTTGGCCTCAGACAAGAGACCTCGACCGATTTTGCAGCGAAAGAGCCCACTGTTGTTGCTGATTTAACCCAACCCTCTTTTAGCTTGGGGCAAAGCCAAGAACCAAAAGACTTGGCGAATGCGGTTACGGATGTTTTGAAGCCAGGGGATGAGGTTTGCGTGATGCCCGGTGTTACGAAGGAAACAACGGCTTCAGAACCAATGCCTAGTGACTCTATGGGAGGTCAGTGTACATAACCTTGGTTTTCATAAAAAAAACAGAGTTTTAATTATTATTATTTTTTCCTCATAGTTGCTAACTCCGCAGGGTTGTGCTTGTGCAACAGATAAGGCTGGGGTCGTGCATCAATCTGACTTGGGGGCCCAACCAGCGGGTAGGGTTGAGGAGGGTAAGGGTTCAGTTTCTTTGCTTTTGTTTTACACTGGTGTAAAAGTGTTTTTTTTTGCAGTTTACAGGGCAGGAAAAACCATGTGCTGTCTCGGTCGTACTACCGGCTAGTGTGACAACAAATGCTAATCACAGTGTTGTGTTGAAGGCAGTCGTACCACAGGGCCCATCAAGGGGTATGGTAGCCAGGTTTCCCGTTGTGTTAAACACTAATGATGAAGTAGCCACGAAGTTTACGAGGAGGGAGCTGCAATTATGGGAATTCCTGTTTAGAAGTACTGACAAGACGGAGCTGATGGAACATGCGACCATTGAAGCTAAGAAGCAGTAAGATATAAAAATTGATTATAGAGTGGTTGTCATACTGTTGTTAGTTGGAATGTACACACATGTGTTTATTTGTTTGTCCTTTACTGTTGTCTTTACTTTGTAGGAAAGAGGTTGTTGGGGATTTTGTAGATGAGGCGGACATTGACCCGACCGAGTATTACCCGTAAGTGTTTTAGTATTGTACGCTTTTCATGTACCATACACTAGCCCACCCCCCACGCTGTTAAGTAATAAAAAATGGCAGGTTCGTGCTGTTTGAGGACCGTTGCGGATTGCGTGCTGAAGCCCCACAACTGCAGTCTTTGGCAATAGGCAGGAGGTTGTACGGTTCGGTTGTTGATGCCTGGGTGAATGTCCTTAACCATGACCCAATGTACCGGTTAGCTGGCTTGGGTTGCCAAATCTAACTAATTTGCTATCTTGTGCAGAGGGTCTCCAGAAGTTTGAATAGCATATGGTATGTGGATAGTGGAGGCTCAATGCACATGACTGGATGCAGATACCTGATAAACAATTTTATCAGCCAAAGAGAAGGATCTGTGTCCTTTGGGAACAATGCCAAGGGATATGTGCTAGGATATGGCAATGTATCCTCAGGCAGAATGCAGTTTGACAAGGTCAATCTGGTTGAAAACCTTGAGTACAACTTGCTGAGTGTCTCACAAATGTGTGACAAAGGATATTCTTCCTTTTTCACCAAGACAGCATGCAAGATCATATCACCAGAAGGCCAGAACTTGATAGAGAAGATCATTGAAGATCATACTTTGCTGATTGCCAAAAGGTGTGGCAATGTCTATGCAGTGGACATTGAAAAAGACAAAGTATTGAACAAAACTGCTTGTTTCTTCTCAAATGCATCAACTTCAGAAAATGATCTCTGGCATAGGAGACTTGGCCATGTGAACTTTAAAACCATCAATAAAGTCACAAAAATGGGCTTGGTCAGAGGTCTACCTTTGAAGGAATATCAGTGCAAAGAACACTGTGTTTCCTGTCTTAAAGGTAAACAGCATAAGTCCTCCTATAAGTCTATTGAAGAATAAAAAACAACTGCATGCCTTCAACTACTCCATATGGACTTATTTGGACCAGTCAAGATTATGAGCCTTGGTAAGAAGAAGTACTGCTTGGTCATCATTGATGACTACTCAAGATTCACATGGGTCTTCTTCTTATATTCCAAGGATGAGGCAGCTGAAATCATCAAGTTCTTTATTCTACAAGTAGAGAAGCAATACTCTCTATCTGTCAAAGTCATCAGGAGTGACAATGGGACAGAGTTCAGGAACAAAACTCTGGATGAATTCTGTCTGTCTAAAGGGATTGTTAGACAGTTCAGCATTCCCAGAACTCCTGAACAAAATGGTGTGGTAGAAAGGAAGAACAGAACCTTAATTGAAGCAGCCAGAACAATGTTAGCTGATTCAGGCCTACCTTTGTATTTTTGGGCTGAAGCAGTCAACACTGCATGTTATGTTCAGAATAGAGTTCTTATCAACAAGAGACATACCAAGACTGCCTATGAAATTCTTCATGGAATAAAGCCTCTTATCTCCTTTTTCAGAGCTTTTGGATGTCAATGTTATATCCTCAACATCAAAGACTCTATTTCTAAGTTTGCTGCAAAAGTTGACACAGGTTATTTTCTTGGTTATTCTCCTTTGAGAAAAGCTTACAAAGTTTTTAATTCAAGAACCAAGATAGTAGAAGAAACACTGAATGTCAAGTTCAATGAATCAAAACACACTCTTATTCCAGCAAATCCTGTTGAATTATTTGATCTTGACAATTTTCATTTCGGACCTGAAAAGACTGTTGAATCATCCAAACCTCCTCAAAATGGTTTTCAAGGATTTGAAGATGATAGTCCTGCACCATGGACTCCAAACACAGTCAGAAGATCAACTATCAAACCTTCAGAAGTTTCAATAGCTTCAACTTCAGGAACTACTGATAAACATTTTGAAACTACTGATTCAGCTGAACCTAAAACTCCTGAAGTTCATATAACAGCTGAACCAGATATTATCAATCTCAGTGGTTTATTTGAAGAACCTGTAGAGCCATCATCCAGTACAGGTTTACAACAACTGATTGAACACAAGGATCATCCATTGGATCAAATCATGGGTGATATTGCATCAGGGGTACTCACAAGAAACCAGCTTTCCAACTTTTGCCTCTTCTCAGCATTCATTTCTCAGTTGGAACCAAAGAAGTATCAAGAAGCCCTCAAAGACAACAATTGGGTGCAAGCAATGCAAGAAGAGTTGCTTCAATTCAAGAAACAACAGGTTTGGGAAATCTGTCCCTTACCTGAAAACAAGCAACCAATTGGAACAAGATGGGTCTTCAGAAACAAATCAGATGAAGCTGGTATGATCATCAAGAACAAAGCAAGACTAGTGGTACAAGGTTATTCCCAAGAGGAAGGAATTGATTATGATGAAACCTTTGCACCAGTTGCAAGACTTGAAGCTATCAGGTTATTTTTAGCTTATGCAATTTCCAACAAAATTAAAGTTTATCAAATAGATGTCAAAAGTGCATTTTTATATGGAAAAATAAAAGAGGAAGTGTATGTCTGTCAACCTCCAGGGTTTGAGGATCCTTCTCATCCTGATTGGGTTTACAGACTTGACAAAGCTCTTTATGGGCTAAAACAGGCTCCAAGAGCCTGGTATGAAACACTTTCCAACTTTTTACTAAAGAATCACTTCTCAAGGGGATCCATTGATAAAACTCTTTTCATAAAACATGTTGGGAATCATGTCTTACTTGTTCAAATTTATGTTGATGATATCATATTTGGTTCAACAAATTCAAAACTGTGTGAAGAATTTAAGAAACTCATGCAATCAAAATTTGAAATGAGTACAATGGGAGAATTGCAGTACTTTTTGGGACTGCAAATCAAGCAACAGTCAAATGGAACATTTATACATCAATCAAAATATGTTAAAGAATTATTAAACAAATTTTCTTTACAAGACTGTAAAACATGTTCCACTCCCATGACACCAATCACACAAGTTGAACCAGATGATCAAGGGAAACACATTGATCAAACCATGTATAGATGTATGATAGGTTCTCTTTTATATCTAACTGCTTCTAGACCAGATATCATGTTTTCAACTTGTGTCTGTGCTAGATACCAATCTGCACCAAGAGAATCTCATCTAATTGCAGTCAAAAGAATCTTCAGATATCTGAAAGGAACTCCTACTTTAGGAATTTGGTATCCTGCTTCAAGCAATACCAAGTTAACTGCTTTTTCAGATAGTGACTATGCAGGCTGCAAAATGTCAAGAAAATCAACATCGGGTGGTTGTCAATTCTTAGGAAACTGTCTGGTGTCCTGGCAATCAAAGAAACAAACATCTGTGGCAACTTCAACAGCTGAAGCTGAATACATTGCTGCTGCAAGCTGTACTTCACAGATACAATGGCTCCAATATCAACTGCTTGATTATGGAATCAAAGAGACCAAGACTCCACTTTTAGTAGACAGCAAATCTGCCATTAGCATCATTCAAAATCCTGTTCAGTTTTCAAAGACTAAACACATTGAAATCAGGTATCATTTCATAAGAGATTGCTATGAAAAAGGCAAGATTGAGGTGAAGCATGTCACAACAGCTAATCAAATAGCTGACATTTTCACCAAACCCATTGATTCTACAACGTTTCAGAGGTTAGTATCCATGCTTGGGATGTTAAATTTGGAAGAAAGTCTGTAAGTGTTTCACTTTTTAATTCTGCACATATTTTATTTTTCACTTACATACTTATCTGTCACAAACCTCTGAAGACCAAAAATTTGAGAAAGAGAAAGTTCTGATGACCAAATTTTGAAAACTACTGATAAACATCAAAAATGGGATATTTTCAAAATGGATATAACTACTGATGAAAATCTGAAGTTAGAAAAGTGTTTTAAAAGTCATTTGCATCAGCAGTTGAAACTGCTGAAGAGATGACTAAAACCACTGATGAAGAAACCTTTCTTCTTCAGCAGTTTGACTAAAAGGGTAAAACAGACTTTTCACTCATCAGAAGTTTGACCTAGTCGGTTAAAAACTTCTGATAAATACCCTGTTCCAACACTTATCCATTCAAAAAGCAAATTTCCCTCTTTCTCTCTCAAATTCAAAGCAAAACCCCTTCTCTAACCTAAAAATTACTGTTCGATCAAAAACAACCATGGCTCTCGTGTTAAAACAGGGACACAACCAAAGAGGCTACTTTGTTAAAGATAAAGCCTGGTCCCAGTATGATGAGAAACTTGATCTCATCATGAAATCCCAATACTATGATGTTTTCACCATCGATCCACCCATTCATGAAGAAACTCTTAATGAGTTCTGGGCAAATTCTGAGACGGTGAAGGTGAACAATGAAGTGATTTCCCTCAAATCTTCCATAAAAGGGAAACTGATGGCCATATCACCGGAAACACTAAGCATCAGGCTTGGTTTGAAGGATTCTGAGGCACCTGAGCATATTCCAACCTCAGATATTCATCTAACCATGACAGAATGTGGCTATCAAGGTACTTTGGCACAAGGAACAGTTTATAAGAAATATTTTGACCCTCAATATAAACTGTTATTTCATTATATTATTATGTGTCTTAGTCCAAAAACTGGGTCAATAGATCAGATGCCTTCTACTTTTCAACCTATTTTTCATTCCATCATAAATGAAACTTCTTTCAAGGCATCAAAACTGTTTTTCAATGAACTGGTTTTACATCATGAAAATGATAAAAAGAAATTTTTGTTGTATCCAAGGTTTGTTATGCAATGCATAATAAAAGAACATGGAGAGGGAGTACTTGAGGGAAAAACAACAACTTTAAACCCTTTAACTGCTCAAGTATTCTCTAGGCACAACAAACCAGCACTTATGCTAGAAGATGACCAAGGGGAAGAACAACCCATCCCCAAGGAACCCACATCTTCCAAACCTAAAAAGAAAACTCAAAAGCCTAAACAACAAAAACCAAAACAAACCAAGTCACTGAAAAAGAAAGTTCAGGAAGTGGAGAAACCTGAAACTACTGATGTGCAATCTGCACTTGAAAAGGAAGTGGCTGAAACATCCTCTCAGCACACTCCTTCTCCACCACCAAAAAGAAAACCAGTCACAGTTATTTTTCAAAGAAAGAAAATTAAGAAACCAATAACTGTTGACCCTGCCTTTGAAACTACTGAAACCAACCCTGAACCCATCAAAACTCCTGAACACCAACCCCTAACAACTACTGAACCTGAACCCTCACACACAACAATAGAAATTGCCCAACTTCTCTCAGGACTAAAAGGAACCCATTCACCACATGTCACTCCCCTAGCAACATATCAAATTGGGGAGATGCCTTCAGAAGTTGACATGAATGTGGATCCTGTTAGCCCAACCCAGAGAGATGAGGATGAACAAGAGTTTGTAAGCCCAAACTTGCAAACTTTTGATACTTTTGAGGCTGCTACTACTCACTTATCACCCAGTGGTGAACCTGAGGACAGTAGTAACATAGCTAAGACCTCAAACTTGGCAACTACTGATGAAGGCCTAAGGCCAGAAGTAGGAAAACCTCAGTACCAAGACAAAGAGGTTCATGAGACTACTGGTTTGGGTCCAGCTCATGATATAACTGATCCTACCCTCTCTGAGGACATTATCAGGGATTCAGATGATTCCATTAAGTTGGTTGATGAATCAAACATTCCACAAACTGAATTGACGGTTGATATTGAAGGTCCTGAATCTAAGGTATCCAAGCTCAAAGAGCTGGTCACCAAGGATCAGGTTAAAGACCAGTTAGCCCAAAAATCCCCAAAACTGGCATCTTCAGAGCAATCTGAAGATCACCCAAAAAGCACCCCTTCACCAAAACAACCTACCCAATTCACTGGGCTCACAAGCATAGACTTGAACCAACTATGCAGCCCAGATGGTCCCCTGTATCAGGCACTCAAACAAATCATAACTGATCAACTCAAACCCTTCACAACTGCTTGGGAGTTAAAAGCTAACAATCAGTTTGGGTTGATCAACTCGAGACTTGCAGAGTTGAACAAAAAGATGGATCAAACACAAGATCAACTGGCAAGGTTGTCTGCTGCAACATCTCATTCTATTCGGCTTCCAGAAGTGGATGAAGCCAAAAAGGGGGAGATGATTAAGGAACCAACTGAAGTTGCTACAACACAAAGACAAACTCCTGATCCAGAAGCTGATATGCCAAAACAAAGACCAGGAAAAGAAGTAGCACCAGAGTTCAAATTGTCTAAGTCATCAGAGGGAACTGCTGATCACATTTCTCAAACTACTGAAGACAATCCTTCAGCAGTTGTGACTCCTATTACCTCATCAGCAGTTTTACCTCCTAAACCATCATCAGAAGTTCCTAAGGCAACTGAAAAAGAACCTGCTCCCACTCCTTTGCCTACAACAACTCCCACAACTGTTTTAAGCCCTACTCCCATCAGCATGTCAAAAGAGTTATTGGAGAAGAGTTTAAAAGAGGCTGCAAAGAAGGCAAAAGAAGACAGAGTATGGAACAGCCTAGAAGCTAGAGATGATTTGAGCTTTGAAGAAAAATTGATCAAGTACCAAGAGAAACTTGATGAGCTTGAGGCTGAAGAGAGAGCACTTGAAGCTGCTGCTGAAGAAGACAAAAGAGCACAGCTTATAGCATTCATTACAAAGAACTCCAAATCAAAGCAAGTGGCCCTCAAAAGACTCTCAACACAAGAGCTGACCAGAAGAGCACAAATGCTATCTGATAGAATATCAACAGAAAATGAGAGGAAAGCCAAAAGAGCTGAAGTGATTGAAGAATTAGTGGCAAATGGCTATGGTTCAAAAGCCTCAATCAGCAAATGGAAAGAACAAACTCTTTATGAGGCTTACAAGAAATTCAAAGCAAAGAAAGTTGCTGAACCAGAGACGTTTGAAACTCCAGAAGTCCAAACAACTTCTATTGTCAAGAGATCATCAGGTACATTAAGAAGGCCAGCCACCAAGAGAAAAGCAGATGGAGATCCCATTGTCAAGACTGACTTCAAAATGATTTTGCTAGAAGGAGATCAGCTTGTACATGGTGATTTTGATGTTGAAGAGAAACCCATCTTAACCCAATTCAGAGACAAGGCTACCTATGCTTATCAGTTACAACAATCCATCCAAGAGAAAACACATACAAGGGTTGTTACAGAGCATCACCTGCCCAACATGCCAATCCAAGGTGCTGCTGAACTACAAGGAAGTCAAGAATCTCACCTGAGAGTCACTGAAATAGAAGACATTCCTCAATCAGGTCAACCTAAGGAAACTGGCTTAATTTCCTATGCCTCTGACTTTGACAGGTCAAAGGTAAACATTGTGAAATGGTCATTTACTGATTCCAACTCAGTACTTGTGACCAGGAGAGACCGTTCAAGTAAGGTCTATAGAAACTCAAAGGAGTTGAGTGTTTTATCGTCCAAAGACCTTCTCACCATTCAACATTTAACACCTGAACTTGGTCCTCTCACTGAGCAACAAAGATGTACTCTTACCACCCGGATGACAGCAGAGATCTGGAGGATGCTAGAAGAGAGAAAAGGACAACAATAAAGAATAGATAAGGTTTTGGCTTCATCAATCCAGGGGGAGATTGTTGGGACAAAGAGGATTGACGAAACCACCTTTTGATAACCTTAGTCTATTTCATATCTGCCTAAGTATAGAACTGCTGAAGAACAAAAGAAGAAGTGCTGAAGAACAAACACCAAAGTACTGAAGAGTAAACTCATCAGAAGTTCTGAAGTCTAACCAGACATTTCACTGAAGAACTACTGAAGACAAACTGCTCATCAGCAGTTTGTCACTCATCAGCACTTTGCAATCAGAAGCTTCTAACCGACTTAGATCAGCAGTTTGTAGTTTTATTATTATATTGTTTTGTTAAAGTCTTGATTACAAGTTTCGATGTAAAGACTTTAGTAACCTTATCTTTAGCCGAAATATCTTAGATTACTTCAGACAAAGGTTTAGTCCTTTGGTCTATAAATAGATGAGTTTGTTCATCTATTTTACATATGTGATTTTGTGTAAAATCTTTCAACTTATATTGAAATCCTTCGGCTTTAAACTTATAATTCCATTTCACATCTGAGAAACATAAATTGCTATTACTGCTTTATACTTAACTGTATTTATTGTTTCTCATTTATTGTTCAGTCAAGGGGGAGTAATAACTCCTCATCAAAGTGATCTTTTAGACCTTTGAACACTTGTATTTCCGCTGCTTAATAACTCATACACAAATCTGATAACACATAAGTGTTCATAAACATAGCCACTGATCCAACAACCCCTATCATGGAAAATAAGTAGGGAATGTATATATGTAATAATGAATTGATGTTTTCCTTTGATTGGAAGAATCATCAGAAAATATCAATTCGAAGTTGTTAACCAACTAACTGTTGGTAACATATTTTCCTTTGATTGAAAGAATCTTTCGTAAAAATTGTGAAAACAAATTTGAAAGTAATATCATAATGCATATTGGATGGAGAGATGTAAAGTGAGAATGGAGAAATGAAAATTGGCAATTCATCCACTTTTATAGGCTGAAATATAATAACTATTCATAAAAATTGCTTTTCAACTTTATTAGTTGGATTTCAAGTAAATATAATCTTGGAAGTTATTTTTGAAAATTTTAATTTATTTCTTATAGAATGAAAGACAATTGCAACACAACAATAATAATAAAATAATAAAGTAATTTCAAAATCCTAATCATTATTTTTGGGACTTTTTATAACATCTGTTGATATGTGTAATAAATAATGAATTACGTTACATTACAATTAAAAGAACTCTTGAAATTTTATTTTATTTTTATTTAACAATCAAATTTTCTAAGAAACACAAATACTATTTAGTAAAATTTGTACAAACATGAACATGTCATGTTTTACATTTTTTTTATTATATAATAAGTGTTTAACTTCTGTTTTATCTAAATTGACGTCAAAAGTTTTTTTTTTGTTATATAAGTGAGTAAAGATAATAAATATAAATATATAATTAATGTATATGGATTATTAATTTTATTTTAATTAAAAATATTGAATTGTTAAACTTTAGTATATTTGCGACATACAAATAAACACATAGCAAGTTATACTTTTAAGATCATCAATATTGAATTTTTACACCAGTCACTCATTTTCAATCCTTTGGACGTTATAAAAGTTAAACATCTCCTAATTGCAAACCTATAACATTAGAATATAAGAGTGTTATTTATATTATTAAAATTAAATGCAAATTTAATTATTTATTTGATATATTTTTACTAATTTAAATTACAACTATAAATTCATTTAAGTACTATTAAATCAATAAAAGCTAAGAAGAATTTCTTAATCTTATGTTTTATGATTTTCTAATCATGTGTTCAAGTCAACATATTTGCCTTAAATCTCTGTTGACTCAAACAGAATATCAATTAACTTTTTTTACAACAGATGTTGGTGATTGTAAAATGTGTTGACTTTCTATAGAGTTATAACAAAAAAAAATTCAGTAAAATAAGACTATGTTTAAGTACTTTTAGAAAATACTTAACAACAATGCATTTTTTAATCATATTATTTATATCTTTCTAGACATCTGTTCGACAAAACAGATTTTACAAAGGCCTTATAAAATAATTAACACTATTACGTATGGTCAAATCATACGTCAGTAGTTTAAATATCTGCTGACGTTTATAGTCACATTTGACGTAAATATCATTTTTTTAAAATAATACTTTCTAATCTAGTATGTATGGAATATGTTTGGATTAATTTGTGTTGAATGTAACTATTATACAAATAACATAAACAAAACACTAATATTTTATTTAAATATTATGATATATAACATCAAGATCTAATACATTAACATAAACATATAAAAAAATAAAATAATAAACATAACATTGAAAATGAATGTAAAAACTTCAACTTCAACTTGATAGACAACTTAAATGACTTTACAATATCAAATATTATTTCTAACTGTTCCAGATCAGTTTTCATAGAATCGATGTAAATGGCTACATCAATGTCACGAATTGTTGATGGAGGTAAACTCTTCAATTTCTACACTACCTTAAATACTTGAAAAATATAAATCTTATTTATCTATATATACATATGTTATGATGTTTATATTATATTGAATTTTAAACAAACATAGAGAAAATCAAACATAAATTAAATAGATGATAAAAACATTTATTTCACAAAACACATTTTATAAACAAACTGTGATAAAATAATGATATAACTTTCAATGTCATAATAATTAATAGTATTTCCATGTAATTATAATTTTTATTGACGACTTATAAAGTCTAATAGTATTTCATTAGAAACTTGTTTAACAAAATTACGTGAAATTTACTCATTGTAAACCTGACAAAAAATACAGTGGCAATTAATGCTAAATATACTTATCTTTATTATGCTTAAACAAAAAGAAATGTTACAATAACAATTCTTAAAAAATGAAGACATATTTTATAGAAATAAAAAATCTTTAAAAAATCAGTATTGTTAAAATGTGTAATAATAATTTTTATTCACAACGTATTATGTTTTAATTATTATTATAAATATTATCATTACCTTTAATTACATGCTAATAAACTTTCATATTGAAACTTATTCTAACTTCAAAGCTATACAACAGTTGACGAATTCTAACATATGTTTTAAAACAACTGTGACCCATCACAATTTTCAACTAAAGGATTATGTAACCAGATTTTTAAAACAGATTTGTAAAATCTAACTTCTAATCAATATCTAACGAAATAAGTCTTTTCAAATTCATAATTACAAACAGTCGACACAGCTCTAAAAGACTTTAATGGCCAGTGTGAAGATGAAGGATCTAGATCAAAACATAACATAAATTTACACATTATTCTTTTTATATTAATTAAACAATTAAAAATATTGTTCTTATAAATGATTTGAAGTCTTTTATTGTTCCTATAACTTTAAAATATGAAAATATATTTTATAGGAATAAAATTCTAAAAAAAATATATCAGCATTTCTTACAAATGATTTAAGACTTTTATTGTTCCTATAACTTTAAAAAGATGAAAATATATTTTATAACAATAAAATTGTACAAAAATATCAGCATTTGTTACAAATTATTTGAAGTCTTTTATTGTTCCTATAACTTTAAAAGATGCAAATATGTTTTATAGCAATAAAATTCTACAAAAATATCAACATTTCTTACGAATGATTTGAAGTCTTTTAATGTTCATATAACTTTAATAGTTTTTATTAGTATTACCATTATATGTAGTAATTAGTTTCAACATCCTAATAATAAACTTTCATATACAAACCTATTCTAAATTAAAATTAATAAAATACTTGATGACTTGTGAACAAATGTTGACAAACAACTGTGAACCATTACAATTATACAGTGAAAAATAGTAATATAATAACATTTTTAAAACACAATTTCTAATAAATATCTAACGAAATAAGTATAAATTTAAATTAAACCAGTCTTTTCAAATTCATAATTAGTAACAGTGGGTACAGCCCTAAAAATCTTTGATGGCCAATGCACAGAAGAACGATCTAGATGCAACCTGACAGAAAATACACCAGCAATAGTGCTATATGTACTTATTTTTACTACTATTAAACAACAAAAAAAGCTAACCATAAAAATTCTTAAAAAAACTAAGACATGTTTTATAGATATAAAAACTCTTTAAAAAATCACAACTGTTAAAATGAGTAATAATAATTTTTATTCACAATGTAATATAAATTAAATTATTAGTATGAATATAATCATTAGATTAAAATTACATAGCAATAAACTTTCATATTTAAACCTATTGTAAGTTGAAAGGTATACAAAATTTGACAATTTGCCAACCGATGCTTTCAAACAAGTGTGATCCATTACAATTTTCAACTGAACGATGATGTAACCAGATATGTAAAACAGAATTTGTAAAACATAACTTGTAATTAATATCTAAAGACATGAGTATTTTCAAATTCAGAATTACAAACAGTCGACGCAGCGCTAAAAGTCTTTGATGGCCACTGTGGAGATGAAGGATCTAGATGAAAAACATAACATAAATCTACACATTATTTTTTTTATATTAGTTAAACAAATAAAAATATTGTTCTTACAAATGATTTGAAGTCTTAAAAACTATGATACATTACATAAATCTACACATTATTCTTTTTATATTAGTAATTAGATTCAACGTCCTAATAATAAAGTTTCATATACAAACCTATTCTAAGTTAAAATTAATAAAATATTTTATGACTTGTGAACAGATGTTGAGAAACAACTGTGATACATTACAATTATCCACTGAAGAATAATATACCCACATTTTAAAACAGACTTTGTAACGAATATCAAACGAAATAACAATAAAATTAAATTAAACCAGTCTTTTCAATTTCAAAATTAGTAACAGTCGCTACAGCCCTAAAAAGTCTTTGGTGGCTAATGCACAGATGAATGATTAGATGCAACCTGACAGAAAATACAGCATCAATTAATGCTAAATGTACTTATTTTTACTATTCTTTAACAACAAAAATAGGTTACCATAAAAAGTCTTCAAAAATTAACATATATTTTATATATATAAAAATTCTACAATAATATTAGGGTCTATAAAAATTCTACAAGAATATTTCCTTGAAAAACTTTAATTGTTTAATTAATATAAAAATAATAATGTGTAAATTTATGTTATATTTTTATCTAGATCCTTCATCTCTACAGTGGCCATCAAAGACATTTAGGCCTGTGCGGACCAGTTCATAATATTGGTCAAAAGTTTAATAACTGGATCTGTTATAAGAAAGGAAAATATAAATCTACAGACGGATTAAAGCTCTGTTGAGATAACGCAGTATAAATCTACATACGGGTTAAAGTTGTGTTGAATAACACATAAAACTTAATACTGATCACATGTTATATAACTGAAACTAATACAATGACGCCAACATAAATCTACAAACAAATTAATGCTCCCTTCAGATAACACATATTAAAACAAAAGCATGAGTTTATTTAGCAGAATTTTTAAAACACTATGTTTAAACAAGGTGAGGCGAAATTACACAATTATTGTTTTACAAATTATTAGAAATTAAAACATAGTTTCATAGTTTTATGGTCCCAACATCATGTCCATAGTAGTGCCCTGCCAAACCCACTCTCAAACCCCTAAGCATCAGTACCTGAAAAACATGCTTTAAAACATCAACAAAATGTTGGCGAGTTCACAGGTTTTATGACAATAAACAAAATTCATTACTCAAAATGTACGTATGATCAAGTACAACTCGAAGAGAACCAAGTAGACACACGAAAATCTAACAAGGATAACAGTAACCTAAGGCTCTTAATCAAACCATAACTTTTGCTTCCCGAAACCCGACCCCTAAATAAGAGGAATTTATAAGATTATGCTCTCCCATAAGGCCCAGTCTCCAACTTGCCTAAGAGGGGCGTTAATCCAATAGATCTATTAACATAACCTACGGCTCGCAACTTAAGAGTTAATGATGCATTTTAATCCCCCGATATTAAAAACGTTCAAAAACATTTAAAAGAAAACGGGTTGTGAAACTCACTTCAAACGTAGCAATTCACGTATCCAACTAATCCAAACCACAATCCTTTTCTTATAACACCCTATAATCCATAAAGCTAATTTAGCAACCATTCTAAGTCTAATCAAGTCATTCACTAAACTTCCTCGACTTAGTTTAACCAAAAACGATTAAATTTCCATTAACCCTTACCCTATCAACCCATTGGTGATTTTTGGTAACTGGTTCAGTTTTAGGCCTCACAAACATATATGTCTAATTAAATCACCTATTCCTTAGGTCCACATTTACGTATTTACACATATAATCATTCCATGTTAGCAACCACATAACTTATCACAATAACTTATCATAATGTAGTCACACACATGCAGGTAGTATATAGTCTTATATAGCCATCAAGACTCATGTTCCTGTAGGGCCGTTCTTATCGGAACGTAGCCACTACTACTAAACACAAATTACACATAGACAGTCTAGGCTCATTATAATATTCCTAAGAAATCATCTTACGTATCAATCATCATATAATTCATCTTATATTACTAATCCTAGTTAATATATCATTAGAACGCACATGAAGGCCTATCCTAGAAATTTTCATATTAAACAAGTTCCCAAATTTATCCTATCAACTTATGAACATCTTATAAAATTAATTCAAGTTCTAGGACCTGCATATAAACCACAAAACAGGACCAATTTGCTGTTCTAATTCAGCCACAAAACATATCTGTTATGCGCCTTAAAAGTCACGTATCGACGACTTTTATCGCATAGCTTTGCACTGTAAACATTCGTTACTATGGTAAACATATTATACATCCTAAATAATAACTTTATACACATTTTGACACCAAATAAGCCGTTTTATTTACATCAGATCTGAAAATAAGTGTCCTAGACGCGTTAAACTCGTCAAAAACATGCGTTTTTGCGCATCTTTTGCAAACATACCTACATTTTTAACTTGGGTCATTTATATATACCTTATTACACTTTATTTTATATCAATATAAGTTGTAAAAACCTGTTCTAAATCAGATTTAGAATATTCACTTCAAAAGTTCGTATTTTGGCATTTTAAGCCGAAAAACACGTTTTGATCGTACATGCAAGGTCTCCCAAGCGTGTAGAACTTAGTTTTGTTTAATATTATCCTTTTTATACTCAAAATATCCTTTAAAAACTTGTTTCTTTTCAGATTTAATAAAACCCATTTAACAATTACAATAACCATCAAAATAATCAACACTCATGTTCATACTCATCTTCAAAGTCACATAACAACTATCAAACTTGAAAACCCATTAACTTAGTTGGTAAATAGTCAAAATCCTACTAAAACTCAGATTCAAAACATCATCAACAACCCTCTTGCATGTATCATCAATAACTAGATCTAAGCATTTTCGGCATTTACCAAGCAACCCAAACAATCATACATACATATTCATATAATGACACATACACACATACATTTCGCACATTTTTCACCTACTTTTCCATCTCTATTGTTTATTCTATAAAACCCTTTGTCAAAACCCATTTAGTTTGGTAAAAGACTTGAAAAATCAAAACCAAATCAGAAATATAAACTAGTTTTTATAAAGATTCTTACCCTTGAAGAGCACTTGATAAAAAAAATGGCTTTTAATGCTTCTTAACACTTTTTTCTCTAAAATCTTGTGTTTTCTTGAAGGATTATTGCTCCAAATCATAAAATAACTTAAAATATCCAGATTCAAGCCTTTAATATTAATATTTAGTGATCAAAAGAAAGGAAATATGAGGGAGAGAGAGATATACGGTTGTACGTAAGAAGACAATAGAGTGATGGGTGTGAAAATGGTGAAGATTAATATATGGTAAATGGTGTATTTATTAACTCAAAGATTGTGTGATTGGGTTAGGGGGGAGGTGGACATGCAAAGCCGAATTTTGTCTTCAAAATTTAGAAAATGGGGAGGTGGGTACAAGGGTTGGGTATTTTTTTTAAAACATGGGTATTTTAGGTGATTTAGGGGTATAAAAATTATAAAAATTCACCCTTACTAATTTGTTTTTACCCAATAAATTATGAATCATTCTTACCCACTAAATCTTATAATTGTTCATGCATAACAATTATATTAGGTGTTCGACGCTTCATTAGTTCGAAAATGCCGGCTAAAAGCGCACATACGCGTTGTACCGATCATTGCGCGATAAAAACCTCAAAACAGCATTTTAATATGTTTCGACTAACTTTTCACTTATAGAATATTATTTTATGCTATTTTAATTTATTCATGTGTTTCCCTAGTGTATCGGGTCTCGCATACGCGTTAAAACGACAAAACACGCAAGTATTCGCCAATTGCGACACGAAAACTATCAACTATAGCTTTTATTGTTTTAACTAATATTTTCACCCTTAAAGTATTATTCCATGTTAAACCAAGCATTACGAGTCAAAACTAGACATTTTAAAGTTATCCGGGTCGTCACCAATGTCCGGTACAGGTATTTTATCGCCCCGCGATACGATAACTCCTAGATTTACTTATAACAACCCATATAACACTTTGGACTTTGCTAATGTTTCTAATGACTCTATTTATCACAAATTAAGTCTAATACGCATTTAGATAATAATATTCCATGTTTAATAGCTTAACACGGATAATGTCCTAAAACGCTGGATGTCACAGTCTTCCCTCATTTAAGAAATATCGTCCCGAAATTTTCAGTTTGCCAATTCCAAATTTGGTCCGGACTAAAACGAGCGAGGGTATGTTATGCTTAATACGATCCTGCCGTTCCCACGTAAACTCTAGACCACGTTTAGAAATCTATCTAACCTTAACCAACTTGCTCCTGCTCCGCCTATATTACGAAACTTTCCAACTCGTGACGACTACTGGTTCTTTCCCAACATGAAATTTTATCCACAATTTGAACTTCATCAGGTGGACTATCAATTGTCTCGCTAGATAGCATCTCCTAAAATTGGATGTGTGTGACACATCATGAGCATCTAAAGGTACTTGCTACTATTTTTGTTGGTAGGCGACATGGCCTGTACGAGTGAGGAACTCGTCTACTCCAACATAGCACAGATTAAGCTTCCTTTACTTACCAAGTCTAACCTAAGGTGAATCTTTTAGCCATTTACTGATTTCTCGGCTTTTGAACTCAGATTTGAACTCAAGGCAGAGTTGGCATTCTGATTAGTTTTGGGCTTCAAGTTTCGGGGTACTCATCCCATAACTGCGAAAGGGTTTATCTTCAAACTTTCAAGCATCAAAGAAACTCATTTTCTCATCAAAACACCGAAGTAAACTAACTCAGGGTGCAGTTTTGAACCATTCCTTCTACGTCTAGGTCTTGACTAAATGAAGATATACGCAGAACTTTCAACTCTTAGGGAGGAGAGTACACTATTATTTAATTATTGCTAATAATAATTATTAAATAAGAATACCAAAGCAGTTGCTCACGGACAATCAATACATGCATATAATGGAGGAATTTCAACTCGATAATGGGTATCCCATATTGTCTGTGACACCCGTCGAAATCACAGGTCATATCCGTACACTTAGCTACATGCTTACAATGTTCATGGCATTACACGTCATCATTTGCATTATAGTTGGGCTATACAGGGTTCCAACGGGTCAATCTCAAGGCATATAGCCTAATAGTAGACCCATTAGTTAGTTCAAGGCCTCAGTTAGTCCTATAAATCATGATAGATTTTAGGAAATCCATGCAATTAAACAAGAATTCCAACTTGTTGCCCCGACAAGAACAAAAACAAACAATGTTCATCTACATGAACTATCCATATGCATAGTCCAACAAAGACAATTAAACTCAAATTAACTTGTGTACAAGGGTATTAAATCTAATACAAATACAAATACATATGTACATTCATAGACAAGTTCATATGTAACAAAAACCAAATTATATATATGTGTATGTATATTCACGAGCACACATACACATACCTCACCAAGATTTTCATGTTCTACACTTCAATTCCCCATGAAAACACCAAAGTGGAATGAGGGACACACAATAGCTATTTCTTACACAAGTTGACTTCCTAAAACCATCTAAAACACTGTGTAGGAGTCAATTTACACACATCAGAATACATTGGGAATGAACAACTCCCTTGCCCACACATACATACATACATACATACATACATACATACATACATACATACATACATACATACATACGGCCTACACACACGCATATATATATATATATACACACACGACACATATACACTCACCATACACTCACTGTTCTTATCCATAACACACCACACATCTATGTTTTATACTAACATGGCAACAACATAATTCACATGGACTTCAAGACTAAGTTCACTTGCCACAAAAACACATTTTGTCTCATTGTTTTTTGGCCCCCAAGAGTCAACAAAGAGGTGTGCACACAATCTCCTAAGACACTAGTCAACCACTTGCATTAGAATGGCAAAAACATAAAACATTTGATCATTCCCACAATGTCAAGCTTGCCCAAAACACCTTGCTCTTTCTCCATAAATTTCGGCTCCTACACCACCCTACAAGCCAAGCCAAAAACCCAAGTCAACACCTTACCCTTACAAGAACTCTAGAAGAATGCACACCAAGAAAACAAAAAGTTGACCTTCCCCAATTGTGAACCAATGAGACCATGGCTTCCCTCCCACCATTCGGCTATATATAGGACCCAAGAGAGACATGAGAATCACACCACAACTCCTCACAACTCACTAACACTTGAACTCGCCTCTCTTTTCCTTTGTTTCCTATCGGCCGAAGCCCAAGACCCACAAGGGGTTTTGTTTCGATCAAGCCCCACCAACACATAGGAGTCCCAAGTTCTCATCTAACATCTAGGAGCTTTATTGGAAGGAAGTTAGCTTATTTTCTTTTATATTTTCGGACATATACGTGTGAGGTATCACACCCGAACCATTTTCCTTTCTTTATACACTTCTGTTACATGTAATGGTCACCCGAAGCACAAACACACTCGTACACTCCTATAACAAGTAATCTTTCAAGTTAAACTAACTTAGACACTCAAGTTTTGTGTTAAAAAGCTCAATGATTAGCCTATGTATACATATATACGTACAATGGTAAATACACCTTGAGATACACACGTATGGACATAAACGATGCACACACACATACATACAAGTGTATGCGTGCGTGTATGAGTCCGAGACCCGGCCAAAAAGTAGTCTATTTCACCTTATTTTACAACATACAATATGGTTAGATTTATAAACATGTGTTAAGAGCAATAAAAACATGTGTTAACAAGCTTAACACAAGAGTTTTCTTGAAAACATAGGGTCTGTGAGTATATATAAAGGCAAAACACCTAAACAAGTCGTTTTTATACAAGATTATCCAAAAATGTGTCCATATGCCACCCTAGGCTTACATAAATGTGACATACATAACACTTGGTAACATTTAGTAAGACAAAGTACTTGTTTTACCCAAAAACAGACTAAACATAGTCACCTAAACAACAAACGAACATTTTCTAACACATACAGTGTGTGACACACGTGGATAGTGGTACAGAAGCCCCTAGTCCATAGGTGTTACAGTCGGGTGAATAGTTGCATGATAGTTAGAACAAAACATAGACTTAAGGTTGCCTTCAAATGAACTTAGGGCATCCCAGGCCAGACACACTGCATCGGGATCAGTTCAGTGCTAGTATCCAGACACCAAGTGAGTATTCACAACCCCTTTTTACAGTTTTTACATTTTGGGGGGGGGGGGGGGAAACATGCGTACAGTTTTCAATTACAATACATGACTATTATGTGAACAAGGTTCAGGATCCATTAAGCCCTCGTGTCATACATCATACCATAACCATTACCTATGGACTTAGCCATGAAACACCGGGATAGATCTATTGGGTTGACACCCCCACTCTTGGTCAGTCGCTCTGATCGGATGACAGATATCAAAAGTGTGCTTGTATATCACATTATTCATTGTCTTTAGTGTACAATGGGCGAGGCACAACATGTCGAGGTTTGGTTATGGGCTTATTTCAGATCACATATTGATTATTGCCCTAGCTAGGCAATGATTTAGTCGGTTTTGGATTACATGTCCATCATATAGAAAACCCGTGAACTCACCAACTTTGTGTTGACCAATATATTTTACATGCATGTTTTTGAAGAAATTAGCATGGATAATGGAACTTTCAGTGGTCGCGTGCGAGCATTTGTGGGATACCTTCTTTTGGACTGTTGTGTTGTCATAATAATTTTAGACATTTACATACAATGGTTTTAGTATTAAACAATTAATGAATGTTGAACGGATTTTGTTGTTTAATGAAAGTTCCCACTTTATTTTAATTAAGGCTCGTGTGACCTTTGTGCTTGGAACTCCTTCGAAGTCGCACCTCACATTTCCGCCTTGGCGGGGTGTGACATTGTCAATCGGTGATACGGCCATGATTAAAATCAGGGCATGCAATGGCTCTTAAATAATTATCAATCTGACGTTTGGGAGGCTACACGCGAACCTACACCTAGATCTTTGACTTTTCGGGAGTCACGATAGTAAGCCCGGTCCACAATGTACCGTCATAATTGATACCAAGCAAATCAAAAAAGAAGGGAACATGAAAATAACCTTTCACTATCAATCTCACCATGAGGTATTTGATAAGTACAAGTGTGTCCCAAGCGATGTTAGATAGTGTACCGACCACTACATGTCGTCATATAAGAGAGTGATCGAAACTATTTCGTTTAATCAATAGAGCCTTAACAGTTATTCTATAGACATTAGATTCAACGGCCAATCCAACAACAAATCTCCAACGACAAATCTCTAACAACAAATATCCAACCACAATTCTCCAACGACAAATCCATAATGACGAGTCTCCAACAACAAATCTCCAACAACAAATCTCTAACAACAAATCTCCAACAACAAATCTCTAACAACAAATCTCCAACCACAGTTCTCCAACGACAAATCTCTAATGACGAATCTCCAACAACAAATCTCCAACAACAAATCTCTAATGACAAATCTCCAACAACAAACCTCCAACGACAATCTCTAACAACAAATCTCCAACAACAAATGTCCAACGACAATCTCTAACAACAAATTCTTCAACAACAATTTTCCAACAACAAATCCCCAATGACAAATCTCCAACAACAAATCTACAACAGTAAATCTCTAACAACAAATCTCCAATGACAATTCTCCAACGACAAATCTCCAATAACAAATCTCCAACAACAAATCTCAACGACAAATCTCTAATGACAAATCTCCAACAACAAACCTCCAACGACAATCTCTAATGACAAATCTCCAAGCACTCCTTGACTTGACCAAGTATTCGCAACCTCTAGTCAGTCAAGTTGACATCCCCTAACGACATTTGAATCATGCGTTTAACACAGAGGTACCAAGAATCACAAATATATTGGTACCGATGAAGATATGAGATGGTAAGTGTATCATACACCCGTTATTCCATATCTCATGGCACAAGAAAACTCAAACTCAGAGTTAAGATCATAATTTTGTTTCTCATAGGCCCTAGCGCCACACGATCACAAATTAGAGATACGAGAGCTCATAATACACCTATCACGATAGGTACCATGTACTTCATTTACCGAACCGTTGATTTTGAATGAATTTATTGGTGTGATTTCGATAAGTCAAGAATTTTACCAACATGACTTTTCAAATTTTAAGGTGTCACATCCCAAAACGATTGCAACAAGAACAAATAAAAAGAATCGATGGTTCAAGGATGAAGTCCTATCAAGGATATTCACGAATCCAGGACTTTTTATAAGGGCATCGAGTGACTACTTGTGTGAAAAATCACAACTTCATTGCGAAAAGGTAGGATGTCAAAGGAGTAAACTGAAAATTCACTCTACAACATCTTTTCAAAGAAAATATTTGTTAGCATCCACAGTCAGAAGAAAGATATGTAAGAAACATACTCATCATAGTACGACTTTATTCATAGTAACGGTGTGATGCTAAGAGATTTCGAGTCAGTTAACTTTACATCACTAACTCACTAAAGAAATTTCTCACCACAGATTGTCCAGAATTTCCGATTTATTCAATCAGTGAAATTTGAAAGGGGAAAAGAACATCATTCACCTCTTTCTATTGGAAAAGTCACTTTGACATGTCCTATGTTTCTTGTTGAGAGTATTACAAATTACATGCCTAGATATACATATTCACGCTACGTAATTTTTATGAATAAAATGTTATATATATATATATATATATATATATAATTTATATATTTTCCTAAATATATATAGATCTTACCTTTTTAAATCATAACGTATGGTAATTTTTGTAAAAACAACTTGCACATTACGAAAGAAAAGGGGTGATTATACCAATCATGGTTCGTACAGAACGGTGTGCATTTCATTAGTTTCATATTTGTAAGGTCGTACGAATCAAACTAAAAGACTGTCTAGTATAGGATAAGAAGTCAATACGTTTCTTTTAAACCTCACGAAGGTATTATGGCGAAACTTTGAGACAAAAGTTTCCAAAACGTAGAAATCCCGTAACTAGCATATTCTTGCAATGTCTTCAAGCTTCCTAACACTAGTATCAGTCCAAACCTTTAACGCCTTTCCAAGGCGAGACTTTCAACATAACTCTGTCTCCAACTTGGAATTCTAAAGGCTTTCGCCTATTGTCTGCATAACTTTTCTGTCTATCTCTTGCCGCTTTCAATCTATCCTTGATCTGAAAGATCTTGTCCGAAGTCTCTTGGACTATTTCTGGACCTATTAAGTGTTTACCACCCACCTCTGCCCAACAGAGTGGTGAACGACACTTTCTACTATACAAGGCTTCAAACGGTGCTACGTTAATACTGCAGTGATAGCTATTATTGAAGGAGAACTCAACCAACAGAAGGTGAGTATCCCAACTTCCTCCAAAATCAATCGCGCAAACACGTAACAAATCCTCTAGCGTTTGTATAGTCCTTTCGCCTTGACCATTCGTCTAGGGATGATAAGCGGTGCTCATATCCAATCGTGTTCCTAAAGCTTTGTGCAACGATCGCCAAAACCTCGATACAAATCGACCACCAATAATGTTCCTTCAAATCCTTATGCATTTTGTCAGAACCTGGGTGTATCGAATATTTTGACTCATGGGCCTCATCCATAACCAATTCACGCATACCACCCTTATGCGGTACCCAAACACGATTCATAAAGTACATTACTTCATCAGCTTTCAGACTCAAATCTCTTATCATCTTGTACAAGCACTCGTCCTTCAGATTTTCTTCCTTCGTAGCTTCTTGTTATGCTTCTCTGATTTGAACTGTAAGGCTCATATGGATTGTCAAACCTAATGCACGAACATGTAATGGTTTAACCCTTTCCTTTCTACTCAGAGCATCGGCCACAACATTCGCTTTCCAGGATGATAACGAATTTCACAATCATAATCATCGAGTAATTCAACCCATCTTCACTACCTCATATTAAGCTCTTTTTGGTCAAAGATATGTTGAAGACTTTTGTGATCCGTAAGGATCGTACACTTAGGACCATAAAGATAGTGTCTCCAAATCTTGAGTGCAAAAATCACAGCTCCTAGTTCCAAGTCGTGTATCGTGTAATTGTTCTCATGCACTTTTAGTTATCTTGATGCACAAGCTATGACTTTATTGTTCTGCATCAATACGCAACCTAAGCCTTGATGGGAAGCATCACAGCACACCACAAAACGATCGTTTCCATCGGGAGGAGATAGTATTGGCTCACTACACAACTTTTTCTTTAAAATCTGGAAGACTTCCTCTTTAGTTTGCGAATAAATAAGTATATCGTCAATAAATGCTATATGAACTTGTCTAAATAAGGTTTACAAAAATACGAACAATCAACTCAACCATGACATTCAACTAGGTTCTCATGCACCGCAAGTTATAATTACGTGTGCACCCGTAATTACAATTTGCCATGCATGGTCACCCAAGTGTCCTTCACTTTTGAGTTTCCAAACAAAGAACTAATTATTTCCTTAGATTGCATTTCTGAATGCAAGGGATCTATTATGGCCATACATCTCCGAGAACGTAGCCATCAGCCACTGACGCAAATCGCATGATAAAATTCATCCCGAGTAGTATATCAACACGTGGCTACGAAATTAGGAATCTTCACGACGATCTCATCCACGTGTCAACAGAGTAGTCCTCCAGCCACTACTCTTCCATACATGGAAATACCACTACACATCAACACCTGGGCTATCATTCCTTCTTGTACCAACGTAGCTAAAATTTAAAGGCGAGAACAGGGTAACATGTCCAGAGGGGACAAATTCCTTAAGGGAACTATGAAGACATCTTCCTAGTGACATCATCACCTCTACTAGCCAAATAACTATATACAACTATATACATATTTAGAATTCTACCACACACAAGGTATTCTACATGATGCATACTAAGTCCTAAGATATTTCATAAATTATTTGAGAGCGTTCATGGTTATAGTATAGAACTACGGTTTTTATTTGTCTATAACCATTGCTTTGATACCAACTTCTGTCACACCCCGACAGCGCACAGCGGAAGACAAGTCGTGAGGTAACAGAAGTTGTTACCACAAAGTTTAGCAACGCACATGAAGATACAAATGGACATCTTGCAACCACCCTCTAGTCCAACATATTTACGTTTCCGGTCTTATGAAAGTTTATAAAAACATGTCATAACCAAGGTGAAGTGAAATTACACAGTTATTGTTTTACAAATTATTAGAAATTAAAACATAGTTTCATAGTTTTATGGTCCCAACATCATGTCCATAGTAGTGCCCTGCCAAACCCACTCTCAAACCCCTAAGCATCAGTACCTGAAAAACATGCTTAAAAACATAAACAAAATGTTGGCGAGTTCACAGGTTTTATGACAATAAACAAAATTCATTATTCAAAATGTACGTATGATCAAGTACAACTCGAAGAGAACCATGTAGAATCGCGAAAATCTATCAAGGATGATAGTAACCTAAGGCTCTTAATCAAACCATAACTTTTGCTTCCCGAAACCCGACCCCGAAATCCAATAGATCTATTAACATAATCTACGGCACTCAACTTAAGAGTTAATGATTAAGAAATGCAGGGAAGTGTCCTCCCGAAGGGAGTGACGAGGTACTCGCAGCAAAAACTCGTGCACCTACCTAACGCCATCAATTGTCCTACAATTCTAGTCCTACTAATCATACAGCATGTTATCCCCCGATATTAAAAACGTTCAAAAACATTTAAAAGAAAAGGGGGCTGTGAAACTCACTTCAAACGTAGCAATTCACGTATCCAACTAATCCAAACCACAATCCTTTTCTTATAACACCCTATAATCCATAATTTAGCAACCATTCTAAGTCTAATAAAGTCGTTCACCAAACTTCCTCGACCTTAGTTTAAACAAAAATGATTAAATTTCCATTAACCCTTACCCTATCAACCCATTGGTGATTTTTGGTAACCGATTCAGTTTTAGTCCTCACACACATATATGTCTCATTAAATCACCCATTCCTTAGGTCCACATTTACGTATTTACACATATAATCATTCCATGTTAACAACCACATAACTTATCACAATAACTCATCATAATGTAGTCACACACATGTAGGTAGTACATAGTCTTATACAGCCATCAAGACTCATGTTTCTGTAGGGCCGTTCTTATCGAAACGTAGCCACTACTAGTAAACACAAATTACACATAGACAGTGTAGGCTCATGATAATATTCCCAAGAAATCATATTACGTATCAATCATCATATAATTAATCTTATATTACTAATCCTAGTTAATATATCGTTAGAACGCACATTAAGGCCTATCCTAGCAATTTTCATATTAAACAAGTTCCCAAATTTATCGTATCAACTTATGAACATCTTATAAACTTAATTCAAGTTCTAGGACCTGCATATAAACCACAAAACATATCTGTTATGCGCCTTAAAAGTCACGTTTCGACGACTTTTATCGCATAGTTTTACACTGTAAACATTCGTTACTATGGTAAACATATTATACATCCTAAATAATGACTTTTATACACATTTTGAAACCAAATAAGTTTTTTTATTTACATCAGACCTGAAAATAAGTGTCCTAGAAAGTTAAACTCATCAAAAACATGCGTTTTTGCGCATCTTTTGCAAACATACCTAGATTTTTAACTTGGGTCTTTTATATATACCTTATTACACTTTATTTATATCAATATAAGTTGTACAAACCTGTTCTAAATCAGTTTTAGAATATTCACTTCAAAAGTTCGTATTTTGGCGTTTTAAGCCGAAAAACACATTTGATCGTACATGCAAGGTCTCCCAAACGTGTAGAACTTAGTTTTGTTTTATATTATCCATTCTATACTCAAAATATCCTTTAAAAACCTGTTTGTTTCAGATTTAACAAAACCCATTAAACAATTACAATAACCATCAAAATAATTAACACTCATGTTCATACTTATTTTCAAAGTCATATAACAACTATCAAACTTGAAAACCCATTAACTTAGTTGACTAAATAGTCAAAATCCTACTAACACTCAAATTCAAAACATCATCAAAAACCCTCTTGCATGTATCATCAATCACTAGATCTAAGCATTTTAGGCATTTACCAAGCAACACAAACAATCATACATACATATTCATATACACGACACATACACACATACATTTCGTACATTTTTCACCTACTTTTCCATCTCTATTGTATATTTTATAAAATACTTTGTCAAAGCCCACTTAGTTTGGTGAAAGACTTGAAGAATCAAAACCAAATCAGAAATCTAAACTAGTTTTTATAAAGATTCTTACCCTTGAAGAACACTTGATAAAAAGATGGGTTTTGATGCTTCTTAACACTTTCTTTCTCTAAAATCTTGTGTTTTCTTGAAAGATTATTGCTCCAAATCATAAAATAACTTGAAATATCCAGATTCAAGCCTTTAGTATTAATGTTTTAGTGATCAAAAGAAAGGAAATATGAGGGAGAGAGAGGTATGTGGTTGTAGGTAAGAAGATAATAGAGTGATGGGTGTGAAATTGTGAAGAATATATGGTAAATGGTGTATTTAATAACCCAAAAATTGTGTGATTGGGTTAGAGTGGAGGTGGACATGCAAAAGCAGAATTTTGTCTTCAAAATTTCGAAAATGGGGAGGTGGGTGCAAGGGTTGGGTAATTTTTGTTAAAACATAGGTATTTTAGGTGATTTAGGGGTATAAAAATTATAAAAATTCACCCTAACTAATTTGTTTTTACCCAATAAATTATGAATCATTATTACCCAATAAATTATGAATCATTATTACCCACTAAATCTTATAATTTTTAACGCATAACAGTTATATTAGATGTTCGACGCTTCATTACTTCGAAATGGCCGGCTAAAAGCGCACATACTCGCTGTACCGATCATTGCGCGATAAAAACCTCAAATCAGCATTTTTATATGTTTTGACTAACTTTTCACTTATAGAATATTATTTTATGCTATTTTAATTTATTCATGGGTTTCCCTAGCGTATCAGGTCTCGCATACGCGTTAAAACGATAAAACACGCAAGTATTCGCCAATTGTGACACGAAAACTATCAACTATAGCTTTTATTATTTTAACAAATATATCACCCTTAAAGTATTATTCCATGTTAAACCAAGCATTACGGGTCAAAACTAGACTTTTTAAAGTTATCTGGGTCATCACCAACGTCCAGTACGGGTATTTTATCGCCCGCGATACGATGAAACCTAGAATTACTAATAACAACCCATATAACACTTTGGACTTTGCTAATGTTTCTGATGACTCTATTTATCACAAATTAAGTCTAATACGCATTTAGATAATAATATTCCATGTTTAAAGCTTAACACGGATAATGTCCTAAAAAGCCGGATGTGACACAACCCTTCACCATGTCTTGTTATTCTTGTACACAAACCCAACTTTGTGAGCTTGTTGTAACAACCATACTAGGCTAGATTTATGTTGGTGTTGCTAGGGTGATGATGGAAACTTGGTATGAATTAAATAGTTTATCTTTTATTTAAAAGTGGTGCTTTGTGTTCTTAATAATTCTTTCTATTCTAAACTTTGTTTAATCAATTAATTAATAAATTCGTTTAGCCTTTGGTCTTGTGGGTGTCTTGATAGGAAGTGGGAGGACTCATGAGTGTACCCATGGTGTGTAACAACCCATGCACTTGTGAGCTAACATAATCCTGCGAGTAGTGATTGGCCCATTTGTGGGTAGAAATACACACACTTAGTGGCTTAATCCTCTACTATCAAGCTCTCATTTAGCGTCGGTACGGTCTTTATACTCGGTCCTGGTGATAAGCCAAGACTTGAATGTGCGACTTGGCTTCAATGTCTATGTGAAAGCTTTGGCGCAAGTCAAGGATTGGTGAACCCATGTTGAAAGAAAACGGTCTTTATTTTCTTTCATTACTATATTGCCACACAATTAGTAATAGACCACTCACTTTTTGATAAATTAATTAAATCAAGTAAAGGATGCACGTGTTCTGGTTAGTCACGACTCCTCTATGATATTAAGTGGTAACTTGTTCGGTCATGCTCCGGCCACCGGCAAGTTATTCATAAAAGTTTAGAATAGTTATATGTCTATATCGCAACACTGGGGAGTAGGTAATTCAGGGTTGAGTTAACACAGTCTCGAGTCACTTTCTTTTCATTGTTGAGAGGTGAGCTACCTGGTTTGAGAGACCCTCATAAAAACCTTAAGAACACAAGTAGTTTATACAGTTAAGCAAAAACAGTCACCTCTAGAGAATGTGTCAATGCAACTCAAAGTTAAGCAGAAGTGCTCAACTTAAACACACCACTTTAATAAAAGTCTACTATTTATTCATATCAGTCTCCATCTGATCCTGAAGCAACACCTTTGTTTTGTTATTGATTTCTCTCACAGCTTACATCTCTCTTCTACTTTTCTTCTCGCAATTTTAAAACTCTTTTAAGTAATTTTTAGGAAGCTGAGTAGTAAAAATCGTGTCCTTGGATTCGATACTCGGTACTTGCACATTTCTATACTACTCACGATAGGTACACTTGCCTGTTGTGTAGGGTCTAGAACGTTGAGCAGCTATCGTTTTAGATTATAAATTTAAAACTTGAAATCGTACCACCGTTTTCCAACTTAATTCCCTTTTCACTAAAACTCTCGGCACCCCCTTCGAGACTTAGCCATTTTTAAAGAAAATAAGTTTAAGTTTTGCTAAAATCCCATGACATCATAGCTACTTCAGTTTTTCTGCTTTGCTAAACCACATATCTAGACATCAAGTGAGTTTCATGGCCCCTTTTACTATTTGACTATTTTATAACTTCGGGGGAGAAACATGCTTGAGACCTAAATTTGTACATGAAAACAATATGTGTTACATGAGTTAGACAACATTATCACAACAAAGTCCCGAGACAACTATAACCATTAACTTATCAATAAGTCATGGATCATATGAATAGTACTGTTTGGGTTGACACCCCCTTTCATGGTTAGTCGCGCTAACCACGACCGTCGTGTCAAATGATTGCATATTATCCATGTTTTTCAATGTTCTGTGATAAGGCATTGGTTGGGGCGTACAAGGAGGTCGGGCTCATGGTATCTATATTCTGCATGGACACAGATAACAAATTTTATGGAAAACAAACTATTTTATCAAGTCATTGAAACCTACGGACTCGCCAACTTTTTAGTTGACACATTTAAGCACGTTTTTTAGGAAATCAAGTAAGGACAATAAGATGGCCATCTTAGGAATGCATGAAGAAGCCTTTCGTTTTGTTATTTAATGTAGTCGTTGAACTCATTTGTTATAGCCTGTAACTCTATTTGACATCAAGACCTTATTTGTTATATGAAATGAATGACATTTAGTATTTCTCATGTAAACAATGTTTGTGATTTCCATACTCGTCTCACCTCGCATTTCCACCTTAGGCGGGGTGTGACACTGAATCATGGGATGAGTTCATCCGTACGGTGAAAATCTTCACTACCTAGGAACAATCTTTTCGCCAGGCACGGCGTTTCATAGAAAAAATAAGAAAAACAAGAAGTCAGTATGGACACGTATCTCCGTCTTGGCGGAGGAGGGCAAGTACTCCTCATCCAACGATGCGCGCCAACAGCTCTCAAACAAGCAATCGCAGGACCAACGTGGTCACGCAAAGAAAAATCACGACTGGACTCCGCTAACAAAAATACCATCCCATGTACTCAAAATGGAGCAAATCACTTTCAAGGAACCAAAAGTCCTTAGAAAGCGCAAAAATGCAGACACAACCAAATTTTGTGACTACCACAATGATTACAGCCACCTCACCGACAACTGTTACAGTCTAAAAATGGAAATCGAGGCCGCGCTAGAGACTGACAACTTGGGCACTTGGTCAGAAACGTGCACAAGGGTGCGCGGAGACACAACACCAATGACAACCAAGCAGAGGGGTCACGAAAGCGCATATGTGATCTCTAGACGCATATGGTTACACATATCCTGCTCCATCATTGTCACATGACAAACATAGACAAGAAACAACAGCGCTAGGGAAAGTGATCCCGGGCATAACTTACGAGCGATACTTGAAGGAGGCTGACACAATCCTTCCAAAGGTCCGCAGTGGTGCATCCTCCACCGCCCCACGCATCATCACTGCCGTTTTCGGACATTACCACACTCGGTACATGTTCCTAGATGGCGGAAGCAGCACAGTAATCATGTATGTCCAATGTTTCCAACAGCTTGATGATGAAGACAAGGCTCGTTTAGTACATGTCAGCGAGCCTATTTCAGGGTTCATCCATGAACAATCATGCCACGAGGTATGATTTCTTTCACAGTCAATAACACAGATGACAAGCATGAGCGCACAGAAATATGCGACTTCATGGTCTTGCCATAACATCTAACCATGACATCCACTTGGGGTAGGAGGGGCTCGTGCGTTTTAACGCCAACGCTTCCACTCCACACCAAATAGTTGGTTTCCCAACACCTACGGGTGTCGCATTCTTGAGGGGCAACAAGGATTGTCATGCAGCTGGAACCTCCAAACCCCCAAAATGGTGAAGACTGATTCCCACGCTGAGCCGAAAAAATGGATCCTCAATCCTAAATTCCCGGAACAAACAGTGACCATTGGCCATGTAATCTCCGACACCATCCGCACCCATCTAAAGCAATTACTCATCGCCAACATGGACGTCTTCACCTGGCAGCCGTCAGACATGATCGGTGTTACTCGGGACATCGCGGAACATTAGCTTAACGTCTATTGCTCGGTTGAACCAGTGGTCCAGAAAAAGCAAAGTATGGGTCCGAAGAAAACAAAAGCCATGAACGAACAAGTCACCGAGCTGCTCAACGCGGGCATCTTGCACCTAATCACGTAACAAACTTGGGTTGCCAACTACGTTATTGTCGCGAAAGCCACCGGGGGTTGGCGCATGTGTGTAGATTACAAGGATCTCAACAAGGCATGTCCAGAAGTTGTTTTCCTTTGCGAGAAATCGATCTCAAAGTTGACTCATTACCATCGTACCGATTCAAGTGCTTACTAGATGCGTACAAAGGCTATCACCAAATACAAATAGTGAAGGAAGACGAAGACAAAACAGCCTTCCGCACAAACATGGGCACCTTTTGCTACACAAAGATTCCCTTCAGTCTCAAAAATGCGGGGTCAACGTATTAGCGCCTTATGGACAAAGCCTTCATCAATGAGATCGGCGTAAGACTAGAGGTTTATGTTGACGACCTTGCAATTAAAAGCAAGAAAGAAGATCACATGCTGGGCGACATCCAAAAAATGTTCGAGCGACTGCGCGAAGTGCGCATGAACCTCAATCCCAGCAAGTGTTCTTTCAAAGTGGAGGATAGAAAATTCCTCGGGGTCATTGTCATGCGTGATGGATTTCGCGCAAATCCTAATAAGATCCAGGCGATCGACCGAATGCCTTCTCCCACATCTTTAAAGGAAGTTCAAACACTTATGGGTCGGCTCATGGCCCTTAATCGCTTCCTTTCCAATTACGCTTCAAAGGCTTTTCCATTCATGGTTTCCTTGAAAAATTGTTTAAAAAAGAGCAACTTCCGTTGGACACCAGAAGCAGAGACGGCTTTCCAAGACATGAAGCAGTGCCTAATGAATCTCCCAACCTTAACGGTGCCTCTCCCAAAGGAGCCGCTAACGTTGTACCTTTCCATCACTGAAAGGGCAATTGGCTTAGTTCTCCTCATAAACCGCAAAAGAGTCCAAACACCAATATACTATATCAGTCGCACCCTACTGGACGCAGAAACACGGTACTCAATCATGGAAAAGCTCGTCCTCGCTTTGGTGCATGCATCTCGAAGGCTCCACCGGTATTTCCATGGACACCTAATCAACGTCCTTACGGATTATCGCCTCAGCGATGTGTTGCGTAAACCTGATTTGACAGGTCGCCTCGTGAAATGGGCAATTGAACTTGAAGAACACACAATCAATTATAAGCCCAGACCCGCGATCAAAGGCCAAGGGCTCGCTGATTTTTCCACGGAGATACCCGCGGACAAAATTCAAGATTGCTTAGCAGAACAAACTCCCCCGCAAACTCCACACCACGCGCAAAAATGGTCACTTTACACAGATGGGGCCTCCAACGACGAAGGGTCTGACGCAGGGTTATGCCTTATCAGCCCAGATAAAAAAGAGTTCACATACTCTACCCGCCTCGACTTCAAAAGTACAAACAATGAGGCGGAATACGAAGCTTTGTTGGCAGGCCTCCGCATCGCGGAAAAAATGGGGGCCAGGTACGTGGAAGCACATATGGACTCTATGCTTGTCGTAGGACAGATTAGCGGGACATGTGACGTCCGAGACGCAACTATGATCCTCTACCTTCAACAGGCCAAGGAACTCATGCGTCGGTTTGATTCGTGTATGGTTGTCCACATCAATCGGAGCCAGAACAAAACTGCGGACGCACTCAGTAAAATGGCGTCCACAGCCTTTGAACACGTGGGGAAGGAGGTTCACGTAGAAGTGCTAAACAGCCCCTCTGTCCCGCTTTGACAAGTTGACGTCATCCAAACAGGCAACACGTCCTGGATAACGCCCATCAAAGCCTACCTAGCTTCGGGCACCCTGCCTGAGAATAGATAAGAGGCCCGGAAGCTCCAATGCAAGGCTTTACACTATCAGTTAACCGATTGTATTCTTTACCGCCAATCTTACCTTGGGCCATTACTCCGTTGCGTTGCTCCGTGGATGCCTCATTCCTAATAAGAGATATACACGAGGGCATATGTGGTTTACACGCGGGGTCGTGCATGGTAGTCGCCAGCTGATGAACGCAGGGTATTATTGGCCAGGCATGCACATGGACGCAGTGGTAGTGCTCCGCAAAGGTGACTCGTGCCAGCGTCACGCACCAAACATCCTGCGTCCAAAAGCCCTGATGCCCGTAACCGCGATATTGCCCTTCCAAAAATGGGCTATTGACATTGTTGGGTCATTCCTAATGGCACCAGGAAATGTTAAATTCCTAATCGATGTCGTAGACTACTTCACCAAACGGATTGAAGCCAAACCCCTAGCAAAGATAGATGGGGCGCACGTGTAGAAATTCATTTGGGATTTTATTATTTGCATATTCGGCCTCCCGCTGCAGCTCGTGAGCGACAACGGAACACAATTCGCGGACCATCTCCTCCGGAATTAGTTAGCGCAGTTAGGCGTCCAATAGATTTTCACATTTGTCACGCACCCACAGGGTAACGGTCAAATAGAAATATAGTTAAAGGCATCAAGGCGTGGCTCGGAACCAGGCGTACAGGCTGGGTCGACGAAATACATCATGTCCTTTGGGCTCATCACACCATCAACAAAACAAGCAACGGTGAAACCCCGTTTAGTCTCACATATGGTTCCGAGGCAGTCATCTACGCAGAAATTGCTTGCCCTTCCGCACGAGTCCTTATATTGGACAAAGAAAATAACGACGCTGAGCTCCAATTAAACCTCGACTTACTCGAAGAGCGTCGCAAACTCGCCGCCATCAAAGAGGCAAAGTACAAGCAACAACTAGAGCGCTACTACAATCAGCGTGTGAAGGTGTGCGAGTTTAACGTCGGAGACTACGTCCTCCGCAACAATGAAACATCAAACCAAGAGCGACACGGAAAATTGGCCCCTAAATGGGAGCGTCCATACAAAATACAAGAAGTTTTCGGGAAGGGTGCCTACGCGTTGGAAAAACTTGACGGCACCCCCATCCCGCATTCCTGGAATTCAGCACAACTTCGCGCATGTTTTTTGTAATACACTTGTAATCAAGGCTACTCATGCCTTTGTACTTACTAATGAAAGTATTTATCTTTCCTACATAAGATTGTTCTATCTATTATTCGCGCCATAGTCTTCAAGGCGCTGAGTTTTGACCAACGTTTCAGAACCAGACCGGACGTTAAACCAGTCTTCTTACCGGTCCATTTGTCGTACCGGTTCGACCGGTTCAACCGGAACTAAGAACCAGATTATCTTATGAATATTATAAAAATATTTTTTGTTTTAGAATTCAATTAACATCTTTCAATTTTATATATTATCTTTTAAATATTTTTAATTTAGTGTCATACATGTAAAATATCCTTTTTATAAGGGCTAAGAAGGGAAAATGTGTCAAACATTCATAGTTGTATTCACGATTTTGAAGTCCACTTCTTAAATCAAGGGATATTCTTTTTTTATCAATAAAGAAAACATAGCAGATGGCCATAGTTCATGACTTAGAGCTTGATTTATCTATTATGTGTTCTTGCTATCAAACCTGTTTTTGTGATGAGTCAAACAAACCTCCAAATGAGTCTATTGGTGGCTGCAACGAGTCAAAAGATGAATGATTGAGGCTGCAAGTGATGAACAATGGCTATCTACAAAGAAAGATGAGAGCTTGGGTTGTTCTTCTCTGCTATGCGTTGATGGCTGTTATGCTAAAAGTCCCGGTCCAATGATTCTCACGGTTCCCGGTCCGACCCCCGAACCCCGGTCTAACCAGACGAGTCGATGTACAAGCGGTCTTATATACCGGACCGGCACGGTGTCACTCATGGTTCCCGGTCTGACCGGTTGAACCGGCCGGTCCGGTCCGGGTTTAAAAACATTGGTTTTGACACTCAGCGCCGGACTGAGCTCTCACTTACTATATTTTTTCTAACACTGGGAAACTACCCTACGCAGCAAATTTAAAGCGCAACAATATAAAAAAGGATAGTCAAAAACATTTCATTAATATAACAGGCGCTCAAGGCGCAACATTACAAAAGTACAAAAACATAAGGGTTACAAATCAACATAAACTAATCTAAGCCATCATAGTCGACTGGCTCCATAGGATCATCCTCCTCATCATGCATTGTCCCAGACACCCCAATTCCAGCCCCTGCCAAGCGTGCTGCCTCTAAGCGTTGCGTTTAGTCTTCCTCTACTTTCTTAACTACCTTTGCACCCATGTGGTCTTATTCTTCTAATAAGTAACGGAGGTCGCCAGCTGGATCCGCAAAGCGATTGCAGTCATCAACCACTTGGAAGATAGGAAACTGAGCTTGCTCAAACCTCGCAAGTTCAGCCACGTACTCCTGCTGGAAGGGTTTTCCATAGTGCTCCGCCTCATCAATTCTTCCACCGTTCAAAGCATGGTGGTAGCCACTATCAAACCCATCCGCGAATCCAGCAACGCGTGCAGCAGAAGCAATAGCAGCAACCTGGTCACCAAGCTGAGGCTCATTCCAGAAGCGCTTGAAAATCTGCAAAATGAGAATCAAATGTTAGGCAATTTTAATAACAAAAAGCTATAAAAGGGAAAGGAGTAGATAGAAATATCTTAGCCCCGAAATGCCTATGGTCATCACCCAGCGCATAGCATCCTTGGCCTTTTATTGAGCAGCGGCAGATTGGTCAAGCAACGCCTTGGCATTCTCCGCCTCAAGGGTCGCAGTAGCCTGGGACTCTTTCAATGACGCTTTCTCAAGCTCCAAATCCTCCTTCACCTGCACCAGTGTTGCCTTCTCAGACTCCAAAAGTGACGAGCGGGCGTTCGCAGCCATCAGCTCCTTGTCTTTCATTTGTAGCTTGGACCGCACCTCCGCCACTTTGGTGTCCTATTCAAGGGCCTTGGCATGGTTTTCAGCAGCAGCACGCAGCTGGGAGTTCTGGTTATCTATAAGTTGAATGCGTTCCCTAACTTTCATCATCTCAGCATTGGTACAAGCGCAAGACTCAGTCCACCGTTTTTGTGTTGTTGCATGCTCCGCCTCCAACTGCTTGACCTTATCCTCCGCGGCATAAGCACGGGCGTGGTACCTTTCAACTTCGGCCCTCAGCTTCTCCTCCCTCTGCATCTGCGCAACCTTCCCAGCATTAAAATCAGCAATGTTGCGTTGAACGGCAGCATCACATCTCTTCAAAGAGTAAATTTCTACAACTTGAATCGCAGTGTTGACGCAGATGTCGGAAATAAGCGTTAAGCGCTCTAACCCGTCTTGATATTCCCTCTCCTTCGGAGGGACGGCTGCTTCCACAAACTCCTCCGCATAGATAGGGTTTACGAACCGAGTGTTCTCTCGAATACTCTAGTGGGGATTAAAAAGTTCGTCACCCCCATAGTAACTCGAGGACTTTGTCTCCTTCGTCTTCAGCAGCACACCCCCCTGCGGAGAAGGGTCCTTCAACACTTTCGGCCACAAGGTCTCTTTTTCTTGCGGACCAGACGCCATCTCGCCCGTCTTGCTCATATCTCTAGTACCAACCCCAGCGCCTCCCGCTGGGGTGGCTTCAGAAATAACCTTCTTTCCCTCAGCTTTCTTGGCGACATCATCGGCCTTTGCCTTGCCCTCCGCCCCGCTTTCTCCTTTTCAACACTGAGCCTCTCTGCCTCAAGCTTTTCCTTCTCAAGGCAGATCTTCTCCGCCTCCACCTTCTAAGCCGCTGCCTTCGTGGCGGCTTTATCGGCCTTTGATTTGGCCTCAGCCACTTCTCTTTCCCGCCTCAGTCTATCCTCTTCGGCCTTCTTCTCCCTCTCATCATGCGCAAGCTTTTCAGTTATGCGCTTCTTAGCGATCTCCTCCTCAAGAAGAGTCGGAGAAGAAGAAGAAAGGACAATCTTGGGTGCAATAACTGCAAAGGAAAGAGATTGAAATTTCAACAACTATAATTAGGCGGAAAAAAAAAAGAATTTTTTTTTAAACCTACCACGCATCTTCCGTAAGGTTTTCTTCAGAATGTCCTCCTGCTGCGGAGGAGGAGTAATGTTGAAGGATAACTGCGATGCATCTCCTTCATAGCTAGGGGCGGAGCTCAACTTTCCAGTCTCCCTGCCCTTCCCCCAGCCGCCAACGGGTCCCGCTCAGGAATCTTCATTTGGGTGGACGCAAGCTTTTCAAGATGTTGCACCACCACATCTGAGCTAACGCCACTCTGATCAGCAACTTTCTTCAACTTTCTCTTCTTTTTCGCCTGATTCTTTTAAAAAAAATAAAATTTTAATTAAAGTTAATAATGATAACCATTACACCTACTTATTATCTTTAAATTATAGATTTCTTGTCATATTTAAAATATAACAATTAACAATTTTGGTTATAAATTTCTCTAATTAGTTATACATCAAAATTAAAATTTAAATACTACAATTTAAAATTATAGATTTCTGTTAAACTCTAAAAATATTCGATTACTAGATATTCTATTTAAATATTTAACTTCAAATTTTAATATATATAATTTTAATTTTTAATTTTGGTTAATATTAAAAAATTCAAAAATTTGAATTTAAAATAGTTATGGTAACATTTAGAATTAACCAATACAATAAGTTCACAATTTTGAATTATTTAAATCTTTAAAAAAATCCAAATTTGTTAATTTATGGTTACTAATGGTAACAATTACACCTACTTATTACCTTTAAATTACAGATTTTCTAATATATTTAAAACTAGCCGATTACCCCGGGAAGGTCCCGGGGTTGAAAAATCTAATATGAGTTAATACAACAACAACAACAACAACCGTGCCCAGGAAATCCCACAAATAACGACGTTATTAGTAGGGTCTGGGGAGGGTAAGATGTAGGCAAACCTTACCCCTATCTTTAGAGATAGAGAGGCTGCTTCCAGAGAGACCCCCAGCTCGAATAACAAACGCACACTATATATTTATGAATAATTAGGCAAACACAAAAACACTAAAAAAGTAGTGAAAGCATAACATAATATAACATATATATATATATATATATATATATATACACACACATATGCATAGAGACCATCCCTAAGCCGGCCAAAAAGACATTTTCTCCTAATTCCTAGAAATCTTTAACTTTTATCCTAAGCCTCCACAAATTCCTATCTTGGACCATATCCTCAGAGAGGTGCAATTCTAACAAATCTTGCCTAATCCGATCAACCCAAGTCAATTTGGGTCTGCCTCTACTCCTCCTTCCCTCCACCGTGAGGTGTTCCACTCTTCTGACTGGAGCTGTCATATGTCTCCGCTTCACATGTCCAAACCATCTTAATCTCCCCTCCTTTATCTTATCTGATATGTTAGCCACTTCTAACCTCTTCCTAAGAACCTCATTTCTAATTCGGTCTAACCTAGTGTGACCACACATCCACCTCAACATTCTCATCTCTGCCACTTCCATCTTTCGTGACTGTGTCTTTCTGATGGCCCAACAGTCTGTCCCATAAAGCATAGCAGGTCGAACTGCAACCCTATAAAATTTTCCCTTTAATTTAGTTGGGAACCTCTTATCGCACAAAACTCCAGCGGCTGCTCTCCACTTACACCATCCAGCCTGAATGCGATGTGCAATGTCACTATCAATCTCCCCGTCCTTTTGGACAAAGGATCCTAAGTACTTAAACTTAGTTACTTGCGGGACCACATGACCTTCAATGGTGATCTGGGTGTGATCTTCGTTGTTTGCCCCGCTGAAATCGCAGTGCATGTACTCCGTCTTAGAGCGACTAATCCTTAAACCTTTACTCTCTAAAGCTAATCGCCATTCTTCTAACCTCATGTTCAGACTTTGCTTAGTTTCCGCAATTAATACAATGTCGTCAGCAAAAAGCATGCACCACGGTAGTGTCTCCTGAATGGACTTAGACACCTCATCTAAGATAACCGCAAAAAGAAACGGGCTCAACGCGGACCCTTGGTGAAGCCCTACCTCCACGGGAAAGAAATCAGTATCCCCTATAGGCGCACGGACACTAGTTTCAGTCCTATCATACATATCTCTAGAGATGTCAACATACTTTCTCGGGATCCCTCTAGCCTCCAAACTATCCCAAATAAGTTTACGCGGTACACTATCATAGGCCTTTTCCAGATCAATGAACACCATATGGAGGTCTCGTTTCTTCTCCCTATACTTTTCCATCAGGCTCCTCAGTATGTATATCGCTTCTGTAGTTGACCTCCCTGGCATGAAGCCAAATTGATTTACAGTAACATGAGTTTCTCTTCTAATCCTAGTCTCAATTACTCTCTCCCATAGTTTCATAGTATGACTCAGCAACTTAATTCCTCTGTAATTCCCACAACATTGAGCGTCTCCTTTGTTCTTATATATAGGCACTACAACACTACTCCTCCACTGATCTGGCATTCTTCCAGATTTAAATATAAGGTTGAAGAAAAAAGTTAGCCATTGCACTCCTTCCTCTCCCAAACACTTCCAAACCTCAATCGGGATGTTGTCCGGGCCAACTGTCTTAGCCTTTCCCATCTTCCTAAGTGCTGACCTCACCTCTTCCTGTGTGATACGGCGACAGTAACAATGATTCCGTTGTGGCGTTTGGGTAGTTGGGTTGTCGCTCTCCTGGTGGTGAGCCATCCCGTCATTGAAAAGACCGTAAAAGTACGCTTTCCATCTCAACTTAATGTCATCCTCCTTGACTAAAACATGCCCATCCTCTCCCTTTATAAACTTAACTACCCCTAAATCCCGCTTCCTACGCTCCCTAGCTTTTGCAATCCTGAACATATCATGTTCCCCCTCCTTTGTTTCCAAGCGCTCATACATCTTCTTATAAGCCGTGTTCTTAGCCTCTGTCACTGACTTCTTCGCCTCCATCTTGGCCTTCTTGTATGCATCCCTCAAAGTCGCTCGATTCTCCTCATCAGTGCACCTCAAAAGCTCCCTAAAACTCGTATGCTTATCTCTTATTTTGTTTTTCACATCCTCACTCCACCACCAGGACTCCTTATGCTCGCCGACTTTTCCTGAGGTAACCCCTAGTGTATCATGCGCCACTTCGATAATTGTGGTCGCCACTTCCTCCCACATTTGGTTTGTGTCCCCCTCCAATCGAGCTGATAATCTGGGGATGACCTTATCTCGAAAAACTAAACTCTTATCGCCCTTCAAATTACCCCAACGGGTCCTAGGTCGCAGTCTTCCCTCCCTCCTAGTAATTCTTTCACTCAAGGCTATATCTGCCACTAGTAGACGGTGTTGGGCCACTGCGGTCTCCCCTGGTATGACCTTGCAGTCCTTCCACCATCGTCTATCACCTTGCCTCATCAATATATAATCGATCTGAGTGCTACGACCCCCACTGCTAAAAGTAATTAATTGAGATTCTCTCTTCCTAAAGAACGAGTTTAAAATGCCTAAGTTGTGGGCCACCGCAAAGTCTAGAAGGTCCCTACCTGGGTCGTTCCTAACACCAAACCCAAAACCCCCATGCACTGATGGAAAACCATCGATATCTTTGCCAATGTGACCATTAAAATCACCTCCTATACAGATTCGCTCCCCTACTGGTATAGCACTCACAACCCCGTCAAGGCACTCCCAAAAGTCTCTCTTTTCCTGGTCCCCTATTCCCACTTGAGGTGCGTACGCACAAACCAATGTCACTACTTCTCCCCCAAGAACCAACCTTAATACCATAATCCTATCATTGTGCCGCACCACTTCAACCACATTTCTATACAAATCCAACGCCACTAGAAATCCTACCCCATTTTTTGCCCCATCAGACCCCGAATACACTAATTTGTACCCATTACACTCTGCCCCTTTATGCCCCTTCCACCTAGTCTCTTGTAGGCATGCTATCCCTACCTTGTGCTTTTTGAGTGTGTCTACCACCTCCAACAATTTACCACTAAGAGTACCTACATTCCAGGACGCAACACGCAACTTATACCCTCTATCCCTTCCCTTGCCTACACCTCTCTTCCTTGGACACGATCTCAAGTAAACATGACAACTCCTATCTTCTATGGTTGCAAAATATCACCCACACAGACAACAGAACACACACGCACCCAAATGCGAAAGTAATACCCAATCACTACAAAGTAAACAACTAGATAAGTAGTAAAAGGGCTAATTCCAAAACAATGGCACTAGAAGCTAATTTACAAAAACAAAAATCATGTGAGTCTCTGAATTTTGCCTAAAAAAACCGTTAGCTTCTGAATGTTTGATTAAAGATCAAGTGTGTGGTTTTTTTTTTTTGAAAGCCCTAATTCAGAGAAAAAAACCCTCAAGAATCTAAATTTTAGAAATTTCAAGGTTTTTATATGAAGATATGCCTTAGAAACGGTAACTTATACTGTTAACTTTACAATTTTGTTAATGATTAAACAAAATTTGTTCCGTTTTTGTGAAACCACAATTTAGAAATCTTGTTAAACCACAATTTTGTTGAAGTTCAGAACCACAATTTCGTTCCGATTCTAGTGATAAATAAATAGATTATACTGTTAACTTTACAAGGAGAGTAAGAAAAAAATTACGTTGTGTTAATTTGGAAAGAGAAGTGTGTGTAAAGTTAATTTGGATAGAGAAGTTTTTTGTAAAAAAAAATTCAAGCAAAGAGAGTTCAAGAAAAACTTACAATGGTGCTGGTTATGAAAGTTTGAAGTTTCTCACAAAAGTTTCAAGATTCTCACCTGGGTGGCTGCCTACTTGCCTGTGGTATACGAGAAGAAGGAAAAGAAGTTGGCCGGAGAAAGAGACGTTGCCGGAGAAAAGAGACGGTGGAGTTGTACGGAGAAAAGGGACGTTGGTGTTGTACGGAGAGAAATTCGTAAATAAATAGAATTAATATGAGTTAATAAAAAATAATAAAAGAAGAAAACATACCAAACGTATTGAAAAAATGAATAATTCATTATGCAGGCAGTAAAAGAATCCATCAGAAGCATCCTCCAATTCCCATGCTCGCAAAACTGGCACTTCAAACCCAATGCAACAGCCATCTGTAAAAACAGAATACCAAGCATGAAACAGAAAGTAACATTATCAGTCATTAATATTGTATGATAAAAATGAATGGATTAAAGATAATAATGTACATAGAAGAGAAAGACGCATTCTTATGTGAAGTTAGATGGTTATTTGGTCCATCTGTTGCTGTCTGACTAATCTCTAAAGAGATTTAATGCTAAATTGTTATCTTGTAATGATTTTAACAATAAATGCTTCAATAGGGATGGGACTATAGTCTTCCAGACTTATTAAATCATGCTTAATAATTTTGTTTATCTTAGTTGATGTCTATAAACAATCATATAGATGAACTGGATTATATTATTACCATTAATGATATAAATTTGAATGTAATTCAGGTCATATCTATAAAAGATGTAGTTCATCCACTTGTACGTACAGAGTTAGTAATCATCTATCAGAAAGAAAGTTTTGGATACCGATTATCTAAAAATAGAATTGTAACAATTTTCACATAACAATGTCATGATAAAACTATAAACAGAAAATTACCTTGACTACTTGCTTAGCAGCAAGTTCAGAAGGCAAACCGCGACAAGATTTAGCAGCGATGTCAGATGACAAAGCGTCCCAAATGCCATCGGAAGCGATTATAAGCCTTCCACCACCATTTGAAAGCTATGAACACCACAAAAGATGAAAAGAACATTATTTATTTAATGGACAATTATCAACAACATATATAAATATAATCCAGATAACATAATCAAGTAAAAACCACATACCTTGCAAATGTTGGCGTATCAACACAACCAACAAAAGCAAAGAGAAAGGAAGTATCTGCTCAATCCACTGTGCCACATTCTGAATATCATTTCTATTATTATTATTATTAATGTTATTATTCGACGAACCCAAAGACATCTCCCCATCATCTACTTGATCAACATCACCACCACCATTCACAACCGTATTAACTTACAACTCCTCCTCTTCATCCACCCCACTCATTATCCTAATAGAAACCTCATCAGTCTGCATCTCATTATCCAAACCTGAAACCCATTGCAAATGTGTGCGGAACACACCAGCATGCTCCAAAACCGCCATCAGCGGAGCTCGAATCTTTCACGTAATCTAAACCTTAGAGATAAATTACTTTCCATTCTTATCTTACTCTAAATCATCAAACAGAACATAAACACAACAACAACAACAGCAATAACAGAATATAACAATAAAAAATCCTTTGTAGGTTGTAACTGAAGCAATTAATAAATACAACTCATTCAAGTCACGAATGGCTAATAATAATAATCACTTATTACCTCGAATTCGCCAAACGCTTGCAGCCTCTCCAGTATTTGCCCCATCGGTGCCGAGAAAACCTAATATAATAAATTAAAATAAAAACCTCATGAAACTGGTAAATATGATTCAATTATCTGTTGAAGAAGAAGACGTGTGAGAATCTGAAACTTACCTAAATCAGTGACCATCAACAGCCATCTTCCTTCTTCTGTAAACAATCCACCCGAGACCACCTATAGTCACTGCCGCCATCACCATTCATCATCTTCTTGACAGCAGCAGCCCATCAACCACCGAACAACCATCACCGTCGAAACCCTAGACCTCAGCCGCCGCCGTCACTGTCATCGTCTTCCTCCTCTCTGTCTGTCTCTCTCTCTCTCTTCCGGTTTCTTTCTCTCTATCTTTCCCTTCTAACAGATCTGAAACTCTCTCTCATCTCAGCTTCTCTCTCTCTCGGTTCTTTCTCTTTTCCTCGCGTCTCTCTCTCCTATGTCCCGATCTCTCTCTCTCTCTAGAATATGAACCGGTTGGGTGGGTGTGTGTGTGTCGGTTGCCGTCGGAGGCCACCGTAGAGGGTGGTGGCCTGGGATCCTCCTCCGCCGGTCTCTCTCTCTCTCTCTAAAGTGTGTGTGTCTATGTTTTGTTTAATAAGAACAGGTAATGGGGGGAGGTTTAGGGTTTTATTTAATCTGATTAAAAAAACAAAAAATTAAAAAAAATGCACCTCATTATGCCACGTGGCACATTCAAGGGGGTTGAGGCCACCATTGATTGCCACGTCAACAACTATCAATTCTTTTATATATATTATTATAATAGATAATAGATTTAACAAATACTAATTTTGTATATAAATTTCTCAAATTAGTTACAAGATTAAATTCAAACTTTGAATACTAAAATTTCAAATGATAGATTTCAACTAAACTTTAAAAAATATTCGAATATCTATAAATCTATATCTATAATCTATAAATATATATATATATAAGAATTGATGTTAGCTGACGTGGCATTCAATGGTGGCTTCAACCCTCCTTTGAATGTGCCACATGACACTCTCTATGAATTTAAAAAAAAAAAACCCTACCTGTAAAACATCTTCTCTTTCAACCCAAACCCTAAACACCTAATTAATCTCCACCTCTCTCTCTCTTCACCGTCACAATAACCCTAAACACCAAATTAATCTCCACATAAAATTCACGGTTCTTCTCTCAAGACACAACTCAGATTTATGGAAAGCCGAGAGAGAGAGAGTGGGAATAGGAAGAGAGAGAAAGCAACCGGAAGAGGAAGGGAGACAGTAGAACTAGACGGAGGAACATGGCAGCGCTACCCTTGACAACGCACACAACCACACCCATTGATATGATAGAGACAGACGCAAATAATAATAACTACAAATCAGATTTTGTTTCGTATCATCTCTTCCAATTAACCTTTGGATTATTTTTTCTAATTTGTTAGTTGTTACAAATTAATTTGGAAATCATGATATGTTCAGTTCCTTTCCTAGGGTTTTTACTTCCTGTGTTTAAACTGTGGATAACGCTTAAATGAATAAGATATAGGAAACAGTCATTACATTCTACTTGAATTTTATATTGTATCATTAAATTTATGTTATTAATTACTTAAGAGTGTAATAGATATACTTTGAATTTGTATAAAATTTGATGACTTTAGAACTTCCCAAGCCAAATTTATTGATGAATTTGAATTTATATGTTTATGGAAGAGGTGGTTAAACATAAGGTGCTAAGTGCTAGACAGTGACACGATGAGCAAGTAGAAATTGCTTTTAGGTGAAGTTACTTTTCGTTTTTAATATGTCTGTAATGGAGGTTCTATCCAGGTTAGCATAACCATGCACATTCTATCTTGTCAAAGACTTAAAGGCACTAGGCACACTCAAGGCGCATAGGCCTCGCCTAGAGCGTAGGTGAAAGGTGCTTGAATAGTGATGATTGTTATAAGCGAGGTGATAGGTGTTTGATGACGTGGCATTCATCGGTGACCTCCTCCCCCCTTTGAATGTGCCACATGGCTTCTTGTGGGAATTTTTAAAAAAATAGATTTATATCATAAAGTATTCATTCATCAATGCTCCTTTTATATATTTTAAGTTTCAAAATCTTTTATCTTTTCATACGATATTGTTTCTTATTATAAAAACATCTTATTCATTTGGATTTAATAATAATAATAATAATAATAATAATAAGTCATTATTGTAGAATTATTTAACCTAGGTTTATTATTTGTTCGGATCTAGCAATCTAAGCATTTGATGTTTTTTTCTATTTGTTTTATTGATTGATTATAAACGGTTTAATGGTATTTATAACTTTGTTCTTTATCTTTCAATTTCAGAGAGTTCTAAAATTTGGATCTATTAGAGAGGGTTCGGTTTGGTAATCATTAATTGACAATCGTGTTGTTTCTTGTGGATCTTTAATCAAGTCACTTAGGTATGTTGTTCCATGTTGACTTTTATTTGCATTAATAAACTTTAATTTGATTTTATTTTTTATTAACTGTGGGTGTGTTGATGTTGTGATTAAAGGAAGCTGGCGGAACCAGAATTTCTCTCATACACCGGTATCCGTGATTTGAACTCAGATTTCGCTTAAGGTAACAATATGGTCTTCTTTGTTCTTTCGATTTAGTTGATGTTGTTGTTTGCACCTCATCTGCGATGTTGTCTTTGCTGGTTAGCCACGCCTTGACGAAACTTGAGCTTTGTTTCACGGTCATGTCATGTATATAATAGATTGTATTTTACGTTTTAACATCAGTTAAATAGTTTTATATGCTCTTTATAACATGTAGGCAATCATGCGAAATCTTCCAGCGTCTGACATGATAGAATCGTGCTCTGTGGCTGGCCCTAGATGTATAAACGTTAAGTTATCAACACAATGGATAGCTAAGGTACTGATTTTGATTGCTATATAATTATTACAATGTGGAAAATTGCAGGCTTTCTAATACAGGTAGTCTTAAAAAGGTCATGTTATGTATATAATAGATTGTATTTTAAGTTTTAACACCAGTTAAATGGTTTTATATGCTCTTTAGTTGTTCATACAATAAATTTGTTATGCACATGTTGATTAGGTGATGGATGAATATCATAAGACGCATGGTGATTCATGTGTACAAGCAGATAAAACCGATCAAGGTCCATATCTTAATGATGCTTTAACAAGATATTCTTCTTTTGTCATTTTTTATTAAGTCATATTAGATTTTTCTAACCCCGAGACCTTCCCGGGGTAATCAGCTAGTTAAATGTTATATTTAAGTATACAATTTCAAACATTAATTATCTATAATTTTAATTTTTAAATTTCGGTTAATATTATAAAAATTAAAAATTTTGAATTTAAGATAATAATGGTAACAATTAAACTTAAATTTAAGTTAATAATTATAACAATTAAACCTACTTGTTACATTTAAATTAGAGATATCCTAATACTAGTTTTTATCCCGGGAGCGTCCCAGGTTGAAATATCTAATATGACATAATAAAATATATTATTATTATTATTATTATTATTATTATTATTTTAAACAAATCTCTGCCATAAATTATGATATTCAAATATAAAAAAACGAATCTCTGCGCCAGGGTATAAATCTAGTGCCATTACAAATGAATTCGGAAGTTTGTAATCGATCATTCTAAAAGAACTAACATGAAATAAGAAAAAAAAGTTAATTATTGAAATATCAAACGCATTAGTCTAAGGGTTATGTGATGCGTTAAAAAATTCATGGGTATATAATCGGGTATATAGTTCGGGTATTTGGGTATGTTGTTTCGGGTAATCGGGTCGGGTATCACCTAATCCCAGACCCGACCCAACCCCACAATTTTTTTTAAACTAATCCCAAACCCGACACAATACCTGTCGGGTTACAAAAAATAGTCATTTTTTTCTCCTTTTTTTATATAGCACTATGTTACTCGTTGGAAAGATAATAAAACGCTCGTTAATTTAGTGTAATTTTTTTTCTTTAAAAATCTCGTATATAAAAGGAATTAACGTTTAAAAGTTCTAGCAGGAAACATGAGAGAAAAAATAATAAAGGTTTAATATTTAGATTTAGTAGATTAGGTATTTAATAGATTAGGTTAAAGATTATAATAGATTAGGTTAAATCATATTTATTCCTTTTTTTTAATTGGTTTACACTTGCCACATCACATCCTATGTGGCATCTCTCAAAGGAGAGATTGCATAAAATTATGACATGTTGGATTAATCCCTTTGCAATATATATATATATATATAGATATTTAAAATTAAATATTTAATATATTTGGTTATAAATTCATCAAATTAGTTTCCATTGTAAATAAAAAATAATCTTTTCCCTAATCCTAATTCAAATCATTACATATATATTCTGGTTGTCAAAATCATTTACCATTTGATTCATTCGCCAATGTGGGGGTATCACACTTGGTAGAGACTTATGCCTCTTAGATGGGGGCGCAGGTTCAAATCTATGCAATGGTGTATTTGGTGTAAATATAATAACATTAGTCGTTAAAAAAATGATTCATTCATAAAGATCACAAATTTTCGTGAATATAAAGATGTTTCAAGCATAATTATTTAAACATTTGGTTTTTGAAAGTTGTTATTCATTTTCACGTAAGTAAAATATCTTATTAACCACTTTTTATGATATAGTTTCATGGTTGTTTATTAAGTTTATTTGATTGTACGCAAGTGTAATACACCTACGTATGTATAACTATATAAACTATGAATATATGCATTGTATTTGTTTAGAAAACAAAAATGCTTTTAAAATACAATAAAAACATAAGAACTTTCGATCGAAGCCGATTACTTTTTTATGGTACTTGCGTTTCTAAGTTTTATAAAATATATAAGTAATAACTTATCATCTTAGTGCAACTTCAAAACAATGCATAACATAATAGCATAAAACTTGCATATATAAAGTTGATATTACACTCACTTCTTCCTATAATAAACCTACTTTCTGACGTCATATGTAGTAAAATGAGCTAACTTTCATTTTTTTAACAACTCAAAATGTCATTTTAACTTTTTCGGCAAGTTGTTTGTGGCAGTTGACTTAGACTCGGATTAGATTATTGCCTTGAAGTATCTTTTTTTAATATATTCATCATTCAAACCTTTTTGGTTTCCCAGTTAGATTATTTTATTTTATTTTTTTGCCTCAAATATAAACATGATACGTCTAAGTGATCTAAGTATCCATCGAAAGGTGACAATTTAATTGTAAGTTGTTACAACTTTAATTAATCAATGTAAAAACACAATTTAAACTTTAGCCCACATTCAATTTAATAATTCAACATATATTGAACTTGTTTCTTTTTTTAGGTGACCGAAAACAAACACCATTATCTAACATTTCAAATGGTAGTTTAATTATATGTTGTTTTTTCTAACTTATGAATTTTATTAAACGAGTGAATGGCCAAATTCGTCCCTGAGGTTTGATCAATATTGCCATATCCATCCAAAATGAGAATTTTTGACAACTGGGCCACTGTAGTTTAAACTTCATTGCTTAATCAGTCCAAATTACAAACTCAGTTAAAAAAGCTTGTTAACTCGAGGGCAGTATTGTAATTTCCTATAATTTTTTATTCCATTAAATTTCCATCCCCATTTCCCCTTTGTTAAAACCCTAATCAATTTATAACACAACCAATTCTCTACAACCCACTTCATTAATTAGTTACCAATCTATCATTCAAGCTGTTATCCTGTAGGGATATCTTAATGTTAGCTTGAGAATCTTCAATGAATGACCTGCAAAGAGAAAGATGAAAACAATACATTTTCAGAAACTTCAAACTGTTTATATAACCACACAATCACCCGAAAAGGACGTATTTCAAGACCACTTGACATCAAAGTTCAACACAAATATAAGTATCAGCATCAAGTTCTAGGACAAAATACGATTGACTTGAAATCAAAGTTCAACCAGAGAAAAAGTGTATAAGTAAGAGGTCATAATTTAAGTTGATATGCTCTTCAGAAGGTTGTAATCAAAATCTGCCGACGAACAACAATCTAAAATTACAAATGATTGACACAAATATTGTTCAATAATAGATAACTATCTCTCAATATATGCCCTGACTATAGAAAGTGATAGTACAAACATGCATAATATCAAAGTAACAAATAATATGCAGTGAGCAGCACTCTTACTTTATCATGGATCCCCCTTTCCCAATTATTCCACCGCAAGAGCTATTTGGTACAATTAACCTGAATTTTGATCTTGGTTCAGCTTCCTCACCATCTTCAGCATTAAACTAATTGACAATTCATAATACTATATAAGAGAAGTCATGTAAATAACTAATTTATACTAGCAAGGATCGCCTTAATCTTAAAATGGTGGAAATATAACTCAAGTCATAAGATTTTGTTCGAAAAATGGAATCATGTAGAAACAAAAGACAAAAAACCAACTATTTTAAGCCAAGTTCATTTTTTTATTACCGGGTTTTGGTGCTTCTAAAGATACCGACTCGTTTGGTTTCATAAGCTCTACGGCCTTGGAATGCAATTGTTGCATTTCGTTTTGAATCTTCCATGATGCACCAGAATGATTTTCCATCTGTGGCATAAAAATGTATATACTCAAAAAATGGGCAAGAAATATAGTGCAAAATACAAATTAAAAATATTATCCAAACAAGAATCTAAATATATAATAATTAAATTAGCATGGTCTAAAATCAAATAAAAGAGAAGGTATAAAGTAATACAAACATTTGGATTCATAACAGATTTGGAAACATGAATGCTATTGTCCAAGTCCGACTTTGAACTTGTACCGACCATGTTTTCTGAAATCATCTTTCTTGCTTCCATGATTGCCTTGTCAATGATATCTGGATCTTCTGTGCATAATTAAGAAAATACAACATCATTTTACATATTCGAGAAAGAAAGCAAGCGATGGAAATTGGTTGTGTTATAAATTGATTAGGGTTTTAAAAAAGGGGAAATGGGGATGGAAATTTAATGGAATAAAAAATTATGGGAAATTACAATACTGCCCTCGAGTTAACAAGTTTTTTAACTGAGTTTGTAATTTGGACGGATTAAGCAATGAAGTTTAAACTACGGTGGCCTAGTTGTCAAAAATTCTCATTTTGGATGGATGTGGCAATATTGATCAAACCTCAGGGACGAATTTGGTCATTCACTCTTTATTAAACTATTGATTTCGTTTATGTGTTTATTATTCTTATATGAATACTAGTAAAAATGCTCGCGCGTTGCCGCGGGTGTTTATGTTTTGCCCTGCTCGTTGTGCTACAAGTTTCGCTTATGTTATTTATAAAATTTATGTGCTAATTCAACAATATATCAATTTTCAAAGGACAATTTATTATCTGACCACCAAATGCAAATTGGTATATATCTCCCTCCTCGGTTCGAGAGAATGGTAAACTGTAATTTTCAAGCTCAATAAATGATTTTGGTGCTTCTATACTCATATACGATAGCATCTTACATCTTGATCACCTAAAGAATTGAAAAACCTTTGTCATCATACCAAAACAAAAATAAAATAAAGAATAAACAAATCTTTTGCAACAATATTATCTATAAGATAAAGCATATAGAGAGAACATGCAAAATATAGGTATTGACCGAGTGAAATGTTATGGGAACACTAATACATGTGAACTGTGGTTCATTACCTTGACACTGTCCATACAAACCAATCATTTGTAGAATAAGTACCTAGCAAGTAGCTTCCCTTAATGTCGTCATACATGTGTAACCTCCGGTCATCCTCAGTCATGTTTCCTAATGCTGCATTTATACCACCCTGCGGCTGCAGGCATTTACAAAATAAAACTCAGTAGGTCTTAATATCAGATTCAGAGCAGAATAATATGACTGCCATTTCATGAGAATTGCAGCTAATTCAATGTAAATAAAATAACAAATTACAAATTACATAATACTTTAAATTCACTGTTATCTTATGACAACATCAATTTGCAACCAACCATTGCTTTTCACTCAAGATGCAAGTGCAGAAGAATATATCAAAATATAACTCGTAAATGTGTTATAATAAATAGTACGGGTAATCCTTATAGCATTCAAACACGTCACATATAAATACATAAAAAAAGTAATCTTAATATTCGAAATTTTAGGCCTATTTCGAGAGAATGTTGTATACATACCTAAAACGAATACATATTAATAACACACTTACAACCTTGCACCTAAATTAAATAATAACCACATGACGTTACCCGAATCAGCAAGGAAACGCTACACTGTGCGTTGCATGGAGACCAAAATCTGTTGGGGTTGAGCCTGAAACGTTTTGAGAAACTGATCAAATTAATTTTTCTACAAACAACAACTAACAAAGTCAAAAAGAAGAAATCATTAGTCCAGGACTTATTATAACCTAGGCCGCCATTCAATACAAAACCAATATGGCAATATTAAGTAAAATGGCAAAAAACTCATCATGTACATATCGCTTTATGTGTGATATATAAAGTGGTAATGTTGATCGTAACCACATAACCACTTCTTGCATTATATGTGAAGTTGAACATCGAATTTTGAGATATGGATCAGGAAAATGTTTTGGTCAAAGATATTTACGCATGTAGTTTAAGCATAGGAATCAACAACTCACCGTTTGATCTCAGATCATTTGTAACAGCAACCCGCTTCAAGCCAACATCATATACCCATTTGCATGCATCGTTGACGTTGAAGCCACTTATAGGTTCCATTTATTTGGCTGCAAACCTATTTATTTAAATACAGGAATTCAAAGTTGAAATTTAAGGTCAAAATGAGTTGAATGATTTCAAATCACCTCTAAGCGTGACGGGTGAATCAAATCAAACCAGATCACACCAATCCAAACCAAAAACCGAATTTGGCGATGACTAAACCCCATGACCGGAAAGGGTGGAAATTATAGCATTTCACAATTATTAGAAAAGAAAAATGAGTTCATATAATCTTCTAGAATATTGTTACACAAAAAGCAAGCTTAGATAATTGTGAGTTGCAGCAAACCCCTACGCCACCGTCACCATCACCGCTCCATCTCCTGTCCAACGGCCACCTATAATATGTGGAAATCGGAAGAATGAGATGAATTTTGGAGTAGAAACATCAGGTGCAAACTAAACCAGTTATAGTTCCATTACTATTAACAGGGTGATTGACTGATTGTAACGCATAAGTTGAATGCGAGACGCTTCCATTACGCATTGAATCAGTTATGAAGCAAGGGTTGATATGTTATTAACAGGGGTAAATGCATAATAATAATAATAATAATAATAATAATAATAATAATAATAGAGATGGCTTGCATTAGTCATTTGTACAATGCTAATCAAATGTTGCACATAGGGGCATAAAGGGAAGGATTTGGTCAATGCTAATCAAATGTTGCACATAGGGGCATAAAGGGAAGGATTTGGCAAAAATATAGTTGTTTACCTTGTGACCTTTTGTATGCCATCTTAAAATGATGGTGAAATTACCTTCTTACCCATCTCTCCTCCTTAATAAGGTAGTAGAGATAATAGTTATAATAATAATAATAATAATAGAGATGGCTTGCATTAGTCATTTGTACAATGCTAATCAAATGTTGCACATAGGGGCATAAAGGGAAGGATTTAGCCAATGCTAATCAAATTTTGCACATAGGGGCATAAAGGGAAGGATTTGGCAAAAATATAGTTGTTTACCTTGTGACCTTTTGTATGCCATCTTAAAATGATGGTGAAATTACCTTCTTACCCATCTCTCCTCCTTAATAAGGTAGTAGAGATAGAGATTTACCTTTGTTTGTTAATGCATGTTTAGACTTATTTTTATTCAATAAAGTTTAAAATTCAAAGTCTTAGTATTGATTGAACCGTGTGTCCACACGGGCAATAATCTAGTATATAACAAAGCAATTAGGGTGGGGACGCATGACACTTAATAAGACCACCCTCTTATGTGCATGACACGTGCACTTTCCCCCATGGTCCTTTTAAACGCTAATAACTTTTTATACGACATTTTTTTAAAAAAAATATTACACTAAATTAATGAGTGTTTTATTATATTTCTAACGATTATCATAGTACTATACAAAAAATGAAAGAAAAAACGACTTTTAGTGGGTTTTAATTCATGTAAAAAAACACAATGCATTGTCCAACAAAAAACATAAATCTGCAATAGAACAAAAAACACAATGCGTTATTTTGTTTGTCTATTGTGTTGTTTTTGTCTGTTCATTGTGTTTTTGTCCCTTTCATTGTGTTTTTCAGTTCTGGTTATTGTGTGTTTTGCTGTAAATTATGTTTTTTTTCTCTTAATACAGTAATTTTTTGTATTCTGCATTGTGTTTTTTCTGTTCATTGTGTTTTTTTGAGCTGTCATTTGTGTGTTTTTTTATATTAAAGTCATATTTTGGACTCAATAGTCAATTTAGTTTCGGTTACTTATATGTTTTATATTATTTATATATTTAGAGAACTGGAAAAAAAATACCAAAGTGCAACTTCTTTTTATACCCTAATATTATGGTTTGACTTAATTTATCGAAATTAAGACCTATTTAAGTTGGTGTTTAGATGAACGTTTCCATCTTTTGTCATTTTGTCATACAACTTTACTTTGCCCCAATTTTTATTTTCTATTTAAAAATGAGGTTGTCACCATGGTGACTTTGTACAAGTATTCACCGTATTTGTGTTTTAGGTAATTCATTAAAAATGTATAGGCAAGTCACTAATCATGTTAAGATAGTATATATGTTTTTGAACCTACTATTACGTAGATAAGGGTTCCCATACAAAAACTTAATATTGTAAGAAGGGTAAGAAAGGCTCTTATCATGACAAGTGTCCATATGATAAAGGATACAAAGGTAATTATACTTAAATAATTAAATTATTAAATTTTAATATTTTTTAATTAAGGAGTGATTTTAGGGGATTAAGTTTCAAAAATCCCGATATATTTTTTTGTTTTACGAATATAATGAATTTTTTCTTTAATAATGGAGTAATTATAGGAAATTTTTTTTTCAAAATATCATCCTAATTTACACCAAGTCAGTTGTTATTATAGTAGCATTGTGTTTTAATCATTTTTTTAACATTTAGTTGTAGTTTTACGGATGTTTTTTTTTCCGCATTCTTTACTTAATCTTTATGTGTTTTAATTTCAATAAAAGCTTAAGTGTTTAACATTACAAAGGTTGGACATGATTACCTTTATATTATTTAAATCTATAACACATAATGATGAACACATACATAGTACTTATAATGTTGAACCTTTTTTAATTTCAATTAAAAAATAAATGTTGCACCTGTATTGATTGTTTAAATTATGTTCCATGTATTGCTTGGTTAAATTTTTTTTTTCACTGTTATAGGAATAAGGATTTTTTTTTGTCTTCATAGTTATAATACATGGAACATAACAGTGCATGTTTTTTTTTTTGTTAATGGTTTTATTTTTATTAAAACGTGTTTTTTATTTTGTCAATTGTTGCAAATGTGTTTTTTTTTTCAAAGGCGTTTTTGTTTTTATAAGCTTTCATGTGTTTTATTATGATCGCTTTTTTTATTTTAGAATCGTGTTTTGTATTTAGTTTTATTTAACACAATGAAATAACAACCCCTAAACACTTATGTAAAAAACACATTTCAATAACCCCTAATCAATTTTTTATAAAACACTAAACCAATCTGAATGTGTTCAGAGAATTCTGGTAAAACACTTCTATCACCATAAAACCAATCGGCGTGTGTTTAAAAACACCATAGAAAACAGAATCAGAGTGTGTTTAAAAACACCAAAACACCATAAACCCCTAACCATTCAGAATGTGTTTTAAAAAAAAAACACCATATAACTTAATTTTGGTAAAACACTCCTATAAATCATAAAACAATCTGCATGTTTTAAATAAAAGAATCGTGTAGAGATAATTAGTTTTATTGTTTCCTTATTTTGGGTGAAGGGGGTGTTGATAATTTTCCTATATTCAAGCAAAAGATACGGTTATATCAAGTGAATTAAATGGTTTTTATTAATTAAGAGGTGTAATATTACACATATACCCCTAGAGCCTTAATTTATCTAATAAAATTATAACACATATTACAAAATTGCCACTACTATCATCTCATCCATCCATCAAGTTGATCTAATGGTTATTTTTTCTTCTCACCCTTCTTACAAAACACTTCTTTTGTATGTTAACTCTACCCCTATTACGTATAAGAACCAACTAACTACATATATATATTCACACATGTAGTCAGTTTGGTAAGAATATATTTTGTTGTCTTTTGATTGGTGTTACTAGGAATATTGATTACAAATGTTGCTAAGCCGGTTAGATGTAGCCTATAAGTTTTAGGCACTAAGTAAATCTCTAGCTCATAGGTGATAATTAATCACTCCACCATGCACGACGTTAGATCGTTTTTAATGTATGTAAATCGACTGACATGTGATTCTTATTAAAATACATACTTAAAATATGTATGAGTAGAGACAATAGTAGGGAGACATAAAAATTTACCATCCTACAATCTTTTTAGTCAATAACATTTATATCATTTTTATTTAGCTTCAAAATGGATCTTTATTGCTTACCTATTGATTATTTTATTCGGTGTCACCCAAGGTGAAAGATTGTATATCCATAAATAAAGATTGAACAAGTATGTCATTCTTTCACATATGCTCACATTACACGTCAGAATAGCCTATCATCATCGTCATGATATATATATATATATATATATATTATATAAAATTTGATACCAATTTGATTGCTTGTTTTCCAAGTTCACATCGTAGCTTTAGAGTGTCTTAAGGAAGTGACTAAGTTATACAAAGACAACCTTTTCCTTAATAATCATCACATGTCAGTCGATTTCAAAATTAAAGAAGAGACACACATGTTACATTAATTGAAATGATTTATTATAATAATCTATACCATATTATAATGCATTAGGGAGGGGTAGTTTAAGATACCCAAAAGTTAAGAACTTTATTTTCATTAATAACCCTAAAATGAAGGTAAAATAGCATCTAAAGTAGCGTCTAAGGTTGTATTTATTAATGTATACTTTTTTTAATATTAACATGGTTGTTATTTTATGTGGTATATCGTATGTGTTTTATAGTAGGATAATGGTGATAATAGTGTTAAGATTATTTGCTATGGTGCAATGTTTAGTCGCTACAAATCTGATCTTCAACGTGAATTTAGAGAAGAGGTAACATCAATATTTATTTCATCTTCTATTAACTTATGTATTAAATATTTTAATTTTTTTAAGGATCCGATGCATGAAACTAATAGGAAGAAATCCAATAAGCTCTCTCAATGGAAATGGAGTCAAGTTGTTGATCTAGAAAGTTATGATGGAAATGACAAAGAAGACGTATTTGATGATACTGCATATTCAAGCACTAAACTGAAAACTCCATTTAAGATACACTATGTGACACCCGCCAATTTATCAGGTCAAAATCCGTACACTCTATAGTCAATGTTTAATATAATGAACACATTAGATATTAATTTATATACATAAGTCCCCCGAGAAAGTCTAGCAAGGCCCGAACGAGTACAATTTTACCCAAATCAACAAGCATTGGTTACATGAGTTTAAACGATAACGATTTTTCCTTACAAAAGCTTCATGCAAACACGTGTGATTCATATACAAATAAATATATGATCATGTTTGTTTAAGGAACCACATTTACTTTCAAAAAAAATAATAATGATAATAATAATATCTATGTATATATATATATATATACAAACATGTACGCATGTATATATGTATGTAATTCCTATGTGTGCATGCATGAGTTTATCCTAGTCCACGAATGTGTTGGAACAATCATGTCACCATTTTTATTCTCATACTTCATGCCCCTTCATTTAATAACAATCAAAACTCCATACACCAAAAATGGTAGAACAATTAATCAACACTAAGATCTAGAATGAAAACTTGCCCAACATAGTCACCTCCCTTCCTTGTTCTTTCTTTTTCTTTTTTTGGCCCTAGACACCTCCCAAGAAACATCACACTTTGTCTCACAGTAAGAAACTATCACTTGAAGTGACTAATCACTTTCATCTCTAGTCACATTATGGAAATAGTAACCTAAACCTATGACTAACCATAATTATAGAAACATTCTTTTGACTCCAAGAAAGCATGGAAGATACTTGCCAAAAACCCAACCCCTCTTTCATTTCCCTTTCTCGGTCGCCACCACCATCACCATCCCTACACCCACCTAGATCCTAACTATAACTTAATCCAATACAATCCCTTGTTAAGTCTAATCCTCTAGATAATGTGATCATTATGTTGCATCAAATCAAGGTCAAGAGATCTTTATTACAAATGGAAAGATGCTTAACATAACTAAGATCCATAATGTTGGATTTACTCTATATAACCACCACCATTTTAACACTTTTTGGCCCCCACCTCCCCTAGTCCAATCGATCGGCCCAAGGAACCCCTACATCACCACCATCTTAACCACTAATTAGGGTTGTTCAAATCGCTCACCGCTCGTGGCTCGCTCGTCGCTCGTTCGGAAAATGCTCGAAAAACACTCGCTCGATCTTTTGCTCGGTTGTAAATGAGCCAACTGGCTCGGTTCCTTTTGTAAAAGAGCCAAGCACGAGCAAAGGCCCGCTCGGCTCGGTTCGGCTTGAATAAATTTTTATTTATTAATTATATATTAATTATAAATATAGATACAAATTACCGATATATTTATAGCTTTATACATAACATTCTATTGAATTTGACTCAAATATATTCAAACAAAATATAACTAGCCGACTTAACACAATAAAAAAATTAACACTAAGTTTAATAGTAAAACCATAAGTCATGAGGTTACAATCTTGACTTCTTTATGTTATTAGTCGTTCATCACTAATCGTCGCTTGATATCACCCTAAGTCATAATGCAACAATTGTTCTCTGCAGTATACTCATCGCCTCACCATCCTCAAGCTAAGCCTCATCCTCAAACACTCGGATTTCAATATTAATGTTATCAACGGATACTTCGACCTTCGTTGTCACCCGGCAATGAAAACATCAAACGAAACATCCCAATTTTATGGTTGTCCAAATTACTCTCTCTCGATTCTCGCTCGACGCTCGCTCGGAAATATTCGCACTCAAAAAATGCTCGCTCGGTTTTTGGCTCGATTGTAAATGAGTCGCTCCGCTCGGTTCGGTTTGTAAACGAGCCAAGCACGAGCAAAGCTCCGATCGGATCCGCTCGGCTCGTGAACAGCCCTACCACTAATACACTTAAAAAATGTGACATATCATCTTTACTTGACTAATCACATTGTAATCTCAAAATCCATAAGAACATGACACAAAGCATGATTTAACACAAATTAGGAATTATTCTCTAAGACTCTTAGATTCATAAAAATTGACTTACCCTTCTTGGCTTACCCCCTCCCTTCTTCGATTCTATAAAACCGATCACCACCACCATTTCCTCAACACCATCCAAAAACACAAGTCACAAAACTCTCTTCCTCCTTTTCCCTCTACTCTCGGCTCACACTCCACCCCCATAACCAACCATAGTTAATCCAAAACCTACTATTTCACTCTTAGAGAACCCATCCCCAAGGTGTCCTTGGGGGCTTTGAAGCTTGTTCGAGTAGTGGATCATCATATACGCACGTTAGCTTTCCTTTTGGACAAGAGGTATAAGATCTAACCATTCATTTTCTTACACACTAAAATCACAAATTTCACCCTTGATAATATACACCAACTTTTAAAAATTAAACCTTTAAATGTCATATATTGAGAAAAATCTTAGAAAAAGGTTAATGATTGTGTATATATATATGTATGTGTGTGTGTATGTGTCGAGTGTGTGTATGTTCGAATGTGTATGTGTCGAGTGTGTGTGTATGTGTATGTGTCGAGGGTGCGTGTATATGTTCGAATGTGTATATGTGTTCGAATGTGTGCATATGCCCGAATGCGTGTGTAAGTGTGTGCGTGTTTTTTTTTCCATATATGTATGCGTGAGTATTGTATAATAAAGTGTATGGGTGTTTTTATTTATAGGTATATGTTTGAATGCATGATGTGTATGTATAGGTATGTGTCTATGTATATGCGTGTGTATATATGGTATATACATATGTTTGTGATGATTTCATCAACATAAGCATTGATATGTATGTGTTTACCAAAATACATGTATATATTGGTATGTGTGTATGGATGTCGACACCATGGACATGAATGCTTGTGTGTATGTGATGTATTGTAAAATACATCTATTTCCAGTGTAAAGTTTGTATAGTTTTCGAGTCATTTAAATAGTATTTTTATTAGTTTTAGGCTTGTACTAGTCTATTTTATTTATTATATGTGTTTATAGATTTTTATTAGTTTTGTGTCATTTTTAGTATTTATTTATTTACTTTATATTTTGTAGGTGTTTATGAACGTTAGAGCGTAAACGAGCAACTTTGATCAAGTCAAAAACACCCAAGTCTAAAGCACGAAGTTATAATACTCTATATAATAATAATAATAATAATAATAATAATAATAATAATAATAATAATAATAATAATAATATCTTTAATAATGATAAATAAAAAAATAAAAACAACGTGAACTTGAAAGTCACGTTTCCACGGCCCAAAACCAAAAACAAGATTTGGAGGGCTCCATTATTGAAGGGGCTTTTATTAATTTCGTTCGGTGGAGGCTGGAGGATTATTATTCGAATTGGAAGGGGAACAACAACGGCCGCAAAGAGGAGAGTGGCAGCAGCCATTCTTTGGGAAGAGGGATCTCGACAGCAGCATATATTAGAGTGGAGGTCAAGGGTTGAAGCATAGGTACCAGCAAGGGTCGGTTCTAATTCAACTATTTATTATTTATTTATTTGAAACCCGTTGTGAACGCCATGAATTTAACTTGCTTTTATTGTTTTGATTTTGTCATGACTTTTATAGGCTAGACCTTTTCACTACCTAGGTTAAAGATGATTGCACTTGTTTGATTATTTTTCTTTTGGTTTTGGAACTTTTGGTTGTGGGTGAATTTTAAAGTAAAGACTCTTTATTTTCTGGTTTGATGTATATGCATATTTAGTTTTGTTTATTTAACTTTTATAAACTCCACTTGCGTTTTTGTGAATGTCTTTCATGTATGAATGCGGGTTAGGTTGCGGACTGGGTGTTAGCAACTAGTTTATGGTTAATTCTGCAGGTTATCCATAGGAGTTGTAATTGTTAGTTAGATAATTCTAAGTGTTCTACCAATTCTCAATAGCTGTAAGGTGCGAGATTGTTGGTCTGTCGAGGGTGTTAAATTGCTAGATCTAGAGGCTTTGTGAGAAGATCTTCCTAGTTTCCCTAGCATTCCTTGTAGGCCAAGTCTTATCAGAAATATTGTAGTTACCCCTTGCACTTTCGGGTGTATTGTGACTTTCGCGCTGTGAGGTAGACTGTCTAGCGGGTACTTTAAGATTCGAGTAGGTAAGCCTGTGAGGGTAACCTCTCAACCGGTGGTTTAACAGCACAACAGTATTCTAGGGTTTCCCCTTGAGAAGGGTCGAGGGTGTCTAGTTTATTCTTGATGTTTAGTATTTTAAGATCCCGGTTCCACACCAGTTCCATAGCCATAAGAAGCTTATCATTCATGTGTAGGATTCTAGCCTAGGTAGTGCCTTCCTATCATCTGATCCGATTTCCATTCTCCACCTTGTGTTTTAAGTTATTTAAGTTTTATTATATTTATTTGCATTAGTCTGTTAGAAAACCCCCCTTAATATAACAAAACAATTTAAGTCAGTTTGTAGATAAGTAATCGAGTCTAGTTTACGTTTTCCATTAGAGTCTCGTGGGTTCGATATCCGGACTTACTTTAGCTATACTAGAGTCGATAGGTTCACTTGCCTGTCAGTAGTTTAGTTTTACAGAGTCTAGAGTATTACTTAGTGTCTAGTTTTAGGTTTAATTTAGTTGTTTTTATTAAACTACTTTAAGCACATCAAGTTTTTGGCGCCGTTGCCGGGGACTCTTGGCGATTGCGTTTACTAGCTTTGATTTCACTTATCTGCTATATCTGTGCTACTTGTGTTTTGTGTTGAGTCTGTCTTTTTGTATAGTGAGTCGTAGGAGTCTAATTGTTTGTGTATTTTATTTCTGTCGAGTCTGTAAATATGTTTGAAATTTGTGGAGGACCCTATTTTACCGTTAGATTTCCACAAAATGCGGGGTCCTCTCCACATTATAATGCTAATTCCTTTGTGCAGCCGCCACCATGTTATTCACAGAGATATCCTGATCATTATTATGATTGCCCGTATCAGCAACCACATTTTAATCAGTATCCTGCTCAATTTTCTGGAAGCGATTCTCATGAGCATAGTGATAATGACTGGAGTAAAATAGAGAGTCTGTTGACATTACTAGTTGCTAAGGATGAAAATACCCAGAAAATGTTAGCAGAGCACGATGTCCTCCTGAAAAACCGACAGGCTACTATTTTAGATCTTCAACGAACATTAGAATATATATCTAGGAGATTAGATGAAGAAGAAGAAAGAGAAAAAGTTCAGCAAGAACAGCCGCCTAAAGTTGGTTATAGATATGATGAGGAGGGCAACTACCTTGGGTACATGAACGCTCGAGGGGAGTTGTTCCCTACGTTTCCCGAAGAAGGGAAAGAGCCGATCATGGAATACGAAGATGAAGAGATCATCCCAATCACGGAGACGAAAATGGACATTGAAGTCCCACCTCCGGTGCCACAGGTTAGTATATATGATTTTGGGAGTGACTCTGATGAAGAGGACGATGGAGAAGAGTGGGCGGCATATCAGAGGTCATTAGAGAAGAGAGAAATAATTGAAGAAGAAGTGGAATTGGGTGCCTCCATAGGTATGATGTTTGGTGCAGATGAAGACCTTGAGGTTAGTGAAACGTTGTTGTCTGAGGAGGATGAGCTTTTAGATATGGAGTTAGAGGGTTTGCCTGTTTATGAAGAAGTAGGGGAGTCTGCTCCCGGTGGGGATATAGCATGCCTGGATGCCCTACTCGAAGATGAACCGACAGACATGACCGAGCATGCACCAGAAAAAAGAACTAAGTGTGGGGATCATCCCATGGAAATGGTGGTAGAAGAAGAGCACCACCGCTGGCCCGTGAAGACATTAGAGAATAAAGTGTCACTGGATCAAGCAAAATCACGGGAGAAGGCGAAGAGGCACCTGGACCGACACAAGCTGAGGGTTAGGAGTTGCAGAGACAACAAGTCCCCGCCTTACATGCTAAGTATCAGGTTTGGTCCAGGTAAATTTAAATATTGGTGGCCCGACCCGTTTAAATTCGATAAAATATTTTTCAATTCCACTAGCATAAGTTTGTTAATTAATAAGGACCGGGTGGAATTAAATGGGTTGGATCGGGTCCAGATAAAAGAGAAGCCCCCTGAATAAGTTTAAGTGTGGGGAGGCTCTGTAGAATTTGTAAATTTTTATTTATACTTATTTAATTTTTTTCTAGCTTTTCATTTTTTTATTTGTGGTCCGTCCTTCGTTAGTTGTTCATAGGTTTTTATCTTTCTATTTTATCTTTGTTTTTGTGTCTGAGTCTGTTTGTAGGTTTTCGCGTTTGCTTGGGTGGATGAACTTTCACCATGAGCGGATCCCATGTATTTATCTTTATATATCTTTTAGGATTGGGAGTTTTGGTAGAGGTTTGGGTAATAAAAAAAGAATTTTTCTAAAAAAAATAAAAAAAATTAATAAACTTTCTGTGAAAAAAGACTTTTCACGTAATGTGAGGGGTCTGGGCTGACCTGTTCGCCTCATGCGACTAGCTATTACCCCGAAAAGTTATATTTTTTTTCCCTTGCAATGCGTGTTGTGATCACCAGTGTCCTTCACGTTGAGCGAGAACCAGATTTTTTTTCTTCCTACCCATTTGGTTCTGCCACCATTCATCGCCATTTTGCCAAGCAGGTACGTCTTCTTGTTTGTTGTTATATTATGAGTCTAAGTTAGTAGTTTGAGTCTTTTTGTTCTTGTATGGTTCGGTATTATGCTCGGATTTTTGTTTGCTTTGTCTTGTGCAGGTTTGGATTGTACCGCCCGTACTCAATCTCCATTCGGGCGATTCCGGAGCTGTTCATTATGTCGAAGCAACCCGAGAGTATACCTTGTGTCAGAGCCGATCGCGAATGAAATGCTATACGATCGAGCTGGATTGGACTAGAGTTTTGGAGCTTACACAACAAAAATTAACGAGCTAAGTCTTTTCCAATTTGCCTTGTCTTTTTAGTTTTGTATTCGAAATTTATTTTTAGTTTTGAGTCGTTTTCTATTCCTACATTGAGGGCAATGTAGAGTTTAAATGTGGGGATGGGAAACTGTCGTTTAGTCTGTATATAGAGTCATTTTGAGTGAAAAAAATTAAAAATCCAAAAAAAAAATTAAAAAATTAAAAAAAAAATGTCCCTGATTTTGAAGTTTGCATTATATAAAATATGGAAGATGATAGGTAAAGTTAGGTGTCCGGTTTTCAAATAGTATGTATAGTAAGAGATTAAAATTGATTGAAAACGTGTCTGATTTGGGATATGTGGGTAGGCTCGACCGGTAGAAAGGTTTCCTTTGAAAAGTAATAAATTAATTATGTTAGGCTATTTTGTGGGTTCTCATCTAGCAGAAACGGGAAGACCGAAACCGCCAAAAAATAGTATAAGAAGCACCGTTATAAGTAGAAAATCGTTAGAATTTCTAATCACTTAAAAAAAATAGAAATCAAAGCAAAAATGCTGAAGCTTATGGTGTCTGGCCACTGGGATAGCGACTTGGATTGGCCACACCCTCTAAGTTAAGTATGCTGAGATTATAATACTCTATATAATAATAATAATAATTAATATCTTTAATAATGATAAATAAAAAAATAAAAACAACGTGAACTTGAAAGTCACGTTTCCACGGCCCAAAACCAAAAACAAGATTTGGAGGGCTCCATTATTGAAGGGGCTTTTATTAATTTCGTTCGGTGGAGGCTGGAGGATTATTATTCGAATTGGAAGGGGAACAACAACGGCCGCAAAGAGGAGAGTGGCAGCAGCCATTCTTTGGGAAGAGGGATCTCGACAGCAGCATATATTAGAGTGGAGGTCAAGGGTTGAAGCATAGGTGCCAGCACGGGTCGGTTCTAATTCAACTATTGATTATTTATTTATTTGAAACCCGTTGTGAACGCCATGAATTTAACTTGCTTTTATTGTTTTGATTTTGTCATGACTTTTATAGGCTAGACCTTTTCACTACCTAGGTTAAAGATGATTGCACTTGTTTGATTATTTTTCTTTTGGTTTTGGAACTTTTGGTTGTGGGTGAATTTTAAAGTAAAGACTCTTTATTTTCTGGTTTGATGTATATGCATATTTAGTTTTGTTTATTTAACTTTTATAAACTCCACTTGCGTTTTTGTGAATGTCTTTCATGTATGAATGCGGGTTAGGTTGCGGACTGGGTGTTAGCAACTAGTTTATGGTTAATTCTGCAGGTTATCCATAGGAGTTGTAATTGTTAGTTAGATAATTCTAAGTGTTCTACCAATTCTCAATAGCTGTAAGGTGCGAGATTGTTGGTCTGTCGAGGGTGTTAAATTGCTAGATCTAGAGGCTTTGTGAGAAGATCTTCCTAGTTTCCCTAGCATTCCTTGTAGGCCAAGTCTTATCAGAAATATTGTAGTTACCCCTTGCACTTTCGGGTGTATTGTGACTTTCGCGCTGTGTGGTAGACTGTCTAGCGGGTACTTTAAGATTCGAGTAGGTAAGCCTGTGAGGGTAACCTCTCAACCGGTGGTTTAACAGCACAACAGTATTCTAGGGTTTCCCCTTGAGAAGGGTCGAGGGTGTCTAGTTTATTCTTGATGTTTAGTATTTTAAGATCCCGGTTCCACACCAGTTCCATAGCCATAAGAAGCTTATCATTCATGTGTAGGATTCTAGCCTAGGTAGTGCCTTCCTATCATCTGATCCGATTTCCATTCTCCACCTTGTGTTTTAAGTTATTTAAGTTTTATTATATTTATTTGCATTAGTCTGTTAGAAAACCCCCCTTAATATAACAAAACAATTTAAGTCAGTTTGTAGATAAGTAATCGAGTCTAGTTTACGTTTTCCATTAGAGTCTCGTGGGTTCGATATCCGAACTTACTTTAGCTATACTAGAGTCGATAGGTTCACTTGCCTGTCAGTAGTTTAGTTTTACAGAGTCTAGAGTATTACTTAGTGTCTAGTTTTAGGTTTAATTTAGTTGTTTTTATTAAACTACTTTAAGCACATCAGTATGAGACGAAAGCTACATATATATATATATATATGGATATATGTACACGAGTGTGTGTATAGACATAGGTTTAGAGGAGTGTGTTGATGAACACTTATATAGAGTCACATATGATTTACAAATGAATATAACACATATAATCTTATGCAATAACACATGTTTTGTAACTAAAACATATGTTAAGATATCAATGGTTTTGAAAGGAGTTTTTCTACATGATAAGATAACTATTTTCGAACCCTATTCATAAAGCATAAGAATCACCAATAAGATTAAATCAACTTACCATAATAGATTGGGTGAACCACGAATATAATGGAATCTTTCGCTAGACCTAAAGCGTCCATGTATGAATATAGGACGTGTAGGTCGAGATTCCTAGTTTATCGGACATATATTCTTGCTAGCCTACGCACGGACTTGAGGTGAGTTTCACGGCCCCTTTTTACTGTTTTATATTTTGGGGAAAGACATGCATTGTTTACTAGTTTTAGAATGAATTGCTAGCAGACCGTTATACATGAGACAATATGTTTAGAGTACTCACTAAGCCCTCGTGTAATTAGTTTACCGTAACCATTAGCTATGGACTTAGCCATGAAACACTTGAATAGATCTATTGGGTTAACACCCCCACTCTTGGTTAGTCGCTCTAACCCAGATACATACGACAAAAGAGTGCTTGTATTTATTTTATAATGATACATTGCCTTTATTGTGCGATGTGCGAGGCAAAACTCGTCAAGGTTTGGTTATGGACTCATGATCGTTCATTATCATCATTGTTTTAGCTAGACAATGATGGGACATTCATGGATTTCATTAACCTTTACATTTTCAACTATTTTAAAACCTGTGAACTAACCAACTTTATGTTAACAAAGTTTTTATGCTTGTTTTTCAGGTAACTAAAGCGATGGATGGAACTTGGGATATGATTGGGCATTCATTCACAACTATCATCTTTTGTGTTTTCAAATTTATGATCACGTGAACGGTTTTAAATAATACTTCGTGATGGTTGTTGTTGTTGTTGAACAAATTTGGTATTTTTAATATTTAAGTTATTTTGAATGTTTGCTCGCATCTTGTGCTTGAAAACCTTTCGTGTTGCATCTCGTATTTCTACTTAGGCGGGGTGTGACACACCAGGTGTCAATTCAGAAGCGCAGTAGATTTCGTGTGGTTTAATATTATATTTTCTTTAAAAAGTTGTGTTATTTTTAGTATCGTATTTTATTTTGTTTATTCTAGTAACTTTTCATTTAATTTAGTCAGTTATGATATGATTTTTCTTTATTTTAATTATCATGTTGACTTTACAAATTAACAACAAGAAAATAAAAATATACTAGTTTGTTTTCAAGGCGCGCTTTACGCGCCTTAAACAACTCTACCACCAAGCCATTTTTTCAAACCGGTTTTGAACCTGAGATCTCAAACCACACAAATGCACTACAAACCACTCGACCACCAAGCCATTTTGTTAATTATTGTGGAATCATATGTATTTATAAATAAATAAATAAGGGTTGAAAAAAATAATAAGAATCCCATGTTTGAAACAGGTTTCGAACCTAAGACCTTAAAGCACACACATGCATCACAAACCACTCCACTACCAACCCATTTTGTTAACTATTATTGAATCATATGTATTTATACATAAATAATTATTGTAAAAAAAAGATACAAATGTGTTTCGAACCCAAGACCTTAAAGAAGACACATGCATCACAAACCACTCCACCACAACCCCATTTTTCTAAATCTTATAGAATCATATGTATTTATATATAATAAGTGTTGTATAAAAAAATTAGAATAAGACAAAAACCATTAATGTAGTTACTATTCATTTTGTGGAACATTTAAGTTATTTATAATGTGTACGCTGAAAATGTTAAAGATGGATTGGAAGCACGAATTTGTGCTAGATTTTGATTGATGAATTAAATCTCATCCTCTAAAAGATGTAATAATCAAACATGAGGATATATAACAAATCACAGTGATCGCTCTTGATGACGAATGGTGGGTAGACAATATAGATAAGATCATGCTGATTTAGAAGACGTATGACTAAATTGATCTCATGTTTCAAGTAGATCACACTTGAGCATTTAGTTTTCAACTTTTATGTTTATTAATACTTAGTTTTCCTTTCGTATGTTACTTTATTCTATCAAATGTTTCTTGAAATACTTTTAATTTAAAGGTTAAATCTTTTTAGTTACTAGACATTTTAACACTTATGACGTATCTACGCAATGATGCTACAACAAATATTATACAAATTTGAAATAAGTGCCTCAATGCAAAGTGTCGCTCCCGTCGTATCGCACGAATTTCCTACTAGTAAAGATAATAATGTTAGATAAATTTACTAAGCATTTATTTACATGTCATTTAGTGAGCTTTATTGTAGTTACTAGTTATGATTGGTAAATTTATTGTTATTATCATACTTTAAGTAATGTAGTAATAGATTCCTACAAGGGACAAAATGAGAAATGATGGATGACTCCTGACTTATGGTCACGAGTTCGAGTCCTGATCTCGCCCGGGTTTTAGCAATTCTTCATCGCCGTGCCTACGGGCGGGTGAGGGCCCGGTTTCGGGAACTGCATGGGTGGGTCTGACTACGCCAGCCGCCCGAGGTACGTATGGGCACTCCATTGGGTTGGTCGTGGGGGTTTGTCCATAGTGTAGGGACTCCCCTAAATAGTTGGACAAAAATGTTTGTTGGTCGTAAAAAAATAATGTATTAATAGAGTTGTAAACGCCTCTAACTCTTAAATCCTATAACTTATTAATTTATGGCTATAATTTTAATTTTAATAGATACATATTGAAATATACATAAACCTGAATATAATGCATAATTAAATATATTTTATTTAAGGACAATACTTAAAAGATCTAAACACACCAATCGAGTTAGATTTAAAATTTCAAATATATTTTTATGATTTGTTAGTTTTGTTATGTTAATACCTTTTCCTAAGAATCATGGGTCAAGTTATTCTACACAGTATAATAAAAATGAGAAGGGTGATAAGGATACAAAAAACATAATAGATCATGAAATATGACACAATGAGCCACAATATAACACAGTGCTAAAAAATATAACACAATGTTGAAGAAAAAAGACACAATACATTGAAAAAATGACACAATGATGAAAATAAGAAAAAGACACATTGGTACATAAAAGACACAATGAAATAACATATATTCTAAAAACTACAAGCTAAAACCCCAAAAAAACGAAGACCTAAAAACTAACGTCGCAGGGTTCGATAAGAAGATTCCAATGTCGATTGAATGAGTTCAATAGGAGTCCGTTTTATACCCTTCCTACGACTTCCTACTTTTCTTTCACTGTGTATTTGATCCTAACCCAAGAAGGATAAATATTTTTTCATCAACTAATGTTCAAAATTTTATTTTATAGATGTGTAAAGGGTTTCAAGTTTCAAGTCTAAAATTACTCAATTCATGCATGAGTTTGCATAAGTCCGAGCTCAACTGATTCATTATTGAATACTAATAGGATGTTCGCGTGATGCGGCGGGAAACACAAACATTTTCTAAAAGTGTGTATGGTTCGGTTTAGTTCGGTTATTAGTCTTAACAAACCAAAGTCATCGGCTAAACGATTTTATCGACCAATTGGCTAACTGGTTCAGTTTATTTTATAACATTGTTAGTTTTTAATTCGGTTCAGTTAATTTTTTTTTAATAACCAAAATCAAACTTGTCTAAATTTTTTGATTAGAGGACATGAAATGATGATATAAAACTACATATACATTAAATGGAAGCTAAGAATATATGAAATGTTTGATTTTTAGTTGGGTTAACTAATAGTATAAAAAAACCGATAACCAATTTTAAGTTAATTCGGTTGTTTGGTTAATTCAGTTTTCAATTGATTTGGCTTGGTTACGTTTGTTTTCGGTTATTGCTCACCCATGGATATTGTTAGTTACGTAACACATCAATTTTTTTTAAAACTAAAAGATAAATAGTAACATTACAAACCATGTACTCCACAAAGATGAATACATCGTAAACAACAAGTTTAATATCGCCGCTATGCAAAGCTACTATGGCCGCCCATCGATCGATTATTTCAAACCCTGTATGTTAGTTCAAATTAAACCACAACAGTTCATTCCAGACGATCAACAATAAAAATCAAAGTTTATAAAAGCGTAAAGCGTGATAGATCTAATACCATTGATTTTTATCTTGATCTTGCCTAAATAACAACCAAAAACTTCAATAACTAAATACTGCATGTTAGATCATAATCAATGTTTAAAAAAAGAACATTGACGGAAACATAAGTAAACTTAGTGTAGCATTGGCGAAGAGAAAATGTGTAGGCGATAAAAAGTGTGTAGTGGAAATGGAGGTTGACGAAGATAAAACAGTGGCGGAGGGTTGACTTTTGTTAGGTTTAATTAGGTGAGAAATTAATGACCGGAAAGCCCTAAGATTTTAATTTTAAAAACAAAAAGGCCATGTGATGTTATCGTCTCCACACTTTGTGTTAATTTGTTATATATGCTCATAGAGTTCTAAAACTCTAAATTATAATAGTCTTTTTTGTTGTAAATTACCATAAATACTTGTAAAGCTCTAGTTTTTTTAGAAAGACGTATGCATAATGCGGCAAATAACACATGCACTTCTAAAGGTGTGCATGATTTAGTTTAGTTTGATTATTAATCTGAACCGATACCGTAGCTATCAGCTGATTGATCGTATTAACCAATCGGTTAATTGGTTTGGTTTTTTGGTTAGATTGTTAGTTTTTTCAGTTCGATTAAGTTAATTTTGGTTCATAACCAAAATTTGGCTAAAATATTTATTTATAAGTATATGAAATGGAGGTATAAATACATGAAATGATAGTATGAAAGCTAAAAATATACGCATACATGAAATATTCATTTTGATTTATTTAACTTTTGTTTGGTTTCTTCTGTTTTTTGTTTATTTTTGGTTAACGATTCCATTGTTCACCCCTAGACATTGTTAATTACTTAATATATCAATTTTTTAAATAAAAAGTAATAGAAATACTATATTCAAATTAAAGAGAATAATGCTCGTTTTTGTGGTATATTTTTTTAGATAATATTAATGTAGGAAAAAGTTATGGTCGATTAAAACGTCGACAAAAATGAGCAGGTCGTCACGTTATTTTCAAATGTTTTTAAAATATAATAGATTAAAAGTTATGATAGGATTAAATAAAAGAATTATAATTTTGTAGGGGTGGAAGAAAAGTGTAACTACAAACTAAAAATTAGAGAATTAAAGTGTAATTAAAATGAGTATTAAAGTGTAAAAGTGTTTCATTGACTATTTTACCCACATTTTAAGATTGTTAATGAAAATAAAATTCTTAACTTTTGAGTATCTTAAATTTATCATTCCCCCATACATTATAATATAGTATAGATACCTTTAATTTAATAATGTATTTAGTCACTTTTATATCACAACTATTTATCATGCACCACATTTTATAAACAAGTTCACGAGCATGACCAATCTCATTATACAAAACCCCGGTTTCAAAATCGAACTCAAACTAATTCAACTCAATTTTAATTCAATTCAAACTTTCAAAAAACCAACACGAACGACTCAATCTGTTCATACAAGCAAACCATGCTAGTAGACCAAGTCACCAACAAACAAACCTACTCAAGCTAAAACCCACTAAGTTGACTCACCGAGTCACCCTTACTTGACTTGGGGGAGAAGAAAAAAGAAAGGAGTAAATTGTATATTCATTAAAGAAATCCAATCTCAAAATATAAAACTCCATTCCAAATCTATTAATTAGGGAACGGGGCGCTACCATAATTGATCACGAGTACCCTACCACTAGCATGATAATACCGCCGCCATTCATGCTGGTAGTGGTCCCGTAAACCGAATTCTGGTTCTATCTAACGGGCTGGTATACATTTAATAATAAATGCAACGGTCGATTTTATGTATTTATTGTATTCCTTTTTGACCGTTCAACGTCTATTTTAAATGAAACGGTAACTTTTGTTGACCGATTTTTTTGCAAAGCATATAAAATGTACACAGTTTAAATAAAAAAACACAAACAAAGAATTGTTTAAGTTAACAACTTTAAAACACAAACAAATGGATCCAAGGAAATCAAAGAGTGTTTCGAAGGGTGGGAGGGGAACCTCGAAATCTAAAGTTGGGGGTTCTAGTGGTCGAGGTAGAGGTTCGGGTTTGGGTTCGAGCTTGTGTACGGTTGAACCCTATAGGCCTGTGATCAGTTTTCCACAAAGCCAACCCCAACCACAACCGTTTTACCTACAATTCCAATAATTCCCACAAAGTCAACACCAACCACAACCGTTTTACCAACCCCAACAAACCCAACAACCCCAAAGCCAACCCATTTTGTATCCGCAATTTTTCACGCCGCCTCAATTAACACCAACCCAACTAGAGGACTTCGAGCTCCACCTACGTGACGATGACGATGAGGAGGAAGAAAAGACACAGTTCAAGGAACATGGAGATGAAGAATTAGGCGATGAAGCGAAGGAGATGCTTGGTGTATAGGATCAAGTTGTAGAAGTTGATACGGGGGGGGGGGGATTTGGGAAGCGAACAAAAGTTGTGAAGTGGAATACGACACAAGAGATTGCTTTGGCAAAAGCTTGGTGCTATGTGTCGGAGAATAGGGAGAAGAGTAATCAAAGAAGCAAGGGGAGTTTTTGGAGGGCGGTCCAAAAACATTACGCATAACTGTTGGGAGGATCCACCCAAACAGTTGATCAAATTATTTCTAAATAGACCGCCATGAACCCACATATGAATGCGTTCAATGGCCTTCATCAACAAGCTGTAACGATTATGATATATTTAACTTACGGTTTTATTTAATTATATACATTTTTCTAAAATATATTTTTACTTGCTTGAATATAGGAACGCCTACGAGGGAGTGGATGTAGTGATCTTAATGTCATGCAAACGGCGTTGAAAGATTACAGAAAAACTCATCCTTCTGGTTTTAATCATCAAACGACATGGGAGATTGTAAAAGATCACGACAAGTGGAAAAAACAAGCGTTGATGGGTGAAGAACCGTCCGATAGTCATTCCGACAAGAGACAGAAGTCTTCGGAATACGGTAACTATCATGCCTTTTCCACACCGGACGACTCCACCCCCACTAGCCACATGTCGGATCTCAATGAATATGCCAACCCAACGAGGGCCCAAACGAAAAAAATAAGAAAGTCGCCGCCGCCGAGTCTTCAAGCAAATCATCCTGGGTTGACGAATTTGGGTCATACCGAGCGATAAAAGAAAATAAACTAAACCAGTTGGTCACCCTACAATCTCAACAAGGCGAAAAAACTTTAGCGTTTTTAGAGGAACAACGCGAATTGTTGATACAAAAGCAGTATGACCACAACTTTAATATGTATTCAAAACCGCACGACCACCTCAAAGGTAAATCTTTGAACTTGGTTTTGAAACGTAAAGAAGAAATCGCGGCGAAATACGAATGGGAGCGTTATTGGGTTGAAGGCGACGAGGAGGATGAAGGCGACGAGTAAATTTAGGTGTTTGTATGTTTATTTTTTAATTGATGTTTCTTGCATTTTGTTTTAATTTTAATGGAATGATATTTTTTTAGTTTTACAGATGGTTCTTTTAAACTAAACGGTTATTTTTTTTAAACGGTAATTAAAAAAAAAGGAAAACTATAAAATAAAGATTTTAGTGAAGTGAATCAGTTAAGTGTTGGCTCCAAAAAAGTGATTCAGTGAAGTGATGTGACAGTACATGATTGTTTAAATTTAGTGAAATGGAAAAACATTAGATCATGCGTAGTGGGCGTTTTGGGGGGGGGGGGGCTTTATGGGGCGTTTTGGCCACCCATAGCGCTGGGAACACCGCCCCCGCCGGCGCTATGGGGGCGTTTTGGTTGGTCTCGTTGTGGAGATGGCGAGAGATGAACCCTGTAAATCTCTCTGCAAATCTCGTTGTGTGTTTTATTATTATTATTATTATTATTATTATTATTATTATTATTTAGGGGAAATGGATTTAAATACTTCCAACTATCGCCTATTGACGGATAATACTCCCAACTTTCACTTCGGCCATTAGCACTCTCAACTTACAACTTATTTTCTTCCATCACCCCAAAACTAACGGAGGTATAACCTTAAGGGACCTTTTTTAAAATTATTATTATTATTATTATTATTATTATTATTACTACATAGATTGTCCTTTATTTATTATTCAAATTGCACATTTTGTCTCTTCTCTTTCATTTGCAATCATTCTATCCTTTATTTTCTCAATTTGCTACACCCTTTGTCCTTTAGCCTAACTAGGTTAAAAAAAGTTGGTTAACTTTATTTTCTAACTTTACACTTTTAGCCCCTTTAGTTTTGATCGAACCCTAACCCTTGCACCCATTTTGATTAACCTCGAATTCGACCACGGTAATTAAGAAATCATAGGGCTATTATAGAACATCAAATTCCGATCAAAACCATATATAACATGATACTTACGTGTTTGTTTTAAAGGTGTAATCGACCGATTGAAATTACAACTCGGTTGCTCTTGTTCTTCAAATTGTGAACGATTTAGTGGATGTTTTTTATATCTTTTGTATAGAACTGATCGATTATGAAGTATGAATCTATACAAGGTTCCAATTTATAGTATAATCGACTGGTTTTACAAATGGGTTCGTTAAAGTTTTAAATTCGGAAATTTTTTACGCGTGATTTTTCATATGTTAGTGCGGATTTCCAAATGTTAGTGCGATTTGGATCCAGAAACAGGTGGGTGTGCTCAGATCTGAGTTTGGGTGCGATTTGAATGAGTAGGATCCGTTTTTGTTAACGCGGGTCAAGTTCGGTTCGGATTTTGACCCGTTTTTTGATCCGATTTGTATAAGTTGAATTCAATATATGTTTTTAACAAGTTTCAGTCAGGTTTCATGTTTTTCGGGTTATCTTTGATGTGAATTCGCTTAACTTCGGTTATATATAGGTGTGTGTGTATGTTTATATATAAAATGAGTTTTTGTAAAAACAATATATGTTTTTCATCAATCGTTTTATTTCAAAATTATGGTTTTGATCGGAATTTGATGTAGTTTAAAAGCCCTATGATTTCGTTTCATGCCACGCCTTAGTTTCGTCGTTTTATTCGGAGTTAAGGCTTAGGAAAACTACAAAGGCTAAAAGTGTAAAGTTATAAAATAAAGTTAACCAACTTTTTTAACTTAGTTAGGCTAAAGGACAGAAGGTGTAGCAAATTGAGAAAATAAAGGATAGGATGGGTGCAAATGAAAGACAAGGGACATAAGGTACAATTTGGGTAATAAATAAAGGACAATTTGTGTGATTTTGTCTTATTATTATTATTATTAGTCGGGAATACTGTAAAAATTATTTCATTTCGCTTCGCTAATAAAATTCTGCCAAAAATTAGTCATCATGTTATAACTTAACAAAATAAAGTTCCAGGAGGAACTTGGAAACAAACATAAAGGAATACATAATAGGGAGTTGAAGAAAAAAAACCTAAGACAACAAAAACACGCCAAAACATCCACTACTTAGAAGCGTACACTTAATCCAAAGAAGCGTCTTCTATGTCTTCAAAGGTTGAAGATATCATCATTCTAGTTCCTCCACATGAAGAGCATATCCATATAACAAAGAGAAAATTTCTTGCTCGGTTTTGTGATGGAGACTATGGTAAAAGAATCCACCATCTTTTAATTGGAGTCGACCAATATAATCACAATAATTGATTATTGCTTACTTGTTCCCTAAAAGGCCATGAAGGGTTAGGATAGTTTCTTCCTCTTGCATAGAAAATGTTCCTTTGTTTAATCCTGGTCCAAGATAATTAATCTATCTAAATTTGCAACTTTTCCATTCCTTTGCAAACCTGAAAGCATTTAGATGATGAAAGGTAATGTATGGATTTATTTATTTAGCATCTTTACATCCACATCCATGTCTTCTTGCTTGATTTGTCTTCAAAGTACATGGGATTACCTGAAGCAAAAAGTCCATGTTGCTCTCAGCTTGCAGTTTCTGAAGTTGTGGGAATTGGCATTGAGATATCCTAAAAAAGACCCACAAATTCAAGATCCATAAATGGAAAGGTTTAAGAAAAAAAAAACTCAAAACTTTGTCGCAACATTCAATTTAAAAGACATTACAAACCTTATAATCAGAGATGTTGTATACTCAATAATGTGTCCTTAAAGTTGATGAACAGCAGCCATGGCTTCTTGTTTTATTTTTTTGTACAAAGTTTAACTTACCGTTCTTGATATGAAGTGTATCTGCTAAAGTAGCTATGGCTTACTCTCTTTAACACAATAGGATAGTGACTTACTCGTGCTATTGCTACCATTCGCACCACAAAAGCGTCATGTTTGGTATTTGTGGTGTTGAAAGGAAACCCAATCATAATCTTTTTGAACATTAAAGAAACCGAATCATTTATAGTCTTTGCAAACCCAATCAAAAGCTTCATTTTTTTTTGCTTGAAATACAGTAGTATTACAATTATGAGTGAAAACATATAAACTACAAACAAAGAATGGCATAACTAATTGTATACAAACTTCAATAAAAACAGTATATGCATACCAACTGTTGCAATTGATTCATCTTTGATTTGGCGGTAGCTTTTACGAGTCCAAAGAATAGGATATATGAAAGTCTTTGGTCGCTGGAAGGAATTGTGCTAAGACTATATTTAACCCTGTTATTTATTAACATACAATTAACATTTCTTCGTATTCAAAATCGTGACCAACTCACTTGACTCGACCAGATCATAGATCACTAACAAAACAGGAAATAGTCCAATACTAACCGGGTATTTATGTTGTAGCTTCTTCATCCGCAAGGCTACATCAGGCCGGAAGCTAGAGAAAAGTACAGGTCTTTCTTGGGCGTTTTCGTATGCCACCTAAACCATACATTACAAATGATTAATAAACACAAAATGGTAACTATTAACACGAAACGAAAGACAGCTGCTTTTTAAGTTGTGTACCTTCAAGATTACTTCAAGAACATGAACAAGATACTCTTGTTCATAAACAACATAATCATCAAATTTCAACTCAATGTTGAATCCCAAACAAGGGTTTCCTTTTTGGAAAGATTATGCTAATGTTCAAGAATGATCATCGATCTCGACGTCCCAACGCACAATGTTTCCGTTATATTTCCTCATCAAAGACTTGCCCACCTCATCTGTTGCTCTCTGAGGACCATAACTGAAGAGCTCATCCAAAGTCAGATAGATGACTCGCTTTTCAACTACATTACCCTGAAAATACCCGATCAAATACGTAAATTCCAAAGAAATGAAATTCATCAAATATGGTTAAAATGAATTAAAAGGAACCGCAATCTGCAAAACTATATTGGTTTAAAATATTTTGTGATTTAAATAATGATACTAAAGCTAACCGACAAATTATAGTGATTAAACATTAATCACTATCCTGATATTGGACAAACATATTAAAGGATGAATGATAAATGATCATAAATCAAATAAGAAAATAATAACTATAATAGATAATAAACTCGTTGAACACATAAAGAAACTTACATTCTCTTCAAAGATGATGAAATTATTGTGGAAAATAATCGACGTGTCGTCTTTCGTCACCTACAAAACGATGAGAGTTCCTCTAATCTTGTTTCACATCTAAATGTATTTTGTTTTCTAGATCTCTACAATAACAAAATAAAAACATGTACATATAATCAGACATTCAGATCCATTGTCAAATATAGCATTTCATCGAACAAAACGTTTTAAAAACATAAAGTAACATAAAAAACTTATATGTGGCAAACAGAGAACGAAAGAGAAAAAAAATACCTGAACATCAAATTCAATGAAATCCAGAGGATGATTAGCAGCTTTATTAAACGAAAGAATAGAGTTCTCTTTAAAAGTCTTCATTCTCTTATCGGTTGACTGCAAGATATTCATGCCATGACCACGGTGACCGACCACCGTGAATTTAGGTAAACCTTTTCGTACATTACTCACATCCAATTCTGTTCAATAAACACAATCAGCCAATTCGTTAAAAGAACTCTATTATAATTAACCATACCGTTAATAAAGCATAAACGATAAACCTACAATTGGTCCAACCGCAAACAACAAAGGCAAAGAATAGATATCAAAGAACAATAAACATACCTTCATTTGATGTCAATTAGCACAACAACAAAGCACTGCAAAACCCTAAAACACAAACAACAAATCAACAACGTAATTGAGAGATGAACTTGAAAAGAGAGAGAAAAATTACTGGTAATTAATTTCAAATGCTTTAAAATTCTCCATTAATGCCGATGATCAGATGAAATGGAAATGTAAAGTGAATCAAGGTTGTGCATTCATTGTTGGAGTTACATGAATTAATGTGAAGCCATCATTTTCTGCAGAACGGTTTCAAAGTTGATTGGGAATAAGTTGCATTCTTCATTTGTACTATTGGTAGGCAAGGTTGTATAGAGGGGCATAAAAGGAACAAAAGAGGTAAAAATTAGGATATTACACTTGTGACTTTTCAAATACCATCTTAACTTTGTCAAATTGGACACATTTGTCCATCACTCCCTCTTTATAATGTAGTATAGATTATTATTATATATAGACACACACACACACATCTTTTGATCTTCATCATCTTCCATCACAATCACCTCACCTTCCACCACAACTACCCACCACCTCATCTCACAACCACCACACATAGAGACATAAACTCTTTCTCTCTCTAACACACACACACACACACGCGCAGAGAGAGACACCACAATCATTGTTGATTATTGAAGAAATGCCTCCTAGGAAGAAGCCGACCAAAGCCAGCACCACCACCACCAGTGGATTGAAGAAATCAAACCAAACCCAACACTACCACCACCAACAATCCTCCCAAAAACCAACTAAATTCGGCATCCAACACTTCTTCGATCGCCACACACAAAAACAACAACAACCACCACCACCTGACTCTAATCAATCCTCCACAGTAACGGTTTTCCACTTCCCAATCAACCTAATTCCAGCAGTTCTCATTTAGGGATAAATTGATAATAATAATAACCTGTCTCAAAGTAATCCTACAGAGGATTTAATACCTGTTATTGATTGTAGTGGGAATCAGTTGGAGGTTTCCCCTTGAGTTTTGCAAGTCTGTTCCTCGTAAAAGAGTTAAGTTTTCTCCTAGGATGGTAGATGATGGTGAGGTGGATTGGTAGTGGTGTTGGTGGCAGATGGTGGTGGGGTGGGGTGGTGGCAAATGGTGGTTGTGTTTTAGAGAGAGGGGGGTCTGTCACCAGAAGAGGGGGGTTGTTTGGAATTTAAAATAAAAAGTTTTAAAAAAGGTCCCTTGAGTTTAGGTTTTTACATTTTAGCCACATAGACTATCCCTTAACTTTAAGTTTTTACATTTATGCCACGAAAACTAACTAGGTTAGACATCCGTTAGTTTTGGGGTGATGGAAGAAATTAAGTTGCAAGTTGGGAGTGCTAATGGCCAAAGTGAAAGTTGAGAGTATTATTCGCCAATAGGCGATAGTTGGGAGTATTTAAATCCATTTCCCCTTATTATTATTTTTATTATTATTATTATTATTATGACCATGATGATGAAGTTGTTGATGATGAAGCTGTTGATGATGAAGACAGTGGTGGATGTGATGATTGTGACGGTGGTGGCTGTGATGGTTGTGACGGTAGTGGCTGTGTTGTTGATGATGAAGACAAAGTGTGATGGTTGTAGCGGTGGTGGTTGTGATGTTGATGATGAAGACCCAAACTTTACACATATTATTGATCTGAAACGTGTGTTTTCTAACTGTTTTTGTGGTAATTTATCAATTGATAAGGTGGGTCATTTTTATTTGTGTTGATTTAAGTTTGGTTTGTTTGGATTTGTTTAATTTTGTTGCATTTGGAAATGCCCAATTTTGTTACAGTGAGGTTTTAGGTTAGGTTAGTTTGTGTGTTGTTGTTTATTTGATGGAAACTTTGTAGAATATGTGTTGAATCTTGTTAGATCATGCGTAGTGACCGTTTTGGTTCTTTTAATGTTATTATTACTATTATTTAAATAAAAAACAATAATTAAGTAATAATTACCTAATCATTTATAAAGCTCCATGGAGCCTTTTCCCACTACACCCTTATTTTCCCATAAAGCCTCATTGAGCCTCTTTATAATATTTTGTTCCTCATAAAACCGTATGAAGCCCCCACTACTAGGGGTGAGCATAGGTCCAAACCCGACCCGACCCGACCCAAACCCGACCCGAACCCGAATCCTACATATAATCAGAACCGACATGAGACCCTAATCCTAGGTTCGGTCTTCGGTTCCTTATCGCCCGGTTCCACTCGGTCCATGGTACAAGACCCGACCCGACTTCTTCTTCCCTGATTCTGTGAACTTCACTTTCTTCCGACCGATTTTCAGAGGTTAGTATCCTGTTTTTATACATATAATTCATCGATTTATTGCATATTTGTTTTTGAAATGTGGGGGTGTAAGAAATGGTATTTTTTTTTGTAATTTATTTGGCAAATGTTGTTACTTTAAATCAGGATTCTGTAGTTCATCGATTTTCAAATGTTGTTACTTTAAATCAGCTTTTAGTTTGCTAATTACTTGGTTTGATTGTGTTTGTTTGGTATGTTTGATTAGTTGGTATGTAGAATATGTTTGCACACCAAGTGCTCGATAGAATGCCTAAGTGAAAAAACTAAAAAATTTGTAAGAAATAAATTAGAAAACCAAAAGATCGTTCATAGTTGTTCTAGTTCATAGTTCATACGTATCAAGAAAGTAAGAAATAAAAAAGAAAGTACGAAACAAAGTAATAAACCAAGTATCGAAACAAGTAAACAAAACGACCAAAAAACTTGATTGACTTCAACTTTTCAACATTCATCCGCAAGCACCGCTTAATCAAGCTCCACATTCAGTATCCGGATCAACCTTATCATATATTTCTACAAAAAAAAATTACAACAATAGATAAAACACACATAACACGACTTAAAGATGTGTATGTAAAAATACCTTTTCCAATGTCATCAAATTCTGTTGGGTCTTCGTTAAAGTTTATCTTCTTAGCAGAGGCACGAATCCAGTCCTCTGAACATATTAGTGACTCTACAACCGGGGGTGACAAAGAAGTTCGATAAGTTTCGACAACTCTTCCGCCTGTGCTAAAAGCTTCCTCTGAAGCAACACTGGAGACCGGGATAGCCAAAATATGTACGATAATAATAATGGATAACAAGTTAATTGGCTAAAGGTATCATACTTATAAGTAATATACGTAAACTATTAAACATACCTTTTGCCATTTGTGCTAAAATTGGATATTTTGAAGATGCAGCCTTCCACCAATCTAGAATATTGAATCCCTGATAACTGTTCTCCTCAGCGTCCTCAAGGTACCTATCCAGTTCTGATTTAGTGGCATATGAGGAAGAACCACCATCCGCTTTAAATTCCGTTAAAAAGTCATCATCGTCTTGTGCATCTTGTTCAAAGTTCCTCTGACTTTGTGAAACTTTATCTGAACTTTGGGTTTCACTTTTTGATTCATAGTCTTTAAACACCAACTTCAGTTCGCCCATTATACTGTCAACAATAATTTTAACCTTTTTCTGAATATCATTTTCTGTCTCATCTTCTTTCTGTTCAGCTTTTAATATTCTTGTAAAACCAAATTTAATCACACGCATCTTCAATCTAGGATCTAAAATAGCTGCAAAATACATAATGTAATTAAAACTTTTGCCATTCGGCAAATTCCTCCAGTACCTGTCAAACTTCGCAAGCATCATATTACCCATAACTCTACTACTCGTCGCAGCTATCAATTTCCTTAGATGCTTGTCTATCCCCATAATATCATTAAAGAATAAGTTAGCAGTCACAGATTTTGAAGCAGAGGCGTTGGTGGTTTTACGCTGAAACAATTCTAACACACCTGCTAATTCTCTCGCGTAATCAAAGTCTGCCATTGTTGGACAATTTTCACCCAAATCATTTCTATAACTCTTGTCCACAAATCATACTTGTAAAACGCCTTCTCTAACTTTTCAGCCTTGTCCAACATCTCCCATGTGGAGTTCCATCTAGTAGGCATATCTACACTGAGTAATGCCTTGCTTTCGAGCTTTTCTGTCTTGACACACTTTTTAAACGTGTCCAACCTCTGAGGAGATAATCTAATATAGCGAATCGCGTCCCTGATACGATCTATACTACTGGACCCTTCTTTTAATCCGTCTTTCACAATTAAATTGATAATGTGGGCCATACATCGGATGTGTAAATATCTCCCGTCTAACAAGAGGCCTTTTAACCTACTTTTCACAAACTCTAAAGCAACATCATTAGCCGAAGCATTATCTGCTGTAATGGTCAACACATTTTCAATATCCCATTCTTTTAGACACTTAAGCAGGGCCCTACCTATATCATCTCCTTTGTGGCTAAATATTTGCTTAAAGTTAATGATTCTTTTATGTAACACCCAATTGTCATCAATAAAATGACAAGTTACACACATATAGTTCATGCGCTGGTTTGAGGTCCAAGTATCTGTGGTTAGGCACACTCGTTTGCTACTCTTTGCAAAGAAAGATTTAAGCTTAGCTTTTTCCTCTAAAAATATGTCAACCACATCCCTAGCAATGGTAAACCTACTAGGCATCTTAAAGTTAGGACTAAAGCTTTGTATAACCCTTCTAAATCCCTCACGTTCAACAGATGAAAACGGTTGCTCATCTATAATAACCATCTCAGCTATGGCTTTTCTACTTGCCTTCTCACAATATTTCCAAGATTTTACCTCACAAGTCCCGTCCTCACCATCATTTTTTTTGAGAAATATATTGCTTTGGTTTTTCAAGTAATCAGGGTGTTTTTCACATCTCTTACTATGTTTACCTAATGAAGAGGTGCCGTTTTTTACCGGGTCAGCCGCAAATTCTTTGGAACAGTGCTTGCATCTTGCCCTTTGGTTGCCATCCTCGTCTTTAAACTTCTCAAAATCATCCCAAACATTAGACTTTGTCTTTCCCGGTTTTTTTGAAGTAGAGCCTCCCGTTTTCTTGGTACCAGCGGTTTTACTTTTCTGTTTTGGAATTTGTGATTCAACTTGTGACTTCCTCTTTTGGCTTCCGTGCGATTCGTCGCTTGATAAATTCTCGATATTAGTTGAATCCATCTATTTATAATCAATACAAAAAAAAAAACGAATGTTAGCTGTTAACATATATAAAATTTGAAGTAGTTGTTAAGTAAGAACACAAGGTGCTTGATAAATAATTAAATATCTTTATCTATGTTTCAATATCCTAACTCCTATGCAAACTACTCTAACTCCTATATTTGGAGGTTTCAGTTCAATAGCACTCATAGTCATAGGTCTAAGAAGGCATGTTCAAAATTGAGACAATTTTGTCATCAGCGGATCAAATAGTACAACATTCCACCAAATAGCACAAAGTACCACATTGCAATTACATCCCCACTATTGTTAACTATAATAGTGCAGAATTTTTAGTCATAACATGCAGAATTTTAACCATAATAGTGCAGAATTTTAACCATAATAGTGCAGAATTTTAACAATAACATGCAGAATTTTAACCATAATAGTGCAGAATTTTAACAATAACATGCAGAATTTTTAGTCATAACATGCAGACTTTTAACCATAATAGTGCAGAGTTTTGAAACAATATAACAGCAGCCTTTTGACCCATTAGAATTTTAACCATAATAGTGCAGAATTTTAACAATAAAATGCAGAATTTTAACCATAATAGTGCTTGTATTATTATCACATTACTGCAGCAAGCTTGACAACCCGTATTGACCCATTAGATTCATAAATCAGCAGCCTTTTAATTTAATATAATGCAGCGAACAACAGTTCAGAATCTGATTCATATGCATCAGAATATGATTATAAAATTAACATATATATATAACATTTACCTGGCAGTTCAGCAGTTAATCACAACAGCAGGTCAGCAGCAGCAGCACAACAGCAGGTCAGCAGCAGCAGCACAACAGCAGGTCAGCAGCAGCAGCACAACAGCAGGTCAGCAGCAGCAGCCTAATGTCTGTTTTACTGTTTTTATTGTATGCATTGATCCGTAGGTATATAACTTATATAGGAAAATTATGAGATATTAGATAAACATTTATTTATTAGGAAAAGATTTATCTCAAATTTAAAAGATATATCCTAAATTTAAAGATATGGAATAATGGACGATAATATGAGAATAATACCTTAAAAAATATTTATAAGGAAATTAGTTATAATAATTTATTTTATAGGATAAGATTTTGCATAAATTTATTTTATAGGAAAAGATTTTCCATGCTCTAGCCAAAAGCTTCCTGAATTCATCATTGTAGGAAGACCAACGAGTTCTGTTGTGCATGAATGCATATCGAACTGTAGAAAAACAAGGGGATTTATCATGGTGGAAAGTTTTATAGCTAGAATCTAGATCATAGATGTGACTATTAGAACGCTACAAAGGATGAGGGTAATCCGATAAAATGACACTTATTTTGAAACTTATGAATAATCACACAATTGTATATAGTTTCATTAGCCATAATTAATAAGTGGGTGTGGGGGGCGTGAAGCCCCTTCAGACATGTGCGCCATGACGGTAATTTTGATGAAGCATGGTTAGTTCATCGTTAGCGGTAGTAATTAAGTTGATGCAAATAATTCAACAATTGAAACTTATTGCTATTAAGTTGGTGGCAATAACTTATGTGTGTATTCAACTAATCAGGTCAATTTGTTGATGTAACCATTAAGGAATAGATGAGCAATTAACCAAATTCTTAAAGCGCAATCCGCAATTAAAAACATAATGTTGATACGATACTGATATCAAGACATAATATTAAATCAACTAGTCTCAAATCTCAATTAAAAACCAAAAACAAAAAGCCTTCATCTTCATCTTTTCCATATCGCTACTCAACCGCTCGCTCGTCAACATTATATTCTGCAAAATATATATATATATATATATATATATATATATATATATATATAAGTATTATGATGAAACCAATATTAAATTGTAAAAAGCTTATAATATTTAATTACCAAGGCATTGCGGACTTTTTATAAGGTGTTTTTGCAGTGTCGCTATTCCGCATTTAGTCGGGTCAGCAAAATACACTATTTCGCAATTTCTGCATCTTGCCGCTTTATTCCCAGCCGCATCAATAAATTTTTCAAACACCGCCCAAACTTCAGTCGACGTAATTCTTCTTCGATCCATCTTAGCTTGTTAAAAAACAAAAAACAAAATTAAGAAACCAAATACATATCGAGTATTCAGCATTCAGTTTTGAGTGGTCTGTTGATTCTCTTCATCCCTTTGGCTGCAAACATATTTGGCTGGGAACATAATCCGTAAAACATTAAGAAATTATGTTTGCAGCCTAAATAAACATAATCAGGACCCTGATGCTTTTTTAACATCAAGGCAAGGCTGCAAACATATTTAGATCAATTTTGACACTGATAAAAAATCATAAACATGCGTTTATAATCTGGTTTATAAACCGAACAGCATAATTATTATGTTTGCAATAAAAATTGTGTTTGCAACCTAAATAAACATGCGTTTATTATCTGGACAGAAACGATTCTGATTTATTATCAACAAATACATGAATAAATACCGAAAATATATATGCAATAAGTTTAATAATACCATATTACCTGGTCAAAACTGATAGAGAATATTCTGATTTATTGATTTGCAGGTTGGAAGATGGTTGCAGAGCAGGAAGATGGTTGCAGAGCAGGAACAATTCGACAGCAGGCAGCAGCATTCATGAATAGGTCAAGTTTATATTAGATAATGTATATCTTTTAGGGGTGACCTATTATTAGCTGTTAACAGGCTTATAGGCCCATGGATTGGCGCCTAAATTAGTTCCAGTTAGTTATTTTGGGTCTTTTTTTCGGGTCTTTCGGTTTTGCCTCGGTTCATGGTGGCCTAGACCCGACCCGACCCGAGAACCGGTTATAGCAAATATGCAGGACCGATTACAGAACCAACATAGCAGGTTCGGTCCGGTTTAGGTGCAATTTCGGGTCGGGTCTCGGTCTTTTTTCGGTCCGGTCCATTTATGCTCACCCCTACCCACTACCCATGCCTTTAGTGATTAACCCTCCCACCCTTAAACCAATTCAATTCAATCCAATGTGAAACTCATTCAACTCAATTTCAATCAAGCTTTTAAAACATGAATGAATACAAACAAGCTACTACACTTGACATGTTGACCCTAGTCTATCCAATCGATGGAAGTAAATAGCGAGTGAGGAAGAAACAAAGCGAGCTGACTCGGAGGGGAAAGAACAAGGGGGAGTAAATTGTCATTTTGTCAAGGAGACCTACCACAGCGTTAAGTAGTAGGGAAAGAGACTTTATTTTGAAGGAATTTACTAAGAAAGAGAAAAACATAAAAACCAACTCTCTCTCTCTCTCTCTCTCTCTTTCGTCTCTCTCATAAATTAGGGTTTTCAACATCATCATCCTCCTTTAAAGGCTGGCTGATAGATAGATCTGCACTGTTTCGCCTCTCAAAATCCCTTCATCTCCTTCCTTAACGTATGTCTTTCTATCTATCTATCTATTATACATTTTCTTTTCTTTCTTTCTACTTTATCTTTCCTCTACTGCTCTCTCTTCTTCCTTCCTTCCTCTCTCTTTCATTCTCTCTTCTTTCACTTTACTTTTCTTCAATCTCTTGTACGATTTTTCCTATACTTTACAGTTTTTTTTTAAGAAAACCTGTCATACTCATAAGCAAAATAAATAATAATAATAATAAATGAATAAATAAATAGTAATTTAAAAAAATAAAGAAAAAAAACCCACATCGGAATTTTGGATGTGGTTTTTTCTTTATTTTTTTTGCTTATGGATATGACAGGTCACGGATGGAATAATGTATATTTTTTTTAAATATGTAAAACATGCATTAGAATAGTGATGTGTTTTTATTTTTCTTTACCGGAGTTTTTGGTAGTTTTTGTTTTCTTTTTTAAACTTTTTTGAACATTTTGAAAGGTGTTTTGTGTGATTTGTTTATGGATGTTTATGTTTATAGATCTTAAGATTAGTATGTTGTTGTAAATGTATGTGTTTTGCTGAAGGTCTGTTGTTTGAAGTTTTTTAGGAATATGTGTAGTGTAGGGTTTTGATGTGTGATTATGCTGTTTGATTTGTTATAATAATATGTGTTTTGTTTTATGGTGACAAAGCTGACAGTATAGTGTAGAGTTTTGATGTGTAATTATGCTATTTGATTTTTAATAAAATAAAATGTTTTATTATTATTATTATGGTGAGTAAGCTGACAAGGGTTTATGTTTGTTTTAGGTATCATAATGGTGAGAAAGAGGAGAACTGAAGGTCCTAGTGGTGGTGAAAGCTCTGAGGGACAGGAGGCTGGTTCGGGTCAAGGCAGTGGTGCTCAAAGACAACCGCCACAACAGTATCAACAGCAGCAGCAGCAGCAACAGCAAGGTGGTGGTTATCAGGGAAGAGGTGGCGGCTATCAAGGAAGAGGACAAGGTGGTGGTTATCAAGGAAGAGGGCAGCAGGGTGGACAAGGTGATTATCAGGGTGGACAAGGCGGTTACCAGGGCGGTTACCAAGGCGGACAGGGTGGCCAGCCTCAAGGAGGAAGAGGTTGGGCTCAAAGGGGTGGACATGGTGGTGGAGGGCAACACCGAGGTGGCGATCCTCAGCAGTATTATGGTGGGCCGCCTGATCAACCTCAACAGAGGGCGCCTAGAGGAACTGCTCCACCTCAGCGACGTGGTGGACCTGGACCTCAGTATTCTGGTGGGCCTTCTAGGACGCCCGCTCCCGAGCTGTACCAAGCAACACATGCTCCTCAACAGCCTGTGGTGGCATTGCAGCCAATGACACCTGGAACACCAGTTCAAGTGCATGCTGAGTCATCTTCTAGTAAGCAGATGGTGGAGGAGTCAGCGGAACAGTTTCAGCAGCTATCAGTGCAGCAAGAAGAGCCCAGCCAGATTGTTGCTGCTCCTGCCTCCACTAAATCCATGAGGTTTCCGTTGCGTCCAGGAAAAGGTCGCGTAGGAGAAAGCTGCATTGTCAAGGCTAACCACTTCTTTGCTGAACTGCCTGATAAGGATTTGCACCAATACGATGTGAGCTTTTGTTTTTGGCTATTTGTTGTTGCATTTTTAATATTGGAGTTTTAAACTGTATTCATTGTTTTGAATTGTGTAGGTGACGATCAACCCTGAGATGACATCACGTGGTGTGAATCGTGCTGTAATGGCACAACTGGTGACTCTGTACAGGGACTCTCATCTTGGCAAGAGGCTTCCTGCATATGATGGAAGAAAGAGTCTGTATACTGCTGGGCCTCTTCCTTTTGTTTCAAAGGAGTTTAAAATTACGCTTCTAGATGAGGATGATGGTTCTGGCAACGCCAGGTCTGCATATGTTATATTTTTCCATTTTCAATCACTTGAATAGTGTATGTGATTGAACTTGTATTTGAACGAATATCTTTCAATTTTATTCAGGAGAGAAAGAGAATTTAAAGTTGTGATCAAACTGGCTTCACGTGCGGATTTGCATCATCTTGGATTGTTTTTAGCAGGGAGACAAGCAGATGCGCCACAAGAAGCGCTTCAGGTTCTGGATATTGTTTTACGGGAGTTGCCTACCAATCGGTATGTTGTATACTTTTAGTTTTGATTGATGTCCTCATGTTTATATAATGACAAACTGATTAATTATTTGGTTGTAATTTTCATAGGTACACTCCTGTGGGACGATCATTCTATCATCCTGATCTGGGTCGTAGACAACCACTTGGTGAGGGTCTCGAAAGTTGGCGTGGGTTCTATCAGAGCATAAGGCCTACACAGATGGGGCTGTCTCTGAATATTGGTTAGTCTGTTAATTTGGTTTTTGATTTATATTTACAGTTTATTATGTATAATAAAGTTTTTACCACAGCTTCTAACCATGTTATTCTTGAATATTTGTTCAACCGATGTAATTGTATGACTTGATGATATGCAGATATGTCTTCAACTGCATTCATTGAGCCACTTCCTGTGATTGACTTTGTGACACAGCTTCTGAATAGGGATGTTTCTGCAAGACCATTGTCTGATTCTGACCGCGTAAAGGTAACTAACTGCTTTTAGTTTTTCTAAAATTTTAAACTGCTAGACAATGCTTTGCCAGAAGTGATGTTACCGACATTATTATTGACTTTTTCTCTCATTTTTACTTTCACTAGATCAAAAAGGCACTAAGAGGAGTCAAAGTGGAAGTTACTCACCGTGGAAACATGCGGAGGAAGTATCGAATATCTGGTTTAACATCTCAGGCGACACGAGAACTGAAGTGAGAACTATTCCTTACTTTGCATTTATGTTTTTTTTTGTGGTGACTAAAGCATGACATGCTTTATTCCTTTGTTATGTTACAGTTTCCCAGTTGATGAAAGAGGCACACTGAAGTCGGTGGTTGAGTACTTCCGAGAGACTTATGGGTTTTCTATTCAACATGTGCAGTGGCCGTGCCTGCAAGTTGGCAATACTCAGAGGCCAAACTACTTACCTATGGAGGTTTACATTACTTCATTTTCTCTCCTATGATAATTTAAACTGAGAGGCATTGTAATGTTTTTTTTTTTTAAATTTCAGGTCTGCAAGATTGTGGAGGGCCAGAGGTACTCCAAGAGGTTAAATGAGCGACAAATTACTGCCCTTCTCAAGGTCACCTGTCAGCGCCCCCAGGAAAGGGAGGGGGATATTCTCAAGGTGTGTTTTTTTGTTTCAAGGGTTTTTTTCTAAGCTTGATAATATCAATCCATTTACTAATGTTTGCAACTTTGCACTGATTTTTGTTTTATTTTGTCTTTGACGGGTAAAATTAAGAAGTTCAGTGAGAAGTGGTCGAACCAAAATTACAAACTAATCATACAGACAACTAAATTATTTTTATTTAAAATGTTTAGATTATTATTGTAACAAAATTGTTTTTGTAATCGCATCCTAACTAAGTTATTGCTGGACTTGTCCATCTTACCACTTACTAAAATCTGTAAACTGTTTCATTTTCTCTCTGGTGGCTTTGGTTCACTTACATGTGCCTTACTTCTGCAGACTGTGAGACACAATGCTTATGGACAGGATCCCTATGCCAAGGAGTTTGGGATAAAAATTAGCACACAGCTAGCATCCGTTGAAGCCCGAATTTTACCTCCTCCCAGGGTAAATGAGCGAGCTTTTTTAATTATGTTTTTTAATCACCATTTGCTTAGTATTTTACCTGCTTGTTTAGCTTAAATACCATGATACTGGCCGTGAAAGGGACTGTCTACCTCAAGTTGGGCAATGGAACATGATGAACAAGGTAGCTTTTTCTGTAGCTTGTTTATAAATGTGCATTTTTATAATTGCATTTACATTTGAACATATACAATTGTTATCTATTGTCAAAGATGCATAATGGTGTTAAACTTTGGCATTTGTGACAGAAAATGGTCAATGGTGGAACAGTCACAAATTGGATCTGCATAAACTTTGCAAGGAATGTTCAAGATAATATTGCCCGTAACTTTTGTTTTGAGCTCGCACAAATGTGCAATACTTCTGGCATGGTATGGTCAACAAGACTGTTTAATCTGTTTATATTCGCGTTTAACTCAAATGGTTGACTGTTAGGTTATTTATTTACTTTAAATTCTTTTTGCTTTTGCAGGCCTTTAATCCTGAACCTGTGCTTCCTGCACTTAGTGGCCGTCCTGATCAGGTCGAAAGAGTCTTGAAAGCTCGCTTTCACGATGCCATGACTAAACTTCAGTCCAATAGAAAGGAACTTGACTTGCTTATTGTCATTCTTCCGGACAATAATGGCTCTCTTTATGGTACTGAATTTTATCACATCGGAATTTGAAGTGTAAATGGGTGGCTTTGTTAATGGGTCAAATTGGGTATCTTTTTATACGAGCTGAACTTGAATTGGTAGATCTTTATTAACAATTCTCAATCATTTATATACAGATTACAATTTGATCTAAACTAAATTTAGTAAATATTTACAGTTTAATACCAAAAACTTCATAGTAGTAAGGTATATGCTAATAGAGCCGAGTCAAAAGACCTTTTATCAAAATTTTACATTTTTTATATAATTTTGCATCAATTCAGTGACATGTATTATTTGTTATAGTACATGTTCATTGAGTTTTGACTTCCTGTTTTATGCAAATTATCTTTTTATTTGACTTGAACACAACATAAATGAACCACTCAAAGTAAATGGGTTGATGACGCCACCTATATCTTGTTTTTTCTGATATTAGGGCCTATGTTTTAACAGTTTGCTGTTTATTTTTGCGCAGGGGACCTGAAAAGGATCTGTGAGACTGATCTTGGGATTGTGTCTCAGTGTTGTCTAACAAAACATGTATTCAGGATGAGCAAGCAGTATTTAGCCAATGTTGCATTGAAAATAAATGTCAAGGTTGGAGGAAGGAACACTGTTCTTGCAGATGCATTATCAAGGAGAATTCCTAATGTCAGTGATGTTCCAACTATCATATTTGGTGCTGATGTTACTCATCCTCACCCTGGAGAAGATTCTAGCCCATCGATTGCAGCTGTAAGTTTGTGTCTTTTCTTTTTACTCCAAAATGTTCTTTTTTTTTCACCTTGTTGATAGCTTTGAATGAATTGTAGGTTGTCGCTTCACAAGACTGGCCTGAGATCACTAAGTATGCTGGATTGGTTTGTGCACAAGCCCACCGCCAAGAACTCATTCAAGATCTGTTCAAGGAATGGCAGGACCCAAATAGGGGCAAAGTGTCTGGTGGCATGATCAAGTATGTTTAGTTTATGGCATATGCTCATATATGTTTTGAATTATTTTTTCGGTTATATTTATATTTTTTTAATCACTTTGCTTATGCGTGAAAAAACAGGGAGCTTCTGATATCATTTCGTAGAGCAACTGGGCAAAAACCTCAGCGTATTATCTTTTACAGGTATTCAGTTCTTTTACTCAATTGTTTTTGTTCCTACTCTTTTTTACAAAGATACGCTGCTCATGTATTGATGTACATCTGATTGTGAAGGGATGGTGTGAGTGAAGGACAATTCTACCAAGTTCTACTTTATGAACTCGATGCGATCCGCAAGGTACATACGATTGTCTTTTCCATCTTCATCGGTGTGCTAGGGTTGGTAACGGGTCAAAGCGTAAACTATTTTTTGGGTACAGCTAAGAAAGGGCTGGGTTAACTTGTAACACTATTTTTGTTCAGTCTTGTATTATTAGATTTTTTTAATTAATAATTTGTCATCAAGTCCTGTCCTGTATTTGTTCAAAGAAATTCTATTTGGAGACTGTTTAACCTTTGTTGTTATTAGGCTTGTGCTTCATTAGAGCCAAATTATCAGCCTCCAGTGACATTTGTTGTGGTTCAAAAACGTCATCACACTAGACTGTTTGCAAACAATCACAATGATCGTAGATCTGTTGACAGGAGTGGAAATATATTGCCTGGTATGCTATTTACCATATCCATCATATTATTTTACTACAGAAAAGTTCTTGTATAAATAGTTCTTATCCTAAAAATAGGCCTTAACGTTATAAGTGGAGGAGGGTTTTTTTTTAAAATTTTTCCCCAATCTTAGTAATGAAATCTAAAAAAATAATTTTGTTTAGTACTCTTGTCTTGGTTTTAAAAAGCGCGAAGCGCACAAAAGCGATGAGGTCTAAAACCGAGGCGCAAAGCGCAAATCGCAAAAGCGGTGGGCTTTTCGTACGCGAGGCGCAAAACAATTACATAATTTTTTTTATATATGCTATAGGTTTTTAGCATTATTTACTCAAAATATAGATACAAATAAGGTATATATGATTTAACTAAAATGTACAACCTTTTTAGCTATATGTATAACAATTTTAAGCACAAAAACATCATGTGTACAAAAAGCGCGCTTTTCTTGCGCTTTTTAAATGCGCTTTTTGCGCTTTTCGTGCGCTTTTTGCGCTTTTCTTGCGCTTTTTGCACACTGCTCGCCTAGGGTTACATAAGGCGCAAGGATTTGCGCCTAGGTGCGCTTTGCGCTTAAGCGCGCCTCAAGCGCGCTTTTTAAAACCAAGACTCTTGTAGAGTAATTACGTAATTACTCTAGTGTAAACTACTGTAATTACTCTATTAGTGTAATTATGCTATTTTTAAAATTTTTTTTTTATATTATTCATCTAGAAACCATGATTAAGCTGATGGGAAAAATAAATTCAAAAAAAGATTTTTCCCCCCTCTTCACTTCTCATGTTTAGTAGGTTAAAGCTCATTTGTATTTGATCCTTGACAGTTTTATTTATCTATATACTGCCTGACATGCTATCTGTTATATCATTCATTTTTTCTCTTATTTGATTACCTTTTTTATGATGTAATCCACAGGCACAGTGGTTGATTCGAAGATCTGTCACCCTACTGAGTTTGATTTTTACCTGTGTAGTCATGCTGGGATTCAGGTGTGTTCAGATATATGATTAAACGATTCTTTAGTTTTCAGACTCAGTTAGTATATAACTTCTATTGATGAAACAGGGTACAAGCCGCCCTGCCCATTACCATGTGCTGTGGGACGAGAACAGGTTTTCAGCTGATGACCTGCAATCACTCACTAATAATCTATGCTACACGTATGTTCATTCGTCTTTTTTACAACTTGCTAATTGCTTTTGTTTTTTTTTTGTTGCTTATGTTTGTTTTACATTTGCTTCAACAGGTATGCAAGGTGCACACGCTCTGTATCCATTGGTGAGTTTTGTGTTTCTTGCATAACAAGTTTGGCTCATGATTAATTTTCAAGCACGCATTGGGCTTTGGGCTCGGTTATATCAGTTTATATATAAAATTTGTCTATATTTATAATTATAGTTTTATATATAACATATAAAGAGGATCATGAAAAGTTGTGCATTAAAGTGAGCCTAGACGAGCTTGGTTGGCTATGGTTAATTCAATGCATCTTGACCCAGCTCAACAGATAAACCATGAACCGTGGAACTTTTTTTTGTGGTTTTTAATGTTTATTGTTTCACATGCAGTACCACCGGCATACTATGCACATCTAGCTGCTTTCCGGGCACGGTTTTACATGGAGCCGGATACATCGGACAGTGGATCCATGATCAGTGGTGCTGCTGGTCGTGGGGCTGGTGGTAGAAGCACACGTGTGCCAGGTTCGAATGCAGCGGTGAGACCTCTCCCTGCTCTCAAGGAGAACGTCAAGCGGGTTATGTTCTATTGCTAAATGGCTTGTCATATTTATTTTATGAAGTGAATGGGAATTATGGGATGATGACTCCTTATGTATTGCTGGATTGATTTGCTTGTTTTGTAACGTTTAACTTGAATTGGCTTTGATGTTATTGCTTGGATGTTTGATTGTATGGATTGCACTCTTTGATTATGGCAACAAAAAAATGGTTCTAGTGTTTATTTTTTTTCATATCAATGATTATTTATAATTTGAACCCGTTATATGTGATAAAGCTTCTGGTTACTCAAATTTTTTAATGTAAAATCCTGCAAAAAAATATTAATGATTTGTGTTTTTGATGCTTGTTATCTTTCAAGGTTCAAATGACTGACAAAGTTTTTTGTTTTAATTTTATATACTGTTATATGTAAAATTACTTTTTTGTTGAAGGAACCTAACTATGTATATTAATAAAATTTTCTTGGGACCAACTACATATCGGATTTCTCAAGTATATCGATACGTAATTGAACGTCGTAACGACTTTTCTCTCTCGTTTTGTGACCAGTAACCAAGGATTTGTAGTTCATGGTTGAGTACTATAACTTAGTGCTTTAGGTCAAATAGGCACTCAATCGATAACTAGACACTTGATCATGAATATTACGTTGGTTTCTCGTTTCTAAACCATCGATCGATGAATGATGAACGAAATGGTTTGGTTCAGTTGTAAGTTTAGGAGAATCTGTTGAGGAACAATTTAGGGAAATAGAGGATTCATTCTTTGTTACGATAAAATGGAAGAACACAGAACAGAGAGGGAAGAGCTCAATTCATTTCATCGATAACTACCAACTGACACATTAACGACTATTTAACAGACTACCGTTACAACTTTCTAATCAGCTCTCTCTAAACCCTCAACTATCTAACTATTACACAATCAGTCCCTGAGACTTATTATTGTTATTAACTATCAAAACATGACATAAATGGTCCCTCTAATCTTTTACTCGTGACAATACTCCCCCCTTAAGCATTCTTGACCTCAAGAATCAATGGGAAAATCAGGAAATTTCAACATAAACTCATCAGACACCATCCACGAAGCATCATGCAAAGGATGATTCTTCCACTGGACCAGAAACTTGACAACTGCTCTATTGCCTTGCTTTGCCAACTTCCTTTCCAATATCTTGAATGGTTGCATTCCACTATTAGCCACTTCAGGAATTGGATGGACCACCTCAGGAGGCCCCCCAGCCTTCTTCAACAAAGACACATGGAATGTTGAATGAATTTGAGATCCAGGAGGCAGGTCTAACTTATAAGTAGCTGGACCAATTTTAGCTACTATAAGAAAAGGCCCATAATACTTTGGAGACAACTTGGAATACTTGTGAGTTCTTAAAGTGGTCTGAACATATGGATGTAGTTTAAGATACACCCATTCCCCCACATTAAATGATCTTTCTGACCTGTGTTGATCAGCAAATTGTTTCATTCGATTTTTGGCTTTGGAAAGGGCTTGTTTTAGTGTCTCTACCATAGATTCTCTTGCTGTAAAAAAATCTTCCACAGCAGCAACATCAGTATCCAATGGAATGTGGGGTAAATGAATAGGAGGATCCATGCCAAACAAAGCCTTGTATGGAGTCATTTGAATAGCAGAATGCCAAGTAGTGTTATACCACCACTGTGCTAATGCTAACCATTTGACCCAAGTGTGAGGTTAAGTCATTACCATACACCTCAGATAGGTCTCCAAACACCGATTTAATACTTCTGTCTGACCATCCGTTTGTGGATGATAGGCAGTAGATAAGGCTTGAGAAATTCCTTGCAGCCTTAAAAATTCTTTCCAAAACTTACTTAGGAAGATGGCATCTCTGTCAGAAACAATAGTCAGTGGACAACCATGAATCTTAAACACATTGTCCATGACCACTTGAGCTACTTTCACAGCAGTATAAGGATGCTTTAATGGCAAAAAATGTCCATATTTAGTCAGTCTATCCACAATGACCAGGATAGAATCATACCCTTGGGAAGTAGGTAGACCCCCAATGAAATCCATTGAGATGTCTGAAAAAATGGTAACAGGAGTAGGCAAGGGATTCAGTAACCCAGGGGAGGCCACTGTTTCATACTTTGCCTTCAAACAGGTGTCACATTTCTTAACAAACTCTTTAATATCACTTGTTGCCTTCTTCCAATAGAACATATCTTTAAATCTTTGAAGTGTATTATGAATACCTGAGTGACCAGCTTGTGGAGAGGAATGACAAATGACCAAAATGTCCTTCCTTAGCTGCACATCATTGGGAATCCACAGCTTGTTCTTTCTTCTAATAAACTCCCCATCCCAAGTGTATTTATCAATGGAACCACCTTGTTGTAACTTCTGAATGATCTCTTGGGCTGCAGCATCTTGTTGTAAACTTTCTCTAATTCTTCCCAATAAAAGAGGTTCATAACTGGATAAGGCCATCTGAAATAATGCTGCACCATGAATTCTTGAGAGAGCATCAGCTGGCCCATTATCAACTCCTTTTTTGTAAACAATAGAATAATCATAGCCCATTAACTTGCTGAGCCAAGTATGTTGCAGGGGAGTAGTGATTTTCTGTTCTAATAGGTGCTTAAGACTCTTCTGATCAGTTCGAATAGTGAAATGCTTCAAAATTAGATACTGATGCCAATGCTTCACTGCCATAAGAATTGCAAGGAGCTCTTTTTCATACACTGATAAAGAACACTGTCTAGTTGATAAGGCCTTACTAACAAAAGCTAGTGGATGCCTATCCTGCATCAACACTGCCCCCAACCCTTTAGATGAGGCATCTGTCTCAATCACAAATTCTTTAGACCATTCAGGCAATGCTAAAACAGGTGCATGCATTAATGCCTGTTTCAACTGATCAAAAGCCTGTTGTGCTGCATTTGACCACTTAAATGCATCTTTCTGTAACAATGCAGTAAGTGGCTTTGCTATTGCCCCATAAGAAGAAATAAACCTTCTATAATAACCTGTCAAACCCAAAAAACCCCTTAATTGTTTGACAGTCATAGGAATAGGCCAATCCCTTATGACTTCTATCTTTGACTGATCAGTGGCTACACCTTCCTGTGAAATCACATGGCCTAAGTACTCTACCTTAGAACTAGCAAAGCTACATTTGGACTTCTTTGCTAATAACTGATTCTCTCTAAAAATCAACAAAACTTCCCTTAAATCCTTCAGATGCTGCTGAAAATCTTTACTATAAATCAGGATATCATCAAAGAAGATTAATACCTTTTTTCTCAGCAATGGTTTGAAAACAGCATTCATAAGGCCTTGAAAAGTGGCAGGGGCATTAGTAAGTCCAAAAGGAAGTACCAGAAACTCAAATAAACCTTGATGAGTCCTGAAAGCAGTCTTATGAATGTGATCTTTGTGCATTCTTATTTGATGATAGCCAGACCTCAAGTCTAACTTAGAAAACACAACAGCCCCTCCCAATTCCTCAATCAACTCTTCTATCAAAGGAATAGGGAACCTATTCTTGACAGTATTCTCATTCAGCTTCCTATAGTCAACACAAAACCTCCAACTTCCATCTTTTTTCTTGACTAATACTACAGGTGATGCAAAGGCACTCACACTGTCTCTGATGATACCCATGTCCTTCATTTCTTGCACCATTTTCTCAATAATATCTTTTTGACCCACTGGATATCTATAAGCCCTTTGATTGATTGTGGCTTTTTCATCAATCAATTCAATCTTGTGGTCACATTGTCTTGGAGGTGGTAAAGAAGTAGGTTCTTGAAACACATCAGCAAACTCTTCTAATAAGTCTTCCACCAACTTGTTGTCTGAATTCTCTTTTATCTTAGCCTGATGTTGAAAAGTTCCCTTAACTGCTTCTTGAATGCTAAACAGCTGAGCCTGGACTTCTTGGCCTTCAGCTTCTATCATGAAACTCATTTTTTCCACAGAACACAAAGACAAGTTCTGACTATTAGTGCCCTTCAACTCAAATCTCTGATCACCTATTTGGAACTGCATAGTAAGACTTTTAAAGTTCCAAACAATGTCATTTAAGGTCTGCAACCACTGGACTCCTAATACCATATCATAATTCTCTAATGGTAACAAAAACACATCAGATTTGAACCATATACCCTGCATGACCCATTGAAAATCTTTACACAACTCCACACAGGACAGCTTGTTACCATCTGCCACAGTTACTGACAAGGAAGTAACAGCTTGAGTAGGACACTTCAACTTTAAAGCCAGACTCTTCTTTAAAAAGTTGCGAGTTGATCCTGAATCAATCAGAATGTACAAGGTTCTGGTGCCTATAGTTCCCACTATTCTCATAGTGCTAAAGGATGGAACTCCTGTTAAAGCATTCAAAGAAATATGTGGTTCCACTGGAAGTTCATGAACTGCCACTATCTCATTTTCAACTGAATTTTCAGTTTCTTCTATATCACCAATTTCCAGAATATACAACTGTTTAAACTTGCAGTTGTGAGTGGATGTGTATTTTTCAGGGCACCAAAAACATTCCCCTCTGGCTCTTTTTTCCTCAGCTTCTTTGGTAGACATTTTTCTAATAGGTTTGATCATTTTGTTGGTTGAAGGGGTAGGTAATAAAGAAAGATTATTTGTATTATTATAAGAAGAAGTGGATTTATAGGGTGCATTTGTAGTGGTAGTACTATTATTATTATGGCTATTATTATTATTGGTTTTCTGAAAAGATGGGGTGTAAGTACTAGTTTTCTTGGTGTCTTTACTTCCAAATAGAGTATGATACACAACCTCTTGTTGTTTAGCCATAGCAATGGCATCTCTCACTGTTCTTGGTTTGAATATCTTGACTAAACATCTTATTTCAGGTTTTAAACCAGCCACAAACAACCCAGCAGCATATTCTTCACATAATTGAACTCTATTTAACAATGAATCAAAAGCATCACAATACTCTTGCAAAGTACCTGTCTGCTGTAAATTCTTTAATTCCTCAATAGGCTCTTCAGATAATCTTGTTGAAAATATGTTGAGAATAGATCTTGAATAATCTTCCCATTCAATATCTTCCAATTGTCTTCCTTGACTGGTCATATGACCTTGATGCCACTGTAAAGCCGCACCTTCCAGATTAACAACAACATATTGCATTTTCAATTGATTTGGAGTCTTATCCATGGTAAAGAAATGATTGCATTTGTACAACCATCCCTCAACATCGTCACCACTAAACTTTGGAAAATCCAGTCTACCCAATCGGACCAGTCTTTGATCATGTCCTCTATTATTCTGTGACAACAATTCTTTGAGTTCTTTCAACTGATTACACACTTCCACCATCTGAATTTGCAAATGTTGGACATGATTGGAGTTTTCTTCAATTAAAGATTGTTGAGATTGAATGGCTTGAGAGTTATCTTTAGCTATTTTTTCAACACGATCCATTTCTTGCTGTCTTGTTGCCATTAACAAACTTGATAGCAATCAAAGAATATAGAACGAATGAAAACGAATGAAAACGAATTCGAGAAAAAGAAATTGAAATGATTAACCGAAAGAGAGTTAATCAGAATAGAATTGAATCGGAAAGATTAATCGAAGGAAGATTAATCCAATTAGAATTGAAACAAATTGATTAATCGAAAGAAGATTAACCAGAGTTGAATGAAACGGGACGATTACAATGGTGATTGAACAGTAATTGAACGGTGATTGACGGTGGATAATGGTGGTTGATCGGAAACAATGGTGGGTAAGGAGCTCCGAAAGGATCGAATGCTCTGATACCAGTTTGTTACGATAAAATGGAAGAACACAGAACAGAGAGGGAAGAGCTCAATTCATTTCATCGATAACTACCAACTGACACATTAACGACTATTTAACAGACTACCGTTACAACTTTCTAATCAGCTCTCTCTAAACCCTCAACTATCTAACTATTACACAATCAGTCCCTGAGACTTATTATTGTTATTAACTATCAAAACATGACATAAATGGTCCCTCTAATCTTTTACTCGTGACATTCTTGCTTCTTTGGGCTTCAATGCTAAACGAATTCTTGTTTGTAACCGGATTACAGCTTCTTAAGTTGCTCTCGATTCTATTCGGTGGAGAGATTCCGAATCTCACCACACACCTTTCCGATCAACTGCCTTTGAGTTGTTAACTTCGAGAATTTGTTTCAATGTGCATAGGGAGCGTTTGGTACGCAAAGTGTTTTGGAATTGGAATATAAACGTTCCAATAGGAATTAGAAATTGTAGGAATTAGAATCTTAATTCCAGTGTTAATGTGTTTGGTTCAAAAATGAATAGGAATCTATAGAGGTGGAAGTTGTTGACACTTGACACGACCCGAAACCCAACCCCGACATGAAAAAAATAGGCTTGGGTCGACTAACACGACCCGTTTAAAAAACAGGTCCGGTTCGAGTCAACCCATATTAAAAAACAGTTCGGGTTGACACGTTAACGCGTTTAAGTATTTATATAAAACATTTTGTTTTTTTTTGTTTTTTCCATTTTCATTTTACTGGTTAGTTATAATAGTATTAATATTTGCACACCATTGTATATATTTCTCACACTCGTGCTCATCATTACACGCGTTATCAATAACCCGCTTATAATTCGTCAAAATGTATGACTCGCTATAAATATGGCTTAAATAGGTCGTATTTGAGTTGACCCGAATATATGTGTGTGCGGGTTAGGCTTGGAATCTTTGACACGAATAATAATATGGGTCAGGTTCGGGTTGCAGATTTCAACCCACCAACCCGCAACCCGTAAACCCATCAACCCGACACGATTGACACCCCTAGGAATCTATCACCCCTATCACCCAACACCTTCTCCCTAGCCTAACAGCCCGCTTTGACCACAATCGCCCCGCCTCGACCTGAACTGACCTCGTCACGCAGAATCTGCCTGGCCCGTTGCCAACCTATGAAACGGTGTGGGTTTATGGCAGGTCCGTTTAAGTCCAAACGATGGGGGTCGTCGGTGGTCCGGTGATACACATCAAGTTATACAAGTTTTTCATATAAAAATACACCCACTTTTTATTGGTTTATTTTTTATTTTCAGGACAAAGTAGGCCCAAAATGAACAACCAGAGCAAAAACTAAGAATCTGGAGATCGAGAGGACAAGACACGCCCGTGCCTCACGAGACATGGGTCGTGCCTCACGAGACATGGGTCGTGCCTCGAGCACAAGACAACAAAAATCAAGATTTGACAAGTTTTGAAGATCCTGTGAGGCCCATAAAGTGAACCACGCCCAGTGCCGGGAAGTGATCCAGGCACGGGACGTGCCCCATCTAATTGCCTATAAATATCCCTTCACCTTCACCATTTCAATTTGCTCAATTTTTTTCTTAGCTCCAACACACTCTATATCTGCCCATCTCTTTAGATCTTGTAACTTTGTCAGATTTGTAAGAACTTATATTTATATCCTTAAATTTTGATGATTAATAAAATCCATTCAAGTTTTAGTGAAAAATATCTTTATGGTCGTTCTTGGTTAGGTGTTTGAGGAAGATAAGCCTTTGATGGGGAGTTAACTAAAACGAGTCATGAATCGTCAAAAGGTGTGTGTGTGTCTTAATGACTTTACGTAAGAAGTTTGATATTGAAAGTGAGTGAGGCATTGGTGTCGCCGGTAACACGGGCATCGAGGTGTCATCCAATACCTTTAAAAACTAACAATAAATCTTGGGTTGCCGCTAACGCGGAACATTCATGTTTTCTATATCTTTGTAGAGTCAAATGTGTTGATGCCTCGAAAGGGAGTTAAAGATTTTGGTATGAGACTTTGGGTTTGGGAGCTTTTTCCTTGGTGAGGAGACAAGATTAAGGCACCAAAGGACTTGATTTATTAAGGATTAAAAGTAATTTATTATTAAAACTCGGTCTTCGAATTATTTCCCTGGTGATTCAGTTAACCAGCTGGATGAGAAAAATCCCATATGTTATTTTCTTACTTAATATTAAACCCCAACGATATATAGTTTCCCTGTTGATTCGGCAATATTGTTGTAGTTTGAATTGACCTTACGGGGAGTTTCCTTGCTGATTCAAGCCAATATGCTAGAATGTGTGAGGGTTCAAAGAGCCCCCCAACTTTAATGTCATTAATAGAATACAACTTCTCGCCTAAAAATGAGCTCTTTCCAACCATGGTAACCTTTAGTTAACAAAGCATCAAGAAGGTGTAAGTGCCCTAAACACCCGTTTGCTTATATTCGTTTACAAAATAATTCTTTTTTATTTCCCTCTTTTATTTTATGAGCCACAAAATTACTCTATCTTTTTCAATTGACTAGACGTTGACAACGACTTGGTACTAAAAGCCTCAAGTATCCTTGGACAATTTCGGTATCTTACCATCAGTATATTACACAAGTTATGGATGCTGTCACACCACGTCAACGGCAGAAACATGTGGCATGATGCTTGAAAGGAAATCAAAGTCAAGATTAACACAAACATATTTAAATAAAAAAGATCATTTCATTAGATGTCGAAAATGTATATTTTGTAGGAATTACATATCCGAATGTTATAAATCCAAAAAATGAAGGTTTTCAACTATATCCCAAGCCCTTGGAAAATATTGACGTCTTTTTAAAACGTATCTTTCAGATAAATGAAATGGACGGCGTTACCATGGCTAGGGGGATTCATGTTTTGGGATGTCGGTCTTTTGTTGAGGGTTTCATTAATATTGGTGAGTTCACAAGTTATATTTTCGCAACATAACTCGTTATAAAACCATGCATGTAACAAAAATAAGAAATAAGTATATCATATAAAAGGAGTCGCGAATCTCCAAATGACTACAACACCATCTCCTGGACCCATAACAAACCAATACTAGCTGTTTGCCCTGCAAGTTGTTTCCAACAACTTAATTTTAGAATATCATGCACCCCCTCGTGTAAACACGAAACCAACGCCATCGGAATTGTAGTGGGCCTCGTTAGACACCAACAGTACTATTCGTATATTTCTTCAGTTTCATTCACATGAATTAATAGTTATAGTAAACTACGAGGACCTACCCCTAGTGGTTCCGATCACTTTTCGAATTTCTATACCTTACGACATTTTTAAAAAACATTTCTTTCCCCTCGAAAGTTTATAAAACAGTTTAAAAAGTGGTTGTGAAACTTACCTCAACAAAGCATGTGTCCAATAAGAATAGCACTATAGTTTAAAGTCAAACACCTAAAAGTGTTCTAGACGTATAAGACACTAGGTCTATAGTGCATTTTTACCCGACAAGTTGTACTCCTAAATCCCAACACCACTATTTATATAATATCCTCATTTAATTAAAATACAAGTCCTAGATCCGTTGGTGATAGATAACTCCCATTATAAGTTTAACTTAACTTATATATTTATAACCATTTATTATTAATTTCCATGTTAGTCAGCTTTGTCGCCGCGAACCTCGATCACTATACGATTTATCACACATCTTGTTCTTGTTGTTCAAATATTAAATTACAATATATATATATATATATACAAGCGCACACACACTAAATTGAATTAATATTCCAGTTTTATCTCTGAGTCGTCTCACTTTACCATATATTTATCTTCCCATTTAGATAAATATACTAGGATCTTGTCGATCGAACGTCATGATCTTTTGTTCAAATATATATTCACAGTATATATCTACTAACTTGAATTAATATTCCAATTTTATCTCCGGCTCGACTCACGTTACCATACATTTATATTCCCATTTAGATAAATATACTAGGATCTTTTCGATGAAGATTTATTTTCCCAATTAAGTATTTATTAATTTTCAATAAGTGTATTTCTACACTCTCATATACTTAAAACAATATTCATATTTAGTTTCCATTTTAATACATAATCGTCTAAAGATTATTTTATATTAATTCCCCCATATTAATTCCAAACACTTAGGAAAGTGTTTATATGTATTTCACCCATAATTATTCTTATATATATATGGGGTAGGGTTAGGGTATAAAGACCATATTTTGTGAGAAATGTGCGAAAAGCAACGCGATAACATATATACGTATCTTGTATGAAGTTATACTTATATATTTATCCGTCCGATTTTATTTTTGTCCTATAAGTTGTCGTAATACACTCGTCTGTTTCCCGATTAGTTAACTTATATATTTTTCCCACATTTCACGACTTATAAAAGTTAAATATATATTTGTAGGAACAAATACTTCTCGTCATGTTATTTATTTTTCCTTCTTTGATATATATAAGTATAGGCTCCTGTACAAAGTGCATTTTTCATCAAAGTGTGAGAACTCTATGTAGTCGTATTTTAAATTTTGGCTATGATGTTTTTGATTCCTTTTGCATTGTATTATATTGAAAAAAACCAAACACAACAATTTACAACACCATGAAATGTAATCTAGACATGAAAGTTGAAACACACTAATTACATTTCTTCGCATGGTGTTTTAAATTACATGTCGAGAAATACATTATTTAGTGTTTTAAATTGTTACGTTTTGTGTTTTTCTATATAGTACTATGCTAAAAGAATATAAAACATCATGCCTAAAATTTAAAACACAATGCCTATATAAACTTCTCACATTTTTTTTTATGAAAAATGCATTTTTTACATAAATCTCACCCTATATGTGTATATATATACACACACATATCTACACACTTTGTTATCTTTCCCAACTTTTTAATAATATGCGTTTTATGAAATTAATCACTTTAAACTTCAACATATTCTTCCATGAAATTCATAAAATAACTTTTATATTTTCAAGACTTTAAAAATATCAAGACTTAGTTATTAATTATGTTCAAACCAGTAAATATGAATTTTATTTACAACAGGTGTTAGCATTGGAGTTGTACATTGTTTTAGGTTAGGTTTTAATATTAGAGTTATACATTGTTGTGACACCCGTCGAAATCACAAGTCATATCCGTACACTTAGTTACATGAATACATTGTGCATAGCATCCCATGTCATCTATTATTATCATAGTTGGATCATACAGGGTTCTAACGAGTCAATTATGAGGCATTGTAGTCTAACAGTGGACACACTAGTTAGTATAAGGTCTCAGTTAGTTAAATATGTCATGCTAAACTATAGGAAACCCATGCAATTGAACAAGAATTCCAACTTGTTACTCCGACAAGAACAAAATCAAACAATGTTCATCTACATGAACTATCCATATGCATTGTCCAACAAAGACAATTAAATTCAAATTAACTTGTGAACAAAGGTATTAATCCTAATACAAATACATATGTACAACCATAGACAAGTTAACATGTAACAAGAACCAAATCTATTAATATATATAAAAGAATTGAATGTTGCTGACGTGGCGTGCAATGATGGCTTCAACCTCTCCATAAAACTGCCACGTGGCATTATAATTGAAAGATTTTAGTGTTTTTGAATTATTTTGATTTTTAATAAAAAAAAAGAATAAACCCTAAATTTATATCACCGTCTCTCTCTCAACTCTCAATCATTCTTCCCCTTCTCCCTTACAATACTCTCTCTCTCATGTTCCTTTAACCGATCGTATCCTTTTTGATTGTTCTGTTCTTCATTTAGTTCATTTACAATTGAGTGAGTGTGAATTAAATGTTTGCTATTCATGTTCATAAGGCATTGATCCTATGTTTTTTTTATCATAACTGACGGCAGTGAGCTGGGGTTGTCTGGCGTCTGCTTCTTGCGGTGGTCTTATCAAGCTTAATTGTCGTAATGTACGCTTTCATTATTCATCGATAATATAGAGAGGGCGAGTGGGTACCAGCGTTGATCTCCGACCAGCCACCTTATGGCAATAACGGTGGTACCGGGTAGAGACGGTCAACATCCGTAGAGCTAAATTGAGCCATGTTCTTTATTTTTGCCTCAAATCTAAGAACCATACAGCCAAAGTCAGCTGATTGTAACCAGAACTCGAAACAATATAATAAGAATTCATTAATCTTTTGTTCACTTAGCCTAAAGATGGAGTATGTCAGCTTCTTTCTGGTACGGAACAATATAATAAGAATTCATTAACCTTTTGTTTGTTTCTTAGGGTATGTTAATTTATTTGTTTCTCAATCTTTTTTAAGAGAATTTTTGCAGCTTATCACCGATGTTCCTGAGTGGAAGAGGATGGAATTGGACATCAATCAGAGGCATGGAAGGATGATTTGGTTAATCTTGGCGATGAGGTCAACAACGGCTAGAATGCTGACAACCAGCCACAAGGTAAGCTATTATTCTATTTATTTTAGTATTCTTTCTATTTATTTTGGTCCTTTTTGTTGATCATATTACAAGCAATACACGTATGCAAGCCTATTTTGTATGTTTCAATCTACACTTATGATTCATAAGTGAGTATGACACTAATTTATACTTCCAGCCTCAATATATATGTTCCAAAGTTCAATTGTTACTGTTTATAGTTTGTATTATCATTAATTGGTATTTGAGTATTTGACTATTTCGTAAATAGGATCTGTAAACACTTAGGTACACAATAATTTGTATTATCATTAGTCCAAAATTTTGTTGCGCTTTGTAATCAATCTTATTTTCTAATGACTGAATCATTATCTTTTGTTCTATTTTAAATTAGGTACACAACCACAACCACACGGTGTAGACAATAAGCCTTTATATGATGGAGTTAGTTTGATAAGTGCTGGTAGACTGGTAGTGGTAAAATACTTTAAGTTCCTAATTTCCAGTTTGTTGATACCGTATCTGCATAAAGAATACTAATATTGTCGGGTTCCTTTTTGTAGGATAATGAAAAATTTGAGGATAATGGTTTATGCTCTGTTGTAACGCTTCCACAACAGCAATACCCAGCTTACCTCTGGCCACTCCAACAACAAACGCAACCATCGTTGACAACACACAATTAAAGTGACTTAAGTAAATGCATGTATGACAAATGATGGTATGTGTTCTTTATTCCTTTTATATAAGATGTGTTCTTAAGGTTTGCCTATTTTTTGGGTTTGTGTTAATGCATACCAACTGTTCAACGATTTATGTGGACAATTTCGATTTTGGGGTTTCACTCTAAGCTTTATAGGCTTGAACATTTTAACTACTAAAGTAAAGTTTTTTATCATAAAATTTGAGGTTGACCTTTGAATTACCTTTTCTATAAATCAGCATTTCTTAGTCTATACCTATTATTTGGTTTTAGGTAAATTTAAATGTGCATCTCTTTTACATAGACATAGAATGGAATCATCCATATTCTTTATGTATTGAATTTTGTTCGAATAATTGTTCTACTCTATGAACTGTTTATGTTAGGTGCTACTTTCAAAGACTGGATTCCTTAATTCATTAGCTTTATATATATATATATATATATATATAGGCTAAGTATCCTATAGAAACCTTATTGAGTTGTAGAAACTCTAGAAACCCATCTTGTGGCTATAAATGCACCACATCACCCATTCTCCTCTAACCTTTGAAGGGTAAGATTGTCATTCAACCTTACCACACCTTCTCTCTTCATGTCATTTCTTTACTTTCCTGACACAAACCAACTCACATTCATGTCTCTCTCTTTCTTTTGAATTAAATTCTCTTTCATGTATCTCAACCCCCACTTCAATATCTTGTTCATTTTCTAAAGATCTTTGTTCATTTAAAATATATATCATACAACACTTTCAATCTTTCTTCATTTCTTTTCCAAAATTCATAAGCTTCTTTATGACTTATTAATCTTGGGATCTTGAATAACAAACCAAAGATTTGTTGCTTCTTATTCTTTATGGAACAGCTCATCAACTTCATCATTCGTCCACCCAAGTCATTCATAACATCATATACAATCAACCCACTTTTTTTAATTTCACTTATGATTCAGATCTATGGCCGAAGATTGTACCACTGTTCAGATCTATAACTGAAATGATTCAGATCTATGGCCAAAAAAGTTCAGATCTGGGATGGTAGGAACGATCGCTATACAGATCTAGTCAAGACCCGGTGTAAAACATAGCTTTTTGTTTCCACTTTCGGCTATTGAAGGAATTTCGACCAAGTATTTTTGTAAGTTTTTTTTGTTGTGTTAAGTACTTTGATTCTTAAAGTTTTAGGCCATATGTTACTTTTTTTATAAAATATATGACATAATATTGTTCAGTTTTACTTGTAAAATCTTTTAGGTGGATTGTGGTGTTGAATGGGGAAGAAGATAGAAGACGCTGACTGTCGTGATGGTGGTCGACGACCGTGTTTTGGAGGTGATGGGCGGTGGTCGACGAATCATGACCGTTATTAAACTTAGATCTAATCTATATTATTATTATTATAGGTTTCAGATCTTAGGATATTGTGTTGAATGAAAAAGATGTTTGAAAATATGTGTTGTTGAATATATGTCAAAGTTTGAATTTTTTTTGGGTATGAATGTTCTGTTTTCATTTTTTTAGGTATGAATGTTCAGATTTATTTTCAAGTTTGAATTTGATTGTGTTTATATGTCAAAAAAAATCATACAAATGTAAATAGGTTTTAAATATGTATGTAATTATGTAAAATTGCTCTTTTTACAGGTTACACAAGCACCATTAAAATGTAACAATGTAAATACATACAAATGACACATATAACATGTTACAACAGTTTATTTTCTGTTTTGAGTTTGAATTTAAAACAGGTTACATAAGTACCATTAACTACGATACTTATGTAAATATGTAAAATGCACTTTTTACAGTGTAATATGTTTTAAAATCTAACATCATTAGTTACATACATGACATCTATCAGATGAAGCATATTTTTGTAATTTTTTTAGTTACATTTTTTTAGTTACAAAAATGAAGCATATGTAACATTTATCAGATGAAGCATATTTGTAATTTTTTTAGTTACATTTTTTTTAGTCACATGTAATGTTTTTGTAAAAGAATTATTGTTTAAAAAGTAAAAAAAAAATCAATAAAAGAAATAATATTTGATGGGGTCACCAATACAAATTGACAACACGTCTCACCAAATTAGAAAGTTGAGAAATAAATGATTTTTTAGAGAGAAATGAGGAGACAATATTTTAAATGAAAAGAAGATAAAGATAATATCTGTCAGGAGAAACTAGTGGTGTGAAATGATTGCTACAACATTGATTCTCACAATCCTCACTTGACAATACTACCCTTCCTCTTCATACAAACAAAAAGCCATGTCCTTTTTAATAATATAAAATTCCTTGATGAATCTTAGCCATAGATTGACATTGATCAAGGGTGAAGATAGAGTTTCTTAGGTTTCTCCAACTCAAGGGAGTTTCTAAATTATCTATATCCTATATATATATATATATATATATATATATTTAACTACATCTTTGGCTACAGGGTTTAGCCTCTGCCTTCTCATAAGTCTGCGTTTCGCAATCCATTCCCGGTATTATTTCAGTGACCATATACAGTGTTGTTTCTTATATGATAAAGAGTTTGCCAATCATTCAAAGTCAATTTCTTTTTGCAATAGATTGGACGAATTACGAATACACAGCTAGGATACAAAATACAACTGAATTGATACTGTGCCGTGCTTTTATTATTGATTCTAAGTTGCTATATATTCCAAACAATTCTGTTCGTAGGCAAAAGTCAAGACACCTGCAGGAATTTGGTTCATTTGAGTTGCGTCATTTATTTATACTAGAGGCAATTCATAGATAAAATAGGATACCTTTCTATTAGTAAAAAAACATCAACCAAAAGTTAAAAGAGGTGGGGCATTCATGTTTGTGGCTACTGGCTACTGCTGCTTTTACTAATGTAATAATAACAATAACAGAAGTAATTCATGTGTTGTTTTTTATAATTTGCTTCAATTTGGGCTGAACAAAAACAATCCCAAAACCTAACGGCTAATCTTTATTTGTGTTTAGTTTCAGAGCAAGTGTTGTGTTAGTTTTGAACTGTATTTATTTGTTTGTCAGAATGCCTAAACTAATTTTTAGTGCAATTGTTGGGGTTCAACTGGGTTGAGAAGCAAGAACAAAAATATTTACTTGAAGGTGACAAAATGGAGGAGTTAGACGGCGACTTTTAGTGGCCACTGTGGCGGTCATGGTGGTAGTGAATTAAAACGATGCGGATGAACAAGAAACAGACAAAATTTGAATCGATGGAACTGAAATTGAGATTGAAGCGAGAAAGGTGTGTTTTGTAGTGCTTTTGGTTGTTGATCTCAAGTTGTGCAGGATGAAGATGGACTATATTTTGGTTCATTATCATGTAATTTCATAACCGATATGCGTCGAATTTTGCCGCATGTTACTGATTGGGAATGAGCCGTCGTTTTTTCGGCAAACGGTTATTGACGGATTGAAATTCTATTCGACTTTGTTGGAATCGTTGGAAGCGATTATTATTATTATTATTATTATTATTATTATTATTATTATTATTATTATGTAATATGTACTGTTGTCTCTAGGATCTTTATGAAACGCTTAAACAAAACCGTTTTTGTACTTTATTGTTATCGAGTTGAGAGCTTTGTGACTTGCCAACATTACCTGCACGAATAGATTTTTATTTATTAAGTAACTTCTATTTATTTTGTTATTAAAACAGGATGAATTTTGGTACCATAATGGCGAGTCGAGCGACAAAGAATCTGTAATACGATGACAGACAATTTGTATTGGTGTGCTGAAGTTCATCTTGCTCGACGTCTCTATGCAGACCTCTTCGCTTGCAAGGTGAGTGGCTTTTTCCCATGATTTTACAGCAAAATGAATTCTAACGAAAAAGCGTTTTATAAAAGTTGCCATTGGTGGTGTGTTTGATAATTTAGAGATCACATAGTTGCATTTGTTTCGATCCAAAATTTGTGTTACTTTTCAATAGCATTTATTTTATTAGATTGTGTTAAAAAATAATTGATTTCGTAATGTAGGCAGTCATTCACAATCCACCTACTGTAGTTGATGACATCATGGGTTGTGGTTTGTGATGTTCGGTATTTGGAGCCACAAAATATGAAGCCTGGAGAAACGGCTTTTGAGTTTGTAGAGGTTTGGCATGTTCATCTTAACTCAAATACCATAAATGCCCCTAATATTATTGATGTAAGGATGTATAACAGAGAAGAACAATGAAAACGGTGTACTTGAATGTGATTATGTCTAATACAAAAAAGACATCTTTTGGTAAAATTAATTAATGTGATACACATTTTACTTTTAAGTATGTTTTGACAAATGTTGAAAAGTGACTTGCAGAATTTTAATATTTTATTTAGATTCTTTTTTAAAGATTATAATGGGTAATGGTCAACTTACTGGGGTACTAGAATTAGATTATTGTTTATTATATTAAGAGATTGCAAAATTTGCCAGGTTAGGTTATGGGTCAAAATGGGAACTTTTTGTTATGGGTTAAATTGACCTGGAATATTGCTTACATAATTGGTGAATCAAATAGGATTACAATTGCTACACTTTATGAATGTTTATTAGAATAGTGACTTTGTATTTATGGGTCGTACCAATACAAAAGCCCACATATTTTAATTTTTGTACGGCCTGCTCCTCCATCCAAGGTTTAGGTCAAATTATTGGATGTTTTAAGAATCTAAATTTTAAGACCAAGTATAATGGCTCGCGAAATAGGGCGTTAAATGCTATTTTGGCGCCCCATTAACCCACGCACACCGCCCCCCTATGTTAATCGGGCGCTAAAGGTGATTTTGGCTTCCTGGGTGAAATATTTTGCGCCCAAATTGAGCGTTAATTTCTTGATAAATGTGCTGGCCAATGAAAAAGAAGGGGGCGCCAAATTTGGCCTACCATTACGGTCGGTCTAAGACCAAGTGTAATGGCTCGCGAAATAGGGCGTTAAATGCCCTTTTGGCGGAGTTCAACACTGCTCCTCTCTCTGTCTTGATGTTGAGTGTCAAAAATAATACACATGCAATGTATGCTTTCATATAATTGATCTTCATCTTGAAGCCTTATGTAGTTACTAGGATTGTTTTAGGTAGTTAAAGGCGCACTCAAGGTGTGAAGCCTATGCGCAAGGAGATTTTATGTCCGGTTCAGTGTGCCTTGCTGCAGTCAAGCATGTTTGGTTGAGCCTATGATGACAACTATGATGAATTCCATAATACTTTGTGAAGTTAGTTTAGTTAACGTTTTATTTCAGATAAAGCAATAACAGACATGGGTTACTTTTTGTTATTTTGAGTTTGTTTGATTACATACTTTTGATAAGATAAGAAGTTTTTTAACACATCTTTAAGTTGATTATTTAGAAAGTTCATATTAATTTTTTCAATCTCGGGACGTTCCTGGTGTATTTTCTTGTCCAATTTGAAGATGGAAATCAACTTTATTAAACTTTAAAAAAATGGATTTTAACTTGGAATACAATAGCTTAGGTGTACGGTTTTTATGCAAGGTTTGGTGTCTGATGATGAAGCTTCATCAGATATCCAGGTCAGCAAAATGCATCACAAACTGGTCATATATTGTGTAAACTGTGTCCAACTGAATCATATTCTCTAAACCAGGAGAAAAATGTCAAAACCAAAGGAAAGAAAAACAGTCACACATTCCAATATGTTTACCTATGTATGCATTATAATGTTCCCATCATATATTCCGCTTCATATTCTTTGAGACACATTCCACATTTCTGACATTAAATATTATTAAATTTCAACCCCGGGACGCTCCCGGGTAGTAAGCTAGTTATATACATATGTATGTATATTCACGGCCACACGCAAACACAACATCCAAGTTTCCATGCTTTACATTACAATTTCCCATGGAAATCCCAAAGTAGAATGAGGGACACACAATAACTTATGATTTGTCGTAAAACACATCTCTTTTCCTATGTATTTTGTATATTATTTGGTCAAGTTTTTAGTTGTTTCGTGTCGTTTTTATTATGTATTTATTTATTTTATTATTTTATAGGTGTTCGTGGAAAATGAGCTCAAAACGAAAGAATTTTAACTGAGACACAAACATTTGAGAGCATGTGTTCATGGACGTCGGAGCATAAACGAGAAACTTTGGTCGAGCCAAGAACAACCGAGTCAGAGACATTAATAATAATAATAATAATAATAATAATAATAATAATAATAATAATAATATATAATAATAATAATAATTATAATAATAAAATTTAAAAAAAAAAAAGAAAGAAAGAAATTGGCCCAAGCCAAACAGTACAACACAATTCAAACATATGTCGGTCATGATATATGGAGACATGGATAATCTTGGACGGCAGCAAAAAATTATAGAGGGGCTCGACATAATATTCGATATATAGCAACATTCAAACGTAGAGAACAGAAGCTGAGGTTGATCGATCAGAAGAGCAGTGAAGGAGAGAAGGCCCCGGGCACGTCAAAGATTAATATTCAAGAAATCTCGGGTTTGGTTTAGTTTTCGCTTTATATTTTTATAGACATGATCAACACTATTTCCAATTATTTTGTGATGATGTTTCTAAATATTATGAGCTAAACCTTTTATTGGTGACTTGGGATGATGAACTAGATTATGGTTTTTAATTAAAAACTTATGTTTTTCGTTTTGGATGTGTTGGGTTACATGATTTAATTTTTATGTTTGATTTTGAATATTTGTGTGCTAGCGCTTTGTGATTTGATTACTTGTTTATTGGTTTTTGGCATAAGGAGTCCTGGTGGTGGAATGAGGAGGTACAAACCAAGCTAAAAAAATAAGCAAGGGAGTTTTAGGGATCTTTTGAGATGCACGAACAACGTGGAACGGGTGAGATTGAAGGAGTTATACAAAAAGTCCAAGAAAGAGGCGAAGAAAGCAGTGACAGAAGCAAAGAACACAGCCTATAAGAAGATGTATGAGCGCCTAGAAACAAAGGAAGGAGAGCGTGATATGTTCAAGATAGCCAAAGCTAGGGAGCGTAGGAGAAGAGATCTAGGGGTAATAAAGTTTATAAAGGGAGAGGATGGACGTGTGTTAATCAAGGGACATGACATTAAGCAGAGGTGGCAAACGTATTTCCACAAACTTTTCAATGGTGAAGGTGCATACCAAGACGAAAGCGACATCTCGATTACACAGAATTTGCGAGGGAACTATTATTGTAGGCGTATCACTCTGGGAGAGGTGAAATCAGCACTTAGGAAGATGGGAAGGGCTAAGGTAGTTGGCCCAGACAACATACCAATTGAGGCGTGGAAGTGTTTAGGAGATGAAGGAGTCCATTGGCTAACAAACTTGTTCAACCGTATCTTTGAATCTGGAAAAATGCCAGACCAGTGGAGGAGAAGTATTGTAGTGCCTTTATATAAGAACAAAGGAGACGCCCAAAGTTGTGGGAACTATAGAGGAATTAAGTTGTTAGGACATACTATGAAATTATGGGAGAGGGTGATTGAGATTAGACTTAGAAAGCAAACTCAGGTTACTGTAAACCAATTTGGTTTTATGCCAGGGAGGTCTACTACGGAAGCGATACACATTTTAAGGAGATTGATGGAAAAATACAGAGAGAAAAAGCGGGATCTACATATGGTTTTCATTGACCTAGAAAAGGCATACGATAGTGTACCTCGTAGGCTGATTTGGGAAAGTCTAGAAGGTAGAGGGATTCCTAGGAAGTATGTAGACTTAATAAGGGTTATGTATGTTAGGACTGAGACTAGCGTTCGGTCGCCGGTAGGGGATACTGATTTTTTTCCTGTGGAGGTAGGACTCCACCAAGGGTCTGCTTTGAGCCCTTTCCTTTTTGCTATTGTCTTAGATGAGTTGTCAAAGGCGATTCAAGAGACGGTTCCGTGGTGTTTACTTTTTGCGGATGATATTGTGTTAGTTGCAGAGAGTAAACAGAGCCTAAATGAGAAGTTAGAGGACTGGCGAGTAGCTTTAGAGGGCAAAGGTTTTAAGATTAGTCGATCAAAGACTGAGTATTTGTATTGTGATTTCAGTGGCGTAGAGAATGATGAGGACACCCAGATTACCATTGAAGGTCAAGTGGTTCCGCAGGTGACTAAGTTCAAGTATTTAGGATCGTTTGTACAAAGGGATGGGGAGATCGATAGTGATGTAGTACACCGCATCCAGGTTGGATGGTGTAAGTGGAGAGCAGCAACTGGGGTATTGTGTGATAGGAGGTTTCCTGTTAAATTAAAGGGGAAATTTTATAGGGCAGCAATTAGACCTGCTATGTTATATGGAACGGATTGTTGGGCCATCAAGAAAACACATGCACATAAGATGGACATAGCAGAGATGAGGATGCTAAGGTGGATGTGTGGGCATACAAGGTTAGACAGGATAAGAAATGAGGTTCTTAGAGAAAGGTTGGAAGTAGCAAGTATATCCGATAAGATAAAGGAGGGGAGACTGAGGTGGTTCGGGCATGTGAAGAGGAGACAGACGATGGAGCCAGTTAGGGCGGTGGAAAACCTCATTGTGGAGGGGAGGAGGGGTAGGGGTAGGCCCAGGTTGACTTGGGATGAGAGGATTAGGAAAGATTTACAAGAGTTACACCTCTCTGAGGACATGGTCCACGATATAAGCTTGTGGAGGGTTAAAGACTGTTAGGATAGGGTCATTTGAGTTTTTTAAATGTGTCATAGGAAATAAGATTTTCACACACACTTTTTTGTTGGTCTTTACATGTGATTATCTCCTTGTGCTTTATAGGTTCTGTATAGTTGTATTTCCTTTCCATTTTTACCATGTATTCTTTCCACCATCTCTGATATTGTTAGTTTAAATTATTATTATTATTATTATTACTTTTTTTAGCCGAGGGTCTCTTTGAAAGCAGCCTCTCTATTCTCAGGAATAGAGGTAAGGTCTGTCTACATCCCACCCTCCCCAGACCCTACCAATAGTTTACTATTTGTGGGATTTTTACTGGGTATGGTTGTTGTTGTTGTTGTTGATGATGATGTTCTAGGCATATAGGAATATCCCCTAGATCTAGAAATCATTCTCAGGAATAGCGCAAGTTTAACAGGTTTTTAAAATCAATTAGCTAAGGTGTGCAATCCCTTCCCGAAGGTTAGGAATATAATTCGGGATTGCTAGGTTGACTAACTAGGCATTGTTTGGTGGTTTGGTTATCGCTGGGGCGAGACCGGTTACTTATTCGTGTTTAGAGTTTTCCTAGGATTTCATTCGTATTAGTTAAGTCTGCTTCACAGTTTGGGAGTTTTCGATCCAAGAATGGTTGATTAAAGGATTACTGTGGGATTTGGTTTCGCTGGGGCGATCCACTTTCATTTTAGCATCTCAACACTTGTCCCGCCTTGAGTCTAGCCGACTATCCTTGACAGGAGGTTTATTAGATGAGAACAGGGTCTCTAACCGGATTACATAGGTCAGCTTTTATAACTAGAGTCTAGGGATTCTACCCAGGTTACCAGCCTTCTTCCTATCTGATTTCTCCAGTTCCTTAAGTTCGTATTAGTTGTCGAGTTAAGTTAAGTTTAATCTATTTAGTTTAATTAAGTTTATAATTATTAGTTTAACCCCCCATATAAGTATCTATTTATTTAGGCTAGTATTCGGTAGAGGTTGTGATCTAGAGTTGCATTCGCGTCTTTGGGTTCGATACTCGGTCTTATCTGTTTACTGCTTTGCGACCGGTACACTTTCCGTGCGTGTGTAGTTTTTAGGTGAGTCGTTTTAATTAAAGCTTGTGTTATTTTTATATATACATTACACACATCAACTTATTATTACACAAGTTGACTTTCTAAAACCGTCTAAAACAACATGTGGAAGTCAATTTATACACATGAGAATACATTGGGAATGAACAACTCTCCATATCCATACATACATGCATACATACGGCCTACACACACACCACACGCGTATATACATATATACACACACTACACATATACACTCACTACACACTCATCATTCTTATCCTAAACACACCCCATTCCTATGCTTTACACTAACATGGCAACAACAAGATTAACATGGACCTCAAGACCATAGTTGACTTACCCCAAAAACTCACTTTGTCCTATTACTTTCGGCCCCCAAGAGATCCAAGAAAGTGTGCACACAAAACACTAGTCAACCCTTTATACTAATGTGGCAAAACATAAAACATTTGGCCCTTCCCACATTGTCAAGCTTGCCCAAAACACCTTGCTCTTTCCTCATAAATTTCGGCCCATGCACCACCCTACATGACAAGCCAAAAACCCAAGTCAAAGCTTTACTCTTACAAGGTCTCTAGGATAATGCACCTTAGGAAAACAAAGAGTTGACTTACCTTAATTGTGAACCAATGGAACAAGCTCTTCCCCTCACCATTTCGGCTATATATAGGGCATAAGAGCACAAGTCATTCACACCACATCCTCTCAAGAACTCACTAACACTTGAAACCACTCCTTCCTTCCTTGTTAACCTTCTGCCGAGACCCAAACACCCCCAATGGGTCGTGTTCGATCGGTTATCATCATCAAGCAAGGGATCCAAGTACACGTCTAGCATCTAGGAGTTTTCTTGTGAGGAGTTAGCTTATTATTTTCTTATTTTCTCGGCTATACACGTGAGGTATAACACCCGAACCTTTAGTCTTGTTTATACATTATTCTGCTACATGTAATGCTCACCCGAAGCCTATACATACTCGCACACACTATAGAACAACTAGTTTTTGAAATTAACTAACTTAACAACTTAAATTTCATGTTAAAAGTCCAATGTTTAGCTTATGTAAACGTACTCATACATATATGCGATTGACACACTTTGAGACCCGTACATGGACACACGAATACACCCACACATACAGATGCATGTATGCGTGAGTGTATGGGGCAAAGACCGACCCAAAACCCCTTAATTTTGTTTAGTTTTGTAACCTATACTAAGCTTTATTTTAAGAACATGTGTTAGAAACTACAAAAACATGTGTTAACAAGTTAAACACAAGATTTTTATTGGAAACATATGATATGCGAGTGTAAAACCACGGCAAAACACCTAGACAAGTTGTATACATACAAGGTTACTAAAAAATGTGTCCATATGCCACCCTAGGCCTATGTAAATGTGACAAATATGACACTTGGTAACAGTTAGTAAGACATAGTACATGTTTTACCAAAAACAGACTAAACATGGTCACCTAAACAACAAAACGAACATTTTCTAACACATACAGTGTGTGATACGCATGGATAGTGGTACAGAAGCCCCTAGTCCATAAGTGTTACAGTCGGGTGAACAGTTGCATGATAACTAGAAGTAAACATAGACCTAAGTGCCTTTATATGAACTTAGGGCATCCCCAGGACAGACACACATTGCCAGATTCAGTTCAATTTAGCATTCAGACATCAAGTGAGTATTCACGACCCCTTTTTACAGTTTTTACATTTTTCCGGGGGGGGGGGGGGGAAACATGCGTACAGTTTTCAATTACATTACATGACTATTATGTGAACATGAGACATCAAGGTTCAGGATCCATTAAGCCCTCGTGTCATACATCATACCATAACCATTAGCTATGGACTTAGCCATGAAACACCGGGATAGATCTATTGGGTTGACACCCCCACTCTTGGTCAGTCGCTCTGACCGGATGACATATATCAAAATAGTGCTTGTATTTCACATTATTTCATTGTCTTTAGTGTACAATGGGCGAGGCACACCATGTCGAGGTTTGGTTATTGGCTCATGTCAGATCACATATGGATTATTGCTCTAGCTAGGCAATGATTTAGTCGGTTTTGGATTACATGTCCACCATATAAAAAACCCGTGAACTCACCAACCTTGTGTTGGCCTATATATTTTACATGCATGTTTTTCAGGAAATTAGCATGGACAATGGAACTTGCAGGGGTCGCGTGCGAGCATTTGTGGGATACCTTCTTTTGGACCGTTGTGTTGTCATAATAATTTTAGACATTTACATACAATGGTTTTAGAATTAAACAATTAACTAATGTTGAACGGATTTGGTTGTTTAATGAAAATTCCTACTTTGTTTTAATTAATGCTGGTGTGACCTTTTGTGCTTGGAAATCTTTCGAAGTCGCACCTCGCGTTTCCGCCTTGGCAGGGTGTAACAATTGTTTAAGGTTAGACGTTAACATTGGGACGCTCCCGGGGTATAAATCTAGTATAGAAATATAGATAAAGTCGAAAGTTGATAGAAAGAAATCTGATTATAATTTGAACGTAAATAACCTTAGGGCATGTGTAGTGGAGGGGCGTTATGGGGCGTTATGAGGAATAAAATATTATAAAGTTATAGAAGAGGCTTTATGGGGCGTTATGGGAAAAGAGGTGTAGTGGGAACATGGAGCTTTATAAATGATTGGGTAATCATTGCTTAATTATTGTTTTCTTATTTAAATAATAATATTAATAATAATAATAATAATGAAAATATTAAAAAGAAAATTTATTAAATTAAAAAATAAAAAAAATATTTAATATTAAAAAATAATATTTATTAAAATAAAAATATAATATTCAAACGTTTGAATTTCAAACGGTTACTGTTCCAAACGTTGACCCACGTCATCACCAACTGGATTTGATCCTGATTAGTCCACCGTGTCATACTTTCGGTTTGTGTTTGGGTTTAGGTTTGTGTTAAAAGTATATGTGTTTGTGTTAATATGTGTATGCATATATATATGTGTGTGTGTGTTTGTGTAAAAATTATGGAACTAAAAAAATAGTCGTTGCCCCCTAATAATGCCTCCAACTTTCGAATTTTTCCACATTCCAACGGTTACATCATCCATAACGCCCGCTATATTCGTAACCCTCACAACCAAAACGTCCCCATAGCACTCGAAGGAGCGGTGTTCCCCGGCGCTATGGGGGCCATAACGCCATCAAAGCGCTACCACTACACACACTTAAACGTGTGTTTAAAATTAAATGACTATTTTATTTATCAAGTTACGTTAATATCCCGCCGTAGCATTCTTATCCCATCCATCAAATTACACTAAAAATCACTACTCCACCCCTAAATCTTCTCTCTCCTAATTAAAATAATAATATTTTTTTATACTTTTATCATTATATTTTCTCTCTACTCACTCACAACCACTTCTAAAAATATTAAAATATGTTTAGGGGTGAACAGTAACTTTTCATATTTGGGGGTAAAAGTGCTTCAATCAAATATTCTCTATATCCTCCACTCACAACCACTTACACCCACCCCATATAATTTGGTAGACACACTCACATATATTTGATGCCCAGAATGAGAATGCTCTAAAACGTGAGTCGGCCTTAGTTACCTTTAGTATATTGTGACTTGATAAACAAAATAATTAACAGAACACAAAACATTAAAACCCTAAATTCTTCACACATCCCATCCATCCACAACACAACCTCTTTATTCTCTCTCTCAGCAGCAACACATTCACTGTTCATCATCAAACCAGTACGTTTTCTCTCGATCAATCCTTCATCAATTCTATTCATTAATATTAATATCTTCATTTCATTTCACTTCAGGTTTAACCAAATTTCGTTTTCATTTCACTTAATGGGTAAGATTTAATATATTAATATCCGTTTTTGTTTTATACATCATCCTTAGATCTTGCCTCGTTTTTTAATTTCATTATGTTTTCCCCAAATTGTAGATACTATCCAGGATGATATTCGTGCCTTGCACCTTGATTCATCTGGTAGGCTTTTTTAATCTTTATCTTTATTTACTCGTGGGCTGATGGGGTACCGACTAGCTATTAATCGGGATTAACACAGATTAATCAAATTCGGATTTATATATCTAATTTTCAGTTACACACATGTATATAATTTATTTAAATAGACATGTTTTAACATGACCCTTATTTAAAAGCAGATAGGATTAATTGGCGGAATTTATAGGCTTTGGTCGTAGTCGCTGGACTATTAGTTACTATTTTTGCTGATTAGGACTGCCTTGGACCGCTGTTGACCGCCTAGCTATTAGTTGGCTGATTAGATGAAAATTAACTAATTGGAGGCTAAACGCGATTTTTACAACCATGCTGTTGTGTGTGTGATGTGATTATCAGTAGAAATTTGTGTTAGTTTTGTGTCTTGTGAAATTAATTTGGAATTGGTTGTATTGAAGATGTTGGAAGGGTTAAAGGGGGATTTGGGAATACTGCAAGTTATGTGATGTTTTATTAAACTGTTTTGGTTAAATGCTAGCTGAAGATAGTAACTTAGTGCCTAATGAGAACGGTGGGGAGCCTGAAGAATCGGTAGTTCGTGAAAATGTGGAAGAAGGTAAGAAGAATTTGACAGTTTGGTATACTTGTGGCATTTATGATGAAGTTAAGTTGATGTGCGTTTTCACGATGTCATATGGTGGTTTATTGGGTATATTCATTTGTTTTGTTTCTTAAGGCCATTTCATCAATGCGATGAAATAAAAAGAAAGGAAATCATCAAAGTCTTAATATATATTTTTTTAAAGTGTTGATTCATACATGTCATGGGAAACAACTGTTTCAGTCGATTGTAGTTCTGAATATGTAATATTTTATTCCCCGGAATTGATCAACAATGTTTAGCAGCCTTTGTTTTTCTTGTATGGTTGTAGGAACACCACAAGATCAATAATTGACTTAGTTCACTTTTAAAGTCAGTATAACCTATCAAAAATTTCACAGTTTTACCATTCAAGGATCAAGATCCCCTTATGTTTTTTTATCCTCCTCCCCTCCTTGTTCTTTCCTGTATCTAAAGCTTTGTTTTGGCTCTAAAAATAGTTATTTTACAATATTCTCTACAAACGGCGACTCTCGCATAGGTTGTTATCGTGTGTATATATAGAGAGAACTATATCGTTGTGTCTTTCTGCTATGAGTGCAATGTACTGAGCTATTACTTTGTGTGTGCAGAGTTGAGGGATGAGTCACATGCTGATTCCCACATGGAGGGGGGTGCTGACTCCCAAGCAGTGCATTCTGAGCCAAAAGATGTAGCTGAAGGTTCATTACCTGAAATGATGTCTATACTTCTTAACTGCTAAACTTTTTTGTGTGATTTCTCATGAAAAGATATTTTCTTTGGGTTGCAGTGATGGAGCAAGTGACTTCTGCTCCAGAGCCTGTCGAGGAGGAAGTGGAAAAGAATAAGAAACGTCATTTGAATGTGGTATTCATCGGTCATGTTGGTGGGTTGATCTTCTCTAAGTAGTTCGATTTTGCATGGTGTATGAACTGAATTTGAACAATTCGGTTTTGATCTGATTTTTTGTGCTAGTCTGTCTCAAGTTGGCATATGATTCCATATTTTGATTCACACGGTTTCAACCGCACAGTTTCAACCAAATTCTATTCTCATGAGAGCGTTTTGAGTTGCTCTTTTTTAACTTTTAATGGAAGGCATATTAAACAGTGTTTCATCTTGATAGCAAGCGATTATACCAATGTATCATTGTTCTTTTTACGATGTAGCTGGTACAAAATTATGTCTTTTCTTCTCAAGCTCATCTCTCATCTTTATTTTTCTCCATGTATAAACGTTGTAATATCTAGTTAGTTATATGCTCACCATCTTACCCATTTAGAACATAAAGATCCTCACAATTCATCATCTGATATTTTTGTTTTCTCATATGGATAAAAGATGCTGGAAAGTCAACCATTGGAGGCCAAATACTCTACCTCAGTGGCCAAGTTGATGAGCGAACAATTCAAAAATATGAGAAGGAAGCCAAGGATAAGAGTAGAGAGAGCTGGTAAGCCTTTTAAGGTCTTTAAAGTTACTACTTACTGCAGATTCTGGATTATGTTTTTACATCAGTATCTTTTTTGTTGTGTACCGTTTTATGCTGTATCTTCCCTACTGTTCTTCTATGTCAAGTACAACTTCATATTTTAGCTGTAGCTAACTGAATACAGTGTTGGTTTTTTGGGCCAACGGCAGGATTTGGGTCCATCTATAGTGAGTGCCTAAACCCATAGTCAAAATGTTTGGGTTGTATATATGTCTTGGTCTAAGTTGATGGTATTTATTTATTTCTGTTAACTGCCATTTTTAAGGAACCTAATTGCAATGTTTCAGCCAGAAGTCAAGGAGTTTATTGTCTGTTTCTATAAAGATTTACGTCCAGAATGGTCTTGAACAATATATATAAAGGATTGCAATCCTTCGACAAAAGCATTCCAATTTCCCTTTTTGAATTTTAATCAACTCTTCCACCTCTTGCTGCAGTTTTAAAATGGGGTCTGATAACAGTTTGATATGCCCCAGATATAGAATATGTGGAAATTGAACGTAAATTTGAACTAAAAAAAGCTAGATAACGATCTGTATTTGACATATGGTGACTATGGTCAACTTTCCTAAATATTGTTCTACTTTTGAGAGGTATAGCAACTTTGGTGATTATACTCACTAGGTCCTTCATGTTTGTAATATAAATGTACACTTAATGGATTAGATAAATAGAACTACCGATTGACTCTATTCTTATCACCTTAAAATGATAGGGCTCTATTTTTGTTTACTTATATATAGATGATGTTTGTGTTTTTTTTTCTGGACCTCATACTTTGCTTTAATATGCCGTTTGACTTTTTCATTCATTTTCACTTCATGCTAGGTACATGGCATACATTATGGATACCAATGCAGAGGAGAGGGTGAAGGTACTATCAATCTACTTTTATTTCTCGCCAAAATGTTTATTAAAATTTGTTATATGTTACTTCATTGCTGATTGATCTTCTCGTTCTAATTCATGCTCAACCCGTGTATTAATTTAATGCCAAATTGCTCATTGTAGGGTATAACAGTTGAAGTTGGGAGAGCACATTTCGAGACAGAAACTACACGATTTACTATATTGGATGCACCGGTAACTGTTTTTTACCATGATGCATCTGTTGTAATAAAATAGAAAGACTACAATTCTCTTAATTATGATTTATGGTCATGAGAAAAATATGTAAATAACTGGCTTTGTTGTCACTTGTCAGTATTTCATAAAATGAGCTTTTAACAATAGGTGGCACTTGAGTAGTCCTAAATCTTTAACAGCCAAACATGAGGGTTACACACATTTTATTTACTACGCGGTTATAATAAAGTTTAAAGTATTAGATATAATTTTTTAATATGGATGTCTTTATGAAAAATATAATTACCATTGAGTGAACCATACTCTTTGGAGGTGGATCACTAGTGATACTATCTTATGGAGATGTCATATCATATACTCTGATTGTGCTGAGTCTCACGTATTAGATTTTTCTCCTTGGAAACTACTAGTTAACTAAGATGATAGTTGGATCATCTTTAAAAGAGAACCACTTTAATTATACAGTGTCATGAAATCGTTATCTGTTATACCAACCTGGTTCTGTGTGCATTGATTTTTGTGATGATCATTTTAATGGATTTGTATATCTTTCAGGGGCATAAAAGTTATGTACCCAACATGATCAGTGGCGCTTCGCAGGCTGATATAGGTGTACTGGTATGCGTTCGCCTCAATGAGTTTTTTGAAATCCTGTATTGTGATAGCTTAATTACATGTTTGCGCTCTCTTTCTCTCACACATTCTCCCTCTCTCAGGTTATATCTGCCCGTAAAGGTGAATTTGAAACTGGATATGAAAGAGGTGGGCAAACTCGTGAACACGTTCAACTTGCAAAGACTTTGGGTGTTTCTAAGCTGCTGGTTGTTGTAAATAAAATGGATGAGCCGACTGTTAACTGGTCAAAAGAGAGGTGCTTTAGCCAGTTTTTACACATTATCTTAATGCATAACTGAAATCTGATTCTTATCTATAGTAATGCTGTTTATTTTGTAGGTATGATGAAATTGAGTCAAAAATGGTTCCCTTTTTGAAGTCTTCAGGCTACAATGTGAAGAAAGGTATAATCTTATATACTTACAAATATTGTTGTGCTGTTAATAATCTTTTCTTCACATTTGTTTCTATTTAGATTTTTATCTTCTACAAATTGTTATATGTTTTCTTTCAATTTTGGTAAGACATGGATATTTTTGAGATCTTATTGCATCACATTGGTTGCCAGTGTTAATAATATTTGTTAAAAGAAGCTTAATAGTTACTTGACTTCACGCCCCACTTACGGTGTGCTCATATAATGTATATATGTGTGGCCATGTGGGGGGGGGGGGGGGGGGGGGGCAAAAGTAAAATTGCACTAGTTTTAACGTTATTTTACTAATTTCGTGAAAGTAACGTTAAAAACGACGGACGGTTAGTCATGCATCATGTGGTAGCGTTGATAGCCAAAAGACAAGGGGGTACATGCACCAATCGAGTTTGTCCCGATTGCTAAGTGTTATGTGCCTTATGTCCAAGGCTTGATACAAAACCACATCGAGCCGGGGGTCTCACTGGAAGCAGCCTCTCCATTCTCAGGGGATAGAGGTAAGGCTGTCTACGTCTTACCCTCCTCAGACCCTACCTTAGCTTTGCTATAGGTGGGATTAACTGAGTATGATGATGATGATGATGAGTTACTTGACTTACTTCATATGTTATATGATAGTCAAACCTTTGGAAAAGGTTTGAGATAAGATTTTGAGAGCCACAATGGTTTCATGCCAATGTAATAAACAGTTAAATACACACATTATCAAGTTATCAAATGAGTAAGTGTGTCATTCTTAAGAAATGATTAAATTTCTAGAATGTGGTCATGTTAAGTTTCATAATGCTAGAGAATTCAATAATTTTTATATTGCTGTCATTTAGCTGTCATAGCAAATTGTAGATCCCGTTTTTAATTAGTTTTCTATTGTAGCTACTTCACTCTTGAATTGTTACCTAGTTAATTATTCATTAGAAAGGTCAGAAATATTTCATCTCGCTCTGACTTCATGGTCTCAGAGCCTTTGTTGCATAAACCCTGCCACAAAACTGCCTCTGTCAGCTCCCTTGCCTCTTTCGAGTTCCAGTAAAACACTGCTTTTGCTCTTGTTTGTTCAGAAGCTTTTTCTGCCTCCTTTTAAAACCTTGTGGCTGCTTAATTCTGCTAATAGTGCCACCATTCGTATGTACCATAGTTCTTGTCCATCTCCTGTACCTCTGATTACACCGTATCCTAGTCCACTGCCAGAAGTTTCCATCAGAACACTAGATCTGCTGCAACAGTTTACTAGCAGTCTGATACCTGTCGATGGAAATCAAATGTTCAGAAACCGTAAAGCTGTTGTCGATCCGTCCTTGTTATATTTTACATCACCATTTGTCTGTTACTAACAAAAACACAAAGGCTTCGTTTAAGTTTTTCTGTTCAAGGGTGTTTTTTTGCTGGATATTAGATCAGGCTGGAGAAAAGGCTAGCGGCCACCACTGTTTTGACCATCCATGTCCGGTTGAACCACGAGTATTTAGGATTCATGTTCAGACAGCTATCGTTGATTCAGACTTGTTCACACCATAACACTAATCCTCATTTGATTTTTTATTCAAAAGTTTGCCAAATTCTCCTATTTGATCATCTTTTATTTGAATTCCGTGCTACTAATGAAAGTTGTTACAATTGCTACCACCTCAACTGTGACAAGATCCTTGCTCTTTGATTCCTGTAAAGTTAGAACACTATCTGTGGGCACAAAAGCTGAAGATAAAAAGAATTCTGAACATAAGAGAAAGGTCCTTCTTAGGGTAATCAATCATCACTTGGTTTTGAAAATTCAAATTAAGTCCTTGTTAGGAAGAGGGATTTTGTGTTCTGATTAGGCTCAATAAAAGCATTCAAAACCAGAGACGATAGGCAGAAATCAGGAGCGCATATATTTTCATTTTTACCACCTGAATGTTCAAGATTTTCAGATACTGTGTGATTCTGGAGTCTTTAAATAAATTTGGTGATAACTTTTAAAATCTTCTAATGGTTGCAGATATTCAGTTTCTTCCAATATCTGGCCTTCAAGGTGCCAACATGCAAACAAGGCTGGACAAAAAGGTATGTCCATGGTGGAATGGGCCATGTCTTTTTGAAGCCCTTGATGCTATGGAGGTTCCTCCACGTGATCCAAGTGGTCCATTTAGGTATCACTTCCAATTCTTGTTTCTCTTAAACTACTTATGTCACTTAAATGAATATTAAGTTATAATCTAACTTAATCTTTAATTACCAGGATGCCTATTATTGACAAGTTCAAAGACATGGGGACCGTTGTTATGGGCAAAGTAGAATCCGGTAGTATACGCGAGGGAAATAATCTGCTCATTATGCCAAACAAGGTGCGTTTTCAAGGCCTTGTAAAAGCTTTCTAGTTCTGAACCCCAAACTCTAAAGGGTGCATTTGTAATTTGTAATTTGTATATTCAGGTTCAAGTGAAAGTCCTTGCCATATTTTGTGACGAGGACAAAGTTAGGACTGCTGGTCCCGGTGAGAATCTAAGAGTTCGATTATCTGGGATTGAGGAAGAAGACATACTTTCGGGTTTTGTTCTTTCAAATATTGGTATGTTTTCTTACTTAGATCAATATTAACACACTACTAACACTAATAATCTCTCTAGCCTGGGTTTTGTTTACTTTTTTTTTTCGTGAGTTTGTTTATACGATTATATCATATGGGCATTGAGGTATGCCTTTTTTGTGATTCTGTTGATATAGAAAATTCCAGTTGGTTGACTGTTGGAAGTGACAGTCATTGTCAAGTAGATGTGGCTAATTTGACCCATTAAATCTATACATGGGTAAACATGGTTTATGTTTTATCTCTATGGGTCAAAGGTAACAACTCACAAGGAAACATGTCGAATGGGTTGAAGGTCATCTGATGTGAAAAATTTAGATCTGTTCCTAGCTTTTTGACCTGATAACATTGAAGACATGGTTTTCAACTTGACCTGTACTGTTTGCCATTCTGTACATGAGCAATCTATGTTTTTTTTTAATTTACATTTTACTCTTGTATTTCTTTATTTAAGAGTTTCTATGTTGTCTGCTTTTATGCAGAAAAACCAATACCAGCAGTTAATGAGTTTGTCGCTCAGTTGCATATTCTTGAATTGCTGGATAACGTATGTAACTAAAATATCATTAATTTTTTATTTGTATTATGCTTCATTAGTTATTTTTTTTAAATGTATTATTTTATTTTAGGCTATTTTCACTGCTGGTTACAAGGCTGTACTGCACATTCATTCTGTTGTCGAGGAGTGTGAGATTATTGAGCTGATGCAGCAAATTGATCCTAAAACCAGGAAACCTATGAAAAAGAAGGTGCTCTTTGTAAAAAACGGTGCTGTTGTTATATGCCGTATTCAGGTTAGTTTTCATGCCATTTGAATATTTGATATTTCACATCATTTATTGTTACATTCTGTTTGTGCTTATTTTGTTTTTTTGTATGGCGGCTGTACGGGTCTGGTAGAAAAGGGTCTATTCTGATACAGGTTGGGATGACCTGAAACGTTCAGTTTTTTTAGATTATAACAAGTAGTTTTTGTGTCAAATATGCTTACAGCTATGTTATCGTATGTTAAATAATCAACATTTTTGTAAAATGATTCAGAATTATACTTTAGGTGCATTTCTATCTCTTTAACCTGAATTTGACCTGTTTCCTTATTTTGCTAAAATTTCATTTTGTCGGTCCATAAGCAAATGGGTTGAAATTGTCACGCCTACTTTGTATACATGGCTACATGCTCATGTTGCTTTTCAACTCAACAGTCATTTCCTTTTACTAGTCATAAAATATATGAAATTCTTACTGTCGATATTCAAATATCTTCCTCAGGTATCTAATCTGATATGCATCGAGAAATTCTCAGATTTTCAACAGCTTGGGCGGTTTACACTCCGGACAGAAGGTAAATTCGAAATTAACACGTGTAATCTGGTATACCGACCTAGAAATTTAATAAAATATGACATATCGTTTTCGTACAGGAAAAACAGTTGCAATTGGAAAAGTCACTGATCTTCGTGCATAAACAATTTTGGGAGAAATGGTAAATGTTCAAGATTGATATTATTTCACAACCTTAAATCAAAACGAAATTGCGATATGATCTTATTATTTTATAATGATGGTGCAGGAAAGCCCGTGAGAAGCTAATTGGGAGCAGAATTTAGATATGGAACGGGCAACGGGTTCACGATACATTTTGAATTTCTAGTGATTTGATGCTGAACTAGATGAGTGATAGCATAAATTACAAATCAGTTGGTTTAGTAATGGCATGATGATAAGAAGTCTTCTATCGATGCTTTGCATCTTGTTATTTGCGACATTGTAATCCTTGCTTGATCATGCTATAGTTATGTGTTGTGTGACGGGTTTTTTTGGTTACTATTGGAACGTTGGGAAATGACATGGTTGGTCATGTGGTATACAACACGTTTTTGCGGTTTTGGTTTTTCTTCTTTTAGAAATTACAGATTTGGTTTTTACTGTTTGTCAAGCGGTAACATGTTTTGTTCTTTTTACCATCATTAAAAACAGTTGTATGTAAAATGCGGAAATGATCACTATACGTGTTAATAGTTTATAAACCCAAATAAATTGAAACCTAATGTTAAGAAATACATACTTCAAACAAGAAGTTAAATAACCTATCATTTAATTCTCTTTTACATTAGGTTATGATAAAACATTTTCATGGTCTACCTGAATCGACAAATGGATAAACGAAAAAACTAGTCTATACAAGAAACAAAACAAAACGTGTAACATAATCGAACGGAACAAGACGTAATTGCATATAACAAAGCATAGACATATGACAAACCATGTAAAACAAGACATAATTACATATTACAAAGCATAGAACATAAAAAACCCTAGTTATGTTGTTAACCAAACCTTTTAGAACTAAAAAATAACAAAATCTGAAAATTACCCGTACCCGAGCCCACATGATAACACGTCTTGTAAATAGGGTATGAACATAAAAAGAGAGACATCACACCAAGAGTCTTAAATTCTGACCGCTGCTTTGTCAACTTTTATTTATGAGTGAATAGTCAAAATTCTCCTTAAGGTTTGCATACTTTTGTTAGATCCGTCCACAAAAGTTTTTTTTTTCTCAACTGGACTATTTTGGTTTCAAAACTGTTGTAAGATCCATCCATTTCTCTAACCCTATTAAAAAGTAAGGTTAACTGAAGGGTATTTTTGCCATTTTACATTTTTGTTTTCTTTTCTATTTTTTTTTTCTTATTTCTATTTACTCTTAACATAACTTTTTTATATAACCTCTATTAGATAATATAATTTGTTATAAACTCTAGGGGTGCTATATGTAAATATGTTTGTAATCTCTTTATTCATTCAATTAAAATATCCATTACCACTATTATGGTATTAGGGCAGTTCAAATCGCTCGGTGCTAACCGATCGCTCTGCGCTCGCTCGGAAAATGCTTGAAAAATGCTCGCTCGATCTTCCGCTCGGTTGTAAATGAGCCGATCGGCTCGGTTCGGTTTATAAACGAGCCAAGCACGAGCAAAGGTCCGCTCGGCTCGGTTCGGCTTGAATACATTTTTATCTATTTATTATCAATTTAATTATAAATATACACACAATTTACATATATATATATATTTATAGCTTTATATATAACAATCTATTGGATTTGGCTCAATATATGCAAACAAAATATAACTAGTCCACTTAACCTAATAAAAAATTTAACACTGAGTTTAATAGTAAAACCATAAGTAATGAGGTGAGTCTTGACTTCTTTATGGTATTAGTCGACCATCGCTAATCGTCGCTTGATACCACCATACGTCACAATGTAACAATTGTTCTCTGCGTTAACTGATCACCTCACCAGTCTCAACCTAAGCCTCATCCTCGGACACTCGGATCTCAATATTAGTGTTACTATCAGACAGTTTGACCTTAGTTGTCTCCCGACAATGAAATCATCGAAGGAAACATCCCAATTTTATGGTTGTCAAAATTACTCTCTGCTCGATTCTCGCTCGGAAAAATTTGCGCTCAAAGAATGCTCGCTCGGTTTTTGACTCGATTATAAACGAGCCGCTCTGCTCAGTTCGATTTGTAAATGAGCCAAGCATGAGCAAAGCTCCGCTCGGATTGGCTCGGCTCGTGAACACCCCTATATGGTATGAGCCTCCCAAATTTTGCTTGAGTTCCCAAAATCTTTTCACCTCTCCACCTTTCCTTCTTCGCCTCTTTCGTTCTTTTACTGTCCCGATCTTTCTGTTCCTTTTCTGTCTACTTCGATCCTATTCTTCCCTGAATTCCTTATTCCTTGTACCGATCATGGCCTCCTCTTCCAATACTACTCCCCAATATTGAATAGTCTCGCCCCAATGATAGCTATCAAGCTTTCGGCCTATAACTTTATTTATTGGCGTGCTCAAATGTTGCCATTACTTGCTTATCAACGTCTTCTTCCTCATATAGACGGTTCTCAAACCGTCCCTCCTCCCATGAAAAGTAATAATGATAAGGAGGTCAATAATCCTGATTATATAAATTGGGTTCAAGGCGAGCAACAAGCTATTATTTTCATCAATGCCTCGTTGACTGAAGAGGCTTTATCTGTTACCATTGGATTTCTCTTATGCCAGGGAGATTTGGCAGCCCTTGAAGCCGCCTTTTGCATTTCATCGATTGAGCACGTCCAAAATTTACGGGACAACTTGCGTGCTCTAAAGAAAGGCGACAAATCTGTCGCTGAATATGGTCATGCTTTCAAGGCCATAGTGTCTTCAGGCCCAGATCTCCACAAAACAACTATCGGCCCAATAGGGTTCCCATGCCTTCTTTTCGTGGTCAGTCTAGAGGCTCCTTTGGTGGACAATATTCTTCTCCTAGGTCGCCTAGTTGTCAGTTATGTCGTCGACCCGGGCATTATGCGTCTCAATGCTATCACCTTGCATCATATGCGGCCTCTTCTGAACTAAATCCTGACCAATTGTCACATGCCTTCCATGCTCAGTGTCAACTAAATGCTTCCACGCCTTGACTGGACAGGAGGCTCTGGAGCCTCCACTCACATGCTTCCTAATAGTGCTTCGCTTTCAAATGCCACACTAACTCAAGGTAATGAAAAAGTCTAATTTGGTAATGGTCAAGCATTACCCATTACTCATGTTGGTGATACTAAATTGCTTTGTAACTTTTCTTTAAATAATGTGTTAGTTCCCAATTTGACAAAAAATTGCTTTCCATTGTAAACTAACCGAAGATAACCTTGTTGACATTGTTTCTTCTCATCCCTACTTTTATATTTAGGATCTCAAAACCAAGCAAACTCTAGCCTGGGGATGCCGTGAGGACGGTCTTTATGTTCTTCGTAACACACATCAAGCTTTAGTGTCTACTCGTTCGTGTCTGAAGGCATCTTTTGAGTTATGGCCTTCCCGCCTTGGGCATGTCAATTTTGATATTGTTTCGTTGCTTAAAAATAACGGTTGTGTTTCCTTTACTTCTGTCTTGCCTAAACCGGGTCTATGTACCCCTTGTGAACTTGCCAAATCTAAACGACAACCCTTTACTATTAATAATAAACGGGCTTCTTGTCCATTGGAACTCATTCATTGTGATTTATGGAGTCCATCCCAATAAAATTGGTTGACGGTTTTCTATATTATGTTGCTTTTGTGGACGATTATTCCCGCTTCACTTGGTTATATCTGTTGCGGGCAAAGTTGGATTTTGTTAAGGCATTATCTATTTTTATACCATTTGTTCAAACACAACTTTCAACTAAAATAAAAAATTTGCAAAGTGATGGCGGCACAGAATTCACTAATAATCGGGTTCGAAAAACGTTTGAACAAAATGGAACATTTCATCGTATGTCGTGTCCATACACACCTCAACAAAATGGTCGGGTTGAACGAAAACATCGACACGTTGAAACCGGTTTGGCAATGTTATTTCATGCCAAGCTACCCGCACATTATTGGGTTGATGCCTTCTCGTCGCCCGTGTTTATCATCAATCGGATCCTACACCATTACTTGATGGCTGATCACCTTTTGAAATGCTATATAAACAAAAACCAAATTATTCGTCTTTTCGGTCCTTTGGTTGTCGGGTTTACCCATTTCTACGTGATTATGCTCCAAACAAATTATCTCCTAGGAGCATCCCATGTATCTTTATTGGATATTGTTCCAAGTACAAAGGATATAGGTGTCTCGACCCGTGCACCTCTCACATCTACATTACCCAGCATGCTCGCTTTGACGAGCATTATTATCCACTCAATGACACAACCAATGCCTCGTCAATCAATGATCTTGAGGTGTCTACTTTTTTAGACACCGCCTTAGATTATATGGTCCCTAATGTTTCTACAAACCAACATCCTAACCCAACAATACCACCTTAACCATCTTCACAAAAATTCCCAACTACTCAACAAAATGTTGCTACACAACCTTCTGTCACCCCTACGGCCCAACAAAATTATTCCCAACAAACTGCTACTTCCAAGGCCAATTTGCTAGGAAGTCTACATGTGGCCCAACAAAACAATTCTATTCCTACAACTCCACTCAATACCGTACAACAAAATTCCACAAACACTGTTCCTACGATACCACAAAATAATACCCACTATCCTGTCATAATCGTTGACCCACACACCTTCCCACCCTAATTTAATAGGCGTTCTGTACTAAATATGATTCCCCTCCAAAGCCCAATTTCTATACCACATCCAAACCCACATCAAAGCCAATTGTCGACCCCAAACCAAATCCCATTCAATTCCAATCACTTCCCACAAACACCCGATTCCTTACATTCCGCTTCGCCCACCATACCTATCCCTCCACCACTTCCATCCCACCCCATGATCACTCGGGCTAAATCTGGGATTTTTGAAACCTCGACATCGCGTGGACTTAGCTCACACGAAGACGTTTCCTCTTCACCATGCCTTATTTGCTACGACAGATCCTAAAATTATAATGTTGCATCCAAAGAAACAAAATGGGTTCATGCCATGGAAGCCGAGATACATGCTCTTCGTAAAGATCAAACTTGGACCCTCGTTCCATGTGCTTCTCATGCCAATGTTGTTGGTTCAAAATGGCTTTTTAGAATGAAATTTCATTCGGATGGATCTATTGAGCGTTATAAAGCACGATTAGTTGCTCAAGGATTTACGCAAGTCCCAAGACTTGACTATTCACATACTTTCAGTCCGGTTGTTAAAGCTGCCACGGTTCGCAGAGTTCTTGCTCTTGCAGTGATAAATGGTTGGCATCTTCATCAACTAGACGTCAACAATGCCTTCATATATGGACACCTCATGAAAGTATCTACATGGAACAACTTATGGGCTTTGTTGATCATCAATATCCTTCTTATGTTTGCAAATTGAATAAATGTATCTATGGTTTAAAACAACCTCCAAGGGCATGGTTTCAACATCTAAGCTTGTTTCTTACTAACTCTGGCTTTAAATGTAGTCGTGCAGATCCGTCTTTGTTTATCTATAAACGTGATTCGTGTATCATGTATCATGTACCTTCTTGTGTATGTTGATGATCTCATCTTGACCGGTAATCAACAATCCATTTTATCTTCGTTCATCACTTGCATAAATAAAGAATTTGCCATTAAGGATCTTGGGAAACTCAATTACTTTTTGGGATTGGAGGTTACCTAGACTCAAAATGGTCTTTTCTTGAATCAATCTAAATGCACTTTGGATATTCTAACACGTGCTAAGAAATTGGATGCAAAACCTGCACCAACACCCAAGCACCAATACTTCCTTTGTTTCTACAGGTGACTTGTTTCCAGAGTACAGCTCCTTCAAAGCTACAACATCACTCACTATTTACACCATCACGACTTACCACCACCCTAAAGAACAAAGCTTTCAAACAACACGCGGAACGAAAAAGATACCTAATTGCTATAGCTATTGCTCTCATAAAAAAGTTTCATCAGTAATGCCTCATGAATAGTGATGACGTGGTAGCCTAAAGCAAAAAGAATAATAAGTACCATAAGACTATGCTTTAAGGGTTGAAAGCTACGAAGGTTCGAAGGACGGAGCATCCCAGGTCAAAAGATGACCTGTCCTGTCATCTTTTCCTCGGACAGCACAAGCAGTTGTCGATGGAGCCGTTGCACTACTCAGACCGCAGGTCCAAAGCCACCATTGGCTTTAAGTGGTTTGTCCTTTTGTTGCACCATACTTCAAGATAATATCCTTACCTAAATTAGAAGATGCTTTGTCTATATAAACTGATCTATCACAACAGATCTGGACACACCTGATTATTCTTTCTTACACTCAATCTTCTATTCTCTTGGACCACACACGTGCGGAGAATATCTCCTTCACTCTCCACTCGAGTTTAGACACTCACTTCTGGCTTTGAGTCTCACTCAAGCCTGAATTCTAACACTCTAAAACAATATTATCTTGAACCTCCTTCTACGTTTGCAACGTAGGAGGACACCATGACCTGCGTTAGGCAGATCGGAACCCTTGAACCTTTTAACCCTTCCTGTGACTCAGAACCAACGTTTGACATTTATTTGTTGTAGCAACAAGTTGGCGCCCACCGTGGGGCTGCGCCATTGTCTCTTTGAAAAACCAATTGTGTAGCTCCAACTCCTTTACATGTCTGATCCTGAGTCTCAAGAAGAGGTCAACCAGATCTCTCCTGACACAGATCAAGCCTCTCCCAACAGATTTGTGTCATTCTCCACTCTGGGAAGTACCCCAGCTGGTACTCAGACTCCACCTACTCGTCCGAGTCAGTAAACTTGCAGACTCCACCCCCCACTCGTTCATGTGACAACCGGTAAAATTGACGTAATTCCGTACTAGGTTGTAAAACGTGATATAATAATATCTAAATGCGTATTAGACTTAATTGGTAATATTTAGAGTCATTTTAATGCATTAACAAGTCCAAACAATTTTAAAAGAATTATTGATAATTCTGGGAATTATTAAATCGCAGTGCGGTAAACTACCCGCAGTGGACATTGGTGACGACCCGGTTAACTTTAACAGTGTAATTTTGACCCATATTGCTTGGTTTTGTATGAAATAATATTTTTATAGTTGAAATATTTTTATAACCAATAAAAACTATAATTGGTAGTTTTTGTGTCGCATTTGGCGAATACTTGCGCGTTTTGCGGTTTTAGCGCGTGTGCGAGACCCGGTACACTAGAGAAATCCATAAAATAGTTAAATTAGCTAAAAATGATTATTTTAGTAGGGGAATTTAATTATTTGATAATTGGGGTGAAAACCTTATTTATTTGTTAGTTTTGAGTTTTATAAAAATCCAAGACATGCCTAATGCTTTATAAACTTTACAAACCTTCAAAAAAAAAAAAATTAATAATATCAAAGAGGCATGCTAGAATCGGCCTAGGGGTCCTACAACCCATACACACATTTTTTTAATATCCACTTCCTCAAAAACACCATATTCTCTTACAAACCACATCCAACCTCTCATCTTTCATGCAACCATTTCACTTTTGACCAAAAAACTCTTCTCCTCTTCCCTCCTTGAATCGTAGGCTTCCTCTCCTCCTCTCCTTTTCTTTTTTTTTTGTTCACCATTTCATCATTTTAGAGCTTGAACCTTGAAGTTTTAAGTGTTGTTTGGTGATTTGGAAGCAAAACTTGCAAGGAACTTGGGGTTTTTGGATAAAGTAGGCATCAAGAGTGTTATTTTACCAAGTGTTCTTCAAGGGTATGAAACTCCTACTAAAACTTATTTTTATTTTTGTAAAAATTCTGGTTTGGAAGAGTTTTCACCAAACAAATTGTTTTTTTTACAAAGGGTTTTTGTTAAGATAACAAGGGAGTGGTTTAAATGGATGAAAAATATGTGATATGTGTGTCTAAACCTATGTATAAAAATCGGATGTATATATTGTGTGTTTGTACATGTTGGTTTTGGTTGAAAGATACTTGGATATGCTTAGATCTTGTGGTTTTAACTTCATGCAAAAAGGTTTTTTTTATTAGGGTTCTAAATCTGATTTAAATTATATTTTTGAAGATAAACATATACAATGTTAGACATATATGAAAATGATAGTTGAAGTGTGGCTTAAATGATGAATATGTTCATGTATATGCATTGTTTAGTTGGTGTTTTGTGATTAAAAATGAGTTTGGGTCAGATCTAATTATGACGATATTTTGATGAGTTTGACAAGTTTAAAATGGATAATATTAAACTTGTCCATGATTTACACGCTTAGGATACCTTGCATGTACGATCAAGACGTAAAAATCGGTCTAAAACGCGATAAAAATGAACATTTAGCAAACTGTTTTAAAACAGGTTTTTAAACAGATTATGAAGGGTTATTTTGAAGGAAAATAATATGGTTTAAAGTTCTTATAAAAGTCCTAACATAAAAACCTAAAAGTCTTAGCAAAATATATGCGAAATATCACGTTTTCGACGCGTTTTACGCGATAAAACTCATTGTTTTCAGGTCTGATGTAAAACAGGTTATTTGATGTCTAAATGTGTTTAAATATCATCATCTTAGGTGTATAATAAGTTTGACATGTTAACGGACACTTACAGTGCAAAACTATGCGTTAAAAGTCGCTAAAATATGAGTTTTGAGACGCAAAATGGTCATTTTACGAAACTGTTTTAGAACAGCAAAATTGGTCTTATTTTTATGAAAATGACCAGGTCCTAACATGGAAAATAAGTTTCAAGGATGTCCATAGGTTAAAATGTGATAGTAGAAACTTGTTATGTTTGAAAATCGCTAGAAATCGCCTTACTAGGCTATAAGTTGTCGAATTTCCATGAAACATGTTAGATGGTTAAAGTGTGTTTTTGCCATGCTATGTGAGTGATATGTGGTATTACATGGAATGACACGATGCGTATATGTGAAATTGAGTGTTACATGATTCGGTTTTGCCATGATAAAGTGTTAGGTTTATTAAGTCAAGTTGTGTGATATGTGACTTAGAGTAGTATATGTGTGGTCATATAGTTATAAACCTAAGGGTCAAGTATTAAAAACGCGACGCGTATATGTGTGTGGTCCAAAAAGTTAAGCGAATGTCATGGTCACCAATGGGTCCACGGGGTAAGGGTTTATAAAAACTCAACTTTTTAAATTTAACTAAGTCTTGTAAAGTTTGGTGAATAACTTGGGAAAAGACTTAGAGTGTTTGCTAAAATAGCCCTTCGTATATAGGGTATTGTTAGAAACAAGATTTGTTTGTTTGGACTAGAGTGTTAATTTGCAGCGCAACAGGTGAGTTTCACGGTCCCTCTTTACTGTTTTACTATGGGGGAAAGATATGTTTGTCAAATGTTGTTACATGTCAAAATGTTTTGAAATGTTAAATGTGATAAGTGACATGATGAGTACTTAGGTTTCGTTGTTGTTTGCACGCCACTCGGGGTGAGTCCTCGCTACTGTAACCATTTATCGTATGTTGTGGATGTTGAAATCGAGAACCGAAGGAATATTTGGATAGTACTATTGGTGCCCGACAAGGCCCACCCCTAATCGATAGCGTCGATTATTGCAACTGTGTATGCCAGGGGTGCACGTATTCTGAACCAAGTTGTTATTTACCGAGAAACAACTTCTGCTCGCGGGGCATTATTATTAGTCTTGGATTGGTTATGGGCTTAAGGAATTGCTCGTCATAGTCTTTGTAGGAGTTAGCTACCCACTACAAAGGTCACTACTTATTTTGTTCTACTAAAAATGTTGTTGTTGAAATGTTGTTGTTATGGAACTAAAACCTGTGAACTCACCAATATTTTATATATTGACGTCTTTTTAAACATATCTTTCTGGTAACTAAGTGCTGAAAATATACGAGGCTAGTACGGTGGAATTCGGAATGTCGGACTCCTGTCGGGGGTTTCATCTACATTTACCATTGGGATGAGACATAAATGAAAAACCCTATTTTTGAACATTATGTTGTTGTTTTATTTAAGACAAGTACTTAATTTCGACATCTTAATAAATGATCTTTTCTAATTAAATATGGTTTGTGTTAACCTTGACTTTGATATACTTTCGAGCGTTGCGCCACGTGTTTCCGCCATTCGCGTGGTGTGACAGAAGTGGTATCAGAGCCAAGGTTATAGCGAACTAGTATTTTTGAAAAATCTAGACTATAACCGGTTTCGGCTCGAAAACAAAGTTTTCAAAAATAAAACACAACGAAATATTTTTAGAAAAGAAAGAAAATTGTACATGGGTTGTACAAGGGGAAATTCCGACCGACTAGCCATGTGTGTCAATATATAAAATGTTAGAAAATAAGGATAGGAATGTTTATGTTGTGTAAGATATGATTTTCTAACTAGGGCTAGTTAATGGATATAAGTAGTACGGATATTTTGCTTGTAAGGAAGTCGTGTCACGCTTCACCTTAGTCCGCATTATTGCTGCTCAACAAGGAAATCCTAGCGGAATCACCAACACAAGGGTGGAACATACTGTCAACCAACCTTATAAGCCGAGCAGTTTGTCTTGCTTCTCTCCAGAGATAGCAAAGTACGAGTTTCCTAACAAGCTGAAGATGCCAGCTCACATAAGAACATACGATGGAACTGATGATCCAGAAGATCACCTTCAGATCTTCTATTGGGCTGCTCGGATCGAAAAGTGGGGTGACCCCGAGTGTTGCCTCATGTTCATGCAGACCCTTGTCGGATCAGCTCGAATCTGGTTCAATGATTTACCAGCAGGAAGCATCCGAACCTTCAACAACCTTGGTAAGGAATTTCTAGCAAACTTCTCACAAAAAAGACGTTGCGTCAAGGACGCAACCGTCATCTTTCATATCAAGAAAAAGGATGACGAAAGCCTCAGGAACTTTATCGAAAGATACAAGAAAAAAGGCCTTACCTATGTTGGTGCAGATGAAAAAAATGAAGGTTGTGGGATTCATGAACGCCATCAACTCAAAATACCTAACTAGAGACTTCAACAAAAGTCTCCCTAGAACCCTTGAAGAAGCCTTAGAAAGGGCTGAAGCTCATATCCGAGGAGAAGAGGCTATAGATATCAAAGAACAGAGAAAAAAAGGCATCTAGCTGGAGAAGCAACAGCCCTACCCGAAAGAGGGGCAACTATGGAACCTATGACAAAAGATCTAGAGGGTCTGAGTCTCGAAGGTCTGAAAGCAGGAACCCTTCAAGCAACGATAGAAACGTGAATTTCATAGCCCTCACCAAGACTCCTCAAGAAATCCTGGCAACAGAAGAAGTCAAGCATACCTTTCGACCTCCTCGTCCCTTGCCAAGAAGCAAAAGGAACAGAAACTCCAATCAGTACTGTGAGTTTCATGAAGAGAATGGACACCACATCAATGATTGCTTCCAGCTTAAAAAGAGAATCGAGGAAGCTGTCAAGTCTGGAGAATTAGCTCACTTGGTCAAAGGCGTCAAGGAAAACATAGCTGACAACAAAAAGAAGGACGTTGCCATGGTTTTTGTCGAACAAGAAACCCCTAACAAGCGACAGAGGTTGGAGGCTTGGGAGCATCAAGGCGTCTGCTTCCCTCACACTGAAAAAGAAAAGCGTTGTGATCCTGTTGTTCTTGAAGCCCTTGTCAGTTCAATCAGAACACAAAAGGCCTACATAGACACGGGAGCAGCCACTGAAATCATGTTCGCAAAATGCTTTAACCTTTTAAGCCCAGAAGAGCGTTCCAAGCTCCAGCCAGCTGAAGCCTCCATTAAAGGCATTGCAGATATACCCATCAAGCGTTTTGGGAGAAATAACGCTTGATGTAATCTTTTCCGATGGACAAATGCAAAGGACTGAACCGTTAACTTTCATTGTCTTAGATCTACCGTCCAGTTATGACGTTATCATCGGCAGACCAGGTGTTGTGGTCTTCGATATGACTATCTCCATTAGCCGAAAGAGTGCAAAGTTCCCTACCAAGGATGGGATAGCAACCCTTCAACCCTCAACCTCAGTATTGGTGGTTAATGAGGGTCATAGTGAGCCCAACAAGCTTGGTCTCAGTATTAACCCTCAATACCCTGAGCAGAGGATACGGGTCAACATAGCCCTCCCTGCAGAAACACTTTCGAAGCTTGAAGGGTTGTTACGAAACAATGCCGATGTTTTTGCCTGGTGCCCTAGTGACATGACAGGCATCCCTCGAGAGGTTGCCGAACATGAACTCAAGATTCCCCCAAACGTCAAGCCAGTAGTTCAAAAGAAGAGAAGCCTTGCTCCTGAACGAAGCAAAGCTGCCTGCCAAGAGGTCGATAAACTGGTCGAAGCAGGAATCCTTCGTGAGGTAAAATATCAGTCATGGGTTGCAAACCCAGTGATGGTTCGAAAACCTGATGATTCATGGAGAATGTGCATAGACTTCAAAGACCTCAACAAAGCTTGCCCTAAGGATTGTTATCCTTTGCCTGAAGTTGAATTGAAGGTTGACTCGCTGACAGGCTTCCCCTTCAAATGTTTTCTGGATGCCTATAAAGGTTATCACCAGATACAAATGAAGGAGGAAGATGAAGAAAAAATTGCTTTTCATACTGACAAAGGTATCTTTTGTTACAAAAAGATGCCTTTTGGTTTAAAAAATGCAGGTGCTACCTACCAAAGATTGGTTGACAATGCCTTTGCTAAGCAAATTGGCAAGAACATGGAAGCTTATGTAGATGACTTAGTCATCAAAAGCAAGACGGAGGAACAAATTCTCGAAGATATACAAGAAACGTTTAACAACCTCAGGGAAATCAACATGAAACTCAACCCTGTAAAGTGTTCATTTGGCTTCTAAGAAGGAAAATTCTTGGGACACATTGTAGGGAAGCAAAGCATAAAGGCCAACCCCAACAAGGTTCGAGCCGTCCTCAATATGAAGTCACCTCAAAGCAAAAAGGAGGTGGAAAGCCTGAATGGCAAGCTTGCTGCCTTGAAGCGCTTCATGTCCAAATTAGCTGAAAGATCCCTACCCTTCTTCAAAACTCTCAAGGGTTGCACTGATAAGAAAGACTTCAGGTGGTCAGAAGAAGCAGAGGAAGCCTTTAACCAGATGAAACAATAGCCTTTAACCAGATGAAACAATATCTGGCTTCCCTTCCCACCATTGTAGCCCCTGAAGCAGGGGAAACGATCTCTGTCTATCTTTCCGTTACTGATGAAGCCCTCAGCGCTGTTCTTACCATCGAACGAGACAAAGCTCAGGTACCTGTTTACTTCTTCAGTAAAACTTTAAAGTTGGCAGAGGTCAAGTACCCTCTTTTGGAAAAACTAGCCTTAGCCTTGGTACAAACAGCCAGAAGGCTTCAAAGGTACTTTCAAGCACATCCTATACAAGTGGTCACTAACCAACCTATCAAGAATGTGCTTGAAAGACATGAGACCTCGGGACGATTAGCTAAATGGGCTGTCGAATTAGGTGAACACAAAATCACCTATGTCCCAAGGAAAATAATAAAGGCACAGATACTTGCTGATTTCATTGTTGAAATTCCAAAGGTGGAAACTACCGAAGTTAACATTACTACAGACGAACCCCTTAACCCAGAAGCCTGGAAGCTTTACACAGATGGGGCTTCCAGCGTTGAGGGTTCAGGGACAGGTCTTGTACTAATCAACCCCGAAGGGTTAGAATTCACATATACCCTTCGTTTGGAATTTCAGACAACCAACAACGAAGCAAAATACGAAGCTCTGATAGCAGGATTGAAGCTTGCAAAAAAGATGGTTGTTCAAAAGCTTCAAGTGTTCACTGATTCACTACTGGTTTCCAATCAAGTGAACGACAGTTATATTGCCAAGTAAGCTAATATGAAAAATTTCAGAGAGAAGGTTAAAGAAATCATGAACACCTTCCAGTCTTGCAAAATTAAACAGGTTCCAAGGTCACTGATGTGTGTAAATGTATATATAAAAATAACACAAGCTTTAATTAAAACGACTCACCTAAAAACTACACACACACGGCAAGTGTACCGGTCGCAAAGCAGTAAACAGATAAGACCGAGTATCGAACCCAAAGATGCGAATGCAACTCTAGATTACAACCTATACCGAAATACTAGCCTAAATAAATATATACTTAAATGGGCGGTATTTTAAACTACTAATTATAAACTTAATTAAACTAAATATAAATTAAAACAACCTCAACTGCTTATACGAAACTAGGAACTTGGAGAATTCAGATAGGAAGAAGGCTGGTTACTTAGGTAAAATCCCTAGACACTAGCAATAAATCCTGAATCTGGTAATTAACTTGAGACCCTAATTTCATCCAACTACTCTCCTCCTGCAGGTAAGGCTAGCAAGCTAGAATCAAGGCGGGACAAGTGTAGAAATGCTAAGATGGATTTGGGTCGCCCTAGCGTACCAAAATCCCACAGAAATCAGATTAAAACCTCTCCTGGACCGAAACCTTCTAACTATGAAGCAGACTTAAACTCTACTGAAGAAAACCTAGGAAAACTCTAAACATGGACAAGTAATGACTCCCGCCCTAGCGTTTGTCAACTACCGAACAATGCCTAGTTAGTTACCTAGCAATCTCAAGTTAGATTTTTTTTTTGAACGATAAACTTCAATAAAAACGGCTAAGCCCACAAAAAACGAGGACCGCCAACCACGAAACAAAAAATTACAGCATATACAAAGGGAACCTATTCCAATCCTTCCAACTAATATCCCGATATCTAGACCGATTACGTAACCAAAGGAACGACCAAGACTTAATACAACCAATTCTCACCCTCAAGAATGGACTGTACGTTTTAGTTAATTTATTATATTAGTTTGTTATACTTGTGTCGTACTCCAACTCTAAATGCTAGCACGCTAACCTAAGTTGACGAACTAGATTGATTTTTAGACCTAGGGGGTATCTCTACATGCCTAGCTTCATAAAACCAATAAACAAACTTCAAATAAAATCAACACCAACACACATATATCAAATCCAACAATAAAATTAAAATCATGTAATTCTACACATCAAAATTAAAAACCAAAAATCATTAAAAATTGCATAAAACGTGTTTAGTTCATAAACCTAAGCAACCATAAAAGGTTTAGCTCATAATCTTTAGAAACATCATCACAAAATAAATAAAAATAGTGTTGATAATGTCTATAAAAATATAAAACGAAAACTAAACCAAACCCGAGATTCCTTGAATATTAATCTTTAACGTGCCCGGGACCTTCTCTCCTCCACAACTCCTTCCGATCGTTCAACTGGCAGCCTCTCGGTCAATCCCTTCTCGAATGAATGTTTTCTGTTCGTAAAAAAAAAATAATGTGTCTCCCCCTGATCACGATCTTAGGTTTTTTTAAATAACAAGCAGCGAAGTGGGCTTCAGGAAACGGCTTCAAACAACAGCATGGACCGGTAATAATAATACACTGACTTTGTTTTTGACCTGCTGTGTTGACTCCTTCTAAATTTCTTTTTTTTAACAACGACTTTATACATATATATAAAGGCTCAGCTAGAAGCTGACACGAACAAACACCCGGTCCTTTTTTATTTCTTGTTTCTAACTTTTCAACGTAGTACTTTTTGTTTCTTTTTCAAATCATATTATTATAATAGTATAGTATTATTATATATTATTACTCCATGATCTTATATCGGTGTTTGCGAGTTGACCAAAGTTCCTCGTTTACGCTCCAACGTCTATGAACACATGCAAAATATAAAACAACTAAATAAGTAATAAAAACTAATAAAAATCTAAAAAAATGATACAGATAAAGAAACAAACGAATACATGCCTAAAACTACTAAAAACTATATACAAAAGACTAATTGTAACCCAAAATACATAGGAGAATAGATGTGTTTTACGACACATCAAACATCCCCACACTTAACTCTTTTTCGTCCCTGAAAAAGAATTATGCAATGGGATCACATTCAAGTAATCTGGCCTCAAAACATAGGTTACTTTAATTTTAAAAATCTAATCACGTGCCAACTGCGATTGCAGGTATACTTGTCCTCTTAAACCCAACCGCCAGTTTCTAAGCCCCTTATCATGTTAGTTTAAATTTTTTTTTAGGTTCATTTAGTCTACCTAGGGTCTCTCACTAAAGAAGCCATAGTTTCACCTAATCCCATCTCAAGCTTATGAAACAAAAGGAACAACCAATTGATTATTCCTAACCGTTTTATGTAGAAAACCGAGAGAATTTAAAATCATTTGTTTCCTTTTTTTTTTTTCATCTCAGCATACTTAACTCAGAGGGTATGACCAATCCAAGTCGCTATCCCAGTGGCCAGGCACCTTAAACTTCCGCATTTTCGCTTTGATTTCTAATTAATTCATGAGCTTTTTTTTAGATATTTATTTTCAGACAATCCTAGAGGGAGTCGAGTCCGGAGTCACTATCCCTAGAAACGACACCATTGGCCTTGCCCTTATTTTATATCCAGCTCTTTTTTTCAACTTTTGATTAGAAATTCTAACGGTTTTAAACTTATAACGGTATTCCTTATACTATTATTTGCGGTTTCAGCTTCCCTATTTTTTCCTGGATGACAACCCACAAGGTATCCTAATATATTTTGGTGTGTTAGCTCAAAGGAAAATTTTCTACCGGCTGGGCCTACCCACACATCTCAAGTCAACACGCTTTTGATTATTTATTCTTCTAATACATATAATATTTGAAAACCAGACACTTGATTTTATCTATCATTTCCCATATTTTATAATGCAAACTTCAAAATCAGGGACATTTTTTTTTCGTTTTTTTTACTCAACCTATAAGCTAAACGACAGTTTCCCATCCCCACACTTAAACTCTACATTGTCCTCAATGTAGGAATCGAAAACGACTCAAAGGAAAAACTGAAAACACAATCTGAAAACAAAAATAAAATGCTAAAAGAAAAAGATAAAGGTAAATTGGGAAGGACTTAGCTGGTTAATTAACATGAAAGCTCCAAAATCTCTAGTCCAATCCAGCTCGATCGTATAGCATTTCATTCGCGATCGGCTCTGACACATGGTAGACTCTCGGGTTGCTTCAATATAATGTACAGCTCCAGAATCGCCCGAATGGAGATTGAGTACGGGTGGTGCAATCCAAACCTGTGCAAAATGAAACAAACAAAACCCGAGCATAATACCGAACCACACAAAAATAAAAAGACTCAAACTACTAACTTAGACTCATAAATAACAACAAACAAGAAGACGTACCTGCTTGGCAAAATGGCGGTGAATGGTGGTAGGACCAAATGGGTAAGAAAAAAAATCTGATTCTCGCTCAACGTGAAGGACACTGGTGATCACAACACGCGTTGCAAACGAAAAAATATAACTTTCCGGGGTAATAGCTGATCGCATGAGGCGAATAGGTCAGCCCAGGCTCTCCGCATTACGCGAATAACCTTTTTTCACAGAAAATTAATTAAATTTAATGTTTAGAAAAGAAAATCTCTTATTACCCAAACCTCCACCAAAAATCCACTCATAAAATATATATAAAGATAATACATGGGATCCGCTCATGGTGAAATTTCCTCTACCTAAGCAAACACGCAAACATGCAAACAGACTCAAAGACACAAAAAACAAAGATAAAATAGAAAGATAAAAACCTATGAACCACTACCGAACCACAAATAAAAAAATGAAAAGCTAGAAAAAAAATAAACAAATAAATATGTATAAATATAAATTTACAAACTCTACAGAGCCTCCCCACGCTTAAACTTAATCAGGGGGCTTCTCTTTTATCTGGACCCGATCCAACCCGTTTAATTCCACCCGATCCATATTATTATGCAAAATTACATTAGTGGAATTGAAAAATATTTTATCGAATTTAAATGGGTCGGGCCACCAATATTTAAATTTACCTGGACCAAACCTGATTCTTGGTATGTAATGAGGGGACTTGTTGTCTCTGCAATTCCTGACCCTTACCTTGTGTCGTTCCAGGTGCCTCTTCGCCATCTCCCGTGGTGGTGGCCATGGTGATGGCACTAGTAGCAGTGTAATATCCAATGGCTGTACGGGCCGGCTGTGGTGTTCTTCTTCTTCCACCACTGCTTCTTTCTCATCGTCCTTGTTTGGTGACACTTGGTCAAAAGCTTTGTCCACTTCTGGAGCTGACAAATCAACTAACTCGTCACCAAACTCTGCTTCCCAATCAGCTGCTTCTTCAAGCATGTCAGCGGTGTCTTCCTCTTCCACCACTTCTTCCTCAAACAGCCAGCATGTGGATTATGAAAAATCCATATCTTCCTCAGCCTCCCTCCAGACATCTGTCCCCCAAGGATATGCTGCTGAACTAAAGATCTGGCAAGGCTGCTCATCCCGCTGAACCAAAGGGGGGACTAAGGCGTCCATTATGGTCTCTGGCTCTAACCCTGGATCCTTCAAAATGTCATCCTCACAAGGTTTGCATACTCTATTCATGAGATCCATGAATACAGCAGGTGCATTAGTCAAACCAAACGGCATCACCAAGAATTCATAATGACCGTACCGAGTCCTGAAAGCAGTTTTGGGTATGTCTTCCTCTGCTACCCTCAACTGGTGATATCCAGAACGTAGATCGATTTTCGAGAAATAACTTGACCCTTGCAACTGGTCAAATAGATCATCAGTCCTCGGTAGTGGGTACCGATCTTTAATGGTCAATTTGTTCAACTCTCGATAATCTATGCACATTCGGAACGAACCATCTTTCTTCTTCACGAACAAGACTGGTGCTCCCCAAGGTGAGAAACTTGGTCTAATAAATCCCTTGTCCAACAGTTCTTGAAGCTGCTTGGATAATTCTTGCATTTCTGAAGGAGCTAACATGTACGGTGATCGGGCTATCGGTGCTGCTCCGGGAATAAGATCGATTTTGAACTCGAGTTGTCTTGACGGCGGCAATCCAGGTAAGTCTTCAGGAAAAACTTCTGGATAGTCTCGTACAATGGGAATTTCTTCCAATTTTCGTTCCTTAGCTTTTGTATCCACCACATTAGCCAGAAACGCTAGACAACCCTTACGCAAGAACTTGCGTGCTTTCATCACACTGACAATCTTCAACCCTGAACCGCACTTATCACCACGTATTACTAGAGCTTCACCATTTGGGAGTGGTAAACGTACTAGCTTTTCTGAGCATACGATCTCAGCATGGTTTCTCGATAACCAGTCCATACCGATAACGACGTCAAAACTTCCCAAATCAACAGGTAACAGATCAATGCAAAACTTATGGTTTTCTAGAAGAAGATTGCAATCACGGAAGACCTCACACGTTTCTATACATTTCCCATTAGCCAGTTCAATCGAGTACTTTTTATCTAGTTTACTTGGCTTCGAGCCAAGGAGAGATTTAAATGTTTTAGAGACAAAACTTAAATCAGCTCCGCTATCAAAAAGTACTAAAGCATTTTGGTCATTGATTAGAAACGTACCGGTAACGACGGCCGGATCTTCCTGAGCATCCCCTGCTTTCATCTCGAAAGCTCTCCCCTTCAGTTTAGGACACGCTCTCATGACATGCCCCTCTTCTCCGTAGTTGAAACAGACGGGACTCTTCTTGGGAATTTCCGCTGGAGTCTTAGCATAGCAGTCTTGAGCCAGGTGCCCAAATCTATTGCAACGGGTACAATGTCTGCATTCCCTGAAATGACTTCTACCACACTTTTGACACCTCGCGGGCGGGTTCCGGTTGTTTCCAGCGTTAGTCGCATTAGCAGCAAATAACTGGTTCGAACCTTGATTCCTGCCTTTCTTACCGCGACGCTGAAGACCATCACACCGCTTTCTCTTGGAGCTCTCTACCTTCTGCTCTTCGTCAACCGATTTCTTTTCAGACCCAACCGGCTTCTTTCCGGTATCACTCTTTTTCACCAATAACCCTCTAAGGACAACATCATCAGTGAGTGATTTTGCTCGAGAGATGGCTTCTTGGATTGTTGTCGGATGGGAAGAGGTAACCATTCCTCGAATTTCTGGTGCTAAACCCCAGATATACCTCTCCACCCTGACATAATCGGGTGTCACCATTCGTTGTACCAGCCTCGCTAGATCGTTAAAACGGGATGTGTAGCCTTGAACGTCAGAACCATTCATGGTTAAGTTCCAGAATTCCGTTTTGATCTTCTGCAGTTCATTTCTCGGACAGTATTCTCGAATCAACATGTCCTTGAGTTCCGCCCAGGTGAGATTAAAAGCGGCAGTTTCACCACGATAAAGCCTCGTCCTGAAAAGAACAAACTGCATATTTGACTATATGCGCGGGTGTGCAACCACTGATCGATATAACCGAATCCATCTTTTCTATCCATCTGACGATGTCTAGAGGTCCTTCGGCTCCGGAAAATGTCCTTGGGTTACAACCTTGAAAGGTTTTATATGTACACCCGGGGATTTGATTTCCAGTCGGAGCACCAATGGGGTTTTGAGTGCCTGTGCCACCGACATTACCACGGCCTTGACCAAGATTGGTATTCTGCTGGTTAAGTACCGTATTAACATGCTGGGAGATTAGTTGCGCTAACTCCTCTTGTGTTGTGGGTAAGCCTGTTCCTCTTCGTGGTGGCATTTTTGCAATACTTCTATTACAACAATAGAAAATATTTTAGCGATACATTAAGATTAGTGGTTACTCATAAAAGATAATCAACATACAACCAACAAGAAAGCTAAATAAAACAAACAAAAGATACCATAAATAAACAGGAAATTACTTGTTTAGATACAAAACATTATGTGTCAACCCTAAATATGTCAAGTTTCAATTTCCCTAACAAAAGATCATAAAAACAAACAACCAAATAATGGAAACCCAAAGCCTCCATCAAATACTCCACCAGGTGCTGCAAGAACATCAACTGACCACTGTAGTGCGCGATTGCACTTTCATCCATCGCCCTCAGCTCTTCCAGGCTCTTCAACTTCTCCTCAAGCTCCTTAATCTTGACCTTTCCCGCTCCTAACTCCTCCTCGTGGGTTGCCAACTGCTTATCGCATTTAGAGCACCTTCCCACCCAATGTTCCTCCTGGCGAGCCGGAGGTGGTGGTGGTGGTGGTGGCAATGCGACAGGACCAGCAGTAGACGATCCCATGTCAACTCGTGTCCTCTTCCTGCGACGAGTATAGAACCTCGTCACAGGGGCATAGGAAGTGAGTCAATAGCTAAAGTAGTCGAAATGGGGTCAGTGGCCTTTGACTCTAGTCGATGAGGCATGATGGCAGTGGAGTCATGGGTATAGGCAAGACTAGTAAGGCTTGTGTATCCTGCAGGGAAGAATGGAATAATGGCATCCGCATGCTCTAACAGGATGTCCCTAGGTATTTCCTAGATATTGCTAATATGAGGGAACCCTAGTGGCTCCATGTAGAACGATGTCACTACGGGAAATGACTCGTAGTAGGCGGTATCAAATGTGGAGACAACAATCTGCGAAGGGATATCCTCCGCTTCATTGTCTGACACTAAATCAATGACTTCGATAGGAGACATCTGTGACACAACAACACGCACTAAGTTAGTATATGATTAAACTAAATATTTTCAAATTATTGCACATAAATGTACAAAAGGATTTTTACAAGATATTGTTGGCTTCGGAAATTTCGGAATTCTTTTTCAAAAATCTTTTCAAGTTGTAGTCTAGAATTTTTAGAAAAACTTTTCTAGTTCGCTACAACCATTGGCTCTGATACCAACTTCTGTCACACCCCCAAAATGCCACAGCGGAAGACTTAGCATGGTGGTGAACGGAGGTTGGTAATCAATGGTGTAATAGCAAAGTAATAAATATTTGGACAATTTACATAAAACTTATATTATATAAAAGTTTTAAAATTTAGACCCAAAATGGATCTAATTATTACAAAGGTTCCAAGATCATTATTTAACCACAAGTCCAAACACTATATTGCTAGAACACTTGTTATTCCGCCCATTTCCGAAGCATTTTATCTTGTACCTGAAAAACACGTCAAAACATTTGTCAACACTAGGCTGGTGAATTCACAGAGATTATTAAATAACTTTTTCGCGTACCTTGCAAAAATTTATAAACCCTTTTCGCTTTACCATGAAAAGTATATCTTTTAGATTCAAGATATAGATATAGATTACTAAGACAATCAAGTGGATTCATAAACTAGCTAGGAATATGATTATGTGTTTACGTTATATATGTTCATAATTAACACATGACAATTTGGTCCCCAATAGGTGTTGCACTACCCCGAATTTGAAGTAGTTTTCCAAACTATGACCAGAGCAACTGGTCGCGGCTAGGGTCGTCAACCCGATGGATCCACCAACACTTCGCTTGCCCTCTATACCAAGGCTATTGATTATGAATGGCCCTGGGAACATTATCTTAAGATTTCTTTTTTTTTTACTCTCAACTTCCAGTCCCGAAATGAGATTATCCGCCCATATATTCGTACACATTCCACAATTTCCGTTGTCTTTCCCTAGTAAAATATTTATTTTTACAACGTGCTTTCCCCCCGAAAATATTTATAAAAACTTTATAAAAATGGGGCTGTGAACTTACCTTGTGATTGTTTCGAGTTATTTTTCCAAATGCTTGTTTTCTGGTCGTCCGATTTCCTAATCATGAAAATCGCGTAAACGACTATGTTTCACTTATTTTTCTTAAGTTATTCATTTAACTTAGATTTTTCACACAACATTTTCTAAAGAAAATGTAATCCTTTGAAAATATTTATTTTCAAAACACTTGTTCTTATTTACGACTCATTGGTGATCATGACTCCTTTTTGGTCCGTTATTTTTATATTAAGACACATAGCACCTTTATTTTATAATTTCACACATATTTTTACTTTAGCATATATATAGTATCATGCATAAGTTAATTCTACTATTATAACATGCAAGACACCTAGTTACAAAATTTAGTGGGTTTTAGGCGATATTTTGGCAATTTCTCAAAATTCCAATTCGTGCGACTTGTAAAAACATGTAGTATTTTTTATATACCTTTATTTACATGTTTTTATCTTAAAAATATACTTTTAAGACCTGTTTATTATCAGATTTGAAATTCATCCAAATTAAGCCGTTTTTCGCCTAGTTTTGTACCGAACTTTGTCAAAACCTAGTTTTTGAACCCATATTCAAACTTTTTGGTTAAAACAAGTTATTTGATGGACTTTTATGTGATTTTTAGTATAAATAATCAGACCTCAAATTTTCTTTTATAATCACTCATTAATGTCCATAATTCAAGTATTTTTAGGTCCAAAATTACCCATTTTCTTATAATCTAAAAATCTAATCATTTTCTTTCAAACATGAGTCATTTTATACACATTTATAAGTCAAACTTCCTGATATAAATCAGGTTTTAAAATCTTCATAAAACCTTTAAATTTTTATATGTTTTAAGTCCATACTTTCACCAAATGGTTCACAACTTGTCATCCATAATCCAAGACCATAATGTGAAATTTAAGGTCCGAAATTTGAAATTTAAGTTTAAAATAATATTTCTAATCATATTTAGTTGAAAAATATGGAGAAATAAATTTAGAGTATAAAAAATGGTGATTTTAGTCGCAACGCGCGATACCGCGCAATCTGCGCGCCAATATTATGAAAATTCGCCATTTTTACGCTGGAAAGCACCTAATATTAACTCGAATTATATAATTTTATGTCCGGAGTCAAAAATATTATTTTTAAGGGTGTCGGATATTTAAAACAGTTAAAGGCTTGTACCTCGTTAATTAGTAATATACCCGCTAATCTACACCCAATAGCCACTAATTAATAATATTACTACATGTTGACAAGTAATCCATGCTATAAGTGTGTGTGTGTCGAGTGTATGGGCTGCCACCATAGCCTAGATTGGTGATTCACCCATGTATAATCATTATAAATGCATGAACACACTTAAACTCTTCATCTTCATCACCACTTCAACACACAACCCCTTCCTCTTCCCCTCACTCATCCGCCAAACACCCTCTCTCTCTATAATACTTTTTTTCAATTAAAACCACTAATAATCCAGCCATAATCTCTCAAAAACATCCAAGAAAAGCTTAGGAAGTGAAGGTTTGAGCAAGTTTTAAAGGGTTTTCAAGCTATTTTCTATCTTATTCACAAGAAGGTAAAAACCCTAACTTATTTCATATTATTTCAATCTTTTCATCACTAAACTTGGATGATTCACACAAATAAATATATAAACATGTGGTTTTTATTAAAAATAAAAGAGAGATTGGATGTGTGTTAGTGTGTGCGTGAGTTTATACATGTATGTATATGTGTGTGTAGTGTGCCGTGTATATATATATGTATGTGTGAGTTTGTATTTCAAAATTTAACTCAAAAACCTTATTGCATGTATGATCTAACACTTGATAAACAAGATTCAAGCTATTAAACATGATTTTATCAGATGAAAAATGATAATGTATGAGTTAAAAATGGGAAAAACAAAACTATTTATATATATATATAGCCGTGGGTATGTGTGTGTGTAGTTATAGATTTTTGTTAAATTTCTTGTTCATAGATGATAAATCAAGACTTAGAATGTGGAATTTCTACTCAAGAATGAAAAATAAAAGTTATTTTGTATATATGTATGTATGCCGTGAGGTGTATGTATGTATGTATAAAATGAAGTTTTCTTGATTAAACACAAGTTAATGAGTTTTGTACACAATAAGATTGATTTAAAACATGGTTTGGATATATGGAATTTAACTTTGAAAATATTAGTTTAAAACAGAAAATTTCATAAAAATAAAAGTTTAGAAAACCCACATTATGGTCTTAGATTATGGATGACAAGTTATGAACCATTTGGTGAAAGTATGGACTTAAAACATATAAAAATTTAAAGGTTTTATGAAGATTTTAAAACCTGATTTAGATCAGGAAGTTTGACTTATAAATGTGTATAAAATGACCCATGTTTGAAAGAAAATGATTAGATCTTAGATTATAAGAAAATGGGTAATTTTGGACGTAAAAATGCTTGAATTATGGACTTTAATGAGTGTTTTTAAAAGGAAATTTAAGGTCTGATTGTTCATACTAAAAATCACATAAAAGTCCATCAAATAACTTGTATTGAACACAAAGTTTGAATATTGGTTCAAAAACTAGGTTTTGGTAAAGTCCGGTACAAAACTAGGCGATAAAAAGGCGAAAAACGGCTTAGTTTGTAAGAATTTCAAATCTTATTTTGAACAAGTCTTAAAAGTATAGTTTTAAGATAAAAACATGTAAATAAAGGTATATTTAAAATATTACATGTTTTTACAAGTCACACGAATTGGAATTTCGAGAAATTGCCAAAATATCGCGTAAAACCGACTAAAATTGTAACTAGGTGTCTTGCATGTTATAATGGTTGAATTAAATTGTGAATGATACTATATATATATATGCTAAGTAAGAATATGTGTGAGATTATAAAATATAGGTGCTACGTGTTTTAATATAAAAATAACGGACCAAAAACGAGTTATGATCACCAACGAGTCGTAAATAAGAACAAGTGTTTTGAAAATAAATATTTTCAAAGGATTACATTTTCTTTAGAAAATGTTATGTGAAAAATCTAAGTTGAATGTATAACTTAGGAAAAATAAGTGAAACATAGTCGTTTACGCGATTTTCATGATTAGGAAATCGGACGACCAGAGAAAACAAGCATTTGGAAATATAACTCGAAAGAATCACAAGGTGAGTTCACAACCCCATTTTTATAATGTTTTTATAAATATTTTCGGGGGAAAAACACGTTGTAAAAATAAATAGATTACTAGGGAAAGACAACGGAAATTGTGGAGTGTGCACAAATATATGGGCGGATAATCTCCTTTCGGGACTGGAAGTTGAGAGTAAAAAAAGAAATCTTAAGATAATATTCCCAGGGCCATTCATAATCATTAGCCTTGGTATAGAGGGCAAGTGAAGTGTTGGTGGATCCATCGGGTTGACGACCCTAGCCGCGACCAGTCGCTCTGGTCATAGTTCGGAAAACTACATCAAATTCGGTGTAGTGCAACACCTATTGGGGACCAAATTGTCATGTGTTGATTATGAGCATATATAACGTAAACACATAATCATATTCCTAGCTAGTTTATGAATCCACTTGATTGTCTTAGTAATCTATATCTTGAATCTAAAAGATATACTTTTCGTGGTAAAGCGTAAAGGGTTTATGAATTTTTGCAAGGTACGCGAAAATGTTATTTAATAATCTCTGTGAATTCACCAGCCTAGTGTTGACAAATGTTTTGACGTGTTTTTCAGGTACAAGATAAATGCTTCGGAAATGGGCGGAATAACAAGTGTTTTAGCAATATAGTGTTTGGACTTGTGGTTAAATAATGATCTTGGGAACCTTCGTAATAATTAGATCCATTTTGGGTCTAAATCTTAAAACTTTTATATAATTTAAGTTTTATATAAATTGTCCAAATACTTATTACTTTGGTATTACACCATTGATTACGCTCCGTTCACTACCATGCTAAGTCTTCCGCTGTGGCATTTTCGGGGTGTGACAGAAGTTGGTATGAGAGCCAATGGTTGTAGCGAACTAGAAAAATTTTCTAAAAATTCTAGACTACAACTTGAAAAGATTTTTGAAAAAGAAATTCCGAAATTCCCGAAGCCAAAAATATCTTGGAAAAATACTTTTGTACATTTATGTGCAATAATTTAAAAATAATTGGTTTAATCATATACTAACTTAGTGCGTGTTGTTGTGTCACAGATGTCTCCAATCGAAGTCATTGATTTAGTGTCAGACAATGAAGCGGAGGATATCCCTTCGCAGATTGTTGTCTCCACATTTGACCCCGCCTGCTACGAGTCATTTCCCGTAGTGACATCGTTCTACATGGAGCCACTAGGGTTCCCTCATATTAGCAATATCGAGGAAATACCTAGGGACATCCTGTTAGAGCATGCGGATGCCATTATTCCATTCTTCCCTGTAGGATACACAGGCCTTACTAGTCTTGCCTATACCCATGACTCCACTGCCATCATGACTCATCGACTAGAGTTAAAGGCCACTGACCCCATTTCGACTACATTAGCTATTGACTCACTTCCTATTCCCCCTGTGACGAGGGTCTATACTCGTCGCAGGAAGAGGACACGAGTTGACATGGGATCGTCTACTGCTGGTCCTGTCGCATTGCCATCACCACCACCTCCGGCTCGCCAGGAGGAACATTGGGTGGGAAGGTGCTCTAAATGCGATAAGCTGTTGGCAACCCACGAGGAGGAGTTAGGAGCGGGAAAGGTCAAGATTAAGGAGCTTGAGGAGAAGTTGAAGAGCCTGGAAGAGCTGAGGGCGATGGATGAAAGTGCAATCGCGCACTACAGTGGTCAGTTGATGTTCTTGCAGCACCGGGTGGAGTATTTGATGGAGGCCTTGGGTTTCCATTAGTTGGTTGTTTGTTTTTATGATCTTTTGTTAGGGAAATTGAAACTTGACATATTTAGGGTTGACACCTAATGTTTTGTATCTAAACAAGTAATTTCCTGTTTATTTATGGTATCTTTTGTTTGTTTTATTTAGCTTTCTTGTTGGTTCTATGTTGATTATCTTTTATGAGTAACCACTAATCTTAATGTATCGCTAAAATATTTTTTATTGTTGTAATAGAAGTATTGAAAAATGCCACCAAGAAGAGGAACATGTTTACCCACAACACAAGAGGAGTTAGCGCAACTAATCTCCCAGCATGTGAATACGGTACTTAACCAGCAGAATACCAATCTTGGTCAAGGCCGTGGTAATGCCGGTGGCACAGGCACTCAAAACCCCATTGGTGCTCTGACTGGAAATCAAATCCCCGGGTGTACATATAAAACCTTTCAAGTTTGTAACCCAAGGACATTTTCCGGAGCCGAAGGACCTCTAGACATCGTCAGATGGATAGAAAAGATGGAGTCGGTTATAGCGATCAGTGGTTGCACACCCGCGCAGATAGTCAAATATGCAGTTTGTTCTTTTCAGGACGAGGCTTTATCATGATGGAACTCGCAGGTTCAAGCTCGTGGTGAGACTACAGCTTTTAATCTCTCCTGGGCGGAACTCAAGGACATGTTGATTCGAGAATACTGTCCGAGAAATGAACTACAGAAGATCGAAACGGAATTCTGGAACTTAACCATGAACGGTTCTGACATTCAAGGCTACACATCCCGTTTTAACGATCTAGCGAGGCTGGTACCACGAATGGTGACACCCGATTACGTCAGGGTGGAGAGGTATATTTGGGGTTTAGCACCAGAAATTCGAGGAATGGTTACCTCTTCCCATCCGACAACAATCCAAGAAGCCATCTTTCTAGCAAAATCACTCACTGATGATGCTGTCCGTAGAGGAGTATTAGCGAAAAAGGGTGATACCGGAAAGAAGCCGGTTGGGTCTGAAAAGAAATCGGTTGACGAAGAGCAGAGGGTAGAAAGCTCTAAGAGAAAGCGGTCTGATGGTCCTCAGCATCGTGGTAAGAAAGGCAGGAATCAAGGTTCAAACTAGTTGTTTGCTGCTAATGCAACTAACGCTGGAAACAACCGGAACCCGCCCGCGAGGTGTCAAAAGTGTGGTAGAAGTCATTTCGAGGAATGCAGACATTGTACCCGTTGCAATAAATTTGGGCACCTGGCTCAAGACTGCTAGGCTAAGACTCCAGCAGAAATTCGCAAGAGGAGTCCCATCTGTTTCAACTGCGGAGAAGAGGGGCATGTCAAGAAAACGTGTCCTAAACTGAAGGGGAGAGCTTTCGAGATGAAAGCAGGGGATGCTCGGGAAAATCCGGCCGTCGTTACCGGTACGTTTCCAATCAATGACCAAAATGCTTTAGTACTTTTTTATAGCGGAGCTGATTTAAGTTTTGTCTCTAAAAGATTTACATCTCTCCTTGGCTCGAAGCCAAGTAAACTAGATAAAAAGTACTCGATTGAACTGGCTAATGGGAAATGTATAGAAACGTGTGAGGTCTTCCTTAATTGCAATCTTCTTCTAGAAAACCATAAGTTCTGCATTGATCTGTTACCTGTTGATTTGGGAAGTTTTGACGTTGTTATCGGTATGGACCGGTTATCGAGAAACCATGCTGAGATCGTATGCTCAGAAAAGCTAGTACCATTACCACTCCCAAATGGTGAAGCTCTGGTAATACGTGGTGATAAGTGCGGTTCAGGGTTGAAGATTGTCAGTGTGATGAAAGCACGCAAGTTCTTGCGTAAGGGTTGTCTAGCGTTTCTGGCCAATGTGGTGGATACAGAAGCTAAGGAACAAATATTGGAAGAAATTCCCATTGTACGAGACTATCCAGAAGTTTTTCCTGAAGACTTACCTGGATTGCCGCCGTCAAGACAACTCGAGTTCAAAATCGATCTTATTCCCGGAGCAGCACCGATAGCCCGATCACCGTACAGGTTAGCCCTTCGGAAATGCAAGAATTATCCAAGCAGCTTCGAAAACTATTGGACAAGGGATTTATTAGACCAAGTTTCTCACCTTGGGGAGCACCAGTCTTGTTCGTGAAGAAAAAAGGTGGTTCTTTCCGAATGTGCATAGATTATCGAGAGTTGAACAAATTTACCATTAAAAATCGGTACCCACTACCGAGGATTGATGATCTATTTGACCAGTTGCAAGGGTCAAGTTATTTCTCGAAAATCAATCTACGTTCTGGATATCACCAGTTGAGGGTAGCAGAGGAAGACATACCCAAAACTTCTTTCAGGACTCGGTACGGTCATTATGAATTCTTGGTGATGCCGTTTGGTTTGACTAATGCACCTGCTATGTTCATGGATCTCATCAATAGAGTATGCAAACCTTACTTGGATAAATTCGTGATTGTCTTTATCGATGATATACTCATCTATTCACGAACCAAAGAAGATCACCAGCAACATCTGAAGATGATTCTTGAGCTATTGAAGAATGAGAAGTTGTATGCCAAACTCTCGAAATGTGAATTCTGGATCCAGGAATTCCACTTCCTTGGACACGTCATAAACGAGAAAGGTATTCATGTCGACCCCTTGAAGATTGAAGCAATCAAAAACTGGGAAGCACCAAAGTCTCCAACTGAAGTTCGCCAATTCTTAGGTCTAGCTGGGTATTATCAGAGATTCATCCAGAATTTTTCCAAAATAGCGCAGCCGTTGACGTTATTAACTCAGAAGGACAAGAAGTACGACTGGACAGAGAAGTAGGAGGAAGCTTTTCAGTTGTTGAAGCAGAAGTTGTGTAGTGCACCTATCTTGTCACTCCCGGAGGAAACCGATGGCTTTAAAGTCTACTGCGATCCATCACGTTTGGGTCTTGGTTGTGTGCTCATGCAGAATGACAAAGTCATAGCTTATGCCTCCCGCCAACTTAAAGTGCACGAGAAAAATTACACGACTCACGATTTGGAATTGGGAGCCGTCGTTTTTTGCTCTCAAAATCTGGAGACATTTTCTTTACGGTACCAAGTGTACGTTTTACACCGACCATAAAAGTCTTCAGCATATCTTTGACCAGAAAGAGCTCAATATAAGGCAGCGACGTTGGGTGGAATTACTCAATGATTATGAATGCGACATTCGTTATCATCCGGGTAAAGCTAATGTTGTAGCTGATGCGTTGAGCAGGAAGGAAAAAGAAAAGCCCTTACGTGTTCGTGCATTGGGTTTAACTATCCAAAGAGGTCTTTCAGAAAAGATTCGTGATGCACAAAACGAGGCTTTGCAGGAGAGAAATCTCAAGGCTGAAGGATTACGAGGTTTAGAAGTTGATCTCTTACCCAAAGTTGACAAAGTAAGGTACTTTTTGGATCGAATTTGGGTACCTCGATATGGGAACTTGCGACAGTTAGTGATGGACGAAGCGCACAAGTCCAGATGCTCTATTCATCCAGGTTCTACCAAAATGTACAAAGATCTCCAAGAATTGTATTGGTGGCCCAATATGAAAGGAGATATTGCAAGATATGTCAGCAAGTGCCTAACTTGTTCAAAGGTTAAAGCAGAGCATCAAAAGCCGTCTGCGCTTCTGCAACAAACAGAAATTCCCCAGTGGAAATGGGAGCACATCACTATGGATCTCGTAACCAAATTACCTCGAACAGCTAAGGGAAATGATGCTATTTGGGTAATTGTGGATCGATTGACGAAATCTGCTCACTTTCTACCGATCAAGGAAAAAGACAAATTGGATAAGTTGGCATCTCTTTATCTGAAGGAAGTTGTCTCTCGACATGGAGTTCCAGTATCAATCATCTCCGATAGAGACGGACGTTTTGTATCCAGGGTTTGGCAGACACTCCAAGATTCTTTTAGTACTCGGTTAGATATGAGTACAGCTTATCACCCTCAGACGGATGGTCAGAGTGAAATAACCGTTCAAACTTTGGAGGACATGCTGCGAGCATGCGTGATTGATTTTGGAGGAAACTGGGATACTCACTTGCAGTTGGTTGAGTTTTCTTATAATAATAGCTATCATTCCAGTATTAAAGCCGCATCGTTTGAGGCTTTATACGGAAGGAAATGTCGTTCACCTCTTTGCTGGGCTGAAGTTGGTGAGAACCAGCTACTTGGACCCGAGATTGTTCAAGCGACCTCTGACAAGATTGTTCAGATCAGGGAAAGGTTGAAAGCAGCTGCAGATTGACAAAAGAGTTATGCGGATAATAGAAGAAAACCATTGGAATTCCAGGTTGGAGATCGTGTTCTTTTGAAAGTCTCACCCTGGAAAGGTGTGATGAGATTTGGTAAAGGAGGAAAGTTGAGCCCTCGGTACATTAGACCATTTGAGATCCTAGCTCGAGTCGGTTCAGTTGCATATCGTCTCAAACTACCTCAAGATCTGAGTGGGATTCATGACGTCTTTTATTTGTCTAACTTGAAAAAGTGTCTATCGGATGAGACACTAATCATTCCTCCTGATGAAGATTGCGTTGACGACAAGCTTCGATTTGTTGAAGAACCTGTTGAGGTTATGGATTGGAAAATCCAGAAACTAAGGCGAAATCGGATCAAGTTAGTAAAGGTGTTGGATCAGTGGCTATGTTTATGAACACTTATGTGTTATCAGATTTATATATGAGTTATTAAGCAGCGGAAATACAAGTGTTCAAAGGTCTAAAAGATTACTTTGATGAGGAGTTATTACTCCCCCTTGACTGAATAATAAATGAGAAACAATAAACAGTTTAAGTATAAAGCAGTAATAGCAATTTATGTTTCTCAGATGTGAAATGGAATAATAAGTTTAAAGCCGAAGGATTTCAATATAAGTTGAAAGATTTTACACAAAATCACATATATAAAATAGATGAACAAACTCATCTATTTATAGACCAAAGGACTAAACCTTTGTCTGAAGTAATCTAAGATATTTCGGCTAAAGATAAGGTTACTAAAGTCTTTACATCGAAACTTGTAATCAAGACTTTAACAAAACTATATAATAATAAAACTACAAACTGCTGATCTAAGTCGGTTAGAAGCTTCTGATTGCAAAGTGCTGATGAGTGACAAACTGCTGATGAGCAGTTTGTCTTCAGTAGTTCTTCAGTGAAATGTCTGGTTAGACTTCAGAACTTCTGATGAGTTTTACTCTTCAGTACTTTGGTGTTTGTTCTTCAGTACTTCTTCTTTTGTTCTTCAGCAGTTCTATACTTAGGCAGATATGAAATAGACTAAGGTTATCAAAAGGTGGTTTCGTCAATCCTCTTTGTCCCAACAATCTCCCCCTGGATTGATGAAGCCAAAACCTTATCTATTCTTTATTGTTCATCTTTTCTCCCTTCTAATATCCTCCAGATCTCTGCTGTCATCCGGGTAGTAAGGGTACATCTTTGTTGCTCAGTGAGAGGACCAAGTTCAGGTGTTAAATGTTGAATGGTGAGAAGGTCTTTGGACGATAAAACACTCAACTCCTTTGAGTTTCTATAGACCTTACTTGAACGGTCTCTCCTGGTCACAAGTACTGAGTTGGAATCAGTAAATGACCACTTAACAATGTTTACCTTTGACCTGTCAAAGTCAGAGGCATAGGAAACCAAGCCTGTTTCCTTAGGTTGACCTGATTGAGGAATGTCTTCTATTTCAGTGACTCTCAGGTGAGATTCTTGACTTCCTTGTAGTTCAGCAGCACCTTGAATAGGCATGTTGGGCAGGTGATGCTCTGTAACAACCCTTGTATGTGTCTTCTCTTGGATGGATTGTTGTAACTGATAAGCATAGGTAGCCTTGTCTCTGAATTGGGTTAAGATGGGTTTCTCTTCAACATCAAAATCACCATGTACAAGCTGATCTCCTTCTAGCAAAATCATTTTGAAGTCAGTCTTGACAATGGGATCTCCATCTGCTTTTCTCTTGGTGGCTGGCCTTCTTAATGCACCAGATGATCTCTTGACAATAGAAGTTGTTTGGACTTCTGGAGTTTCAAACCTCTCTGGTTCAGCAACTTTCTTTGCTTTGAATTTCTTGTAAGCCTCATAAAGAGTTTGTTCTTTCCATTTGCTGATTGAGGCTTTTGAACCATAGCCATTTGCCACTAATTCTTCAATCACTTCAGCTCTTTTGGCTTTCCTCTCATTTTCTGTTGCTATTCTATCAGATAGCATTTGTGCTCTTCTGGTCAGCTCTTGTGTTGAGAGTCTTTTGAGGGCCACTTGCTTTGATTTGGAGTTCTTTGTAATGAATGCTATAAGCTGTGCTCTTTTGTCTTCTTCAGCAGCAGCTTCAAGTGCTCTCTCTTCAGCCTCAAGCTCATCAAGTTTCTCTTGGTACTTGATCAATTTTTCTTCAAAGCTCAAATCATCTCTAGCTTCTAGGCTGTTCCATACTTTGTCTTCTTTTGCCTTCTTTGCAGCCTCTTTTAAACTCTTCTCCAATAACTCTTTTGACATTCTGATGGGAGTAGGGCTTAAAACAGTTGTGGAAGTTGTTGTAGGCAAAGGAGTGGGAGCAGGTTCTTTTTCAGTTGCCTTAGGAACTTCTGATGATGGTTTAGGAGGTAAAACTACCGATGAGGTAATTGGAGTCACAACTGCTGAAGGATTGTCTTCATAAGTTTGAGAAATGTGATCAGCAGTTCCCTCTGATGCCTTAGACAATTTGAACTCTGGTGCTACTTCTTTTCCTGGTCTTTGTTTTGGCATATCAGCTTCTGGATCAGGAGTTTGTCTTTGTGTTGTAACAACTTCAGTTGGTTCCTTAATCATCTCCCCCTTTTTGGCTTCATCCACTTCTGGAAGCCGAATAGAATGAGATGTTGCAGCAGACAACCTTGCCAGTTGATCTTGTGTTTGATCCATCTTCTTGTTCAACTCAGCAAGTCTCGAGTTGATCAACCCAAACTGATTGTTAGCTTTTAACTCCCAAGCAGTTGTGAAGGGTTTGAGTTGATCAGTTATGATTTGTTTGAGTGCCTGATACAGGGGACCATCTGGGCTGCATAGGTGGTTCAAGTCTATGCTTGTGAGCCCAGTGAATTGGGTAGGTTGTTTTGGTGAAGGGGTGCTTTTTGGGTGATCTTCAGATTGCTCTGAAGATGCCAGTTTTGGGGATTTTTGGGCTAACTGGTCTTTAACCTGATCCTTGGTGACCAGCTTCTTGAGCTTGGATACCTTAGATTCAGGACCTTTAATATCAACCGTCAATTCAGTTTGTGGAATGTTTGATTCATCAACCAACTTAATGGAATCATCTGAATCCCTGATAATGTCCTCAGAGAGGGCAGGATCAGTTATATCATGAGCTGGACCCAAACCAGTAGTCTCATGAACCTCTTTGTCTTGGTACTGAGGTTTTCCTACTTCTGGCCTTAGGCCTTCATCAGTAGTTGCCAAGTTTGAGGTCTTAGTTATGTTACTACTGTCCTCAGGTTCACCACTGGGTGATAAGTGAGTAGTAGCAGCCTCAAAAGTATCAAAAGTTTGTAAGTTTGGGCTTACAAACTCTTGTTCATCCTCATCTCTCTGGGTTGGGCTAAAAGGATCCACATTCATGTCAACTTCTGAAGGCATCTCCCCAATTTGATGTGTTGTTGGGGGAGTGACATGTGGTGAATGGGTTCCTTTTAGTCCTGAGAGAAGTTGGGCAATTTCTATGGTTGTATGTGAGGGTTCAGGTTCAGTAGTTGTTATGGGTTGGTGTTCAGGAGTTTTGATGGGTTCAGGGTTGGTTTCAGCAGTTTCAAAGGTAGGGTCAACAGTTATTGGTTTCTTAATTTTCTTTCTTTGAAAAATAACTGTGACTGGTTTTCTTTTTGGTGGTGGAGAAGGAGTGTGCTGAGAGGATGTTTCAGCCACTTCCTTATCAAGTGCAGATTGCACATCAGTAGTTTCAGGTTTCTCCACTTCCTGAACTTTCTTTTTCAGTGACTTGGTTTGTTTTGGTTTTTGTTGTTTAGGCTTTTGAGTTTTCTTTTTGGGTTTGGAAGATGTGGGTTCCTTGGGGATGGGTTGTTCTTCCCCTTGGTCATCTTCTAGCATAAGTGCTGGTTTGTTGTGCCTAGAGAATACTTGAGCAGTTAAAGGGTTTAAAGTTGTTGTTTTTCCCTCAAGTACTCCCTCTCCAAGTTCTTTTAATATGCATTGCATAACAAATCTTGGATACAACAAAAATTTCTTTTTATCATTTTCATGATGTAGAACCAGTTCATTGAAAAACAGTTTTGATGCCTTGAAAGAAGTTTCATTTATGATGGAATGAAAAATCGGTTGAAAAGTTGAAGGCATCTGATCTATTGACCCAGTTTTTGGACTAAGACACATAATAATATAATGAAATAACAGTTTATATTGTGGGTCAAAATATTTTTTGTAAACTGTTGCTTGTGCCAAAGTACCTTGATAGCCACACTCTGTCATGGTTAGATGAATATCTGAGGTTGGAATATGCTCAGGTGCCTCAGAATCCTTCAAACCAAGCCTGATGCTTAGTGTTTCCGGTGATATGGCCATCAGTTTCCCTTTTATGGAAGATTTGAGGGAAATCACTTCATTGTTCACCTTCACCGTCTCTAAATTTGCCCAGAACTCATTAAGAGTTTCTTCATGAATTGGTGGATCGATGGTGAAAGCATCATAGTATTGGGATTTCATGATGAGATCAAGTATCTCATCATACTGGGACCAGGCTTCATCTTTAACAAAGTAGCCTCTTTGGTTGTGTCCCTGTTTTAACACGAGAGCCATGGTTGTTTTTGATCGAACAGTAATTTTTAGGTTAGAGAAGGGGTTTTGCTTTGAATTTGAGAGAGAGAGAGGGAATTTTGCTTTTTGAATGGATAAGTGTTGGAACAGGGTATTTATCAGAGGTTTTTAACCGACTAGGTCAAACTTCTGATGAGTGAAAAGTCTGTTTTACCCTTTTAGTCAAACTGCTGAAGAAGAAAGGTTTCTTCATCAGTGGTTTTAGTCATCTCTTCAGCAGTTTCAACTGCTGATGCAAATGACTTTTAAAACACTTTTCTAACTTCTGATTTTCATCAGTAGTTATATCCATTTTGAAAATATCCCATTTTGATGTTTATCAGTAGTTTTCAAAATTTGTTCATCAGAACTTTCTTTTTCTCAAATTTTTAGTCTTCAGAGGTTTGTGACAGATAAGTATGTAAGTGAAAAATAAAATATGTGCAGAATTAAAAAGTGAAACACTTACAGACATTCTTCCAAATTTAACATCCCAAGCATGGATACTAACCTCTGAAAAGTTGTAGAATCAAGGGGTTTGGTGAAAATGTCAGCTATTTGATTAGCTATTGTGACATGCTTCACCTCAATCTTGCCTTTTTCATAGCAATCTCTTATGAAATGATACCTGATTTCAATGTGTTTAGTTTTTGAAAACTGAACAGGATTTTGAATGATGCTAATGGCAGATTTGCTGTCTACTAAAAGTGGGGTCTTGGTCTCTTTGATTCCATAATCAAGCAGTTGATATTGGAGCCATTGTATCTGTGAAGTACAGCTTGCAGCAGCAATGTATTCAGCTTCAGCTGTTGAAGTTGCCACAGATGTTTGTTTCTTTGATTGCCAGGACACCAGACAGTTTCCTAAGAATTGACAACCACCAGATGTTGATTTTCTTGACATCTTGCAGCCTGCATAGTCACTATCTGAAAAAGCAGTTAACTTGGTATTGCTTGAAGCAGGATACCAAATTCCTAAAGTAGGAGTTCCTTTCAGATATCTGAAGATTCTTTTGACTGCAATTAGATGAGATTCTCTTGGTGCAGATTGGTATCTAGCACAGACACAAGTTGAAAACATGATATCTGGTCTAGAAGCAGTTAGATATAAAAGAGAACCTATCATACATCTATACATGGTTTGATCAATGTGTTTCCCTTGATCATCTGGTTCAACTTGTGTGATTGGTGTCATGGGAGTGGAACATGTTTTACAGTCTTGTAAAGAAAATTTGTTCAATAATTCTTTAACATATTTTGATTGATGTATAAATGTTCCATTTGACTGTTGCTTGATTTGCAGTCCCAAAAAGTACTGCAATTCTCCCATTGTACTCATTTCAAATTTTGATTGCATGAGTTTCTTAAATTCTTCACACAGTTTTGAATTTGTTGAACCAAAAATGATATCATCAACATAGATTTGAACAAGTAAGACATGATTTCCAACATGTTTTATGAAAAGAGTTTTATCAATGGATCCCCTTGAGAAGTGATTCTTTAGTAAAAAGTTGGAAAGTGTTTCATACCAGGCTCTTGGAGCCTGTTTTAGCCCATAAAGAGCTTTGTCAAGTCTGTAAACCCAATCAGGATGAGAAGGATCCTCAAACCCTGGAGGTTGACAGACATACACTTCCTCTTTTATTTTTCCATATAAAAATGCACTTTTGACATCCATTTGATAAACTTTAATTTTGTTGGAAATTGCATAAGCTAAGAATAACCTGATAGCTTCAAGTCTTGCAACTGGTGCAAAGGTTTCATCATAATCAATTCCTTCCTCTTGGGAATAACCTTGTACCACTAGTCTTGCTTTGTTCTTGATGATCATACCAGCTTCATCTGATTTGTTTCTGAAGACCCATCTTGTTCCAATTGGTTGCTTGTTTTCAGGTAAGGGACAGATTTCCCAAACCTGTTGTTTCTTGAATTGAAGCAACTCTTCTTGCATTGCTTGCACCCAATTGTTGTCTTTGAGGGCTTCTTGATACTTCTTTGGTTCCAACTGGGAGATGAATGCTGAGAATAAGCAAAAGTTGGAAAGTTGGTTTCTTGTGAGTACCCCTGATGCAATATCACCCATGATTTGATCCAATGGATGATCCTTGTGTTCAATCAGTTGTTGTAAACCTGTACTGGATGATGGCTCTACAGGTTCTTCAAATAAACCACTGAGATTGATAATATCTGGTTCAGCTGTTATTTGAACTTCAGGAGTTTTAGGTTCAGCTGAATCAGTAGTTTCAAAATGTTCATCAGTAGTTCCTGAAGTTGAAGCTATTGAAACTTCTGAAGGTTTAATAGTTGATCTTCTGACTGTGTTTGGAGTCCATGGTGCAGGACTATCATCTTCAAATCCTTGAAAACCATTTTGAGGAGGTTTGGATGATTCAACAGTCTTTTCAGGTCCGAAATGAAAACTGTCAAGATCAAATAATTCAGCAGGATTTGCTGGAATAAGAGTGTGTTTTGATTCATTGAACTTGACATTCAGTGTTTCTTCTACTATCTTGGTTCTTGAATTGAAAACTTTGTAGGCTTTTCTCAAAGGAGAATAACCAAGAAAATAACCTGTGTCAACTTTTGCAGCAAACTTAGAAATAGAGTCTTTGATGTTGAGGATATAACATTGACATCCAAAAGCCCTGAAGAAGGAGATAAGGGGCTTAATGCCATGAAGAATTTCATAGGCAGTCTTGGTATGTCTCTTGTTAATAAGAACTCTATTCTGAACATAACATGCAGTGTTGACTGCTTCAGCCCAAAAATACAAAGGTAGGCCTGAATCAGCTAACATTGTTCTAGCTGCTTCAATTAAGGTTCTGTTCTTCCTTTCTACCACACCATTTTGTTCAGGAGTTCTGGGAATGCTGAACTGTCTAACAATCCCTTTAGACAGACAGAATTCATCCAGAGTTTTGTTCCTGAACTCTGTCCCATTGTCACTCCTGATGACTTTGACAGATAGAGAGTATTGCTTCTCTACTTGTAGAATAAAGAACTTGATGATTTCAGCTGCCTCATCCTTGGAATATAAGAAGAAGACCCATGTGAATCTTGAGTAGTCATCAATGATGACCAAGCAGTATTTCTTCTTACCAAGGCTCATAATCTTGACTGGTCCAAATAAGTCCATATGGAGTAGTTGAAGACATGCAGTTGTTTTTGATTCTTCAATAGACTTATAGGAGGACTTATGCTGTTTACCTTTAAGACAGGAAACACAGTGTTCTTTGCACTGATATTCCTTCAAAGGTAGACCCCTGACCAAGCCCATTTTTGTGACTTTATTGATGGTTTTAAAGTTCACATGGCCAAGTCTCCTATGCCAGAGATCATTTTCTGAAGTTGATGCCTTTGAGAAGAAACAGGCAGTCTTGTTCAATACTTTGTCTTTTTCAATGTCCACTGCATAGACATTGCCACATCTTTTGGCAATCAGCAAAGTATGATCTTCAATAATCTTCTCTATCAACTTCTGGCCTTCTGGTGATATGATCTTGCATGCTGTCTTGGTGAAAAAGGAAGAATATCCTTTGTCACACATTTGTGAGACACTCAGCAAGTTGTACTCAAGGTTTTCAACCAGATTGACCTTGTCAAACTGCATTCTGCCTGAGGATACATTGCCATATCCTAGCACATATCCCTTGGCATTGTTCCCAAAGGACACAGATCCTTCTCGTTGGCTGATAAAATTGTTTATCAGGTATCTGCATCCAGTCATGTGCATTGAGCCTCCACTATCCACATACCATATGCTGTTCAACCCTCTGGAGACCCTCTGCACAAGATAGCAAATTAGTTAGATTTGGCAACCCAAGCCAGTTTGGCTTTGGGTTTGCTCTTGAGAACAGGTGCAGCTTGTTGTGGACCATTTTTAGAAATCCATGTCTTTTTGGCAATGGATTTGTCATTAAGAACAATGGTGGGTTCTTTTTGGTTTCCACCATCAACTTTGGTCATCAGAAGTTTAACCAGGTTTATCAAATCTTTAACTTCAGCAGTTTGTGAATCTGCTGATGAGTTAGGTGAAACTTCTGAAATTGAACTTTGAGAAGATGACCTTTGTTGAGATAAAGGCTTCTTCTTAGAAAGGGTTTTGTTTGATTGTTGTTTGTTGGGAAAAAAGGTATTTTGATAATCTTGTTTTATCTGTTTTCCCACAATCAGTTGATGTCTTTGTTTGTTTAACTGATTTACCTTTCTATATCTACAAAGTTCAGTTATGTGGTTAAACAGACCACATATTTCACATGCTTTTGCCTTCTCTTTCCTTTTAGATAGATCAAGAGAGCTGGAAGGCAATTTACTGACAAAATCTGATTTTTGAAATAGGTCATCAGCAGTTTTCAGGGTCTCAACTCCTGATGTAGTTGAAACTGCTGATGGCTTATTGTCAGTAGTTTTAACTTCTGCAGTACTTCCCTTTTTGAGGAAGTTCTGATGGTAGGATGTGCATTCCTCCATATCAGAAGTTTGAATCAATTTCTTCCCATCATTATTAGTTTTGTGGGTGAAATCTGTTGGTGATTCAGTATGGGTATATCCAATGCCAAACTTAACATTGGCTGCAGTTTGTTTGTTAAGTAACATTTGATACCCTTTACAAGACTCAACCCATTTTTCACAATCAACCTTGGTGTCAGCAAGCTCTTGTCTGACATTTCCTAGGCTGTCTATCATTGTTTTAATTTGTGCTTCTGTTTCAATGGCTTTATCATTCAGTTTGGAAATTTCTTTATTTTTCAAAACAATTTTTCTTTCCAAATCACACTTCATTTGTGTGTATTTTCTTTCCATGTCAATGGATTTGCCTTGTAAATGCACATTAGTTTCTCTTATTAAAGCAAATGATTCCTTGCAAGATTTAGTGCAAAGCTTTAACAGAGATTGTTGTGATACCTGTGTGAGAGCAGAATTTGAAGAGTATCCTTCAAAAGCCATTAAGGCAAAGTTCTTTCTGCCATTATCAGGTTCTCCCCAGTTGACATCATAGACCTTATTGTCTGCATCCTGACTGCATTCTGATGTGTCATAAGGAAGAATGCTCCAGTCAACATACCCTGAGGTAAATAAGCTTTGTTGCTGAGGGGGTTGTTGAGTTTGTGCAGGTTGTTGAGCAGTTGGAAATGGAGGCATGAGCTGCTGTTGTTGTTGAGTAGGCATCTGGACATATTGTACTTGTGGCACATATTGAACATGTGGAGCTTGTGCCTGTACAAAATGAGCACTCCCATTAGTTCCATTATTCCTATTATATGAGGGGTTATATTGATTTCCAGAGGACATTGGTTGGTTGTAGCTAGAGCTTCTACATTCTCTAGCAAAGTGTCCCAACTTTTGACACTTATGACATCTCAGTTTAGATTTGTCAAGACCAACTTTTGTTGAATTGTTTAGTCCTGGAAATTTCCTTCCTGACCTTTTATAAAATTTGTTAGTTTTTAAGCTTAACAGGGCCAGTTGGTGCAATATTTCCATTTCTTCTAAGTCATCACTGCTGAAATATTTTAAATCATCCATGATGAAACACATGTTGTCAGCAGTTTGACTCAGTTCTTCATTGTCATAAGCTGGGAAAGATCCATCTGATGAGATCCCAGCTGTTATGTCAATGTGGTCAAAAGAACCAAAATTATTAGAACAGGATGGTGAGTCTTGTCCTAATAAGGCTGTGCTACCCGGAGTATAGTCATCAGCAGTTTTACCAGATTCTTGCAACTTTTTCTTTTGATTTATTTCTCTTTCAAAAGTTAACAATTTACCATGTAACCTAGTTAGGTTTAAGGTGTTAAAATCTGAACTTGTTCTGAGGACTATAGAGTAAGTTTCCCATTTAGAAGGTAGAGATCTTAAAAATCTATGTAACATAGATTCAGTTGAATAGATCTGATTATTAATTTTTAACTCAGAAATAAGTGAAGAAAATCTTTCAAATTGTTGAGTTAAAGTTTCTCCTTCTATGTAAGTAAAAGTTTCATATTGTTGAGCCAATATTTCTCTGATGTTGGCTATCACCTCAGCAGTTCCTGCAAACTGCTCTTTTAGGCAATCCCACAGCTCTTTGGCACTTTCACAGTGTAAAAGGCCAGCATAAATTTCATTTGGGAGAGCCATAGCCAACATGGAGAAAGCTTTTGCATCAAGCTCAAATTTTTGGAAATCTTCCTCCGTGTATTCTTTTGGATCTTTTGGTCTTTCAGTCTTTCCCTCTGGATCACTAACAACTGGTTTGTGAGGTCCAAAAACTACAGACCTCCAACATCCAGTGTTTGTTTGGGAAATAGTATGTGCCAACCTCTTAGACCATATGTTATATTCATTTCTGACTAACATAGGAGGTTTGTTGGCAGATCCAGTATTGTAGGGGTCCATTTTTAAGAAGTTTGGATTTGTCAATACTTCCTTAAAGTGATGGATTTAAAAAGTGAGCCTTTTATCCTTTATTGAATATCAATATTGAGCCTGTGTCTGAATCTCAATTTGTTAGATTGATTTTGATCAGATTAACCAGTGCTCTGATACCAATTGTTGGATCAGTGGCTATGTTTATGAACACTTATGTGTTATCAGATTTATATATGAGTTATTAAGCAGCGGAAATACAAGTGTTCAAAGGTCTAAAAGATCACTTTGATGAGGAGTTATTACTCCCCCTTGACTGAATAATAAATGAGAAACAATAAACAGTTTAAGTATAAAGCAGTAATAGCAATTTATGTTTCTCAGATGTGAAATGGAATAATAAGTTTAAAGCCGAAGGATTTCAATATAAGTTGAAAGATTTTACACAAAATCACATATATAAAATAGATGAACAAACTCATCTATTTATAGACCAAAGGACTAAACCTTTGTCTGAAGTAATCTAAGATATTTCGGCTAAAGATAAGGTTACTAAAGTCTTTACATCGAAACTTGTAATCAAGACTTTAACAAAACTATATAATAATAAAACTACAAACTGCTGATCTAAGTCGGTTAGAAGCTTCTGATTGCAAAGTGCTGATGAGTGACAAACTGCTGATGAGCAGTTTGTCTTCAGTAGTTCTTCAGTGAAATGTCTGGTTAGACTTCAGAACTTCTGATGAGTTTTACTCTTCAGTACTTTGGTGTTTGTTCTTCAGTACTTCTTCTTTTGTTCTTCAGCAGTTCTATACTTAGGCAGATATGAAATAGACTAAGGTTATCAAGGTGGTTTCGTCAATCCTCTTTGTCCCAACAAAAGGTCAAGTGGAATTCCAAGCGTGGACCCGAGTTCACGTGGGAACGCCAAGACCAAATGAAGCGCAAATATCCCCATCTTTTCCGAAGGAGACGTAAACGAACCTTGTAAAAAGAAATTTCGGGGACGAAATTTTCTAAACAAGGGGAGACTGTAACACCCGGCGTTTTAGTGGGAATTAACCGCACTAATGTAAAGTTAAGTGTATGTTTAAAAATAATTATTTGAGTTAATAAAGTGAATTTTAAGCCCAAAAGCTTATTTTATATATAAAAATATGACTAGAGGTGTCATATTTAAAAATCTTGTCGCGTAGCACTTTTGCGCGCGAAATACGATCGTTGGTGATGACCCGGTAATATTTAAAGTTCGAAATTTGAAATTTAAGTTTAAAATAATATTTCTAATCATATTTAGTTGAAAAATATGGAGAAATAAATTTAGAGTATAAAAATGGTGATTTTAGTCGCAGCGCGTGATACCGCGCAATCTGCGCGTCTATATTATGAAAATTCGCCATTTTTACGCTGGATAGCACCTAATATTAACTCGACCTATATAATTTTATGTCCGGAGTCAAAAATATTATTTTTTAAGGGTGTCGGGTATTTAAAAAAGTTAAAGGCTTGTACCGCGTTAATTAGTAATATACCCGCTAATCTACACCCAATACCCACTAATTAATAATATTACTACATGTTGACAAGTAATCCATGCTATAAGTGTGTGTGTGTCGAGTGTATGGGCTGCCACCAAAGCCTAGATTGGTGATTCACCCCATGTATAATCATTATAAATGCATGAATACACTCAAACTCTTCATCTTCACCGCCATAACACACTACAACCCTTCCTCTTCCCCTCACTCATCCGCCAAACACCCTCTCTCTCTCTATAATACTTTTTTTCAATTAAAATCACTAATAATCCAGCCATAATCTCTCAAAAACATCCAAGAAAAGCTTAGGAAGTGAAGGTTTGAGCAAGATTTTAAAGGGTTTTCAAGCTATTTTCTATCTTATTCACAAGAAGGTAAAAACCCTAACTTATTTCATATTATTTCAATCTTTTCATCACTAAACTTGGATGATTCACACAAATAAATATATAAACATATGGTTTTTATTAAAAATAAAAGAGAGATTGGATGTGTGTTAGTGTGTGCGTGAGTTTATACATGTATGTATATGTGTGTGTAGTGTGCCGTGTATATATCTATGTATGTGTGAGTTTGTATTTCAAAATTTAACTCAAAAACCTTATTGCATGTATGATCTAACACTTGATAAACAAGATTCAAGCTATTAAACATGATTTTATGAGATGAAAAATGATAATGTATGAGTTAAAAATGGGAAAAACAAAACTATTTATATATATATATATATATATATATATATATATATATAGCCGTGGGTATGTGTGTGTGTGTAGTTATAGATGTTTGTTAAATTTCTTGTTCATAGATGATAAATCAAGACTTAGAATGTGGGATTTCTACTCAAGAATGAAAAATAAAAGTTATTATGTATATATGTATGTATGTATAAAATGAAGTTTTCTTGATTAAACACAAGTTAATGAGTTTTGTACATAATAAGATTGATTTAAAACATGGTTTGGATATATGGAATTTAACTTTGAAAATGTTAGTTTAAAACAGAAAATTTCATAAAAATAAAAATTTAGAAAACCCACATTATGGTCATAGATTATGGATGACAAGTTGTGAACCATTTGGTGAAACTATGGACTTTAAACATATAAAAATTTAAAGATTTTATGAAGATTTTAAAACCTGATTTAGATCAGGAAGTTTGACTTATAAATGTGTATAAAATGACCCATGTTTGAAAGAAAATGATTAGATTTTTAGATTATAAGAAAATGGGTAATTTTGGACCTAAAAATGCTTGAATTATGGACTTTAATGAGTGCTTTTAAAAGGAAATTTAAGGTCTGATTTTTCATACTAAAAATCACATAAAAGTCCATCAAATAACTTGTATTGACCAAAAAGTTTGAATATTGGTTCAAAAACTAGGTTTTGGTAAAGTCCGGTACAAAACTAGGCGATAAAAAGGCGAAAAACGGCTTAGTTTGTAAGAATTTCAAATCTGATTTTGAACAGGTCTTAAAAGTATATTTTTAAGATAAAAACATGTAAATAAAGGTATATTTAAAATACTACATGTTTTTACAAGTCACACGAATTGAAATTTCGAGAAATTGCCAAAATATCGCCTAAAACCGACTAAAATTGTAACTAGGTGTCTTGCATGTTATAATGGTTGAATTAAATTGTGCATGATACTATATATATATGCTAAGTAAGAATATGTGTGAGATTATAAAATAATGGTGCTACGTGTTTTAATATAAAAATAACGGACCAAAAACGAGTCATGATCACCAACGAGTCATAAATAAGAACAAGTGTTTTGAAAATAAATATTTTCAAAGGATTACATTTTCTTTAGAAAATGTTGTGTGAAAAATCTAAGTTGAATGTATAACTTAGGAAAAATAAGTGAAACATAGTCGTTTACGGGATTTTCATGATTAGGAAATCGGACGACCAGAAAACAAGCATTTGGAAATATAACTCGAAACAATCACAAGGTGAGTTCACAGCCCCATTTTTATAAAGTTTTTATAAATATTTTCGGGGGAAAAACACGTTGTAAAAATAAATAGATTACTAGGGAAAGACAACGGAAATTGTGGAATGTGTACGAATATAAGGGCGGATAATCTCCTTTCAGGACTGGAAGTTGAGAGTAAAAAAAGAAATCTTAAGATAATGTTCCCAGGGCCATTCATAATCATTAGCCTTGGTATAGAGGGCAAGCGAAGTGTTGGTGGATCCATCGGGTTGACGACCTTAGCCGCGACCAGTCGCTCTAGTCAAAGTTCGGAAAACTACTTCAAATTCGGTGTAGTGCAACACCTATTGGGGACCAAATTGTCATGTGTTGATTATGGGCATATATAACGTAAACACATAATCATATTCCTAGCTAGTTTATGAATCCACTTGATTGTCTTAGTAATCTATATCTATATCTTGAATCTAAAAGATATACTTTTCGTGGTAAAGCGAAAAGGGTTTATGAATTTTTTCAAGGTACGCGAAAATGTTATTTAATAATCTCTGTGAATTCACCAGCCTAGTGTTGACAAATGTTTTGACGTGTTTTTCAGGTACAAGATAAATGCTTCAGAAATGGGCGGAATAACAAGTGTTTTAGCAATATAGTGTTTGGACTCGTGGTTAAATAATGATCTTGGGAACCTTTGTAATAATTAGATCCATTTTGGGTCTAAATCTTAAAACTTTTATATAATTTAAGTTTTATGTAAATTGTCCAAATACTTATTACTTTGCTATTACACCATTGATTACCAACCTCCGTTCACCACCATGCTAAGTCTTCTGCTGTGGCATTTTGGGGGTGTGACAAAAGATTTTATAAATATTTTCGGGGGAAAAACACGTTGTAAAAATAAATAGATTACTAGGGAAAGACAATGGAAATTGTGGAATGTGTACGAATATATGGGCGGATAATCTCCTTTCGGGACTGGAAGTTGAGAGTAAAAAAAGAAATCTTAAGATAATGTTCCCAGGGCCATTCATAATCATTAGCCTTGGTATAGAGGGCAAGCGAAGTGTTTGTGGACTTCTCTCACACCCCCAAAATGCCACAGCGGAAGACTTAGCATGGTGGTGAACGGAGGTTGGTAATCAATGGTGTAATAGCAAAGTAATAAGTATTTGGACAATTTACATAAAACTTATATTATATAAAAGTTTTAAAATTTAGACCCAAAATGGATCTAATTATTACAAAGGTTCCCAAGATCATCATTTAACCACAAGTCCAAACACTATATTGTTAAAACACTTGTTATTCTGCCCATTTCCGAAGCATTTTATCTTGTACCTGAAAAACACGTCAAAACATTTGTCAACACAAGGCTGGTGAATTCACAGAGATTATTAAATAATATTTTCGCGTACCTTGCAAAAATTTATAAACCCTTTTCGATTTACCACGAAAAGTATATCTTTTAGATTCAAGATATAGATATAGATTACTAAGACAATCAAGTGGATTCATAAACTAGCTAGGAATATGATTATGTGTTTACGTTATATTTGCTCATAATCAACACATGACAATTTGGTTCCCAATAGGTGTTGCACTACACCGAATTTGAAGTAATTTTCTGAACTATGACCAGAGCGACTGGTCGCGGCTAGGGTCGTCAACCCGATGGATCCACCAACACTTCGCTTGCCCTCTATACCCAGGGCTAATGATTATGAATGGCCATGTGAACATTATCTTAAGATTTCTTTTTACTCTCAACTTCCAGTCCCGAAAGGAGATTATCCGCCCATATATTCGTACACATTCCACAATTTCCGTTGTCTTTCCCTAGTAATCTATTTATTTTTACAACGTGTTTTTACCCCGAAAATATTTATAAAAACTTTATAAAAATGGGGCTGTGAACTCACCTTGTGATAGTTTCGAGTTATATTTCCAGATGCTTGTTTTCTGGTCGTCCGATATCCTAATCATGAAAATCGCGTAAACGACTATGTTTCACTTATTTTTCCTAAGTTATACATTCAACTTAGATTTTTCACACAACATTTTCTAAAGAAAATGTAATCCTTTGAAAATATTTATTTTCAAAACACTTGTTCTTATTTACGACTCGTTGGTGATCATGACTCGTTTTTGGTCCGTTATTTTTATATTAAGACACATAGCACCTTTATTTTATAATTTCACACATATTTTTACTTTAGCATATATATATAGTATCATGCATAAGTTAATTCTACTATTATAACATGCAAGACACCTAGTTACAAAATTTAGTCGGTTTTAGGCGATATTTTGGCAATTTCTCGAAATTCCAATTCGTGTGACTTGTAAAAACATGTAGTATTTTAAATATACTTTTATCTACATGTTTTTATCTTAAAAATATACTTTTAAGACCTGTTCAAAATCAGATTTGAAATTTTATTAAAACAAGCCGAAAATCGCCTTTTTATCGCTTAATCTTGTACCGGATTTTACTAAAACCTAATTTTTGAACCAATATTCAAACTTCATGTTCAAAACAAGTTATTTGATGGACTTTTATGTGATTTTTAGTATAAATAATCAGACCATTTTCTTTTAAAACACTCATTAAAGTCCATAATTCAAGCATTTTTAGGTCCAAAATTCCCCATTTTCTTATAATTTAAAAATCTAATCATTTCCTTTTAATCATGAGTCATTTTATACACATTTATAAGTCAAACTTCCTGATCTAATTCAGGTTTTAAATTCTTCATAAAACCTTTAAATTTTCATATGTTTTAAGTCCATACTTTCACCAAATGGTTCATAACTTGTCATCCATAATCCAAGACCATAATGTGGGTTTTCTAAGCTTGTATTTTTATGAAATTTTCTGTTTTAATTTAACATTTTCAAAGTTAAATTCCATATGTCCAAACCATGTTTTAAATCAATCTTAATATGTATAAAACTCATTAAATTATGTTTAATCAAGAAAACTTCATTTTTATACATACATACATACACCTCACGGCATACATACATATATATATATATAATATCTTTTATTTTTCATTTTTGAATAAAAATCCCACATTCTAAGTCTTGATTTATCATCTATGAACAAGAAATTTAACAAAAATCTATAACTACACACACACATACATAACCACAGCTATATATATATATATAAATAGTTTTGTTTTTCCCAATTTTAACTCATACATTATCATTTTTTCATCTCATAAAATCATGTTTAATAGCTTGAATCTTGTTTACCAAGTGTTAGATCATACATGCAATAAGGTTTTTGAGTTAAATTTTTAAATACAAACTCACACATACATATATATATATATATATATACACAGCACACTACACACACATACACATACATGTATAAACTCACGCACACTCTAACACACTTCCAATCTCTCTTTTATTTTTAATAAAAACTATATGTTTATATATTTATTTGTGTGAATCATCGAAGTTTAGTGATGAAAAGATTGAAATAATATGAAATAAGTTAGGGTTTTTACCTTCTTGTGAATAAGATAGAAAATAGCTTGAAAACCCTTTAAAATCTTGCTCAAACCTTCACTTCCTAAGCTTTTCTTGGATGTTTTTGAGAGATTATGGCTGGATTATTAGTGGTTTTAATTGAAAAAAGTATTATAGAGAGAGAGAGAGAGTATGTTTGGCGAATGAGTGAGGGGAAGAGGAAGGGGTTGTGTGTTGAAGTGGTGACGAAGATGAAGAGTTTAAGTGTGTTCATGCATTTATAATGATTATACATGGGGTGAATCACCAATCTAGGCTATGGTGGCAGCCCATACACTCGACACACACACACTTATAGCATGGATTACTTGTCAACATGTAGTAATATTAATAATTAGTGGGTATTGGGTGTAGATTAGCGGGTATATTACTAATTAACGAGGTACAAGCCGTTAACTGTTTGAAATACCCGACACCCTCAAAAATAATATTTTTGACTCCGGACATAAAATTATATAATTCGAGTTATTATTAGGTGCTATCCAGCGTAAAAATGGCGAATTTTCATAATATTGGCGCGCAGATTGCGCGGTATCACGCGTTGCGACTAAAATCACCATTTTTATACTCTAAATTTATTTCTCCATATTTTCAACTAAATATGATTAGAAATATTATTTTAAACTTAAATTTCAAATTTCGGACTTTAAATATTACCGGGTCATCACCAACGATCGTATTTCGGGCGCAAAACCGCTACGCGACAAGATTTTTAAATATGACACCTCTAGTCATATTTTTATATATAAAATAAGCTTTTGGGCTTAAAATTCACTTTATTAACTCAAATAATTATTTTTAAACATACACTTAACTTTACATTAGTGCGGTTAATTCCCTGCTAAAACGCCGGGTGTTACAATCTCCCTTTGTTTAGAAAATTTCGTCCCTGAAATTCTTTTTACAAGGTTTGTTTACGTCTCCTTCGGAAAAGATGGGGATATTTGCGCTTCATTTGGTCTTGGAGTTCCCACGTGAACTCGGGTCCACGCTTAGAATTCCACTTGACCTTTACTAACTTGATCCGATTTCACCTTAGTTTCTGGATTTTCCAATCCATAACCTCAACAGGTTCTTCAACAAATCGAAGCTTGTCGTCAACGCAAATTTCATCAGGCGGAATGATTAGTGTCTCATCCGATAGACACCTTTTCAAGTTAGACACATGAAAGACGTCATGGATCCCACTCAGATCTTGAGGTAGTTTGAGACGATATGCAACTGAACCGACTCGAGCTAGGATCTCAAATGGTCCAATGTACCGAGGGCTCAACTTTCCTCCTTTACCAAATCTCATCACACCTTTCCAGGGTGAGACTTTCAAAAGAACACGATCTCCAACCTGGAATTCCAATGGATTTCTTCTATTATCCGCATAACTCTTTTGTCGATCTGCAGCTGCTTTCAACCTTTCCCTGATCTGAACAATCTTGTCAGAGGTCGCTTGGACAATCTCGGGTCCAAGTAGCTGCTTCTCACCAACTTCAGCCCAGCAAAGAGGTGAACGACATTTCCTTCCGTATAAAGCCTCAAACGGTGCGGCTTTAATACTGGAATGATAGCTATTATTATAAGAAAACTCAACCAACGGCAAGTGAGTATCCCAGTTTCCTCCAAAATCAATCACGCATGCTTGCAGCATGTCCTCCAAAGTTTGAATGGTTCTTTCACTCTGACCATCCGTCTGAGGGTGATAAGCTGTACTCATATCTAACCGAGTACCAAAAGAATCTTGGAGTGTCTGCCAAACCCTGGATACAAAACGTCCGTCTCTATCGGAGATGATTGATACTGGAACTCAATGTCGAGAGACAACTTCCTTCAGATAAAGAGATGCCAACTTATCCAATTTGTCTTTTTCCTTGATCGGTAGAAAGTGAGCAGATTTCGTCAATCGATCCACAATTACCCAAATAGCATCATTTCCCTTAGCTGTTCGAGGTAATTTGGTTACGAGATCCATAGTGATGTGCTCCCATTTCCACTGGGAAATTTCTGGTTGTTGCAGAAGCCCAGACGGCTTTTGATGCTCTGCTTTAACCTTGGAACAAGTTAGGCACTTGCTGACATATCTTGCAATATCTCCTTTCATATTGGGCCACCAATACAATTCTTGAAGATCTTTGTACATTTTGGTAGAACCTGGATGAATAGAGTATCTGGACTTATGCGCTTCGTCCATCACTAACTGTCGCAAGTTCCCATATCGAGGTACCCAAACTCGATCCAAAAAGTACCTTACTTTGTCAGCTTTGGGTAAGAGATCAACTTTTAAACCTCGTAATCCTTCAGCCTTGAGGTTTCTCTCTTGCAAAGCCTCGTTTTGTGCATTACGAATCTTTTCCGAAAGACCTGTTCGGATAGTTAAACCCAATGCACGAACACGTAACGACTTTTCTCTTTTCTTCCTGCTCAACGCATCAGCTACAACATTAGCTTTACCTGGATGATAACGAATGTCACATTCATAATCATTGAGTAATTCCACCCAATGTCGCTGCCTGATATTGAGCTCTTTCTGGTCAAAGATATGCTGAAGACTTTTATGGTCGGTGTAAATCGTACAATTTGTACCATAAAGATAATGTCTCCAGATTTTGAGAGCAAAAACGACGGCTCCCAACTCCAGATCATGAGTCGTGTAATTTTTCTCGTGCACTTTAAGTTGGCGGGAGGCATAAGCTATGACTTTGTCATTCTGCATGAGCACACAACCAAGACCCAAACGTGATGCATCGCAGTAGACTATAAAGCCATCGGTTCCCTCCGGAAGTGACAAGATAGGTGCACTACACAACTTCTGCTTCAACAACTGAAAAGCTTCCTCCTGCTTCTCTGTCCAGTCGTACTTCTTGTCTTTCTGGGTTAATAACGTTAACGGCTACGCTATTTTGGAAAAATTCTGGATGAATCTCCGATAATACCCAGCTAGACCTAAGAATTGGCGTACTTCAGTTGGAGACATAGGTGCTTCCCAGTTCTTGATTGCTTCAATCTTCAAGGGGTCAACATGAATACCTTTCTCGTTTATGACATGTCCAAGGAAGTGGACTTCCCGGATCCAGAATTCACATTTCGAGAGTTTGGCATACAACTTCTCATTCTTCAGTAGCTCAAGAATCATCTTCAGATGTTGCTGGTGATCTTCTTTGGTTCGTGAATAGATGAGTATATCATCGATAAAGACAATCACGAATTTATCCAAATAAGGTTTGCATACTTTATTCATGAGATCCATGAATACAGCAGGCGCGTTAGTCAAACCAAACGACATCACCAAGAATTCATAATGACCGTACCGAGTCCTGAAAGCAGTTTTGGGTATGTCTTCCTCTGCCACCCTCAACTGGTGATATCCAGAACGTAGATCGATTTTTGAGAAATAACTTGACCCTTGCAACTGGTCAAATAGATCATCAATCCTCGGTAGTGGGTACCGATTTTTAATGGTCAATTTGTTCAACTCTAGATAATCTATGCACATTCGGAACGAACCATCTTTCTTCTTTACGAACAAGACCGGTGCTCCCCAAGGTGAGAAACTTGGTCTAATAAATCCCTTTTCCAACAGTTCTTGAAGCTGCTTGGATAATTCTTGTATTTCTGAAGGAGCTAACCTGTACGGTTATCGGGCTATCGGTGCTGCTCCGGGAATAAGATCGATTTTGAACTCGAGTTGCCTTGACGGCGGCAATCCAGGTAAGTCTTGAGGAAAAATTTCTGGATAGTTACGTACAATGGGAATTTCTTCCAATTTTCGTTCCTTAGCTTTTGTATCCACCACATTAGCCAGAAACGCTAGACAACCCTTACGCATGAACTTGCGTGCTTTCATCACACTAACAATCTTCAACCCTGAACCGCACTTATCACCACGTATTACTAGAGCTTCACCATTTGGGAGTGGTAAACGTACTAGCTTTTCTGAGCATACGATCTTAGCATGGTTTCTCGATAACCAGTCCATACCGATAACGACGTCAAAACTTCCCAAATCAACAGGTAACAGATCAATGCAGAACTTATGGTTTTCTAGAAGAAGATTGCAATTATGGAAGACCTCACACGTTTCTATACATTTCCCATTAGCCAGTTCAATCGAGTACTTTTTATCTAGTTTACTTGGCTTCGAGCCACGGAGAGATTTAAATCTTTTAGAGACAAAACTTAAATCAGCTCTGTTATCAAAAACTACTAAAGCATTTTGGTCATTGATTAGAAACGTACCGGTGACGACGGCCGGATCCTCCCGAGCATCCCCTGCTTTCATCTCGAAAGCTCTCCCCTTCAGTTTAGGACACGCTCTCTTGACATGCCCCTCTTCTCCGTAGTTGAAACAGACGGGACTCGTCTTGGGAATTTCCGCTGGAGTCTTAGCATAGCAGTCTTGAGCAAGGTGCCCAAATCTATTGCAACGGGTACAATGTCTACATTCCCCAAAATGACTTCTAACACACTTTTGACACCTCGCGGGCGGGTTCTGGTTATTTCCAGCGTTAGTCGCATTAGCAGCAAATAACTGGTTCGAACCTTGATTCCTGCCTTTCTTACCGCGAAGCTGAAGACCATCAGACCGCTTTCTCTTGGAGCTCTCTACCTTCTGCTCTTCGTCAACCGATTTCTTTTCAAACCCAACCGGCTTCTTTCCGGTATCACCCTTTTTCGCCAATACTCCTCTACGGACAACATCATCAGTGAGCGATTTTGCTAGAGAGATGGCTTCTTGGATTGTTATCGGATGGGAAGAGGTAACCATTCCTCAAATTTCTGGTGGTAAACCCCAGATATAACTCTCCACCCTGACATAATCGGGTGTCACCATTCGTGGTACCAGCCTCGCTAGATCGTTAAAACGGGATGTGTAGCCTTGAACGTCAGAACCGTTCATGGTTAAGTTCCAGAATTCTGTTTCGATCTTTTGCAGTTCATTTCTCGGACTGTATTCTCGAATCAACATGTCCTTGAGTTCCGCGCAGGTGAGATTAAAAGCCGCAGTCTCACCACGAGCTTGAACCTGCGAGTTCCACCATGATAAAGCCTCGTCCTAAAAAGAACAAACTGCATATTTTACTATCTGCACGGGTGTGCAACCACTGATCGCTATAACCGACTCCATCTTTTCTATCCATCTGACGATGTCTAGAGGTCCTTCGGCTCCGGAAAACGCCCCTGGGTTACAACCTTGAAAGGTTTTATATGTACACCAGGGGATTTGGTTTCCAGTCGGAGCACCAATGGGGTTTTGAGTGCCTGTGCCACCGGCATTACCACGGCCTTGACCAAGATTGGCATTCTGCTGGTTAAGTACCGTATTAACATGCTGGGAGATTGGTTGCGCTAACTCCTCTTGTGTTGTGGGTAAGCCTGTTCCTCTTCTTGGTGGCATTTTTGCAATACTTCTATTACAACAATAGAAAATATTTTAACGATACAACAAGATTAGTGGTTACTCATAAAAGATAATCAACATACAACCAACAAGAAAGTTAAACAAACAAAAGATACCATAAATAAACAGGAAATTACTTGTTTAGATACAAAACATTAGGTGTCAACCCTAAATAAGTCAAGTTCCAATTTCCCTAACAAAAGATCATAAAACAAACAACCAACTAATGGAAACCCAAGGCCTCCATCAAATACTTCCCCCGGTGCTGCAAGAACATCAACTGACCACTGTAGTGCGCGATTGCACTTTCATCCATCGTCCTCAGCTCTTCCAGGCTCTTCAACTTCTCCTCAAGCTCCTTAATCTTGACCTTTCCCGCTCCTAACTCCTCCTTGTGGGTTGCCAACTGCTTATCGCATTTAGAACACCTTCCCACCCAATGTTCCTCCTGGCGAGCCGGAGGTGGTGGTGGTGGCAATGCGACAGGACCAGCAGTAGACGATCCCATGTCAACTCGTGTCCTCTTCCTACGACGAGTATGGACCCTCGTCATAGGGGGAATAGGAAGTGAGTCAATGGCTAGAGTAGTCGAAATGGGGTCAGTGGCCTTTGACTCTAGTCGATGAGTCATGATGGCAGTGGAGTCATGGGCATAGGCAAGACTAGTAAGGCCTGTGTATCCTGCAGGGAAAAATGGAATAATGGCATCCGCATGCTCTAACAGGATGTCCCTAGGTATTTCCTCGATATGTCTAATATGAGGGAACCCTAGTGGCTCCATGTAGAATGATGTCACTACGGGAAATGACTCGTAGCAGACGGGATCAAATGTGGAGACAACAATCTGCGAAGGGATATCCTCCGCTTCATTGTCTGACACTAAATCAATGACTTCGATAGGAGACATCTGTGACACAACAACACGCACTAAGTTAGTATATGATTAAACCAAATATTTTCAATTATTGCACATAAATGTACAAAAGTATTTTTCCAAGATATTGTTGGCTTCGGAATTTTCGGAATTTCTTTTTCAAAAATCTTTTCAAGTTGTAGTCTAGAGTTTTTAGAAAAACTTTTCTAGTTCGCTACAACCATTGGCTCTGATACCAACTTCTGTTCACCACCATGCTAAGTCTTCCGCTGTGGCATTTACCGGGTCATCACCAACGATCGTATTTCGCGCGCAAAACCGCTACGCGACAAGATTTTTAAATATGACACCCCTAGTCATATTTTTATATATAAAATAAGCTTTTGGACTTAAAATTCACTTTATTAACTCAAATAATTATTTTTAAATATACACTTAACTTTTCATTAGTGCGGTTAATTCCCTGCTAAAACGCCGGGTGTTACAAGTTCCTAGATCAATCAAACTCCATGAGATAAACAAAGAACACTTTTATAGATCTCATAGACAAGTTTGAACAGTTTGAACAGCCTACACCAATTGTTCCTTAAGTTTAAAAAACAAACTTATGAAAACATATTAAAACACTCGAGTAAGTGTATATAGGATAGATGGTGACTTGTTTGCCTAGACTATCTTAAGGATGAATGACTGCAGCATTCAACCTTTGAAGGTGCTACCGGTTAAACATTCCCAAACACTAACAAAGACAAACGTAAGTATGAAAAACACAACTCAAAAACAAATAATGAAAGCTGGACAAACAAAGATACCTAATAATAGCCTTAAGGGCTTAGATATTAAACATTACAGGCTTTAACAAGCCAAGTACCAGAACATTGTTCAAAAGGCTATTTGAAGCCACAACCACAAAGGAACCCATAGGGTCCCACCAAAAGATAAGTTGTCCAAACACCACCACAAAGTTAATTGTTTACAAACCAAGTGCTAAGATAGCTAAGATTAAGGGAACTTAAAGAAGTCAAACATTACTACCAGACCCTGAAGGCTTTGAGGCCTCATCCTCCCCAGCAACCTTCGCCACCTTTGCCTTCTTGGACTTCTTCCCTTTCTTCGGCAACTTCTCCACAAGACCACCAGCCTCAGAGGCTTCAACACTTGCATCCTTGGAAGGCGCTTCACTAGCATCCAAAGTCTCCTCACTGTCCCCGGAGTGAGCCCTCTTCCTGGAAAACGATTCAAGCACCTTAGCGCAAACAGCTTCGTTCAATCCTTTGGGCTTCAGCTTCTTCAATTCCTCTAGAGGTTTCCCATAGAAGGAAGAAATCTGGGAAACATAGCGATAAGTTGAATGCTCCATTTTCCGAACGGTTTCTTTGAAGACATCCAGGGAATTAGGCTGATAAAAGGGAGACTCTCCCATGACTTGACACAATTCATGAGCTTTAAATCCTGCCATAAAACTTGCATGTTTGCCATGGACCAGAAGCTTGGTGTATACCTCCCCAAGAGCAGAATTGAATTCAGCAGAGTGAAGCAAGTAGGTGACAACCTACTGAAAGCCCTCTTCAATCAGCCATTTGTTGTCCTTCAAGGCAGCAGCAAGAGAAGTCTCCAACCCTTTCCTCTCATCTTCGAACACCTTCTTCTATGCTTCCAATGCCAACCTATTAGTCTCAACCTTCACTCTGGCAGCCTCGTGCTTTGCAGTCTCAGCTTCATGACCTCTCTTTAACTCATCGCACTACAAAAAAAGTGTCATATAGCGGCACACGCTTTTAGTAACATTTAGTTTTTGTGCCACTATTTTAGGTTTTTAGTGGAACTTTATGAATGTCATATTAACCTAACACACACTTTTAGTAACAATTATGTTTTATGCCACTAATTTAATTTTTTAATGGTAGTTTAGGTGTGTCACTACAAATTTAAAGCTTTTAATTTCCCTCTTTTCCCTTTTCAAAATTTTTAGTTAAAAAACCCGTACTAAAAACTCCCCCCACCCTAAAATTTATTCCCTCCCAACACTAACACCAATACCAAATAAACCCTAAAACTTCTTTTATCCCAGTAGTCGAGAAAGCAATATGATAGGGAAAGGCTCCATCCACACCAATTTAGGTTAGCATTGCTATTCCATTCCATTCTGTTGCTATATAGAAATTGATTTTTTTGCTTTAGTTTTGTTGATATATGCTATTGCGATTCTATTAATATGGTTGTTTTCCTTTTTTTTTAATTAATAGCTTTAATGGGATCTTATTAATGTCGTATTGCCCATATCTAGTTTTTCCCTTTTGATTATTAGCTGTGTTTGTGTATTATATTGATTCTTGGATTATGTTTGCGGGAATAACAAGCGTCCTTAACTGTATACACTTATATTCACCTGGGGTCTAGAGGGTTGGTATAATAATATTTGAAGTGAATGGGAATTTGGACAAGTTTGATCATAGGCATCTGCAGTTGTGCAAAAGTAACAGAATATCATCATCACCAGGGCGGACTTCCTACAATGTCATCATCTACTCCTCCTGTCCGATTACAGATTAAAGATCACCATGTATATTATTATTATTATTATTTTAATATAACTAACCTCCTCCTCTGTTTTTCTTCCTTTTATATACATACACTAATAAGAGTTTTTTATTTTATTTTATTTAGGTGGTGATTGATAAATGGCATACTGCAACTCACCTTATCAAAGCCAGGGGGCTTGTCACCGGAGTCCAGTACAATGGCCTTGACAATCTTCTTGATTGATAATGGCATACTGCAACTCACCTTATCAAAGATTGTAGTGGAAACCGAGGAACAAGTAGAAGTCTCCTTTTCAAGACCATGGGATCCTTCCCTTAAGGGAAAACTTGCTCCTATTAACATAGACAAAAGGTTATTTTCCTCTATATTCAAATTCAATGATGCCAACTGTTTGTACAAATATTATACTATGTATGTATGATGATTCTCTTAGGTTTGTTTTGCTTCGTGGTTCTTCTGGTTTCTACACATATGCCATATATGAACACGTGGGTTCTGAAGAATGGCAAGCTTTCAGCCTTGGCGAAACGCGGATTGCATTTAAACTCAGAAAAGACAAGCAAACTAAAGTTTTACTACTAGTCATGTATTCTGTGTACTTACTTCTAGATAGGTTTCACTACATGGCAGTGGCAGATGATAGAAGAAGATACATGCCCATGCCAGATGACCGATTACCAGGAAGAGCCCAACCCCTTGCATTTCAGGAAGCCGTTTCACTTATTAACCCAGTCTTGCCTGACTTCAAAGGAGAGGTAAGCTAGGTTTATGGAGACATAATGCGGTTATGGGTGCCCCAAAGACTTATACAATGACAGGTTTTTGTTGGTGCTCACTATGCTGGGGATGATCAAATTCCAAATTTTGGACAGGGCGAGCCATGGAAAAAAGTGTTTGGGCCAGTTTTTATCTATCTAAATTCATCCGTGTGTGGCCAAGATCCTCTTACACTTTGGGATGATGCCAAAAGACAGGTTGAATGAGGTGGCATAAATATGTTCTATTATCTGTCATGATGCAAATATTATTGATTTATATAATTTTCAACTATACCAGATAGTGGCTGAGGTAAATAGCTAGCCTTATAGCTTTCCAGCATCGGAGGATTTTCCAAAATCACATGAACGAGGAAATGTTAGAGGTAGATTACTCGTCCGGGACAGGTAAATCGTCTTTTAGGCACATAACCTCAGGTGCTTTAGTTGTTTCAATTTTAGCTGTCAGAAATACAATTTCACCAACATTGAAATTGTATTTCTTTTTTTTTTTCAGATACATTCATGATGATGACATACCAGCGAATGGTGCATATGTAGGGTTAGCTCCACCAGGAGATGTTGGATCATGGCAAAGAGAATGCAAGGTGATGCATCGACTAACCCTAATTTTCTCACACAAGCACATGTAGGTCAAAATGTTGGCCCTGTTGTGTAATACCATCCCATAAAATAATAGCATTTGTAGGTCTTTTTAGTGGATCCTACGAGTTATATGTCTGAGGATAAAACTTCCATAAACTCTGCACATTGGATTCCATGAATTAAAGCATACCTATATTTGTCAGTTTTGTTTATATAAACAGATCAAGCAGTAAAAAAATATATTAGCTAAAAAGGAAATATGTCAAATGGCCGAATTGTATTTTTATAAAAAAATAGATGATTGAGCAGGAGAGAGAGCAGAGAATTCAGTTCAACAATCACAATACTTTCGTTTACATGCAGAAACTTTCATTGAGAGATTTTAGACCAAACACAGAACAGAAAAAAATATATATATACTAGTGCTTATCCTTAGAAAAGTGAAGGGAATAGATCATAGGGTGGTAGTTGATTTTTCTGCACTCCCTCTCAAGCTGGGTATGGATATCAAACATATACAGCTTGCTTTCTGAATTTCTTTTTTTTTTGTTTGTTTTTGAGCATAGCAACTAATGGGAAATATGAGGGAACATAATTTAGTTGTAGTCGTTCTTCTGTTTGGTATCACAGCTATAAAGCATTGCGTTTGACCAATTGGTTTTATCTCTACCACCTGGGTTATATTCATTCTTCCTGTTCATGTGCCAACTGTAAGTTACCCAAGTCAAATTCATTCCTACCTGATCATTTCTTCAATTCATGCACCAAATAAGTATTAGTCTAATTAATTTTAGTTTTTGAATTCAAACTGATGTGGGGTTTATAAAATTGAGATATAATGTTGGTTTGTGTGTTTTGTCTATAGATTTGATTCAAGATGGTTGAAATTTTGAGATTAGCTGTGTCAAACAAGACCCCACTGCTTTTGGAATGGTATTCTTTTTTGGTGTGATGTGGTTGCAAAAGGGTTTACAAGACCTTACTGAGGAGAAGGATCATTTCACTTGTAGAAGACTTTGCAAGAGGTTCATGAACTCGATGAAGTTTTGAGTTTCCATTGAATCATTTGTTAGTTTTGTGTTACATGATTTACTAGACATTTGTTCACAAACATTTTGGTTAATTAAAATGTATGTGACATACGACTAACATGTAATTTGATGTGATTTTATGACAATTATATGCCACTAAAAGTAGTATAGAGTTTTGATTAGAAACAGTTTTTAGCGACACAAATATTGTGTGCCACAAAAGCCGTTTTATATTGTGGCAAATTAAAGTGCCACTAAAAGCTCAAAAGTTTGTAGTAGCAGACAAAAAAGTGTCACTAAAAGGCTTTAGTGACACCGCTTCTAGTGGCACTATTTTTGTGTGCCGCACATTCCTTAAGTGGCCTTTAGTGACACTTTTTTGGTTTTTTGTGGCATTTTTTGTATGTCACTAAATGACGTTTTTTTGTAGTGTCGATTAAACCAATCAAGGTCTTTTCCTTCTCAGCATATTCCATGGCATCTTTCTTCAATGATGTAAGAGACTGCTTCATTTCCCTTTTCCTCTTGGCAAAATCACCGTATTCTGCGATAATCTTCCTAAACCTGCTCACACCTTCTGGAAACATGGCAGCCAAATTGCAAGTACCAACCATCATCTTCGTTAACAAGGCATCATCATCCAACCCCTCCGAACAAGCCTTGGCACCAGAGGTAGCAAGATGTGCCAGCACCTCCTCGCAAATAGAAGAAGACTTGAACGTATCGCTGGGCTTCACATTCCAACTAGGGGTATACACCCCTTCACCATCAAAGCTTGTTGAACCCTCATTACCCTTCAACATGGCAACCTTAGAAGCAACCTTCTTACCCTTACTCTTCTTTCCAACAACCTCGGCAATAACGTTCTCCATATCCTGATCCTTCTCCTCCTCTGATTCCTCAATCTCATCACTAACAGTCACCGGTTTAGAAACATCAGCAAACTTTGCAGCCTTCAGCAAACGTCGACTGGACCTCCTGGTTGAAGCCTTTGATAAACTGGCTTTAAAAAAGCTTTTCACATTAGGGACATCAACGTAGTTGGTCCCATCGTACCTTCCCTTCTCATACTTTGTTAAAGCATCCTCACCCTCAACTGCTTCAGCATCCTTAAAAACAACCTCTGAAGCATCATCTCCCTTAATGAATCTAGAGCCGACATAACTACAACATAAACAAAGAAAACAGAAATATAAACAACAAACAAAATAAAAAAGGTGCATACCCTGATCACCCTTCATCAACACAGGGTCTCTACCCTGTTTGTCCCACCGATTGCTAATACCGGATAAAACCAGAAATGGTTCGCCAAAGGGACGAAGCCTTGAAGGGCATGCTCGAATAGCCTTAAGAAAATTTTCATCTAATTCAGATTCTGAAGGTTCCTTTTCGTTAAGAACAGCCTCGGGATGTCTCCACACAGGCTTAAAAGGAAAGATAGATTCTGAAACCCAAAAGAACCTTGTCTTCCATTGTCCAACGGTAGTCACGTGAGAAGAAAGCAAGTTTGTTTCTACTTGAGACCCTTCAAATGTGTACCAATCACCATTCTTTGCAAGACGAAAGAATCGCCTGAACATAAGAAGGGTGGGATCATATCGCAAGGCTCTACACAGGATTTCAAAATGCAACACACGTCCAACCCCATGAGGATGGATTTGACCCAAAGAAACCCTATAGTACTCAAGCACATTTAACAAGAAGATAGAAAACGGATGACGAAGGTTTGAAAATTCAAAATGACGACAGTATAATGCAATCGAACCGGTTGGACAACGAGAAACTTGATCTTTTTCACCAGGAGTGACAGGATTAAAAGACAAATCAATGTCCCACTCATAACAAAATGCCTCAACTTCCTTTTGTGTAAGGGAAGAAAAGGAAACGGCCATATCCTTCTTAGCACCCCTAATGCTTGGAAGGATGATCAGGGATGAGAAAAATAAAAAAGGACTAACCTGGTTGATCGCAAATGGAAACCCTAAGAAGAATCGAGAGGATCCTTGAAGAAGAGAAAAGAGTAAAGTAAATTTTTGTGTGTGAAAAAATGTTAAAAACACAAAATAAACGGTTATAATAATGATAATAATAATAATAATAATAATAAAGAAGCAATGATGCTCTGCATTAATACCAAGGCTGCACGACTCACACCTGTCCCATCATCAGTCTAATCACAATTCAAATTCAGAGATAATAACCGCCCAAAACCTACCAACCTTTAAACCTTTGAAGCAAAAACAAAAACAAGCAAACAGTCAAAAGCTTTCTAGCTACGCCACAAAAACTCCTTACTTGGGGGGCTGATGACGTGGGTAGCCTAAAGCAAAAAAGAATAATAAGTACCATAAGACTATGTTTAAAGGGTTGAAAGCTACGAAGGTTCGAAGGACGGAGCATCCCAGGTCAAAAGATGACCTGTCTTGTCATCTTTTCCTCGGACAACACAAGCAGCTGTCGATGGAGCCGCTGCACTACTCGGACCGCAGGTCCAAAGCCACCATTGGCTTTAAGTGGTTTGTCCTTTTGTTGCACCATACTTCAAGATAATATCCTTACCTAAATTAGAAGATGCTTTGTCTATATAAACTGATCTATCACAACAGATCTGGACACACCTGATTATTCTCTCTTACACTCAATCTTCTATTCTCTTGGTCCACACACGTGAGGAGAATATCTCCTTCACTCTCCACTCGAGTTTAGACACTCACTTCTGGCTTTGAGTCTCACTCAAGCCTGAATTCTAACACTCTAAAACAATATTATCTTGAACCTCCTTCTACGTTTGCAACGTAGGAGGACACCACGACCTGCGTTAGGCAGATCGGAACCCTTGAACCTTTTAACCCTTCCGGTGACTCAGAATCAACGTTTGACATTTATTTGTTGTAGCAACAAATAGCGTAGCTGACTACGCACGGGAACACCTTCAATTGACAAAACCAAACCAAAATAAAGAAGGAACAAAAAAGTAGGAGTTATTAAGAAGGAGAAGGATATGGATGAGTATGACAGTGGGGACCCAATGGTGATAAGGGTTTGGGTGTTGAAGAAGAAGCTACCATCGCTCCACTCCCAAAAAAAAGTACAATATATAAATTATTTTTATTGGTGATAAGAGTTTATTTTATTGCTTACGTTAATGTTAATAAGATTTTGTGGTTAGATTTCTATTGTGTTGCGTTTTATTTTGGGTTAGAGTTTTGCTAATGTTTAACGCCATGATGGTGGAATATTTAAATAATATATCTGTTTTGTATTATGTGCTGTGTTTTTATCTGTTATCTATACTCCTTTAACTAGTATTATACCCGTCCGTTGGGACGGGTTTTTAAAATTTATAACATTTAAACTATGTGTATATTGAAAATCCCGATAACATTTTATCCAACTGGAATTAGTAAATGCATAAGTTCATTAATTCTCATTCATGTAAACTCAAATTTTGTTATTTAATTGGCTCACTTTTACACGCTTACATATTAACTAATAACTACCATCAACAGTTTAATTACTAAAGCTGATAATTTTAAACCTTTTATGGTTAAATGGTCGGCTAATTCTTGACGAGTTCTGATGGGTAAAAATGTATAACACCTTCTCAATGTCTCAATCATTTCAATTCAAAACTTCGATTTATTAGAATAATAAAAATATAATTTCTTAGTCAATATAACTATTTGTGTTTATGTGTGGTTACCATTGAACTGTTCTTTGCCAACACCTAGAAAGGAATGCATACTTCCGAGAGGCAAAAAATCCATACATCAAAAACTTTATTCATAAATCTTTTTCCCATTTTATCACATCGATCCATCTTGAAAATGTATATAGCCTAAAAGATGTTTGAACAATCAAAACAATAAATGAGACTGATTTTGATTCAACTTTAAGTTTAAAGGTTACGTAGGAAAACAATTTGTTCATCAACAAAAGTCAACAATGTAATTAAAGCTTACATGGTTAACATCCTGTAATTGATAGAAAAACAAAGTACGTCATGTTTGCAATAATAATGACAAATCATATATATTGACATGTGTTTTTTTTACTTCTCTACAAAGAGGACATTTTACTGTAGGTTGTGATGCCTTTAATGCATCCACAATTGTTACTGATGCAGACTTGCAAGCACACATGAAGCAGAATGTGTCCACAACTTAAACATACAGGGTCAAAGACAGTATCCTGGCAAAACAAATATTAAAACAATGATAAATAACATTCTATCCTAAAATAGTGTGTTCACATGCTTATTAGTTATTACCTCCTAAATCATCTTATTCAAAAATCCAATAGTATCGTTTTAGCAACACAGTTTTGTATTCATGAAATATATCCATCTATATATAATAGAAAAGGAACAAAAAAGTGATAATGGGGGAACCCCAGTTCAAATTGGCCCCTAGTAAAAGTTACATCTTTTGACTCGTTAGGCAACCCATTCGTCCCCTCCATTAAGCCACCTCTATTAAACATAGTAAAGTGGAGTTGGGAATTTCAGTTTGGTATAGTCTAAAGGCCATGAATTTGAGTCAAAAGTCAAATGGGTCAGCGGATTTAGTTTATGTAATCATATGTGATACACTAATGGTGTCAGTGGGTTAAATTTACCCTTACAAAAAAAGTAACCATTATTTTATTCAAGATAAGCTAAATGTCACGAGTTTGATTCGCAGTAAGGGTTAATTTTTTTTAAAAGAACTAAATAGAAAATGAGTGAGAAGAACAAACCAAGCATATGGAGCAAGTCAAGTCGATCTCAAGCTTGACAGCATGAGAGAGCTCACAAGAAAGGAAATGTTTTCCGTCATTAAATATGATACCGCAACCCTCAAATGATTTGGAATCTTTCCCCATTATACCCTTTTTTTTTCTCTTAAGTTAATATGGAAATCAATAAGCTCATAAAGCCATGGAGACCGAAGGATTTCCATGTGCATGCTTTGGACTTGTGACCTAACGCTTGGCCTTGCTTAGAGTCATGTACCTGCATGATAAAAATAGTGTTTGTCTAAGCCAAAATAACATAGAGGTGGCACTATTCTATGACATTAGGCTAATAATTAATGTTTAAACTATGATAACAAAAACAATATTATGGCACCAACAATCTATATCCTTGAATAAACCGGTTTAGAATGTTGTGTGCATTAAACATAGACTTTAGCAACTTTCAACCTGTTTGACCCATTCTCTTTTAGAATGTGTTTTTGATATGAACCGTTTGAGAATAAACCGTTAGATATTTTCTTGCTCAATGAACATGGACCTTGGTGGGGATTTTCATATATAGTGGCCTAGCTTAAAATCTTGCACAAACATGACAGCTGGTCGTATAACCGAATGCTACACTATTTATGCAAGGTATGGTTTTTGAATTTACTTATTTGATGCACAAAGAGAACCAACAGACCAGGAAGCCAAACCATTCAAATAAGCGCAATATATAGTTGAGAACTGGGATTGGGATGCATAGGTAACTACAAATCTTGCTTGCTTCTAATGCCACGTGTTCTTAAAAAACACAATATAATCTTTTGATACCGGATACCCACTACCTTGAGTCAAGTTTAACAAACAACCTCGTCATTAGCAGTTTGATTATTATTAATGTAGATCTTGAAAATAACGTGGCACCTGTAATGGAATTGTATTCGTTAAATAAATTGACACATACAAACTTGTGGCTCTACAGTCTACTCTTTCAGTTGTTTAAGAGTGCCCGAATCTTGAGCACATGCACATTATGCAACGCTTTAGTAATTAGTAAAATAGAACATCAATTTGAAAGTGTGAAAATAGCAGTAATACGTTCTCATAAATTAATACATAATCATACTCATAATCAAGTGTAACATTCATTTTGTGCATATACCAAACTAATGAACAACCAAAATCAAGACCTTGGATAATGATAAAAGCAAGATCCAACATTCTAAAATATATAATCATTCATGAACTTACCTTCACTTATTATATTTAGCATCATTTTTTCAATTCTCTCTAGGCTTGGAATGAGAACCACATTTGTACATTAATAGCCACCATTATCATTTCAGTTTCAAAGTTTCCTCTATATGCAATATCTTCCCTTCTAAGTAAACATGTCATTATCATCTTAAGTATACCTTACATGAGAATAGACACATGTTCAAATACATAATTGAACTTAGGTTGAAGGGTGCACAGACGGGGCAACCCCCCGTCCCACCTTCTCTCTCGTCCCAACCACCGCCCCCACCCCCGTCCCTCATCTCCCCCATCTCCCCATAACACAACGGACGGACCAATCACCATGCAGCACCAATCACCTTTCGTCACCACCACCGTCTCTCGCCCCCATCCCCGTCTCAACCACCGCCCCCACCCCCCGTATCGCTTCCTCTCGTCCCCACACCCTTCAGCCTTACCGCCCATACCAAGTAAACAGTTTCACTAGCAAAATTCCATAAATTGATTAAAACATAAATATTATTTTTATGGAAAAAGAAATTCATACATCCCATATTAAAAAAAGTTATCAGGTTCATACAATTGTATGGGTCAAATGACTCACATCGTTATACGGATCCTCTATGCTATATGAACCGCATCGTTATACGGGTACTCTATGCTATATGACCCGCATCAGGTGTTTGTTAAAATATTTAAATCTGGGTCATGCGACTCATGTGTAAGAAACATATACGTCCATATCTACTCAAGAACAAAAATAAATAAATTAAGATCAATTAAACATACAAATAACAATTAAGCTTCATGAATAAATCTTGAAAATAGTACATTTTTTAAAGTATGTAATTTCTTTTCATTTGTCTACAATAAATTGCTAAGACGGGATGCCAAGTCATGTTCAAACCAAAAACAGTTAGAATTCGTTGGCTTCAATAATATATTGAATAGTCTACCCTTTCCTAGAAACAGAACTTGTAACTTAAAGTTCAGTAAACACCAAATAGCAACCATTTCAAGTTTTCTTCATACTTGGTATCCTTATTAGACCAACATTAGATTTTAGTTCATTCACTTAGTGAGGTGTCATCAAATAGTAATCAAACAAAAAAAATTGTAAACTCAGAAGCCAAAAAAACAAAATAATCTTAGGCTATAGATACTCAATGCCAAAAAGGCTCCAACGAAGATACTGCCAAACCTACTATCATAAATTCATCCAAATTTTATGAGGAAAAGGGGCCATGTGTGACAGAACAATATAAGAGAAAACCATAGTTGTGATGCTTAATTATTATTTATTAGAATAATCTGACTCACACCATAAAACTATTAATAGACGGCAATCCAACTCACATTTCCTCAAACACAGAACCTGCTCTGTAGAAAATAGGAACCTCAGCTTCTTCCAGCAATTGCATTCAAAATTGTCACAATCAGTATATATGATTGATTCTTGGCAATTCAACTCACATTTCCTCAAACACTTGAACAACAATAAAGTAATAATTGAGTAATTACCTAGCATCTTTAAAAGAAGTTAACATAAAATGAAGTGAGCATCTAGCATCAGCCATTGAATAAAGGTGGGTCCAATGTAAACGATTAACAAAATTGCATTCCCTTTCTTCATCCTCTAGGAGTTGTGAAGCCATGAACACCAGTGAATCTGATGAAATACTTTCTAATGAATATATTCTTGATGGCATAGCATCAGGTGATGACTATGAAGCCTTGAATTGTGTTCACTGTGCTAAACTTGGTTTGTTCAAGTTTAAGTAAAGTATTGAATAAGAGAAAAGCGCTTGTATAGTTAACTGTTTGTACCAATTTAAAACCATTTTTTTCTTCTTGGAGGGCTGACTCCTTTATAGCAAGAAGAGCTAGCACTTATGCCAGTGCAACACGCCTGCAAAAACATAACAAATATAAGAAGAAAGAAAATATTTTTTCTACAATTTTTATCACCTAAACATTAATAGATATCATATGAAGTCACATATATTATATATACATACATTAGGATTTGTCTCTCTGGTCATATCAAACTTCACGAATGTTCACCATTAGTTACAACTAATATGTAATGACTTCTAATTGCCCTGCAAAAAATATAACTTGATCCAATAAAAGTGTATTTAAGGCTACCAAATATAATAATTCTTTATGATGACGATAATAATAACTATTACCTGCACATTTGTTCAATTTCCATTGCAAGTTACTACAAAACAAAAACAACACATTTAGAAGGATGCCCTGTTTGGCATTTTATCCAGCAACTAATCTGATCAATGAACATGTGAAAACAAAAACAACACAGTTAGAAGGATGCTCTGTTTGGCATTTCATCCGGTAATTAATCTGACCAATGAACATGTGAGAATAGTCAAATTTCCCAATTTGTAAGAGGTAAGAAATATGGATTTCAGATGGGAGTAAGACAAAAATTAACCAAAACCTGAGAGGCCACCATTAATTATGGAAGAACAAACGTATTCAAATCCAAGCAGAAAATCACCAGCCTTAGCCTCTCGATTGCACCTCAAAATCACACAAACCTGGTTATTCGATGTATCACCTTGAAGATTTATAAATCACATGATATATATTAAAACTTAGAACTGACCTTGCAAACTTAAAGGATCTGGAGTTGCGGTATCTCCACCTTGAATGTTTTACCATTGCCAAGAAAAAGAGGATAGCTTATTTAAAGAATTGAAGATTCATCAACAAAGACCCACAACAGAATTCAGTTAGATTGCATAAAACACAAATATGAACTAATTAAAGTAGAATTACACAAACCTGATGAAGAATTATAGAAGGAATCAAGATGAATATGAGAATTTTAAAATGCACTAGGGAGAGTTGGCGGATAAGATAAGGAGCGAGTAAGAAAGATGAAATTAGTTGACGTTTGATGTACATGAAACCCTTATTTATCACATTCGATTGAGCAGTTGAGCACATAATAGGAGACTGGGTTTGTGATCTACCAGCCAACTTCCTCAGGTTTTACCTATTAAAGTAGTTACGGGAGGAGGAAGAAGAGTAAGAGATTGAGTAATGGGGAGAGTGGGTTTGCAATAAGCGGGAAACTGAATCTTAGAAAATAGGAAATCTTAACTTGCTTTGCAAAGATGTAACTGCCAAAATCTTTAGAGAATGAATGGCTCAGATTGATTAATAACTAATTAATTATTGTGGCCAAGGTTTTCTAAAAATTCAGTTTTCATTGTGTTGACCGACAGATTATCTATACTATATATAATATGCATATAGGAGGGGCAACTTTGGTCATTTGCCAGTGTACAAACCTTAAAAGCATATTGTACAATGATACAATGCATGAAAACTCTTAATCTTTTAAAAATGCAAGTTGTGATGCATCATGTACAAGCCATTAATGCCAACAAAGAAAAAAACACGGGATACATGTATCGAACTAGGGTTTCTTTCATCAGATCCCACATATCATAACCTTAACCACCGCCGCTCCCTCTCTCTCTCTTTCTCTCTATGGCAATTCAAGAATATAGTTGATTTCATCACCAGATTGATGAATATTTCACCAAATCTGATGAATATTCCAACCTTAGTTAGTCCCATGTTGTCGAGAAGACCCAACACAAACACACATATTCTTACTGAAATCAGAAGCATGAATCTTCAGTGGCAAAAAACACATAGGTAGGTTAATCTTTATATTCTGCTAAAAAAAGGTTAAGATCTACCGTCAATTTTTGGCATTTAGGTTTTTTTCTTTGGCCTTTTTGGATGGACATGGTTGTTTTCCTTTATTCTCAGATCTACATCCAGCTGGTTAACAAGGTGAAGTATAAGAGACTGTTTTTTGTAAACCCACGTGTCCTCAAATCTGCAACGCAGACGAGTTCCCGATTGTAGATGGTGGTTTAGGTAGGTTCCAACAACCCAAGGTAAGTCCGGCGACTTCCTTTTGATTTCTTTAGGTCACGCCTTTCAGTTATCGAATCCAATGTTTGTGTTTGCTCTAAACTTGCAGATCTAGAGCATTTATTTAGCAATTTCAGGCAAACTAGGGTTTGGTAAGTGGAGATTCCGACGAGCTAGGGCTTTTCCGGCAATGAGGTAAGAAACGACACGGTATAATTGTTATATTTTTTTCTGATTTCATGAAATATTTGCTCCAATTGTGTGTATTATGATGTTTGACAATTTGTTTTGGTACAAATTGATATATGCATCGAGGAGGTTGATGATTCTTTGTGGTGTTGGAGCAAATATCTGAAGATTTCTCTCACCAGATGCTTTATTCCAAACACCCTTGAACCAGGTCAACTTAAAATCGTATAACAATTCTAATTTTTGCTTCTCACCAGATGCTTTATTCCCTTCGCCTCAAAAGGCGTCGCATCAAAATTTTGAATCGTAAGTGTTAAGTTTTTGTTTTGAGACCATGAGATGGATTTAATATTTGTGTATGTGAATTTGTGTTTCTACTCACACATAAACACTTTTGTTCTAGGATTTGTACAAGTTTTGATTTACTTGGAACCTTTGTGGGAAATTCATCATCTTTCCACCAAATGTGAAGTGGGATTTGATTTACTTGGTACCTTCTTGTTCTTTGATTCTTTCGTGGCTTATTGTTATTAATTTCTTTTTATTATTTTATTATATCTCATGGCTTTTTGTTGACATCATATTATTATAAACCTCTTTGTTGATTATTATTTATTTCTCTTCCTGTAACATATAGCAATGGTCAACTCTCAAGTTTATTTGATTATTGAGGGAAGCAGGTAAATGGTAGATAATAACATACACCTTCCTTTGTTTATGCTAGACAGATTTGGTAAAAAAGGAGCAGGAAGTCATATATAAGAATAAACCAATCTGATATTGAAGTAGAAGCTATTGACTCCCTCTTCATCTATCATCGGACGAATGATTTGAAGGTTTTTTCCTTTGTGGTTTTCAGGAATTTTGATTTCAGGTGACGAATGTTCATTTTTGGTGATTAATGTGTAAGCAATACTTGTCGACGAAGCATTGGTACATTCTTGTTTTAGGGTAAATTTGTTACCAAAATAAAGATGTGATGATTAGATATGTGATTTTTGTTTGTTTTATTTTGAAAAGTAGTAGATCTATGTAAATAATGCTTTTGAAGGTTAAACACGATTGTGTAACTAATGCTTTCGAGGGTTAAACACTTATGTTTTATTATTACAATTTTTTTAAGAAAGTTAAAAACAGAATGTTGATCAAGTTGTTACATCAGATTAAGAAAGTTAAAAACAGAACTCATGGGTAGTGTGGTACGAGTGTCATTCGCTTGTTGCACCTCGCGTTCCCATATGGACAAACCAAACCATAACTGGACATTCAGGTGTTGTTTTTAACCAAACAATAATCTGAAAGTGAGCTTATGTATTAACATATAAGAAAATATATTTGAAGGTGTTGTTCTTTTAAGTGTTGAAGTTTTGATTCTAATGTCAAATTTTAATCCTGTAACATTTTGGTGAATATACCTACTATCTATGTCTTATATTTATTATATCTTGTATAGGAACCTTATTTATGCTTAGGGAAGCAAATTCCATTGTTGCTTTTATTGCCTTGGTAACGTAGGCGCATTCAACGCGTTTTGTCTTAAATTCTCTCCTAGGCGCATGAGGCGCTTGTCTTAAATTCTCGCCTGGGCACAAGATTGCAAAATGATTTCAAACTGCAACATAGAATTTTAATTTGTTTCACTTAATTTTGATTGCCGGATGTGCAATTTTGTTTCACATGATAATCATTTATGTCCATCTTACACGCCCTTATATTTTTCCAAATACATATCCCTTATAAAGCAAGGAGATATAAGAGCTTTGTGTAAAAGGTCAATGACAATAAAGGGACGAATATGGGTTTTGGTGGATACGAATTTTACCATGACCATCACTTCTGCATTTTCATAATTTTAATATTACTGTTGATATACTTTCATGCACTTCATTCAAGTCTGCCATTGAAATTAATGGATTGGCATCTCTAGACTCACCCTTTGTTTATATAAAGGCTAACGTTTTTAAATTGTTATCTATGCATGCATGTGTTATGAATTTGACCCATTTACTTATAAAAGAATTGTTTGAGTTGTTTGTTAATATGATTAAAAAATACATTTTGTTTTGTTTACTACACATCACTTGTATGTATTTGAGGTTTTTCTACCCTAGCTTTTGTTTTTATCCAAATTATTCAGACCCATTATCAGCTTTTAAAGTATTTTTTACTTTAATTTGTATTTCTTTTTAATCTTTTTTTCTTTTACAGGGATCGAAATCCTCTGCTGACTTTCTGTGATCTGCAAGTGTTACTGAAATGGTTAATGTGTAGACTGTGGGATGAAAGAAGTGCTGCTGACTTTATGGCGACCTGCAAGAGTTACTAAAATGGTTAATGTGCAGATTGCTAGATGAAAGTAGTGTCAAAAAAGAGATTCGTCTACAGACATTGCTACAGATTAGGTGGAGTATCTTATTTTGCTAATATTACTTTAATGTGCATTATGGGTGATGATGATTTGTCATCCCCTTTTTTGTAAATTTATATAGAATCTGATTTTGATTTTTTTATATACAGATTAGGTGGAGTATCTTATTTTGCTAAGCATAGAACAAAGATGGGAAGGTTTTGTTGCCTAATCATGAGCCATGTTCACTAACTCGCTGTTTACCACATGTTTGTTTTAGGGCACAAAACGTGACGTTAGGGACAAGAATGAAGTGAAAAATTAGTTAAATATACAAATAACAATTCGATATGTTGATCGACCTATCCAATGTACAGTTTGTGGGGCTTTTCATTAAAGAAATAGAAGTTGGCAATAGAGAGAAAAAACTGGAGTATAAGAAAATTTATAAATTTTGAAGGCTTATAGCAAGATGCGATGATCAAAGTTCAGATCATCAAAAGAACATGTAGCATGTTTGTTAAGGAAACACTCATGTTCGTGTTAGTTTGTTAATTTTGTTCATGAACGCAAACGAACACAAACGAACATATATTACTTTCGAATAAGATCGAATTCACATACATTAAGACATTAATTAGATTCACTCAAAGTATAACGTAATTATCCAAGCACGTGGAGGGTGTCAGTGCTAGAACGTAGAAACATAAACTGAGCAGTGAGCATAGATACTAAAAGTAGGGTTATTGATATCATATAGCCATATATATTACCTCACATAAATTATTTATTTGGGTAAAATAAATAAAAATAAAAGAATATAAAAAATTTAAAGAAATTAAAAACCTTATTAAACATTCGAACACAAACGAACACGTTACTGAATGTTTACGAACATAAATGAACGAACACGACCTTTGTTCATATTCATCCGTTTAACTAAACCGAATGAATTTTTTTGTTCGTGTTCGTTCATTTATTAAACGAACGAACACAAACGAACTTTCCGCCGAACGGTTTATGAACTGTTCGCTGAAAGTTCATTTCGTTTGCAGCCCTACTTGTGACTAATGACTAAATACGTGTGGCATTTTTTATATCACATTAAAAGTCTTTATGGTGAATTGAATCCATATTTGTTGACATGAACGGGAAGCTTGTATCCAAAACCTACGTAGACAACTGGAATTGGTTATGGTTCACTTTCTTTTTACCTATGTTTGTTGCCTTACATAGCATTTTCTTGCATTTTTTTGCGAAATATTATACGAGTAAAGAAATTAACAGAACTATTATACAATATATCACGACATGATCGATAAATTAATAAAAAACGTGTACCACATTGTACATTGTCGTCGCCGCTGCATCGCGCGGGTTCCTTACTAGTAATAATAATATGCATATTGTATGGGTAATTTAGTAATTTCACTAACTCCTTAAAATTTAAGAGTTTTACATGTTTAGAAGCATATAGTACAACATTCTAATGCACAACCTATCAGATCTCCTTAGAAATTTAATGATTCAGCACATTATTACCACTACCTGACCCAACCAACGATGATTCAGAACTCTCTTGGTAAACTGCATAAGTTCTTTCTGAAAGACAAAAGTAAAATCTTTCCGAAGTCGTGATCGGTCAAAGATAAGATTCAATTCAATTCAAAAGATGTTGCCATAAATGGTTCTTTAGTTGATGATACATCCGGTATTCTGAATAACCCCTTATCGATTTTTGGTTGCAATCTGAACAACATGGGTTCTTCTAATTCAGTTGTCTAAAGAGGAAGTGGTTCGGTACTTGGTTTCTTCAATTCTGAAGCAGGCATACATGAAAGAGGTAGAAAAGGCTCCGATTTCAAATTTCATATTTCATATCTCCTATCTCTCCTATAAAGTAAATTGGGTTCAGAAGGCAATACACCTCCATCTCCATCGTTGCAAACCTATGGATACATGGTAAGTCAGTCTGAGTTTGACTCCTATGTTGTTGCAAAATTAGGGTTCTAACTAAATTCATAATTTGTTTATGTTGTTTGTTTTTTGATGTTTGTTTAAGTTAACTAATGAGGGGAGGAGACGAGGAGTTACAGTAATCAAGTAAATTCGATTGTAAGCAAACTTGTTTATTTTTTGATGTTTGTTCGTGACAACAACTTTTTACTATCTACTTGTTTTTTAAAGCTCTATTTTGATAATTTTTTATTTTGGTTTCAGGTTTTGATTTTAAGTTGGTTTATTTACAGGTTGATATTAAGTTCATAAAAACATGTTATAACATTATATGTTTATAAAACCAAAGCTTGATTTTGTGTTTTTAGGTTTTGATTTTGGGTTGGTTTATAGGTTTTTAAGTTTTGATTTTGTGCTGGTTTACAGGTTGATTTTAACTCGAGGAGAAGAACTCAAGAAGTTGTCTAAAGGATTGCAGGACATGTACGTTTTTTATGCTCATTTAGAACTGTTGTAAAATATAATTATATATGTAACTAACAAGTTCTTGAATGCGCATCAGGTGTAGCCATGTGCAGCTGTTATTTGATGCAAGTTTGATGCGTTCAATTTGCATAATGCGACACATCGCATCATGCGGGTCTGTGGCATGCAACATTGGTCTGGGTTAGTTTTTTAGTTTACTTTTGAGCTGGGCAATGGGTCAAACCTTTTAGCCCAAAATACAGTTGTTAAGAATAGTAATATATCAATTGTCAATAGATCAGTGTACTTGTAGCTAATTGTTGTTAAGATTTTGTCTGCTTTTTTATTTTGATCTAGGTGTATGTCACATACTAATTGAATAGCACACACATTATTTGTTTTTGTCCATACATAGTTTTGAAGAATTAGATCAAAAGTTTCAATATATTTTTTATTAATTGGTGTATAAACTTTAATAATAAAACCATGTATTTTTGTATAAAGTAGGCTTGTTGACGATATAGGTTCTGAAAGTCTGCCCGGTCAAAGTGCTAAAAGTGTGACAGGGTCAACTCACAAATGTGGTCCGCGTAGGCGTGGTAGAAAGACATCTATAATAATACCTGAAATCTCTGACGCTGATGCAAACGATTTATCAACCGATTTTGCTTGGTGGCGAGGAGGTATGCTTTCTAAGCACATATTCCCAAAGGGGTGCTACCACAAATGATGATTAAGCATGCTGCTCGAAAAAGTAAATTTTAATCTTGGTCATATATTTAGGTAGCAAAATGGTCAAGTTGGGCAATGAAACAAATTATCATCCATATTTTTTTGTAAATAATTAATCTATAGTTATGAAATAAGTAGTTTAATTTTTTAAATAAATGATTTAATATGTTGTAAGAATTTGCATACCCATTGGACAATTTTTTTACCCTTCAGCCAATCTATACTCATTTGAACCATTTCCGAACAAATAAAACCAGAATTTACCAGCCTTTAAATATATTGTTGCGACCTTTTTTGTCAACCGTAATATTGTTGTCGTCACTAACAGAATAGTTTGAGAGAGTTTAACTTAATTTTTTAATTTTATTTAACCAGGTGGTTGTGAAAAAATAAGCGGTGTGCAATATGTTGATAGTCTTGAAGTTCCTAAAAGATAAAAAGAAGCACGCAGTTTATCTGGCGACCTGCAGTGGACTTGAGCAAGACTGCATCACAGCTTGCTCTTCAGGTATTTCTTTAAAAATTGCTTGCGGATTTGGTTAGATGGGCTTTCTTAGCAACTCGTCAAAATGGGGTTGGTTTGAAACATATAATTTGTGTATGGGTCAAATTGGCAAACATTAATTATTTGACATTGGGCAGGCCTGTATTGTTGTTTAGATGAGCTCCACCATTGGTAAAACCTCATTTCATCCAACTTTGGTGGAGTTATTGATTCAAAAGCATTTGGTCTGACACAATTTTTTTTTGGAATTATTAGTTAGCTGACTATCCTTGCTTCTACATAAAGTTCACCCTTTCTTTTTTTATGAACAAAGACTTTTTCCTTTCATTATTCTATAACCTTACTGTAAGCGCCTTTTGGGATTTGGTTTATGATGAACCCAAAATGAATTTCAAAGGATATGGGGCATTTAGGGTGCGTTTGGTTCGCATGAATTGAATGGAATTCAATGGAATTGGAATTTGAATTCCAACTCTTGATATGTTTGGTTCGTTGGAATTGAAATTTCAATTCCAATCTTATGTGTTTGGTTGACAAATGAATTGGAATTTGTTATGAATTCCTTCAAATTTCTTTAACTAAGGGAATTCAAAATCCTTCCAATATTGGAAGGAATTCAAGTCAATTTATTGGAATCTTCGAACGGTTGGCATCATTTTGACCCGAACCGATTCGAACCGTACCATTTCAACGCGAACCGCTTAGATCCGAACCAATTCGGACCGTACCAGTTTTGACCGGTACCGTTTCGACCCGAACCATTTCGTACTGTACCAGTTTCGACCGGTACCGTTTTGGACCAGTTTCGACCGGTACCATTTCGGACCGAACCGTTTCGGACCGTACCAGTTTCGACCGATACCGTTTCGACCGATATCGTTTCGACCTGTACCGTTTCGCCCGTAACATTTCAGACCGCACCGTTTCAAACCGTACCAGTTTCGACCGGTACCGTTTCAGACCAGTTTCGACCGATACCGTTTCGACCGGTACCGTTTCGCCCGTAACGTTTTTGACCGAACCGTTTCGGACCATACCAGTTTCGATCGGTACCGTTTTGGACCAGTTTCGACCGATACCGTTTCGACCTGTACCGTTTCGCCCGTAACGTTTCGGACCGAACCGTTTCGGACCAGTTTCGATCGATACCGTTTCAACCCGTATCGTTTCGACCTGTACCGTTTTCGACCCGAACCGGTACCGGTCGAAACGGTACGGGCCGGTACGGGGCGAAGCAGTTTGGGCCGGTACGGGTCACAACGATGCGGGTCATGGGGGCAATGGTGATAGATTCCAATTTATTAACCAACCAAACACAATAATATAGGATTTGAGATTCCAATTCCTTTTGGAATGTTTGAATTCTAAATCCAATTCATTCCAATTCCAATTCCAAACAATTCTGTGAACCAAACGCACCCTTAGTATGCATGTGTGATGTATAGCTGAGCCTATCGATGAGGTGACGATTCAAAACTTTCAAACGTTTAAAGAGAAGAAAAATTGTAGATATGAGCAAGGAAGATCTTGAGCTTGGTAAGCTGAGTAGTAAACCATTATAACGGATAGTTGTGCCCCAAATGGAACTAATTGGAATACTTTAGGCGTATTTGTTTACTGTTTGGGCTTATAAAAACACATCCGAACATGCCTAAGTGGGCTAAAAACACATGTAAGAGTTTAACATGTTAAATCGGTTCGTTGATATTTTGCTTTTATTTTTACATTCAAAGTTCATTAAAAGTGAAGTATTATATATGACTAAAAAAATATACTGCTTAATATTACAATTTTTTTCCAATTTATAAATAGATCAGTATTTGATTTATCATAAGAATGGAGACTATGATTAAAGGAATACAGATAAGCACATATTCTTGGGTTATTTTCTTTGTAATTTATTGCAACTGGTTTCAAGTAATCCCAGTCTACGTTTCAGGTTCTTGTTGCAACTAGATTGAAAACAATTTATATACTCAATAAAATCATTGAAGCTCCATGCTTGTGGTTTGTGTAAGTATAGTCAAAGCTTATTGAACTTCAACCTATATATTAGTTTGTAAATATTATTAACTGAGTTTTAATAGATGTTCATCCTGACGATGACTATAACAAGTTGGGCCCAAAATACACGTCTCTATCCGAATCCCCAAGTCACTTGAACCCGAAAGATTAAACCTAAGTAACTATGAAATCGAATAACGCTAAACCCTTAGGTGACTAAGTTAAATGGATTGGTAATCAAGGTTGGTGGTTATTCAGATTTCAAGTAACCCGAATACATACAAGCAGCAGTAATACAATTAGTAAAGTATATACCAAACCCCATTAATATATACCAGCGGCAGTAATGACCGATGATCCAACATATCCATTTGACACTAAAATTTGATGACATCCACCTTGTTTCAGTTGCAATAGAAGTTTGGTTTCGACATAAAAGGAAGTATGATTGTAATTTTTATACACCATTAGTGGCCAAATCACCATATTTTTTCATTCATGGTTTACCGAAGAAAACAAGATTAAAAGCATGCAATTAATAGCTATATTGCAATCTATACTTACAATAATAGGAGAGTTGTGACTGACGTCAGAAAGCTGATGTGTCAAGCAGAGAGATAGGCCACCAATGCCTGCGTGATGCAAAAACTGACGTCACAAACCCCCTTAAAATATTCACAAATAATACGTGGGCCACGTTCAACCACCGTTGCTGTTATTAACAGCTGTTACGAAGCATAGGGTCTGCCGTCAAGCAGCAGATGTTAGCCACGTACTGTGCAGCATTTAGGCCCTAAGTTTGAATTTTAAGGGGGAAAATTTAAATTAATCTAGGGAGACGTGCCTCATTAGTTCTTTATATATAAGCACGCAAACAAGTCAGCCATTTCTAATATCAACTTTCAATTTTTTAAACCTAAACAAAGATTTTCATATTTCCCTCTTAAAACATATCTTTCAAATCTTGTCGCCATCAATGGACGGTGAAGAAAAGCACGTCAGTTTCATTCGTGATCTGAATCCAGCCAAAGACATGTGGTACAGAAGGCTCGAGTCATAAGGAAGTGGAAGACAGCGTATAAGTTGGAGGTTATATTCATTGACGAGCAGGTAAATTTTATTGCTTTGTTTATTCATGAAAACGTGTTCTTTTCTGTATGCTTTTTACTTTCTGTTAATCAACATACGCAGGCTGATAAGATTCAAGGTTCTGCCAAGGCACCTTTTATGCAGGTTTTTGACAGTCAAATTTAAGTATACGGTGTGGTTGTGTTGTCTAAGTTTGGTGTAGGTGAAAACAAGGACATCTACAGAGTTGTAGCTCATTAGTTCAAAATATTTTTTTATCGTTGTACTAGTGTGAAACAGGTTAAGGGTTGGGAAGGTGTGGAGTATGGTTTCAACTTCTTACCTTTTAACCAAATACTTAACAGAGAAGCTAAGAGTCTGTTGAGCGTTGGTTTGTATTTTATTGTTTACCTTACTATAATTTTTTTACATTCAGTTTGGTTGAACACTGTTGGTTTATATTTAACAGAGTTTTGGTTAACTTGTCTGTTTTCTTTTTACAGACGTTGCTGGAAGTAGGGGTGCAAATGAGCCGAGCAGCTCGCGAGCTACTCGAGATCGGCTCGGTAAAAAGCTCGAAACGAGCCGAGCCTTATCGAGCTCGAGCCGAGCTTGAGCCTAAAACGAAGCTCGTTTACTTATCGAGCTCGAGCTCGAGCCTGGCATATGAAGCTCGTCGAGCCTTATCGAGCCTAATATAATATTAGGTTTATTAATATTTTATATTATTTACCCACATTTTAAGTTGTTTAATAAACGAGCCGAGCCGAGCTTTTGACTTATCGAGCCTAAACGAGCCTATTATATATATTATTTAATTTAATATATCAACTAATAAACACTAAACGAGCCGAGCCCGAGCTTGCGAAACTACCAACGAGCCGAGCTCGAGCTTTAAAAACAAAGCTCGAACCGAGCCGAGCTCGAGGTCGAGCTCTTATAAGTTAAACGAGCTCGAGCTCGAGCCTGGTCGAGCTCGGGCTCGGCTCGGCTCGTTTGCACCCCTAGCTGGAAGCATCATCTGGTGTAGCGACTTGGATGTCTTTGGACGAGGTCTTAACGAAACCAAACGAATGAATCTTGATATTCAGGACTTAGAGTAAGGATTCCTTAAAATTGTTATACAGTTTTGTAAACAATCATTGTAATAAATGTTATGAACAACTATTTCTATGACTGACTGTTTTGAATCTCATGTGGAACATATTTATTAATGTAATAAATTACAGTATCACTAATGTTTTACATCTATGTTTCTGTTGTTCTGTTTGCAGAGGTACGACCTTAATATGTATATTGTGGAACTCTTATGCAATACAGTTTAAGGAATTCATTTCAACGATCAGTGATGAGCATTTACTGGTTGTTATCTAGCATGGAAGGGTTAGAGACTGGAACGGTAACTTGTGTTTCAGTGTAGTTGTTTTAAAAACATATTAATATGAAGTAAGTAAAGATATGTTTATTGTCAAATTTTTAGAAAGAATTACAGTTCAAACCGATAAGTATGGATCTCGCCTCTTTCTCAATCAACTTATAGATGAGGTGTCTGACCTAAAGAGGAGGTGCTATTTATTTATATTTGTATACGAAGGTTTACATTTATGTTTCTTTTAGCTAAGAGATTCAATTGTTTTTGTGTTTATGTAGCTTGATGTTGAAACAAGAACAAGAGTCTGGTTGTACTTCTCAAACTGTTCTTTCATCGCAGAGTGTTTATCCAACCCGTCAGGAATTCATAGTTGGAACATAGAAGAAGCGTGTTGATGAGCTCATTGGTATTCAAGAGGTTTCAATATTTTATTGGTAACTTTTATATGTCTTTAGTTTATTTATAGGTTTGTATTCTTTAAAACTACTAATTTTGCATACATGTATACTGTGTTTGCAGCCGATGTCTTATGTTGTGGTTGCGACTATAAAAAGTATTGAAGAAAGCTATGGTTGGTTTTATGCTGCCTGCCGGAAATGTAACAAGAAAGTTTTAAGCAAGTCAGAGTATTTGCAAAATGCTGAACAAGTTTCCGAAGCGATTCTCAAATTGCCTACTACTGCATTGGTTTGTCGAAAATGCCAGTGTCAATGTACTTCCGTTACCACAACGTATGTAAAGCAGTAAATGTATACACATTTTTTGTTTCAGAATTTTTATTTCATTTCATGCAGTTTTCTAAGATTAAAGTTCAACAAGTCTAACATATAGTTCAAATAATGCACAAATAAGTCCGAGCATGTGTTACTATGTTACTAGGCATGTCACGGGGTTTCTAGCATGTTCCTAGGTGTCAAATCGGGTCTCGGAATGCCAAAATACACTTACAACAGCAGTACATGTGATTAGGAAAAGTCAACTAGTGATTAGGAAAAGTCAACTAGTGATTAGGAGCTATAAGACATGCAAATTCAGAAGTTAACTAGTGATTAGGAGCTATAAGACATGCAATTTAGAAGTTAACTAGTGATTAGGAGCTATAAGACATGCAATTCAGAAGTTAACTAGTGATTAGGAGCTATAAGACATGCAATTCAGAAGTTAACTAGTGATTAGGAGCTATAAGACATGCAATTCAGAAGTTAACTAGTGATTAGGAGCTATAAGACACGCATATAGGCGACTAGCATTGCAATTGCATGGTGGGAAGGCGATTAGGCTCCCTGATCGCCTATAGGTCATGTGATTAGGGGTCAATCGCCTTCAGCTTAGGCGATTGGGGATTCCTAATCGCCTATTCTGTTCTGTTCCGCCTTTTTTGCGCGCTTAACCCTCCAAATCAGATCCGAAACATGTGTAAACACCCAATATCAATCATAACACATTAACAAACATATTTCAAGCAAAAACCCTAAGTTATCATCATTCTAACAGTCCCGAATGCGAGCGTTTCCCAAAAATAGTAAGCTTAACATGTAAACATCACATCAACATGCAAGAACTTGCCCTAAATAGCAAATATCCAGATTTCATCACGTAACAACGTTGTCCGATAGTATCCTACTGCTCTAGCATCATCCTAACGCAAACCCTAACACCATATGACTAACAAAACGCCTCATAACATCCTTAATCATTCAAAATCATTCAAATGGGTTAAAATACCAAACATCAATAATACACAACCATGGACCTCCAAACTCTTAGGACATCATCATACTAACTCATACCAGCTATAAACACCTTAATAACGCAAGAACAATCATGTTTAAATCATAAAAATCCTACCTTTATTCACATACAATACATGTAACATGCATAAGGGTTTAGGTTTGTTTAAAAACGGTTTTTAATGGATTTTCAAAGACAAAAATGTTTATAAATCAGGTCTGGACTTTTAGGGAACAAAAACATAATCATATAAAGATTTGGGGATGAAGAACACACCTTGAATTTAGGAGAAAATGATGGGTAAAGCATGGAAATGTGTTTTTTGATGTAAAAACGAGTTCCAGAGGGTGTTTGTGATTTGGGATAGGTTATGGGACGGATAGGGTTGCACAAATGGTGTTTTAGAGGTCAAGGGTGGTATTTATAGGCGTTTCTAGTCGTCATGTGCAGTATGGGCGATTATGCAGATGCTATAGGCGATTAGGGCTGCTAATCGTTAGTAACTACTAGTGATTAGCCCCCAATCGCCTTCAGGAACCTCCCAATCGCCCTCACATAGGCGATTAGGACTGCTCCTAGTGGCCTAATCGCCTGCAACCCCCAAGTCTAGGTTTTTGGCACGTTAAACCCTATTTTAACATATGTTAACACGTTTTCACATACCGACAAGTCACATAATGATTATAAACACATAATTCATGAAAACAAACACGTTCACACTCGTTCACCAATTCCCGGGACTCGAGACTTGTGTGTGTTAAAACCCCAATGATGCACGACTCGACTCGACTGACCTTGTCATGTGTAATGTATACACGACTCCCTAAGGTAGACTTACTGAGTTTTCAAGAAGTTAATTACCAGAGTTTGTCGGGTGTCACATCATCCCCCTGTTGAAAGAATTTTCGTCCCGAAAATTTCCCCAAGTCGAAGAAAGAGAACAAATAAGAGAAAAAAATATTCCGGGTCGTCACATCATCCCCCTGTTGAAAGGAATCTCGTCCCGAGATTCTTTCAGCTTCAACAGTGATGAGTGTCGACCTCTTTGTGTGCCCAAGTAACGTTTCCCCAAAATGCAACGAAATGAAGGTCGTGAACCAAAACGTGATAGTAACAGCCGGGAACCCACTTTCCCAAATGTGAATACAAGACTAGAGACCCCCCGATCGAAGGCCTACTGGAGACTACTATGATCGGTATAACTAACCCACTGGTACCGTCCAAGTAGCATCCCCAAAGGACCCTCATCGACCCAAAGAATGAGAAATAGTGACCAAAACCAAAGAAACGATCACACCCGAAGATACGAATGCACAACGATGTGGATAAAGGTAAAACCAAAGTGTAACGAAAGATAAGAGAGAATACGTACGGGTAATAGTGTCTGGGTCCTCCTGGTTCCCTCTAGCACCCATAACATAAACACGAGCAGTCGGACCGCCACCCTCGTTGTTTCCACCGCCACCTGCGGCCCCAGCTTCAGCCTGATTTAGCTTCGGGCAGTTGCGCTTGAGATGTCCCAGCTCACCACAGTTATAGCACCCACGTTTTTCCTGAGGAACAGGAGCAGGGACGATCGCTTGACCTGGAGCCGTTTGAAGATTGACCCTGCAGTTTTTGGCAACATGACCCACCTGCTTACAATGGTTGCAACGAAACTTCTCACAATAGCTGAGGTGATGGTACCCGCATTGGTTGCACTCTGGTAATTTTCCTGTGTACCCGCTCTGCCTCTGACCTGAGGACGATCCCAATGCTTCAGTCTTCTTTGCTTGCTGATGTGGCTGACCCGAACTCGCGGTCTATCCAGTACTATCCCACTTCCTCTTGTTATCCCCTGGTGTCTTCGCATCGGAGCCCCTAGGAGGTAGAATACCCTCGGTAATCTTCAAGTTGGTCATCTTGGTAGCCGACTGCACAGCCTCAGACATGGTAGTAGGATCCCTCGCAGCCACCAACCCAGCAATCTCTGGCACCAAACCTGCAAGATACTGCTTTATCCTCTGATACTCCGGTGTCGATAAACCTGGACACATCACCGCTAACTCATTGTGTCTGATCGTATATTCCTCAATCTCAGAACCCACCATCTTGAGATTCCCATATTCCTGTTCCAACCTCTTGATCTCTTCTCGCGGGCAGTACTCAGCCTTCAACCTACGCACGAAATCCGCCTAAGGCATGGCGTTGGCCTCCCCGAGACCAAGTGTCTGAGTGACACAGTTCCACCACGTCAGGGCGGGTCCTACAAAAGTCCCTGAAGCAAACTTCACCCAATCTGCTGCTGGAGTCTCACATAAAGCAAACACCGACTCAGTCTTCTCCAACCACCGAAGCAACTCCAGAGATCCCTCCGTACCTCAAAAGTTGAGGGGCTGACAATCCTTAAACCGTTTGTAGGAAACTCCCGCTTGTACTGGAGGAGCGGAAGCACCCATGAAAGTCTGCTGGGCAGCCTGGAAGGCAGCCAGCTCAACGCCCAACTGTTGCTGCATCATCTCATTGAGTTCATTATACGTCAAGGTGATGTTACCACAACCTCTACCCCCGCCAGTGCTGTAACACCCCGGGTCTAGGGCCCAGAATTTTTCACACGATAATAAACCATACGTTTTGATACGAAATTAAAAACCGAACCATGATATACTAAAATATTATTATAACATACGTTACATAACCGAGCCGATACCCGTTAACGAACCCGCTCATGACTAAAGTGGTTAGTCACCACTTGGGGACATGTGTCACCCATGAGAAGGGAACACATGCCCCCAACCTCCACTTAAACAAAAAACACCTCACCTTTATATTTTTTAGATCTGTACACACTTAAACACAAAACACACACACAACTTCAGACAAGAAGAGAGAGAGAGAACGAGGGAAAGAACTAGCAGATTAACCACCACCACCACCACCACAAGGGCGGCGTACGGTGGTGATACCACCCTTTTCCGGCGGCGATACCCCCACCCCTTCCTTTTTCTTATCTGTTAACCGAATCACACACCCACCACTGAAGAAAGAGAGAGTTCTGTTAAAGAGAGTGAGTGAGACCAGAGAGTAGAGAGAGAAAGAACCGGAACAGAGGAGAGAGAACAGAAGCAGAGGGAGAGGAAGAGATGGTAACGGTGGCGGCGGTTCCAACTAGGGTTCCGATTGGGGTTTCGTTGAATTAGAAGGTTACTGTAGCGGCGGTCATGGTAGTTGTCTGATGATGATGGTTGGAGGCGGCGCTATGGGTTAGGTGACGGTGGGGTTATGATGGTGATTCTGATTATGACCTGTCAAGATTGGTAAATCTCATAACCTTTGTTACTTTTATTAACTATTAGTATTGACTAAGGTATTATTAATGGCGGGTTAGGATAGATGATTGTGATGGTGGTAGTATGGTTATGGTGATAACTTACTGTAAAGATGGTCAATGGGGATGATTGATTACCGAAGGATGTTAGGTGATGATGGATGTTGATGGTGAACAGGGGCTAATAAATGATAATGATGTTAAGGATTATATGGGGTTCAAATGTTGTAAGGAAGAGGGAGAATCAAGACTGTTGACTCAGTCAACATCAGTGAACGAAAGTCAGCTGAGGAGCCGAGAGGTATAATCGTGAGAAACTGAACCATCTTAGTATTTAGTATTATGGTTATGCGGATCGGCACGTGTAGGACTTGACTTGACTAATACATTGGACCGACCCGATCATATAGACTAAATAACAGATTGTTATTGTTAATATATATAATGGGTAAACTAATAATAGTATGTGTCAAGACGATTATTGTAATACGCATAGTTCGGATATATGGGCGACTAAGAGATAGAATGTTAGCTAGATGGCCAAGGTATTGAACCTACGAACTAGGTATAATATATAGATATATTGGTATTAGTGTATGTGATAAATTGAGACATGGAACATTAATTATCATACCTTGACTCGGATTAGGTGAATATCAAGCATGAAGTATAATATGAACATAGTGGCGATTGAGATAAGTAACTTAAGGACGACATAAAAGGGTACTTGGACATTATACAAACCACGGACTATAGGGACTTAAGGTACCCAAGTGTATGAATACACTTTTGATTCGACATTGGAATTTGAAGGAGTAAAATAAACATATTATCATAAACCTTAGTTGAGGAGTTATTGCTTGAACCTTGAGTGACGCACATGATTAGAACACAAAGTAATAAACTTAGCATATAGAGTTTCGGATCAACAATTATACACTACCTCGATAAGATAAATAAGACTAGGAACTAATGATTACTGCAACTACACTATAAACAAGTAAAGGTTCCAGCCGCCCACACGTGTAACCGCAATACTCGGTTACACACACACTAATGCTCGTGATTGTATTAGGTCATTGTATGTGAACCATAGGTGGACCTAGGATTGGAATACCATGACACTATGTGACATGAAACGCTACTAAGGTGAGTTCGTGTACTTCCCCTTTTTCGTTTTACTATTTTGGGGTGAACATATGCTTGTATGTCTAAACTGTTTTGTGTGTAAACTAATATGATGTGACAAGGGCTCCCGAAACCAGACTCACACTCATTAACCCAAGGGATTGGGCCACTTAATGTATGGGTAGTACTACTTGGGGAATCCCCCACGCACAGTGGATCCGGAAGCCCGGAAAACCCTCCACTTAGGTCTGCGGACCGTTGTGGCATATATTATGCCATAGGGAATCCATAATGGGAGTAGATGGATTCCGTGTTAGGATTGAGGTGTGATACTTATACATCACCATGTTTAGAACTGTGTAAACTTGTTTTCGAATTGCTAAACTGTTTTTACTTGATAACTTACACGGACTCACCAGCCTAATTGCTGACCCAAACTCTTTTAAGCATGTGTTCAGGTACTGCATTTGGAGAATCATGAAGATAAGGTATATGCTTGCTTGTGCGGATTAGAGATACGCCGAATAGAGATTGGATCAACTAAGGGATTACACTGCTTCGACGACCGCCGCGATTCGTCCCTGCATAGATATTAGATTATTTATTTAAGTTGTGTATTTTATTTTGGATTAGAAATTGTATAAAACAATAAATATTAGTTATCATTGCTTCCGTTGTGCAAGTCTGTTACCAAACTGTCGTAACGTCCAGCCCCCACCGGGTCGGGTTGTTACAAGTGCGACCTCCACGTCGTCCCCCAGTACGTCCTCCAGTGCGTCCTGACATCTTATAAGAAAGTAAGAAACAAACACTCAGACCCATCACCAACGCTAAACCAAGAGAATATGAAAAGTACAGGATCGGGTCCAAATGTGACCATTAATCCCAACACGAGATCCACCAAGTCTTCCATGCATTTCAACTTATGATTTCGTTTGCACCCGAAATGATAAATTGCTCTACATGGTCCTCTAGGCATGCCCCGAGCTCGAACTTCAAGCCACATGGTACCCACATCTTAGAATGAGATAGCCAACTCAAAAGATCGACAACGAGTCCCTTCGGCTGCAAACCCGAAGGAGAAGGTAAATTGAAACTGGGAATAACCAAGAATGTGATAGATAATATGACACTGTGTGGTAAGGATACTGACACCCCGACAAGGTTAATATGTTTACCAAAAGACACGACTCAAATGTATGTGACCGTCTAGTGTGTGAGACTCGGCTATAGTCTAGACTCTACACGCAGTCCTAGTTCACTATAACCATTGGCTCTGATACCAATCTGTCACACCCTCAAATTTCCACAAGCGGAGTTCTACCGCGAGGCGTGCGACACACCAAGATCCAAGTCAACGGTCACAATAAACGACGTCTAAATGTAATAACACACGTGGATAAAAACCATGCATAAGGTTTAAAACCAACATTTGAAAGTGCGGAAGCATTTAAGTATACAAAAGTCAAATGTAACAGAAACATAAGTTTTAAAAGTTAACATCCCAAAACATGCATAAATGATCCTAGACGCGAGTACGACTCCAGTGCGACTCCGTGCGCCTAGATGACAGCTGCTACCTTAGCGACCTGAGAAAACATGCTAAAAACGTCAGTATAAAATACTGGTGAGTTCACAGGTTTTTAAGGAAAATGTTTCACGAGCTTTTGAAAGAGCTATCATGTTACTACTGACTGAAGAAAAATACTCGTTAGACATTTAGACTCTGAGACGAACCAATCAACGAACTATCGTTTAACACGACCAACGAACTGCCCAATCATGACCAACGAACTACCACTCCATGGTCAACGAACTGTTCATTCAAAATTAACGAACTACTGCCACAACGGACAATGAACTGTCACAACGTGAACCACATATACGTAGAACATAAATGAAACGTACAACCAACCCAGCATAACATGATCTTTTATAAAACGAAGTACTAAGCATGTTTCTCCCCTGAAACGAAAGCAGTAAATAGTGGGGCCGTGAAACTCACCTTCGGTTGCGTCTTCCGTTAACAACTAAACCGATATGTGTATGATAGCCCCAACTAGTGGCGACCTATCATAAGATATGTGTGTAAAGTTAGACTAATAACCCGTTGGGTTCATTAGTCCCTAATGTCCAGTCCATGACCAATATACGTTTGAAAATGCGTTTGACTGACAATCAGACTACGTGAGACAAGACTCGACATCCCATTGGTGACCCAACATCCCACGTGTTCATCTCATACACTAAAACATACAAGTCATGCAACCAACACTTATCACGTGTTAAAGTTCAACAAGTCTAACATATAGTTCAAATAACGCACAAATAAGTCCGAGCACGTGTTACTATGTTACTAGGCATGTGACGGGGTTTCTAGCATGTTCCTAGGTGTCAAATCGGGTCTCGGAATGCCAAAATACACTTACAACAGCAGTACATGTGATTAGGAAAAGTCAACTAGTGATTAGGAAAAGTCAACTAGTGATTAGGAGCTATAAGACATGCAAATTCAGAAGTTAACTAGTGATTAGGAGATATAAGACATGCAATTCAGAAGTTAACTAGTGATTAGGAGCTATAAGACATGCAATTCAGAAGTTAACTAGTGATTAGGAGCTATAAGACATGCAATTCAGAAGTTAACTAGTGATTAGGAGCTATAAGACATGCATATAGGCGATTAGCATTGCAATTTCATGGTGGGAAGGCGATTAGGCTCCCTAATCGCCTATAGGTCATGTGATTAGGGGCCAATCGCCTTCAGCATAGGCGATTGGGGATTCCTAATCGCCTTTGCTATTTTGTTCCGCCTTTTTCGCGCGTTTAACACTCCAAATCAGATCCGAAACATGTGTAAACACCCAATATCAATCATAACACATTAACAAACATATTTCAAGCAAAACCCCTAAGTTATCATCATTCTAACAGTCCCGAATGCGAGCGTTTCCCATAAATAGTAAGCTTAACATGTAAACATCACATCAACATGCAAGAACTTGCCCTAAATAGCAAATATCCAGATTTCATCACGTAACAACGTTGTCCGATAGTATCCTACTGCTCTAGCATCATCCTAACGCAAACCCTAACATCATATGACTAACAAAACACCTCATAACATCCTTAATCATTCAAAATCATTCAAATGGATCAAAATACCAAACATCAACAATACACAACCATGGACCTCCAAACTCTTAGGACATCATAATACTAATTCATACCAGCTATAAACACCTTAATAACTCAAGAACAATCATGTTTAAATAATAAAAATGCTACCTTTATTCACATACAATACATATAACATGCATAAGGGTTTGGGTTTGTTTAAAAATGGTTTTTAATGGATTGTCAAAGACAAAAATGTTTATAAATCAGGTCTGGACTTTTAGAGAACAAAAACATAATCATATAAAGATTTGGGGATGAAGAACACACCTTGAATTTAGGAGAAAATGATGGGTAAAGCTTGGAAATGTGTGTTTTGATGTAAAAACGAGTTACATAGGGTGTTTGTAAGTTGGGATAGGTTATGGGACGGCTAGGGTTGCATAAATGGTGTTTTAGAGGTCAAGGGTGGTATTTATAGGCGTTTCTAGTCGTCATGTGCAGTATGGGCGATTATGCAGATGCTATAGGCGATTAGGGCTGCTAATCGCTAGTAACTACTAGTGATTAGCCCCCAATCGCCTCCAGGAACCTCCCAATCGCCCTCACATAGGCTATTAGGACTGCCCCTGGTGGCCTAATCGCCTGCAACCCCTAAGTCTGGGGTTTTTGGCGCGTTAAACCCTATTTTAACATATGTTAACACGTTTTCACATACCGACAAGTCACATAATGATTATAAACACATAATTCATGAAAACAAACACGTTCACACTCGTTCACCAATTCCCAGGACTCGAGACTTGTGTGTGTTAAAACCCCAATGATGCACGACTCGACTCGACTGACCCAGTCATGTGTAATGTATGCACGACTTGCTAAGGTAGACTTACTGAGTTTTCAAGAAGTTAATTACCGGAGTTTGCCGGGTGTCACACGGTACTAAACAGTTGTTTTTCACAGCAGACGAATGGGTTCTTATTTTGTCTTTTACTAAACAGGCCTTGGTTTTAGCACTCAGTCTCCCGTGTATATCTCATGGAATTTTACCTAGTTTAGATTATTGAGCAAGTATTGTTCCAATATGATTTTAATTTTTAAAGTGTCTCTTTACTACCTCTTATGATATTACTTTTAATATTCGTTCATAGACAAACTAACCATAAGGGTTTGATCATCAAACGTGTCAAGCTAAGAAACACCAAAAAACCTCTAATTGAAAAATATTGTTCATCTTTTAATTTGCCTTTAGTGGGGTACCTACTCCATTTTATCTCACTTTAATTTAATAACATATTTAGAAAAATCAGGAAATATTCAGATTTGATATTAACACGAGGAGAATGTTACCTTATACAAGTTTTGTAAACATAACCAAAATGTTACCTTGTGTTTTCTCCACCACTTTAGGCTAAATTGTTTGATTTGACTTGTTTTAACAAACCAACCCGTTTTAGCTAATTTGTCTAAATTGACCCATTTGATATAAAACACAACTCAAACTGACTCCTTTTATTTGAAAGAGACTCTCGAAAGATTAATCACTACGAAGAGAACTATTTGGAGATGACCGAACTCGCAAATCAATTCCATATAACTAGAGACGTGACATCATTAATTAACAAACACAAAAACCGAAATAATGAATAATCAAATGGTAAACGAGTACAACAATGTAAATTGTCACAACTGCCGCAACGCGCGGGTTCACCATTAGTGGTCTTTAAAGGTTACTTGATAGTAAGTGGTGTTCAGTTTTCTTTTGGGGAGGTGGGGGCGTTTAACTTGTAAGGGTAATTAATGTAAGTTGGACACATTTGTAATTTAAAATAAATTAATAAAGAGTTAAATGCCAAAATGGCCCCTGTGGTTTGACCCAAATTGCCACTTTGGTCACTTTTTTGAATTTTTTTTGCCAAAACCACCCCTCAAGTATCGAAAAGTGCCAAAATGACCCATATTTAACTGAGTTTCTAACGAGGATGAAAAACTCAGTTAAGTCTGAGGGGCATTTTCGTCCTTTCACTCTGTACTTCATCTTCTCCATATAAAACCCCCAAACCTAAAAATCAAGCCAGACCACCCCCATTCTTAGACCACCCTATTCTAAATAAACAAACCAATCTTCAACCTAACAAATGCCCTATCTCGATGCAGAGTCACGATACAGACCGATGTGACCGGGTATGACCGAACTCGAAGACTGACCAGATAACCATATGGACTAAGCTGACCCGGTTTGACCAGGTTTACCCAGGTCTAAAATCTTTGACCGTCGACATCAACCGGCCGCGTAATAAGAATAACAGCTCAACCCAGACCAACCATTGCGTCGTCTTCACCGTAACCAGTAAACCATCCCATGACCAGAGCTGACTGGTTGGCTGAGGTTGACCCGACCACGACAACCTGAACATCAGTCAAAACAACCCTAACGATCTGGAACCCAATCAATACGAAAACCCATCACCTATGCCCATTTAGGGCTTGGACCTCTACGCCGCCGCCACCAAGCAACATGGTGGTCGGCCGCTGCATAAAGAGGGGATGAGAGAGAGGGGTCGAGGTGAGAGAGCAGATAAAGGTGGAGGTTCAGGTGGTTCTTGGTTTGGTGGGTATGCGGTGGTGCAACAGTGGCTCGAGTGGTGGCTTTCTACTGTTGCCGCCGCTGTTTATCTAGGAAGGAGGAGGGAGATGGACTGAGATGAGTTTAATGGTGGTTTCAAGGTGGAAATATGGTCGCATTTGACCAGGCTGTGGAGGGTGGTGGCGGAGGGTGAAGGGTGGTGGTGGATGGTGAAGGGTGGTGGTGGACGGTGAAGGGTGAAGGGTGGTGGTGGTGGTGGCTGGTGAAGGTTGTGGAGGTGGGTGGTGTTTATATTTGTAGAAGAATAAGAAGAGGGGGGATGGGATGAAATGACGAAAATGCCCCTGATACTTAACTGACTTTCCATCCTCAGTTAGAAACTCAGTTAAATATGGGTCATTTTGGCACTTTTCGATACTTGAGGGGTGGTTTTGGCAAAAAATTCAAAAAAGTGACCAAAGTGGCAATTTAGGTCAAACCACAGGGGTCATTTTGGCATTTAACTCATTAATAAAAATACAAGAAGTTTATGTTTTTTTTTCATCAGGAACAAAACTACACATCCTAAGCAGTGGTGACGGTGAGTGGTCTTCAGTGGTGACGGTGTAGATGATGAGTGCCTGAGTGGTGTTGTGGTTTTGAAGGAGGTGTATTGTGGGGTTGGGTTGGGTTGGGGGTGATTTTTTTATTAAAAAAAGTTATGTTAAAAGTAAATAAAAATACGAAAACAAAACAAAAATGTGAAATGGAAAACATACCCCTCAGTTAACCTAATCTTTTAATAGAGTTAGATTAAATGGATGGATCTGACAATAGTTTTGAAACCTTAGTGGTCCAGTTGAGAAAAAAAAATCTTTTTGAATGGATTTAGCAAAAGTGTGCAAACCTTAAAGACGATTTTTACTATTTACTCTTGTTTGAAGCTACTACACACTTTCAATTTACATGTAAAAAAATCTTTTGATTTCATCATAAATAAATGACACAACTTAAACCGTGTTATATTTTCTAAAATATATAAACTTCTTTTAACTTAATAAAACTCAATCTCAAGTTTTCTCCGACTTTAACACACAGTTTGTCACCAGTATTACTTTATCAATTAATGATCTGATAAAATTGAAAAGTTACTTTTTTTTAAATTTATTTCTATTTGTTTAATTTAATTTACAACTTAGCTGAATTAAATTCGGTTATTATGTTATTTTCTCGTGGGGGACAGATTCAATGTTAAGTGGGTTTATAGGCTTTCAAAGAATAGGACAACGCAATGGGCTTGAAAAATGTTTCATGATACGTATATGGACTATGGTGTATAAACATACTTTACTAGTGTGAATAACATGAAATAATTGAGTAGTATTTTGTAAACTTCGCAAGTGTGAATAATCGGTAGTATTTTGTAATCAGGTTATGTAGTCAAAAGTCAATTTATGCATCTGTTGACCTTTTACAAAGGTAAAAAGTTTAGGACCTCTTTCAAGATATAAATAAGATGAAATAAAATGTGTATGCTATACATCCTTTAACTCTATAATAATTTTTTGAATTTTTGTGTATATATTTATCACATTTAAATGTGTTTTTATGATATTGCTTAATGTGACGTGATCTCACAGTGGTTCCACCTTTGAACCATGGTACTGAGTAGGGCTGCTAGAGATTAGAGAGAATCATTGAGAATGTGACACGTAATCTGTTGGTTCCTTTCGTCTTGTGATTATTCAATTATGTGCATGTTAGTGGTAGGGTATGGAATCAAAAGATTTAAAATCATCTTTTATAAATGTTCTATAAATATTTCATATGTGTTATGAATTCAGCCAAAGAGAGTTCTATAGCCCTTAGGATAAAAATATGACCGTAAAATTTCATAGAGAGAGCCTTTGGGCTCCTTTGAAATACCTTTGTGGTACCTTTTATAATTGATAATAAGTGTCCCAATAATTAGAAATATAGGTATTGTTAATAACAAAGTTATATATTTATAATAAATGAAAATATGAGGTGACACATGAAAGTATATTAGGCCCTCACACCCCTTAAGTTTTTTTTTTGAACGGCAAACTTTTTTTTAACATCCTTTTATTCCTCCTTTACCTTGCATTTGCAAGAATTTGAATCACAACCTTACACTTGTAAAGGGGGACACCATACCACTAGACCAATAGGTCATGGGTGACGCCTTCTTCCCCTTTAAGTAATACATGCTATTAGGTGACGTCTTCTTCCCCTTATTTCCCTCTAAAAGTCTTTTTCTCTCTCATGTTTCCCCTACAATGTTTAAGCGTTGATTGCTTTTACATACGACATTTAAAAAAATTATACTAAATTAATGAGCGTTTTATTATATTTCCAACGAGTACCGTAGTGCTATAAAAATGAAAATAAAATACGATTTTTAGTGGGTTTTTATTCATACAGTTAAGAATAACCCAAATTAGAGCAATATTTATTAATTTATAATTTTAATCTTTATTTCTAACTTTATTATTTCTTTACTATATAATAAATAAAAATTTTATAATTATTTCAATTCTCTCTAATATGAAATATTTATTTAATCACAATTTCACGTTTATCTCTTATTTATTTAATATTTCTTTTCTTAACTAATTCTTTTTATGTTTCCTCCTATTAAAACCATTTAATATTTTATTGATAATACCTCATGCAATATTAAATTTTCTAACTTAAACTATAATTACTATAATAGGATAGTCTTGAATGACATAAAAAAGCTGACGTGTCTACCATAGAGGTAAGCCAACAATGCCTGGCTGATACGAATGCTGATGTCATTAATCTACTTAATATATTATATAAAATATGTAACATATGTTCGTTAATCTCGATTAATAAACATATGTTCAGAGCAATAATCGAGTTCTTTTCTTATAATAACAGATGTTATCAACATCTGTTAAGTATATATTCAACCGCCGAAGTTTGAACTTTTAAGAGTGAAATTTTAAATTAACATAGGGAAGTATAGTTCATTAATTATTTTGGAGGTATAATCATAACTAAGTTTCCACTATGCCAAAATACGGTTTTCGCCACACATTTCCTCCAATCGCCCTGCCACACTTTTGATTAAATGTGTGGCTAAAGGTCACTAATAACATTTCAAAACACTTTTAGCCACACGTAATATTACTTCATGTGACTATTATATAACAATTTTAAAACCTTTAGTCACACTTTAAGAAATAAATGTGATATTTACCAACCACACTTAAAAAGTGTGGCCAAATATGACATACTACTATTGTATTTGTTTGATTATTTATTCATGTGACCAAACCCATATTTTCGAAATATTTAGTCACACTTTCATTAAAAAATATGTTATTTACAAACATCTATATCTATACCATATTATAATGCATGAGAGATGTGTAGTTTAAGATACCCAAAAGTTAAGAACTTTATTTTCATTAACAACCTTAAAATGGGGGTAAAATAGTCATCCAAACACTTTTACACTTTACTACCTCATTTTTAGTTAGTAGTTACACTTTTCTCCACTCCACTACAAAATTATAATTCTTTTATTTAATCCTATCATAACTTTTCAACTATTATGTTTTAAAAACATTAAAAAATATCGTGACGACCTGCTCATTTTTGTCGATGTTTCGATGTTTGTCTTTGTCAGTATCGACGTATAGATTGGAATGTACAAGAAAGAAATGCATTATGTACAAGTGATTATTGCATCGCATGTTGAACTGAAATAATCTAAAAGAAATGAATATTTATTAATTAACTGAAAGAATCCAAATTTCACCTACAACAAAATGATTTGTAGCTAAAACTTTGAAAGATGTAACTAATATTATTATAAGGTACATTCCATTAATGGAGAACTAAATATAAAGCAGTTAACACATTGTTTTAGGAGAAGATATTATAAAGCTTGAATAGACATTAAATTGAAAACTAGAATGTAGGTGAAATTTAGATTACAGATCAACATAATTTGGATGCAATTAAAGAACTTGGACATGTTTATTGTTAATATGGATGTTTAATTATAACACCATTTCATGACCAAGTAAAACTCAAAATCGTATAATTGAATTTGGTTCTAAATACTGGTATGCTCAATTATGAAAAATTCACATCAATCATATGCAATGATTCAAAAAACTAAACATGGAACTTGAAATCTACAAACCACCTCTGGTGATTCTTAAAATATGATAATGTTGTTAAACATTATGGTTCATCCTTCCTTTGGCAGACAAATAATTTGGCACACAGTAACAATACTGCAACACAAGCCTGGGCCTAAAAATGCTTTATCATGTTTGTCATCGACAACTTCAATTGTAGTACCATGTTTTAATAATCAGCATTAGTAGTATGTGTATATGTATATGGGTATGCATGCATAATAATAATTAACTAAAAGAAATCTCATTAAAACTTTTAAATATACATAATTAGATAAATGTATAAAACTTTAAAATACATTGTCATCTTGTGCTAAAATTACCAAAAATTAGTGTATACTATTGTTTATCTATGTCTTTGATTGTTTTTATATGATTTAAGTATTTATATTTATACATTGTAATCATTTACATATATAGTTAATAATGCTAAATGTAATTGGTTAATAGTTACCTAACAGATGCCCGATGGGTTTTTGGTCGGATATACTAAATGAGTAAGTTTTAAAATATAATGGGTTTACCCGAAACCCGCAGGTATACCCGATACCCGATGGGTAATTACCTGGCGGCTTTTGGGCCAGGTTTGGGACAAGCATACATAATCGGGTATGCGGTTGGGATTACCTAAACCCGTCCCAAACCCGACCCATTGCCATCCCTATGTGTGTTATGGTGTATTCACATCTAGTGATAACACATTCTTGTTCTTTAGGGGTGTTTCATGATTTGTGTGGGCGATAACCTCATAAAGCACTTTGTGATTTGTTCGGGTTTGAGTGGATTGTGTAACTTTCCACTTGGGCATTGTCATGTGTATTGTCATTTTGTATATGTATGGTAATCGGGTATCCGGTTGCTCTTCGTTGAGCGTGTGATTGGCTTGACTGTTCAACGCCAATTGTCTTGTATAGTCCGGGTGTTGTATGTATAAACGGATAATCTATTTAGTTTCCACAACAACTCATACTTTACTAGACGCGCGGGGGGGGGGGGGGGTAATAGTGTGTGCAAAAATGTCTAATTATGCACATGAAATGACAATAATAAGTAAAATACGTACGGATGTTGACCTGGATCGTTGACTGGTGTCACATTCTCCTCATGTTTTTCGAATTTCGTCTGCGAAATCGAGTTGACTTATGGGTCTCAGCCATCTTTGGAAAGAGTGCAGGATATTTTCGTCTCATCTGGTCTTCACGTTCCCATGTAAATTCGGGTCCGCGTTTTGCATTCCATCTGACTTTGACAAGTTTTGCGCGGCTCCTTCTTAATTTCTGGACTTTCTCAGTCACTTCGATCGGCTCCTCAATAAAGTGGAGTTGATAATCGATGTGAATTTCTTCGGGAGGAATGATTAAAGATTCATCGGATAAAGACTTCTTCAGATTGGATACGTGGAACGTGTCATGAACATCACTGAGCTCTTCAGGTAGCTTGAGCTTGTATGCCAAGGGACCAATCCTAGCAAGTATTTCGAAAGGACTTATGTATCGGGGGTTAAGCTTCCCACGTTTGCCAAATCGTGGTACACCTTTCCAGGGTGAGACTTTTAAGAGTACCTTATCGCCTACCTGAAATTCGAGTGGTTTGCGATGGCGATCAGCATAGCTCTTTTGACGATCTAAAGCATATTTCTAACGATCACAGATCTGAAAGATCTTATCGGTTGTTTCTTGAATTGTCTCGTGCCTGTCAAATAGTTGTCTCCAACTTCCGTCCGACACAAAGGAGATCTATACTTATGTCCAGACAAGGTTTCAAAGGGGGCAACCTTGATGCTGGTATGGTAGCTGTTGTTGTAGGAAAATTCAATCAAAGGTGAATGAGAATCTCAATTTCCAATGAAATCGATTACGCAAGCACGAAGCATGTCCTATAGGGTTTAGATAGTCCGCCCGCTTTGGCCATCGGTCTGAGGGTGATAGGATTTACTCATGTCCAAACGAGTGCCTAGTGCCTCCATAAGGGTTTACCAAAATCGGGACGTGAATCGACTGTCACGGTCAGAAATGATTGAGAGAGACACACCATGCCTAGTCACAATTTCCTTGATATACAGCTTGGCAAGGTTCTCCAACTTGTCGGTTTCCTTGATTGGTAGGAAATGTGCAGATTTGGTTAATCGGTCAACAATTATCCAAAACGTGTCGTTACCACTGGACGTCTTACGTAGCTTGGTGATGAAATCCATAGAGATTTGTTCTCATTTCCAAATGGGAATCTCGGGTTGCTGCAGCAGGCCGGACGGGTTCTAATACTCAGCTTTGACCTTCGAACAAGTAAGGCATCGGCTGTCATATATTGCAGTTTCACCCTTAAGGTAGGGCCACCAATAGAATTCCTTCATGTCCTTATACATTTTTTTGGCTCCAGGGTGAACCGAGTACTTGGACTTGTGGGCCTCCTCAAGAATTAAATCACGCAAACCGCCGAAATGTGGCACCTAGATCCGATTGGTGAAATAGACCATGCCGTCAGATCTTGGTTCCAAAAGACCAACCATCTTAAATAAAGATTCATTCTTCATATTCTCACCTTTCAGAGCTTCCTGTTGAGCTTCACGAATACGGGTAGTGAGGTTTGTATGGATGGTCAAACCTAGCGTACGCACACGCATAGTCTTGACTTGTTCCTTCCGGCTCAAGGCGTGAGCCACAACGTTGGACTTTCCCGGATGGTACTTGATCTCACAATCGTAATCATTAAACAATTCAACCCATCTACGTTGCCGCATATTTAGATCCTTCTGATTGAAGATGTGTTGTAAGCTCTTATGATCCGTGAAAATGGTTCACTTGGTGCCATAAAGATAGTGCCTCCAAATTTTGAGAGCAAAGATTGCTGCACCTAACTCTAGGTCATGAGTGGTGTAGTTCTTCTCATGGACTTTGAGTTGATGAGATGCATAAGCGATAAGCTTATTCCTCTGCATCAGTACACATCCTAGACCTTGATGAGATGCATCGCAATAAACTACGAAATCATCGGCACCTTCGGGAAGAGAAAGAATCGGAGCACTACACAATCGGTTCTTCAAAGCTTGAAATGCATCTTCTTGCTTAACTCCCCAATTAAACTTCTTGTCTTTCTACGTCAAGACTGTAAGTGGTTGGGCAACCTTAGAGGAATTTTCGATGAACCAACGGTAATAACTGGCCAAGCCCAAAAATTGTCGCACTTCGGTTGGCGTTTTAGGTGCATCCCAATCTCTGATTGCTTCAATTTTGGTAGGATCAACTTGAATGCCCTTCTCGTTCACAACGTGACCAAGAAAATGAACTTCTCTAATCCAAAACTCGCATTTAGCGAACTTGGCAAACAACTTCTCGTCTTTGAGCAACTCCAAAATCAATCTGAGATGAGGTTCGTGCTCGTCTTTGGTTCGCGAGTAGATCAAGATATCATCAATGAAAACAATCACGAATTTATCTAAGTAGGGCTTGTAGACACGATTCACAAGATCCATAAAAACAACAGGAGCATTCCTCAAACCGAATGGCATGACCAAAAACTCATAATTCCCATAACGAGTCCGGAAAGTAGTCTTCGGGATGTCGTCCTCTTGGATCCGCAACTGATGATACCCTGAACGCAGTTCGATCTTCGAATAATAGCTGGAACCCTTAAATCGGTCAAACAGATCATCGATCCTCGATAACGGGTACTTGTTCTTGTTGGCCAGCTTGTTTAACTCCTAGTAATCGATGCACATATGAAAACTTCCGTCCTTCTTCTTCATGAACAAAACAGGCGCTCCCCATGGAGAAAAACTCGGGCGAATGAAACCTTTGTCTAACAATTCCTGAGGCTGGTTAGAAAACTCTTGCATCTCGGTTGGTGCCAAACGATACGGAGTACGAGCTACTGGGGCAAGTCTTGGGACTAGGTCAATGCGAAACTCGACTTTTTGTAGCAGTGGCAGCCCTGGCAAGTCTTATGGAAAAACTCCGGGATAGTTTCTCACTACCGGTATGTCCTCGAGTTTCCGATCCTTAGCTTTCTGTTCAACGACATGTACCAAGAACGCTACACAACCCTTCCTTAAACATTTCTGTGCCTTGATGTAAGATATGACTCGAAGAGTATATTCACCACGATCTCCTTGAATCGAGAGGGTTCCAGCATTGGACAAGGGGACACGAACCAAATTCTCACGACAGACAATCTCTGCATGATTCTTGGACAACCAATCCATGCCAATGACAACATCAAAACTCCCCAACTGAATAGTAGCCGATCAATACGGAAAACACAATCACCAGGTTCCAAAACACAATCCCTGACAACATCTTCAGACGAAGTTAACTTACCATTGGCCAATTCTATGGTATAATGTGTCTCCAACTTACTTGGTTCTAACCCAAGGGAATTCTTAAAGTCGGTGGACACAAAGCAAAAATCAGCCTGAATAAAAAAGAACCGATGCATAATGGTTGTTAAGGAGAAACGTACCAGTAACCACGTTAGGATCATCATGTGCTTCATTGGCTCCTAGCACAAATGCTTGACCGCGAGCTTGATCCTTTGCCTTCGGGAAGTCCTTGTGGAAGTGACCAGTTGCACCACATTCAAAACACTCGTTTTTAGAAGGAGGAGTGTTGGTGGCTTTGGCTTTGAAGTTAGCGGTTTGGTTACCTCGGCGGTTGCAGTTTTTACACAGAATACTTTCACAAGTGCCGACATGATGATAATTGCATTTGCTGCAATAGGGATGGGGCTCGTTGTATTTCTTGGAGCCAGATCGCTTGCGCTTTTCTCCAGAACTCTCGCCAGCAACTACAACCTTTTGGTTCAACGAACCCATACAGACAAAATCATCGGTGAGACTATGAGCTAGAGTAATAGCATTCTGGATAGTAGTGGGTGCAAATGCAGTGACCATGCTTCGAATCTTGGAAGAGAAACTCCAAATATACCGTTCAACTCTCTTGAATTCGGGAGTGACCATATGCGGTACAAGTCGAGAGAGCTCATGGAAACGGGTAGTGTAAGTAGTCACATTAGCTTCCACCATAGAAAGATTCAAGAATTCTGCTTAAAGCTTTTGCAGTTCGTTCCTAGGACAGTACTTTTCCATGAGTAGAGCTTTTAGATCAGCCCAAGTGAGGTTGTAAGCTGCGTCTCTACCCAAGGTTTGCACTTAGAGATTCCACTAGGTAAGAGCTTCTTCTTGGAAAGTGCAAGTAGAGTAATTTACCTTCTGCTCCTTGGAACAACTGATAATGCCGAGAACTGACTCAGTCTTCTCAACCCAACGAACAATCCCAACGGAACCTGCAGTACCACGAAAGTTCCATGGTTTGCAAACCATGAAAGTTTTGTACGAACATCCCCGAATAGGGTTTTCAACTTCTGTGTATATAATAATAAATATCATTATCACAAAGTTTCACGTAGGAGTAGTAAATAGAGAATTTAGACCCAAATTCCTACCGTTATCCATTTCGCTTCCCCGTCGGTGACTAGTACCTCCCGAACCACTGCTAGAATTGGTTCGAGCTGCATCATGACGGGCAATTGCCTCGGTAATCACCCTCACCAACTTAGCAGGAGTAGCCGGAAGTGACTCGCCATCATTGGTTCTTGCAGATTGTCGGGTTTGGATATTTTCCTTCTGATACATTACATATCAAAAGTATAAGACACATATTTAACAAATATTGTCATGCATACAAATGTAACAACCTAATATAACCATGAACTGTAAGTCAATCACAACCACATAATAAACAAGATACATCATAGATCAAAATACCATTACATTCATTCCATGTTCATAGTTCAAAATACATCTACTGTAACAATACAAAAGACTGGCGGCCTAGCCGCGGAAGTTCAAACTATAACCACAAAACATCATATCATATGGTACAACCATGAAATATCCTATGAAGATGAGGATGGAAAAGCAGCAGTAAGAGCAATTATTGCAGCTCTTATACGCTGGTCCGTCTCTGCCATCCTCTGCTCCAATGCCCCCAATTGTCTCTCCGCCTCTACTCGCCCCGTAGAAGCTGCAAGCCTCCCCTGCTCAGCCTCATGCATGGTCCTCCAACTCCCGGATGCGAACACCCATACTCACAGCTGCATGTCATGAGACAGAAAAACGCCATGCTCCGTGTACAATGGCCTCCTAGAAGGTTCGCCTAGGGTCATCGCCTTCTCGTCATTCTCCTTGTCCCTATGTGCCAAGTCACCCATGAGAGTGTGGACGCAAGGCCGTTTACGGGCCTGGGATCGCCTCCTCAATCGCTGGGATGGCTCGGGCACTGGTACAGGCGCCTCCACAGTAGGTTTCTCCAGTGCAGGGTCAACAGAAAGGACAAGCTCGCCGGAACGACGAGGTTGGCGGGAAACATAGGAACCAAAAGCACAAGCGGGAAGGGCAAGGATGACTGGCTATCGCACTCGCTTTCGGGGTGTGCACTTATGGAGAGCACTTCCCGAATAATCGCGGAAGATGAGAAATGAGGGACCGGGTCGAAGGCAGGAGGAATCACCACGAAATGGACGCCCAGGTCAGCAAGAGCGGGAGGGACGTCATCCTATGTGTCGTCATCGGAGACATGACGATTTACGGGTGCAGGATCCACGTCCATGTCGAAGTCGTTAGAGATGAAACCGCCACCATGGTGTGGGAAGTCGGGTGCCTCATACGAGATGGGAGCAGGCTAGGTGAGAGTAACGGGCTAGATATCCTCCTCCGGTGAAGCATCAACGAGGTAATCATCCTCGGAGTCAAAAAGGAGAGTGAGGTCAACAGAAATGGCCATGATCTTGTCAAACGCATGCATATATATATGAATGAACATGAATGTAAGTAAATGAACTACTATACCCATGTGTCATCATGGAGCAGCTTGAGACTTGAGAGGTGCAAGGCGAGGTAATATGGTATTTTGTTAAAACGTTTCGAAAATGTTTTGGTTATAGTTGACTCAAAAGAAACTTAGTTAGCTATAACCTTAGGCTCTGATACCAATCTGTCACACCCCGCCATGGCGAAAACACGGGGATGTGATTCGAAAGGTTTTCAAGTACAAGGTTCTAGCAACACACTAGATTTAAATTAAATAGATACCATCAGAAGATAAACGATGTCATAAATTATTAAAATAACGCAACATTGTCTGAAAATGAGAAATTGTCTGAAATCACATGACTCAAATACCAAGATAGCACATGAATGACACGACCAAACCGACGATGGCACCACTGAGTGTAAGCTCAAACCCAACTCTCAAGTCTCTGCCCCGCATGAATAGTAACCTGAAAAGCATGCATAAAAGATTTGTCAACATAATGTCGGTGAGTTCACAGGTTTTAATGTACTATGTAAAGTGCTCATGAAATTCGTGTATGACCAATCATAGGCTAGCTAAGCGAATGATTACTGAGCAAACCGTGAGTCCCATAACCAAACCTCTTGAATGTTGTGCCTCGCGCATTGTACAATAAAGACAATATATGTATAGTAGAATACTAACACTCTTTTGTATGTAACCGGTTAGAGCGACTAACCAAGAGTGGGGGTGTCAACCCAATAGATCTATTAAAGTGTTCAATGGTTTTCGATAGCTAATGGTTACAGTGTAAATGTAAGTACGGGGACTGTTGAGCTCATGAACCAAATGTCTCATGTTCCACATGGTAGTCATGGTAGAATAACACACAAAATGAAATGTACAAGTAATGTAGCATGTTTTTCCTCCAAAATGTAAAACTATAAAAACGGGGCCGTGAAACTCCCTAGTGATTGTAGATAAGGTTGGGTAAAGCAGGAAAATGGAAGAGATACTGTCCTAAAAATCGGCATCCTATGATTGACAAGGACATGGAAAGTTGTACGTTCTTGTCGTTTATCATACAAATTGTTCACCTGACCTATGGACCCTTATGTCAGTTAAATGTGGGCCATGTTTCGTACACGTGAAAATTACTATATGATTCATGTGTACTTTGTAAATTGTACGGTTTCGTGAATCTCAAACGTTTTGTTGCAAAAACATATCCATTGGTGACAAAATGGACCCCACATGTCGTCATGGTTATGAATTGTTCCCATTCTAACACGTGTGGTTGTGTTATAGCAAAACAAGGGTTTTAACACATGTTTAGGTGTTTGTAATATCTAGTATTGTATTAACATATGTTATGGTCTTGTTAACATGCGTTATAATAATAGCCGATTGTTTTGTTTAATATGTTGTTCCAAATCTGATTGTTTATCATGCCAAAAATGATTCGATAGTGCAAATCAATGTACGAGGGAGTGATCATGAGTGTGTATAAGTGTGTTTTCATGAAACCGTGTATATTTATCCTAAAAAATGCAATGTGGTGTTGATTATGATACATGTATATGTTTGGTGTTTATTATCATGACTTAAAGCAGTGAGAAGTTTACAAAGTATTGATCACAATGTGGGTGTATTATCTAGGCTTGTTCATGTTACATTTGTGTGTGGTTAGTCCATGTGCGGAGCACAAAATGATGAGGTGATGATGGTGATGCTTCGGCCGAATAAGAAAAAGAACAAGAGAAGATCTTTCTATTTTGGGATTTAATCATCATCTAATAGTTTGTGTTTGAATGACAAAGCCTCATTATAATGTAAGTTGGTTATCATGGAAGACAAGGTAATTATAATAGTTAATGTCCATCCATGAGTCTATGTGTGTGTACTTATGTGGTATATATATACTTTCGGCTAGTCTTATTCCACACTATATGGGTATAGACCCCATGGTATAGATATAAATATATGTAGGTATAGTGTTGATTGAATGGAACATTAGTTAGTATAGGTTATAATCGACCCTTCACACGAAATTACGACTCGGTTTGGGCTAGATTTTCAAAGGTTTTTGATGACGATACTAACATGTATTAATTTCCACAAGTTATAAGTTCATGAACACATGTTATTGGGTTTTAACATGTGATAATATTTGTGATTTACCAAGATATTTATACATATGTTAGTGAGGAGTTATCATGTGTTATGGTGTATTCACATATAGTGATAACACATACTTGTTCTTTGGGGGTGTTTCATGATTTGTGTGGGCAATAACCTCATAAAGAACTTTGAGATTTGTTCGGGTTTGAATGGATTGTGTAACTTTACACTTGGGCATTGTCACGTGTATTGTTATTTTGTACATGTGTGGTAATCAGGTATCTGGTTGCTCTCCGTTGAGCGTGTGATTGGCTTGATTATTCAACGCAAATTTTCTAGTATAGTCTGGGTGTTGTGTCAGCCCACCCAGAGCAGGCTGCTGAGTCTTCCGAGCTGCCTCAGAAGAAGTTGCATAGCCAGGGCTCGTAAACAAACCTTCCTACCGACTGTAGCAAGCTATCTGGCATAGAGCGATGAGGACTCCGATGATAACATCTCTATGGATACTAACGGTGGCGAGACCTCCCAGCCTCAGGTTGACACTCTTGTGCATGGTGGCTTCGGGATGAGAACTAAGCGATGCACCAATTACTCTATGCGGGGCATGGTTAGTGCACATGATACCTTAATTCAAAAGCTCTGTGGCAGAGTTGATGAGCTTGAGACCGACGCGCACTTCGGGGTCAGACCAAGGCTGCCAACCTCCAGCATTTCACTTGCTTGGAGGAGCACCTAGGAGGGGCCAAGCGGAGACGCAATGAGGCCGAGCATGGATGTGTTGAGGCTTGGAGATGTGTGTCGATTCTTGGCCACAAAGTGGATGAGCTGGACCAGAGAATGAGAGCTACTGTTGCTGCACATTTCCATCGCCTTCTCAATAGTTTGTTTGTTAGTTGTGACCAGTTGTAGTATCTTTTGGTTTTTTCATATTTGTGACTTGTATTGGGCAGTTTATTCCCCACTTATTTTGTACGTCCTACAAACTGTGTAACAAGTTGATGAATTATTGAAATGATGGTATTATGGTTTTACTAGTTGTTCTTTATTTCTTATCTATGTTCTGGTTGTGTGGTTGTTAGGGTTATGTGATTATGTTTGGTTATCATGTATGTTATGGTTGTATGTTTGTGTTTGTCATGGTTATTGTGGATATCATGGTTGTTTTATCATCTGCACATGATTAACAATATTAACAATAAATATGTGTCTTATTCTTTTGATATGATGTATTAGAAAGAAGTTACGCTGCCTAGAACAACTACCTGCAATACCGAGGATAACACATTCCCAACCACATCGAAGGAGCTAGCCCGAGTGATTGCGCAAGCCATTGCGCATTATGCCGCCACCGTGCAGATTCCAACGAAGGATCAGGTGGTAACGGTCGGTGATGGACTAATGTTAATGCATGTTTGTGTGACAAACACTTCTCTAGATTAGTATCGTTTTATATTTGGTTGATAAGTTTATTGTAACATGTTTGATGTAATTATAAGTCAAGCATGATAGTCTTTTACAGTTTACCCTAGCAAACATAAGTAGTCAGATATGTTATTTGAGAAGTTATTATGAGAAGATATCTCGATAAGATATCCCGAGAAGATATCCGAGAAGATAGTTATATTCTCAAATATCTTCTTTAGTTTTTCTTCTTAGCCCATGCACTATAAATACGTGCATTGGGGTGTAGGCTAGGGTTAGGTCTTTTGTTGCTTGTAATTGATATTATTCCCACTGAAAGTTTATCAATAGACAAGCGGTTTTTAACAGTTATTCATCGTGTTCAACGTTTGTTCGATTCATCGATTTGCATAAACATCTATCAAGGGATTCCGCACCTTGATAGATCTGATCTAAGCTTGTATCGATCCATTCCAAGGACCTACAATTGATATCAGAGCCTTAGGCTCAAAAGATTGTACGGTTCAAGCTTGATTTTAGCAAATATTGATTCGATTGGAACGTGTTTTTCGTTTAAATCTTCTATTTTTTGTGTCAAAAGATCTTTCTCAATCAAGATTATTGTTTTACAGAAAGTTTTGTGTTGATGTGGTTGTATTTTGATTGACAAAAAAAAAAATTCTGATCGAACAGTTGATAGGGTTTTAGATCGCGTGCTGGTTCAGATCTGATCTGATAATTCATCTTCGCATAACAACCATCTTCGCAACTATCTTCACATAATAACAATATCTTCTCATAATATCGATCTTCGCATTAACTATCTTCTCACACTCTATCTTCTCAAACTATCATCTCACATTATCTTCTCACACTCTATCTTCTCATACTATCTTCTGAAACGTTTTCATTTCTTTTATTTTCGTGAGGGGTCATTGTCATCTTTTAAGTCTTTTATATCTTCTTTTTTTTAAATTAAAATTCAAATAGCGAATTTTTTTTGATTAAGTTAGATTGTGACTCGGCCTTGGTCATTTAAGTTGGACTTTGAACCTTACATTGAACTTGCACTTTGTCTTGGACTTGGACTTTGGACCTACATTCATATCTTGGACATTTAAAATTAATTTAAATCCTATCAAACAACAATTAAAATGTCGACTCTAAACAAGATGTTGGAAATGGACGATGAAGTAGGCAAGTCAAACTCACCACCTAAAATGATTTCGGTTAACGATTATTATTGGTGGAAGGACGGGTTCGAAGAATGGGCTCGCTTCTACAACATGAGAATATGGATTTGCATTAGAGATGGATATTACAAACCATCTAGAAATGTAGAAGGTAGAATTGTGGAAGTGGCCTTTAAGGACATGGAAGAAGAAGATAAGCTGATGTTTGAAGCTGAAAACAAAGTTCATGCTGCCATCACAATGAGTCTACCTTAGGAGATTCTGCATACCTTCAAAAAATACCATGAGGCAAAACAATTATGGGATGCTCTCGGGAGAAGATTTGAAGGAAACGACAATGTCAAGAAAAATAAGACCGATTTGCTGAAGAAGCAATTTGCTGTCTTCAGGGGAATGAAAGGAGAAACTCTTGAGGAAATTATAACAAGATTTTATCATCTTGTGACTGAATTAGGGAATCACAGTATATGGTATACTGTGGTTGAACTGAGTACAAAAATTCTAGATTCTCTACCCTCAAAGTGGGAGGTTTATACTCTTTTAATAAAAGAGAATCCAGAGTTTGAAAGTGCTACTCTTGATGATGTGATAGGGAAGCTGAGGGCTTATGACTTGGCTATACAGAGAAAGGATGCCGGATATGATCAGGTTTAAGATCCGGGAGTTTACTATGCAAAACCGACATCCAAGGACTCGTCCAGCAGTAGTGGGAATGCAACTGCATTCTTTTCAGGTGACAACACTGGAAATATAATTTTGGACTCTGATGGTGAAGTTTGTTTTGTTTCTGTTTCAGGTGAGTCGACCAAGTTTAAAGATATTCCATCAGGAAAGGACAAAGGAAAAAGTGTTTCTGGTTCTGGAAATGAAAACTCAGGGTGTAACCACAAGTCTAACAAGTCAATGCCTATGAGTGTCAAATCAGCTGAACAGCAACTTGCTGTTTTCTCTTCTTTTGTAGCTTCCTACGAAAACTACATACAAGGGAAGATAAATGATCCGGTAGTTTTTGATGAAGACTAGATCAAATCGATCCGGATGACTTGGAGGAAATGGATTTGAAGTGGAATCTCGCTATGATCTCCAGAAGAGCAAAAAGGTTCATGGACTTGACTGGAAGAAAACTGGTGGGGGGTCGAGCCGGATTTGACAAGTCAAAAGTGAAATGTTACAACTGTTTCATCTACAGTCATTTTGCAAGGGAATGTTCTAGATCGAAAAACTAGAATCAGAATCAAGGTAACACTGTCAGGAAAAGCTCATCAGTGGGACCATCTCAGAGTAACACTAGCTCTAAGGCCCTAATGGTAGCAAAACCTGATGGTACATATGACTCGAGTTGTGTGCTCGATGGTACTGATGGATCAATCAATCAAGCATTTATGGCTGAGATTGTAGAGAAAGAGACTGAGAATGATGTAAAACCAGATTCCGAGACAGAAGTGAAGGAAAGTGCAACTGAAGAGGCTGTTGCAACAAAGATTTAAGAGGAAGCTGATAAGGAGTCAACTGCACAGGTGCTGGATCTGACAGCATCAACTAAGGGGATGTCTGCTAAAGAATTCATGGCATACATGGCAGACTTGTCATCCAATCAGAAAAAGGTACTCCTTCCTTTATCATTGGTTGTAGAAGCTTGTAATAAGTGTGTTGATTATGCTGAGCGTATTTTGTTACTAGTGAAAGAGAATGATAAAGTAGCTGAGCATAATACTGAATTAGTTGTGTTTCTAGAGAAAGAAAAAGAGTTTAACATAGGCAGTAAGCTTAGAGAAGGGAATCTAAAAACTTCCCTTAGTGCTGTTAAGAAAGATTTAAAAGAACTCAAATATACCCTAAGTGAAAAGTTAGATTATCTTAATCTAACACAGTTGGCTCTAGTTGATAAACAAGAAGAGATTGCTAAACAAAAATGCTGAAATAGACCAACTTAAGGTTAAGGTAGTCGACCTAAACAGACAAATAGATCAAGTTCGTAGCTCAAAATATCTTATAAGTGCTCTAATAGACTCTGGAAGAGACACCAAGAAGTTTATAGATGAAAACGGTGGCTTAGGTTACCAAGATGTGCCTGCTCCTCTAATAGGAAACTATACGTTTCTACCAACTGAGAAGGAGGTAAATGAGGAAATTTGTAAGCCTAAGATAGACGAGAAGAAAGTTGATGTGAGTGAAAATGTGGTTAGTACTGAAAATGGTAGTTCATCCAATGTGTCTGTGGATGAAGAAACAGGTGAAGTGTTCAAGAACACTAAAGGGTCGGGGCTTAATAAAACTAATATAGTTAAAACTAACCCAACTGAATCAAAGACTCAAACCAATAAGGCTGAACCAAAAATTATTTTGAAAAATCTTAAATTTGTTAAACAAGGTGAAGCCAAAACAGAAGAAATCAAACAGGGTAATGCTGAATGTTCTGGTAACACTTCACCCAAATATGCTAGCACTTAGATGATGAAGTAACAGTTGACACTGTGGCATCAACACGTGCAAATAAAGATCATCCAGTTGACTATATACTGGGAGATCCTGCTACAGGAATTCAGACAAGGAGAAGCTTTGCGACTGCCAACTGCATGTACGCAAGAATTAGAGACTCAGGGATTGTGAACGAATGTTTAATATGCTTTATCTCACAGATCGAACCGAAGTCGTATCAACTGGCTCTTCGTGACAATTCGTGGGTAAAGGCAATGCAAGAGGAGCTGGCTCAGTTTAGGAAGCTTAAAGTCTGGGAGTTGGTCGATCTCCCTCGGGGTGCACAGGAAATTGGCACCAAATGGGTTTTTCGAAACAAGAAAGATGATATTGGTGTTGTGGTTAGGAATAAGGCTCGACTAGTGGTCAAGGGGTTTAATCAACAGGAAGGGATAAACTTCAATGAAGTGTTTGCACCAGTTGCTAGGCTAGAGGCAATTCGCTTGTTTTCGGCATTCGCATCTCATAAAGGATTTAAGGTTTATCAGTTAGACGTTAAAAGCGCCTTTCTGTACGGAAAAGTCCAAGAGCTAGTGTATGTCTCCTAACCACCGGGGTTCACTGATCCAGAATATCCAGATCGGGTCTACAAACTTGACAAGGCCCTTTATGGACTTCATCAGGCACGTAGGGCATGGTATGAGACACTGTCTTCTTACCTCTTGAACAATGGCTTTGAGTGAGGAAAGATTGACAGTACACTTTTCATTTGGAGAAAAGGAGAAGATTTTCCGCTGGTACAGGTGTACGTTGATGACATCATCTTCGGGTCACCAAATGACGACTTATGCAAGGAATTCGAGCAGGTCATGAAAACGAAGTTCGAGATGAGTGCTATGGGGGAGTTAAATTTTTTCCTTGGTCTACAGGTGGATCGGAAGGCAGATGGAATGTTTATCCATCAAACCAAGTATGTGCATGACATCGTGACTCGTTTCAAGATGAATGATTGCACACCTTATCAACCACGGTCTCGGTCCAGATACCCAAAGCGACAAATATGTCGACCCCACATAGTACCGGGCAATGATTGGTTCACTCATGTACTTAACTGCTTCCAGACCTGACATTATGTTTCCAGTTTGTCTTTGTGCCAGGTTTTAGGCGGATCCAAAGGAGTCACATATGATTGCGGTCAAACGGATAATGAGATACCTTAAGGGGAAACCCAAATTAGGTCTCTGGTATCCATCAGATGGTGGATTAGATCTCTTATCCTACACCGACTCAGACTAAGAAAGATGCAACCAGAACAGAAAATAGACGACTGGCGGATGTCAACTACTTGGGGGGAGACTCGTATCCTGGCAATGCAAGAAGCAGACGTTTGAAGCGGTGTCCTCATGCGAGGCTGAATACGTTGCAGCTAGTAGCTGCTGTTCACAGGTTTTGTGGATACAGCAACAAATGCGGGATTAGAGTTTGAATTTTCTAAATACTCCTATTATGATTGATAACAAATCTGCCATATGTGTTACTGAAAACCTAACCAACTTTTCTAAAACTAAACACATTCATATCAGACATCACTTTATAAGGGATTGTTTTGAAAAGAGAATGATTCATTTAGAAAAAGTTGACACGAAAGATAATTTGGCAGACCTTTACACCAAGGCATTTGACAGGGCTCGCTTTGAACTGTTGGTGCAACTGAATGGGATGAGGAATCTTGAATGATTTTACGTTTCCCATAAGTTTTCTGTAAATATTTTTTCCTAAAAAAACGAGTTGTCACTGTGTAAAAGAAAGGATATGATAGTACATCAGCTGCTTGACAGTCGCACTTAAAATAGACCAGGGAACTTAAAGTGCTAAGTGCGACCGCAGCTCCATCATGTGATATACCAGTAGGCAGACTGCGTACTCGGCCCATATTAATAATAATGTAACAGGACTGTGGTATATGTGGGGAACATAACATTGGCGTACGAATTTATGATCTTAATTCTTGCGTTGATAGATTGCCAAAATCAGAGGTTTCGGGTCTTTATATTGTTGATCTATCCGGGGATAACCTGGCTGCCCTTCTGCTGCATCCAGAAATATGCTGACCTAGGCACAGCCAGGATATCTTAAAAGAGCAAATCCAAAGGATGAATGCCAAAACCATATATGCTAAAAGGCTATCTCAAAAAGCCTAAAGCTAAAATTCATACCAAAATGGTATTTACCCTAACCCTGGTTGAGAACACACCGGTCACTTTGCTGCATCCAGAAATATGCTGACCTGTACACCCGTGTGTCTCGTACCTTGTAAATTATACGGATACCAGCAATATACTCACCTGTTACGATGAAGCTTTGTGCATACCTTGATCGCGAGGGCATGTCATGTTGTGGGACATGCAGTACCTATAGTCAAATGCTCATAATCGTAAAAAGTAAAGTGAGGCTTTGAAGACAATGCTGTAAGTTTGTTTAAGTGGATCAATATACTGATAATCGCCTTGGATTGCAACTGTGCTTTTAATAATTCACATTGAACAATACGGACATGTGTGTTCAGTCTTGTTCTAGTTGATATGATCCTTTAACCGGTGACATCTCATAAAAAATATAGAGTTTGTTTTTGAATTTTCATTTTATTTTATTTTATTTTATTTTCACTTTGTTAGTGTTTTTATCTCTTTTATTTATTTAAAAAAAATTCAAAAATGACAAAAAGATTTTCTGTTTTTCCACTTCAGGTCTTAATGCACGGGAAATGGTCATTTAAGGTAGTACGCGTACAGTTCGGGAAAACGTCTCGTTTTCGTAACAAGAAAATTTTATAAAAAGACAAGTCATTGTTTCGTTACAAATTTCCAAAACTGAAACTTTTCGGCCTTGGATTTATGCTCAAGGCCCACTTTTGAAAAATGTTAGGTTAAGTTGTTCAAAAATTGTTTTCAATCCATAAGGCCCAATTCTAATTAATGAATATTTAAGTTGTTCTATTAATGTTTGGAAAGTGAGATTTTTGCAGACTCACCACAAAGGTTGGAACCTCTTACTGACAAGTTGAAAAGGTGAAAGTTTTAGAGAGAAGAGAAAATGGTCAAATATTAAGAAAGGAAAGAATTTAGGAAATCAAGCTGACAAGAAGGAGGAGACCGCGAAAGCATTTGTTGCTACCACCGTTGCAGAACCCTAAAAGAAGTATAATGGACCGTACACTCTCTGCAACAAGTGCAAGTACCATCATGTAGGATCGTGTGAAAGTATTCGATGTGATAAGTGTAGGAAGATTGGTCATCAAAACTCCTATTGTTGTACTAGAGTTGTGGGCGACCCTGCTGGTAAACCGGGTTGTTATGAATGTGGTGCCACTGATAACTTCAAGAAGAACTACCGCAAGTTGAAGAATCAGGCTCGTGGAGGAGCTTTTGCGATAGGAACTGGTGATGCTCGTGAGGACCCCAATGTTGTTACTGGTACGTTCCTTGTTAACAATAATTATGCTTCCGTACTTTTCGATACTAGTGCTGATTTAAGTTTCGTGTTAACCAAATTTAAGCAAACTCTTAGGGTAGAGTCAAGTAGGTTAGGCCCACACTATTCCATAGAATTGGCTAATGGTAAGTTGATTAAGTCAGAAGAAGTTGTTGAAGGATGTACTCTATGTTTGGGAGACCATGAGTTTGGCGTTGATATGTTTCCAGTGGAGTTAGGTAGTTTCGACATTGTAATTGGCATGAATTGGTTATTGAAGTACCATGTGGAGTTTCTGTGCCATGAGAAGATAGTTCGCATCCCCCTACCGAGTGGCTAAGTTATTTCGATCAAATGAGAGAATAGTCGAGCCACCTTACGAATCATATCTTGCATGAAAGTCCAAAAGTGCATTCAAAAGTGGTACCGTGCGTTCATAGCACACGTGGTCAATAAGCAATATTAGGAATTAAAGATCGAAGACATCCCTGTCATATGGGATTATTCAGAAGTCTTTCCTGAAGACTTGCCTGGATTTCTACCTCCATGACAAGTCAAGTTCTGCATCGCTTTAGTTCCTAGAGCTGCACTTATTGCTTGATCTCCATATCGTCTAGCGCCATCAGAGATGCATGAGTTATCAGTCACACCCCGCCAAGGCGGAAACACGGGAATGCAACGATCGAAAGGTTTTCAAGCACAAGGTTCAAGCAACACACATTTTTATTGAAATAGTACCACCATAAACGATGGATATTGTCATAAATTTATTTAGAACGGCATCATAACATTAGCAAAAGGAAATATTGTCTAGTACTCATGGACTTGAAATTGAACATTGTGAAGTTCACAAAGACCCATTAAAGTGGTACTACGTGGTGCATGCTCGAACCCTTCCCACAAATCTCTGTGGCCCTCCATTAATTACCTGAATAACATGCATAACGAGTTTTGTCAACAATAATGTTGATGAGTTCACGGGTTTGAATGTAACAAGTAAGACTAACGTGTAATTCGTGTATGACCAATCATAAGCTAGCTAAGCGAATGATTATTGTGCGAACCATGAGTCCCATAACCAAACCTCTTTACTGTTGTGCCTCGTGCATTGTACACCAAAACAATGTATGTATAGTAGAATACTAACACTCTTTTTTATGTAACCGGTTTGAGCGACTAACCAAGAGTGGGGGTGTCAACCCAATAGATCTATTAAAGTGTTCCATGGCTTTTGATAGCTAATGGTTACAGTAAACATTGTACGAGGACTAATGAGCTTATGAACCAATATGTCTCATGTTCCACATGGCAGTCATGATAGAATATACACACACACTTGTAAATGACACTAATATTGATGCATGTATTTCCCCCGAAATATAAAATAGTAAAATGGGGCCGTGAAAACTCACCAGATAGTGTTATGCGTTGGTCTAGTGAAGTCGAAAATATGAGATAGCTATGCCCGAACAAATGTTGCCCTATGATTATTAAGAGCACGGTAAATTGTAGATTCTTTATCATGTATTTAATCATCTTGTTCACCCGTCATTCGTAAGCCTTGATTTTCGTGTATATGACAATCCTAAATGTACTTGTGGAATATATTGTTTTGGAACCCCGGGTGTTTTGCAACATGGGTTTCTCATGTTAAACATGAGTTATAGATTCGTCCCTAACATAACATGTGGGGTTAGTTTGTAATTAAACGTGAGTTTAACATAGGTTTAGGCCCTTTTTATAGCAAATTAATATTAAAACATGTTTTGGCTCATACAAACATATGTTAGAGCTTTGTAGCCGAAACAATAGCATGGTGTAGGCCTTCTATTCGATCGTACATGGATCAAAATGAGTTGATTAAGCCGATTAGGGCATCACTCGAAGCTATGGTAGTGTGTTTAAGTGTATTAATGGTGTAAATCAGTTCCAAAGCTATTCAAGTTAAACCTTTATCTTTGAACATCATTCGAGTGTGTTTGAAATACAAAACTTGATCCATTAGTTGATGATTTTTATAAACTTTGTTCAAGTTATGAAGTTAACATAAATGCCGATTGTTATTTTCCAAAAATGTGATCATTTGCTAGTTAAATGATTATAAACAAAAAAATGTGTGTAACCTTATGTGAGTGCTTGAATTAAATGAAAACAAGGATCAAAATGTGGACGGGTAGACTAAATGAGATCAATGAGAGCAAATTTTAGAGTCGTATGGGTCTTACCAAGGGATGATTGATGCTAGATAGCCTATTGTCCTTCTCAAAGCTTCTTGAGAGCTTTCAAGTCTTTGGCTATGGTTAGAGACGGTCCGAAAGTTTTGGGAGGAGTGTAGTGAGTTATGTTATGGCAATTGTGAATGATGTGTGGCCCTCTTTATATAGGGGGTCGATCGAATGAGGACAAACACAAAAGAGGAAGGTGTAGGCTCCTTGGTTAATGCATAGCCTAAGGTCTTTAATCACCATTTTGTACAAGATAGAAACTTGAGTTCTCATGCTTCCTTCCTTCCTTGTTGTTGGCCGATTTTGGTTGGGTAGGAATATATAGAGTTAGTTGACTTGCATGGGAATTAGATGGAGATTTGTTTTCTTCCTAATCTAGTGTAAGTTGACAGCTATGCTTGGGTTTTCTTCTTTGTCATGTTTCGGCCGAGTGTATGGAACAAGAAAAGGTGATTGACTCTAGGTGATAGTGATGTATGGTAGACTTCATATCTAGTCCCTCTCATAAGGTGTTGGCCGATTGTACTTCATCTAAAAAGGGAAGGTTTGTCATGCCTAATCATGAGGTTCATTGCTTTTGTCTTACTACTATATTAATGTATGTGATTATGTAAGGCATAAGGTGTGAATGTTTGTCCATTTTGGCCGCTAGTTATAGGCACAATCAAGACATTTTTGGCATAGAATCAAGGGTTAACAAGGATAGTAGAAATAGATTAGGCAACTAGCAGGGTTGACAAGTGATAGTGACATGTGAGGGGCTTGTTTTCGGCCGATGGGTACCAAGGGAAGAAAGATTTGCAATTTGTCTTTAAGTGGTAGTATGTAAAGTCATTATAGAGGGGTAGGTTGTTTAGCCTTGTTTGTTCGGCTAGTGTCACTATCAATAAAATCTTGGTCTTTTGGCCGTGGGAAATGGAGTCTAGGAAAGGAAAGGGACATGCCATAGATTTGGTGATTAGTTGTTAGGAAGGTTCCATTAACTAAGGATCATATGCACATGTGTGTGTATTGTCGTGTATGTGTACATATATAATTGTAAGCAAGTGAGTGTTGAACGAGTTCGTATTATATGTGTTTTTAATGACTTGATGATGACATCAACATGTATTTTGTAGATCATAAGCTATTTGATTGTTGATATGCTTAAATGTGTTAAGAGTTTGCTATCTTGTGTTGATTGTTGATATGCTTTAGAAATTTCGTCTGCGAAATGGAGTTTTTCAACCAGTTTCTGTAGTCTTAGGAAAAAGAGCTGGGTACTTGCATCTCATCTGGTCTTCGCGTTCCCATGTGAATTCGGGACCACGCTTTACATTTCATCTGACTTTCACAAGTTTAGGGCGGATCGTTCTCAATTTCTGAATTTTCCAATCAGTCACCTCGATAGGCTCCTCAACAAAATGGAGCTGGTCATCGATGTGAATTTCTTTGGGAGGAGTGATCAAATTGGGTACGTGGAAATTGTTTTCAATCCATAAGGCCCAATTCTAATTAATGAATATTTAAGTTGTTCTGTTAATGTTTGGAAAGTGAGATTGTTGCAGACTCACCACAAAGGTTGGAACCTCTTACTGACAAGTTGAAAAGGTGAAAGTTTTAGAGAGAAGATAAAATGGTCAAATATTAGGAAAGGAAAGAATTTAGGAAATCAAGCTGACAAGAAGGAGGAGACCGCGAAAGCATTTGTTGCTACCACTGTTGCAGAGCCCTAAAAGAAGTATAATGGACCGTACCCTCTCTGCAACAAGTGCAAGTACCATCATGTAGGATTGTGTGAAAGTATTCGATGTGATAAGTGTAGGAAGATTGGTCATCAAAACTCGTATTGTTGTACTAGAGTTGTGGGCGACCCTGCTGGTAAAACGGGTTGTTATGAATGTGGTGCCACTGATAACTTCAAGAAGAACTGCCGCAAGTTGAAGAATCAGGCTCGTGGGGGAGCGTTTGCGATAGGAACTGGTGATGCTCGTGAGGACCCCAATGTTGTTACTGGTATGTTCCTTGTTAACAATAATTATGCTTCCGTAATTTTCGATACTAGTGTTGATTTAAGTTTCGTGTTAACCAAATTTAAGAAAACTCTTAGTGTAGAGTCAAGTAGGTTAGGCACACACTATTCCATAGAATTGGCAAATGGTAAAATGATTAAGTCAGAAGAAGTTGTTGAAGGATGTACTCTATGTTTGGGAGACCATGAGTTTGGCGTTGATATGTTTCCAGTGGAGTTAGGTAGTTTCGACATTGTAATTGGCATGAATTGGTTATTGAAGAACCATGTGGAGATTCTGTGCCATGAGAAGATAGTTCGTATCCCCCTACCGAGTGGCGAATTTATTTCGATCAAATGAGAGAATAGTCGAGCCACCTTACGAATCATATCTTGCATGAAAGCCCAAAAGTGCATTCAAAAGTGGTACTGTGCGTTCATAGCACACGTGGTCAATAAGCAATATTAGGAATTAAAGATCGAAGACATCCCTGTCATATGGGATTATTCAGAAGTCTTTCCTGAAGACTTGCCTGGATTTCTACCTCCATGACAAGTCAAGTTCTGCATCGCTTTAGTTCCTAGAGCTGCACTTATTGCTTGATCTCCATATCGTCTAGCGCCATCAGAGATGCATGAGTTATCAGTCACACCCCGCCAAGGCGGAAACACGGGAATGCAACGATCGAAAGGTTTTCAAGCACAAGGTTCAAGCAACACACATTTTTATTGAAATAGTACCACCATAAACGATGGATATTGTCATAAATTTATTTAGAACGGCATCATAACATTAGCAAAAGGAAATATTGTCTAGTACTCATGGACTTGAAATTGAACATTGTGAAGTTCACAAAGACCCATTAAAGTGGTACTACGTGGTGCATGCTCGAACCCTTCCCACAAATCTCTGTGGCCCTCCATTAATTACCTGAATAACATGCATAACGAGTTTTGTCAACAATAATGTTGATGAGTTCACGGGTTTGAATGTAACAAGTAAGACTAACGTGTAATTCGTGTATGACCAATCATAAGCTAGCTAAGCGAATGATTACTGTGCGAACAATGATTCCATAACCAAACCACTTGACTGTTGTGCCTCGTGCATTGTACACCAAAGACAATGTATGTATAGTAGATTACTAACACTCTTTTTTATGTAACCGATTAGAGCGACTAACCAAGAGTGGGGGTGTCAACCCAATAGATCTATTAAAGTGTTCCATGGCTTTTGATAGCTAATGGTTACAGTAAACGTTGTACGAGGACTAATGAGCTCATGAACCAATATGTCTCATGTTCCACATGGTAGTCATGATAGAATATACACACACACTTGTAAATGACACTAGTATTGATGCATGTATTTCCCCCGAAATATAAAATAGTAAAATGGGGCCGTGAAAACTCACCTGATAGTGTTATGTGTTGGTCTAGTGAAGTCGAAAATATGAGATAGCTATGCCCGAACAAATGTTGCCCTATGATTATTAAGAGCACGGTAAATTGTAGATTCTTTATCATGTATTTAATCATCTTGTTCACCCGTCATTCGTACGCCTTGATTTTCGTGTATGTGACAATCCTAAATGTACTTGTGGAATATATTGTTTTGGAACCCCGGGTGTTTTGCAAAATGGGTTTCTCATGTTAAACATGAGTTATAGATTCGTCCCTAACTTAACATGTGGGGTTAGTTTGTAATAAAACGTGAGTTTAACATAGGTTTAGGCCCTTTTTATAGCAAATTAATATTAACACATGTTTTGGCTCATACAAACATATGTTAGAGCTTTGTAGCCGAAACAATAGCATGGTGTAGGCCTTCTATTCGATCGTACATGGATGATCAAAATGAGTTGATTAAGCCGATTAGGGCATCACTCGAAGCTATGGTAGTGTGTTTAAGTGTATTAATGGTGTAAATCAGTTCCAAAGCTATTCAAGTTAAACCTTTATCTTTGAACATCATTCGAGTGTGTTTGAAATACAAAACTTGATCCATTAGTTGATGATTTTTATAAACTTTGTTCAAGTTATGAAGTTAACATAAGTGCCGATTGTTATTTTCCAAAAATGTGATCATTTGCTAGTTAAATGATTATAAACAAAAAAATGTGTGTAACCTTATGTGAGTGCTTGAATTAAATGAAAACAAGGATCAAAATGTGGACGGGTAGACTAAATGAGATCAATGAGAGCAAATTTTAGAGTCGTATGGGTCTTACCAAGGGATGATTGATGCTAGATAGCCTATCGTCCTTCTCAAAGCTTCTTGAGAGCTTTCAAGTCTTTGGCTATGGTTAGAGACGGTCCGAAAGTTTTGGGAGGAGTGTAGTGAGTTATGTTGTGGCAATTGTGAATGATGTGTGGCCCTCTTTATATAGGGGGTCGATCGAATGAGGACAAACACAAAAGAGGAAGGTGTAGGCTCCTTGGTTAATGCATAGCCTAAGGTCTTTAATCACCATTTTATACAAGATAGAAACTTGAGTTCTCATGCTTCCTTCCTTCCTTGGTGTTGGCCGATTTTGGTTGGGTAGGAATATATAGAGTTAGTTGACTTGCATGGGAATTAGATGGAGATTTGTTTTCTTCCTAATCTAGTGTAAGTTGACAGCTATGCTTGGGTTTTCTTCTTTGTCATGTTTCGGCCGAGTGTATGGAACAAGAAAAGGTGATTGACTCTAGGTGATAGTGATGTATGGTAGACTTCATATCTAGTCCCTCTCATAAGGTGTTGGCCGATTGTACTTCATCCAAAAGGGGAAGGTTTGTCATGCCTAATCATGAGGTTAATTACTTTTGTCTTACTACTATATTAATCTATGTGATTATGTAATGCATAAGGTGTGAATGTTTGTCCATTTTGGCCGCTAGTTATAGGCACAATCAAGACATTTTTGGCATAGAATCAAGGGTTAACAAGGATAGTAGAGATAGATTAGGCAACTAGCAGGGTTGACAAGTGATAGTGACATGTGAGGGGCTTGTTTCGGCCGATGGGTACCAAGGGAAGAAAGATTTGAAATTTGTCTTTAAGTGGTAGTATGTCAAGTCATTATAGAGGGGTAGGTTGTTTAGCCTTGTTTGTTCGGCTAGTGTCACTATCAACAAAATCTTTGTCTTTTGGCCGTGGGAAATGGAGTCTAGGAAAGGAAAGGGACATGCCATAGATTTGGTGATTAGTTGTTGAGGAAGGTTCCATTAACTAAGGATCATATGCACATGTGTGTGTATTGTCGTGTATGTGTACATATATAATTGTAAGCAAATGAGTGTTGAACGAGTTCGTATTATGATGTGTTTTTAATGACTTGATGATGACATCAACATGTATTTTGTAGATCATAAGCTATTTGATTGTTGATATGCTTAAATGTGTTAAGAGTTTGCTATCTTGTGTTGATTGTTGATATGCTTTAGAAATTTCGTCCGCGAAATTGAGTTTTTCAACAAGTTTCAGTAGTCTTAGGAAAAAGAGCTAGGTACTTGCATCTCATCTGGTCTTCGCGTTCCCATGTGAATTCGGGACCACGCTTTACATTTCATCTGACTTTCACAAGTTTAGGGCGGATCCTTCTCAATTTCTAGACTTTCCAATCAGTCACCTCGATAGGCTCCTCAACAAAATGGAGCTGGTCATCGATGTGAATTTCTTTGGGAGGAGTGATCAAATTGGGTACGTGGAAATTGTTTTCAATCCATAAGGCCCAATTCTAATTAATGAATATTTAATTTGTTCTGTTAATGTTTGGAAAGTGAGATTGTTGCAGACTCACCACAAAGGATGGAACCTCTTACTGACAAGTTGAAAGGTGAAAGTTTTAGAGAGAAGAGAAAATGGTCAAATATTAGGAAAGGAAAGAATTTAGGAAATCAAGCTGACAAGAAGGAGGAGACCGCGAAAGCATGTGTTGCTACCACCGCGAAAGGAAAGAATAGGCACTCCCCACAGAGAAAAACTCGAAGGAATGAAACCTTTGACCAACAACTCCTGAAGTTGGTTAGACAGTTCCTGCATTTCTGGTGGTGCTAGCCGATACAGAGTACGGGCTACTGGAGCATCTCCTGGGACAAGATCAATGCGAAACTCGACCTGTCGGGGCGGTGGAAGTCCCGACAAGTCTTCTGGAAAGACTTCAGGGTAATCTCGCACCACTGGAATGTCCTCAAGCTTTTGTTCTTTAGCTTTTTGTTTAATGACATGTGCCAGAAACGTGACACGACCTTTCCTTAAACATTTTTGCGCCTTAATGCAGGATATGACTCGAAGAGTGGGTACACCCTGGCTTCCTCGAATCAATAGGGTTTCATCTTTTGACAAGGGGATTCGAACCAACTTCTCGTGACAGACGATCTCTGCACGATGTTTGGATAACCAATCCATGCCAATGACGATATTGACACTACCCATTCGAATAGGCAGTAAATAGATATGGAATTCATGGACGTCAAGAACCAGAACACAACCCTTAACAACTTCCTTGGACGAGATCAACTTACCATTAGCTAACTCTATGGTGTAACGTGTTCCCAACTTACTAGATTCTAAACGAAGGGATTTCTTAATGTTAGTGGATACAAAGCAAAAATCTGGGCCTTAGTCAAAAAGTACCAATGCAAAATGGTTGTTAAGGAGAAATGTACCCGTAACTATATTAGGGTCTTCACGTGCTTCGTTGGCTCCCAGCACGAACGCTCTACCACGGGCTTGATCCTTGGCCTTGGGACAATCCTTCCGGAAATGTCCAGTCGCACCACATTCGAAGCATTCGTTTTTGGCAAGAGGAGTGTTTGTGGCTTTGGCCTTACAGTTGGCGGTTGAATGACCACGACGGTTACAGTTCTTGCAAGAGATACTTTCGCAGGTACCTACGTGATGGTAGTTGCATTTGCTGCAGTGAGGATGGGGCCCGTTGTATTTGCGTCTGGGCTCCTCGGCAGCTATGGCAGCAAAGACTTTCACGACATCTTGTGGCTTGTGAGAGGAGTTCCTGCCCTTCTGATTGTCGGAACGTTTGCGCTTGTTCCCGGAATTCTCACTGGTAACCGTAACCATTTAGTTCAACGAACCCATGCGAATAGCGTCGTCGGTCAAACTTTGAGCTAGGGTAACCGCAGCCTGGATAGTGGAGGGTGCCGATGCAGTGTCCATACTGCGGATCTTTGGTGACAGACCCTTGATATACCGCTCAACTCTCTTGTATTCGGGCGTGACCATGTGTGGGACTAGTTAAGAGAGTTCATGAAAGCGAGTGGTATATGCAGTCACGTTGGCATCCACCATGGCAAGATTCCAGAACTCGGCTTCCAGCTTCTGGGGTTCACTCTTAGGGCAGTTTGTTTCCATGAGCAGTGTTTTGAGATCGGCCCAAGCAAGGTTGTATGCCGCTTCTCTGCCCAGTGTTTGCACTTCTAAGTTCCACCAGGTAAGGGCTTCATCCTGAAAGGTACAAGTGGAGTACTTCACCTTTTGATCCTCAATAGAACAAGAAGGTGAGTCTTGTCCCAACAGTGCTGTACTACCTGGAGTAGTCATCAGCAGTTTTACCAGATTCTTGTAACTTTTTCTTTTAATTTATCTCTCTTTCAAAAATTAACAATTTCCCATGTAATCTTGTTAATGTTAGGGTATTAAAATCTGAACTTGTTCTGAGGACTATAGAGTAAATTTCCCATTTTGCAGGTAAAGACCTTAAAAATCTATGTAACATAGATGCATTTGAATAGGTCTGACCCTTTAATTTTAACTCAGAGATGAGTGAAGAAAATCTTTCAAATTGTTGTGTTAATGTTTCACCATCTACATGAGTAAAAGTTTCATATTGTTGAGCTAAGATTTCTCTGGTGTTGGCTATCACCTCATCAGTTCCTCCAAACTGTTCTTTAAGACAATCCCACAGCTCTTTGGCACTTTCACAATGTAAAATTCCAGCATAAATTTCATTTGGGAGAGCCATAGCCAACATAGAGAAAGCTTTTGCATCTAGTTCAAGTTTTAGGAAATCTTCTTCAGTGTAGTCTTTAGGTTCTTTTGGTCTTTCTATTTTAGATTTTGGATCAATTACCACTGGTTTATGGGGTCCATACATGACAGACCTCCAACATCCAGTGTTGGTGATGTGTTATGTATGGTCTATAAATAACTACCTAACCTAGACACCTAGTAATATAAAACAGACTCAACTAAACTAGACCACACGACAGGCAAGTGTACCTATCAATGCAATATAGACTAAGTAAGTCCGAGTATCGAACCCACAGGACACAACTAAAAAACAAAACTAGACTCGACTAAGACTTTAACTAAATGGTTTAAAAGTTGATTTTTGGTTTTTGTAGATAATTAATAATTAAAATAAAATAAATAAAGTAAATAAAGATAAATAGATAGCAAAGATAACCGAGGAAAATATAAGGATAGGAAGGCAACTACCTAGGTCAAGAATCCTACATGTAACTCACAACTCCCGGTAATAGAAAACTGAATGGCTACCAGATTCTAAATATAACTTAAGAAACCTTAAGACGTGCTAGATCTCCTCCCGGTCTCACCCGAAACCTAACACCTAAAGCTCTAGACAACCCAACATTCCATCACCTCCCGGTCTCAAGAATGGAAGAATACCTAAGTCCTCTAAACTCTCTAATCAAGTTCCTATGGCTTTTGTGCACAAAACCATAAACTAAGCTACGAGCACAAAGCAAGCAACCATAATAACCATCCAAACATGAAAGACATTCACTAAGACGATTATGGAACTATCAAAAATAATAAATCAAACTTAGATACGCACACACATCATAATAAACACCAACCAAATCGTTACCAAAACATTAACTATTCAATAAATATCCATAAACCGAAAGTATAAAATTAACATGTATTCATCAACAACCTAAGTAGTGGTTCAAGATTTAGCTACTCATAGTCATTGGAAACGATAAAAACATAGGTTAAAAAACATGCAAAGTAATGGTCTCAATATTCATGAACACAAAGTAAATAAGTATAAAACTAAAACTTTTAGTGATCAAACCCGTAGCATCAATCTTGAACCCCAAGCCTTCCTCTCCTTCCATCAACCTCTAAAAACAAATTAGGAGCTGCTGTCGAGCTACTCCTCTTTAACGGCTGTTACTTCTACGAAAATAATACCTTATCTTTGGCGGCCGTTATTCAGCTTCTTACCAAAATAATGTGATGTCCCCAAAATTTATAAAATGCCTAAAAAACCTTTTCCAAGAATTCCATTGGCTTGGGCCTCAAGCCCTTGCCCACCGTTTTATTTTATTTTTTTTATTTTTGTTATTATTATTATTATATAATATACTATTATTATATATAGTATTATAATTTCGTACTTTTGATTCAGGTGTTCTTGAATTGACTAAAGTTGCTCGTTTATGCCCCAACGTCCATGAACACATGCTCTCAAGAGTTCGTGTCTTGATTAAAATTATTTCGTTTTGAGCTCATTTTCCACGAACACCTATAAAATAATAAAATAAATAAATACATAATAAAAATGACACGAAACGAATAAAACCTGACCAAATAATATACGAAATACATAGGAAAAGAGATGTGTTTTGCAACACATCAGTTGGTCTGAGATATAGTGTGAGCCAACCTTCTTTGCTAGATGTTATATTCATTTCTGACTAGCATAGGAGGCTTATTGGCAGATCCAGTATTATAAGGATCCATTTTTAAGAAGACTGATTTGTCAATACTTTCTTAAAGTGATGGATATTAAAGTAAAGTGAACTTTTATCCTTGATTAAGTATCAATAAGAGCCTGTGTCTGATTCTCAATTTGTTAGTTTGATATTTATTAGATAAACCAGAGCTCTGATACCAATTGTTGGATCAATATTTATCTTTTAACAGTTGATATTTAAGAACACTTATGTGTTGTAAATATATCAAAGTAATTTGCACAGGGGAATAGTAAAGTGTTCAAGTTAAAGTATCACTTTTAACAGGAGTTATTACTCCCCCTTAACATAAGCAATTAATGAGAATCTAAGCAATTCAAAGCATATAACAATAAGTGCAAGTATTGAATGATTCTCAGATGTGAAAATGGATTTTCTTTTATAAAGACTTTGAAGGATTTAAGTTAAAATCAAGAGTCTAAAATAGTGGGATTAACCCATCTATTTATAGACGAATACATACAGACAGACAGACTAAGTAATCAAAGGATTATAATACTCCAAGATAATACTTCAACAGGCTGTAGTATCGGAACTTGTTCAAAGACTTTAACAAAACAATATAATACAAACTACTAAAGTACTTGGGTCGGTTAGAAGCTTCCATCAAAACAACTGATGAGTGACAAAACTACTGATGAGTATTTTGTCTTCAGCAGTTCTTCAGTGAACTTGTCTGGTTAGACTTCAGAAACTCTGATCATTACTCTTCAGTACTTTGATGTCTTCTTCTTCTTCAGTACTTTAATCTTGGTCTTCAGTAGTTTTTCATACTTAGAATAATTAGCAGAAATAAGATTTAGACTAAGGTAACAAAAGTGGTTTCTTCAATCCTTTATGTCCTTACAAGTTCACAGGTTTTGATGTACTTATGTAAAGTGCTAATGTAATTCGTGTATGGACTAATCATAGGCTAGCTAAGCGAATGATTACTGTGCAAACCATGAGTCCCATAACCAAACTTCTTGACTGTTGTGCCTCGCGCATTGTACAATAAAGACAACGTATGTATAGTACAATACTAACACTCTTTCGTATGTAACCGGTTAGAGCGACTAACCAAAAGTGGGGGTGTCAAGCCAACAGATCTATTTAAGTGTTCCATTGCTTTTGATAACTAATGGTTACGGTGTAAATGTAAGTACGAGAACTGTTGAGCTCATGAACCAAATGTCTCATGTTCCACATGGTAGTCACGATAGAATAACACATAAAATGAAACGTATTGGAAATGTAGCATGTTTGTTCCCCCAAAAATGGAAAACTGTAAAATGGGGTTATGAAACTCACCCGATGATAGTACGTGTGGCCTTGTAAAGCTGGAATGTGAGGTAACTACCATCCTGACAATGATTGCCCTATGATGGTCAAGAGTATAATAAGCTGCGTGTTCTTTTCGTGGGCCATGTTTTTATGTTTGAGAATCTTTAGTTGGTTTATAGGTGCTTGTAAAACATATGGTTCCAGGAATCCTGGGCGTTTTATTGTAAAAATGTATCTATCTGTACTATATACGGGCCACACACATCATCATAGGTATTATATTATTCCCTAATCTAACATGTATGGCGTGTTTATGAAAACTTGAAGTTTTAACATATGCTTTGTTGTGTAGAGACTTAAACCCGATTTTAACATATGTTTGGAGACTCTTAACATATGTTTATAACAATAGCCGAAGCCTTTGTATGTTTAAAGGACTCGGATTCGATAGTTCGACATATCAAGTGAATCACTATTGATAATTAGGTACAACCGAGTGGCAATAGGTGTGTGTCAGTGCCTTAGTTCGAGGTCGTGTATGTAGTTAAACAAAAGGTCATGTAGCTTCGGGTTTGATTATACACACGTTTTGTTCTAGAAAAGTTGATTCATTGCTAATATCCTGACATGAAATGCTAGCTTCGGCTTTGGGGAACTTAAGTGTGATCGGCCAGGTTCATTTTATCACAATGTATGTGTCGTGGGTGAGAGTGTGTTAACATAGATCTAATCTTTGGAAAACAAATTATCACAACATTTATTTGATTATCAAAACATTGTGATGGTGTCAATTATCTAAGAGGGTTGGGTGTTCAATGAGGGCCGAGAGGTTAATGTTTTCAAAAGAATATGTTGGTTAGATATCATACCTAATCGAGAAAATGTAGAGTCGGTTGTCTTGAACCTTGATCCCCCTCTTGAGCTTGCCTTAGTGTTTCGGTGGTGTTTTTGGTTGCTTTGGCCGATACAGGGAAAGGAAAGAAATGGTGTGTGAATTTTGACAAAGCTCTAGTAATCCTTATATAGTGGGTCGATTGAGGTGTGGACAAAAAAAAATGGAATGTTTATCCTTCTAGTTTGTGGCATTGATAAAGGTGTTGATTCATGTTTTAGTGTAAGGGTGTGTAAGGCCATGAGTTGGATGATTGTTGACTTGCTTGGAAAGAGACATATGGTGAGGATGGTGATGGATCGATCCATGGTAGGAGACAAGACTAAATCTTCTATTTTGGGGTTTAGTGTCATCAAGGATAAGAGTGATTTGTTCTTGTAAGACCCATTTTAGTAAAACTTAAGGTTTTGTCTTATGTAGAATGCATGACAATGATGGTGGTGATGGCTTGTCCCTTTCGGCCGAAGGAAAGGAGTAGGGATGTTGGTTTTTAGCCAGTTTTGGTAACTCTTATCCATGGTATTTGAAATGCATAATAGGTAGTTCCATAATGGTGCAAGTCTAGGTGAGATTGTGATGAAAGAGACTTATGAGTGCTGGGTTCATTTGGATCGGCCGAAGGTGCTTCTCAAGAAGATCATCTTGTTTTGGCATAATATCATGCTTAGGTAAATGTAGTGTCTTTGTGTAGGTACCAAAAGGGTATAACTAGGAGGTTTCATTATGTCATTGTGTTATTGTTTCATTGTGTTTGAAAAAGACTAGAGTTGTTGGTTTTGTTGGTCTTCGGCCGAATAAGAAAAAGAACAAAGGAAGATCTTTCCATTTGGAGGTATAATCATCTTCTCATAGTTTGAATGACAAGGCCTCATTATAGTGTAAAGTGGTTATCATAGAAGACAAGGTGATTATAATAGGTTATTATCCTTCCATGAGTGTTTGTGTGTGTGCACTTATACCTTGTACATATATGTGTGTATATATAACTAGGCTTCAACTAGTCTTATTCCATACTAGATGGGTATAGGTCCGATGGTATGGATATATATATATATATATATATATATATATATATATGTTTGTGTGTGTGTGTGAGTAGGTATAGTGTTGATTGAATGGAACATTGGTTAGTATAGTTCATAATCGGCTATCATAGGAAAACACACCTTTGTTGCAATTGGTTTGTGAGGGTGTTTAGATGACGATATTAACATGTATTAGTTTCCTATATCATAGATATACGTTGTTAGATGTCGACCTTATGATAATATTTGTGATTCACATACGTGTGTTAGGGAGAAATTATCATGTGTTAATGAGTTTAATCCCTCTGTGATAACATATGTTTGTTCTTTGGGAGCGTTTCATGAATTGTGTGGTAACTTCATGAAACACTTTGTGATCATTCGGGTTTGTGTGGATTTTATAACTTTCCACTCGGGTGTTGTCACATGTATTGTTATTTGTACTATGGAGGTAATCAGGTATCCGGTTGCCTGCTGTTGAGCGTGTGATTAGCTTGACTGTTCAACGCCAATTGTTTTGTACAGTCCGGGTGTTGTATGCATAAACGGATAATTTATTGAGTTTTCTCAACAACTCATGCTTTACCGGACTGGGGGGTATAATGTGTACAAGATGTCCAATTATGCACATGTAATGACAATAATAGGTAAAATGTGTACGGATGTTGACCTGGATCTTTGACTGGTGTCACAAATTGTGAATACTTAAAAAAGTATATCATGAGTATATTATTAAGTTTAAGCATAATATATCGTGAATACAAACTATAGTTAGACATTTTATAGATGATCACATTTTAAATGCATGGGAAATTCGTAGATCATAATACAACAAACTATCATTTTTGTAGTGAAATCTCCATTGAAGATTTTAGAGGCTCGACTGCCAAAGTAATGATTACGATTTTGAAACTTAGTTTATTCACGTTTATTTTACTTAAATGATAATAATAATAATAATAGTAATAATAAATTTAATTATTAAAAATATTATTCTATTATTTGTGTTTCCATTTGTGTTTCACTCTATAAAAAGACCCGAAATCCCTATTATATTAAGTATAGATACTTATTTCACCCTATAAAAGGGGATGAAATCCCCATTGTCACTTTCTAAATTGTATCCCTTGAACCATTGTTAGTTTTCAACTCTCCAACCCACATGCACACTGAGGTTACGTTCAAATGGCTTCCCACCATTCTTCTCGACGATTGGTAAGAATCCTATTGGTAATGGAGTTTCAATTGGTGTTCTTAGAAAATTCTTACAATCAAAGAAAAATGTATTGGCAGAAGAACCTGCTTGATTCGTATCATAACCACATCTAGAGCCTGTCTAAAGAGAAGATGCGTGCTTAGAGAACCCATAAGTCTATATCTATTCAAGGAATGGCAAACAAGATCATCGTCTGGTTTTTGTTTTGTTAGAAGAAATCATCATATTTTCTTTTATGTTTGCCTGTATTTTGTATGTAGTTTGTTAATTCGGATATTGTAAATGAGCTAAATGGCATTAATGCAGTTTTGTAGGGATAACCCAAGTGCTCCCTTTAGAAGTTTTGTTCTTATAGAATATATTTTTAGTCAACTTATGGAATACCAATAATAAGTGTGATAGTTATAGGTAGTAATTATAGGAAAAATAAAAGGACCCAAATGATTTATTGATTAATTTAGTAAAATTAAATAATTGACAATGTAAATTAAGGGTAACAATGTTAGCAGTTTAATAGTAAAAATAAATACCATATACAACAAACAGCCGCCATTTTTGTAAAATATAATCTACATCCTTCATTTGTACGGTGGCCATCATAGACTTTTAGGAATCTCGACTACCAAATAATAGTTACGATCTTGAAACTCTATTCATTAAACTCACGCCCTATTATTTATTTGTATTTAAGTAATGTATGTTATCACTACTAGTTATCAATCCCGAATAACCTGTCAAAACTACAAAAAAAAGTGACCAAGTTGTTCATTGGAAATTTTATATTGAGAATTATCGTTATGGAGTGAAATGGACGGTTATCATCTCTTTTAACCAGATATGCATATGGAGCTGTGGTGGCATGCATTTTATGTAAGATCTATTCTAGATGGTCAACTATGTTTGGGAAATGGTAGTGGATGACAGTTATTTGAGAACATTTGTTGATAAGTCAACGGATGTTAGAAAACAGAGTATAAAATAAACTGAGGATACCTTTCAACACTATTATATTTTGGTCAAACAGATGCTTATTTTATCTCAACAGACTTTTAAAAATATCTGAGTAGATGTTTAGGCAAAAACTATTTTTGAGAATAAAATTTTTATTATATTGATTGTTTTTTGTAATGAAATCTCAGTTGAAGATTAAGAGTATCAACTTCCAAATAATAATTACAATTTTGTCTTTAGAATAATCATAAACTTTGTTTATTGTGTTATTCATGTATGTATTATTTTATTATAATCATTTCTTTTATCTATAATACATTATAAAGGAGGAGTGATGTACAAGATTGTCATTTTGTTATGGGTACAAGTTTTGTTGCTACATATACCATTTAATAAAGCTTGTTTTATAGGGGTAAATTAGCCACATAGGTGTACATTAAGACACTTACAAGGTTATTATTGTAATTTTATTCACCCTCTTTAGTTAAAATATAAATATTGATTCCATCCTTACCCTCACATACCCTCTTGTAACCGATCCCATCAATGAGCAAAAAAAAAAAAAAAAAAAATCAACCGTCACCGGTTACAAAAACACAATCTTTTATCTCTTCTTTCTCGGTCTGCAGTCCAACAGTGGTGGTGAAAGAAGGCGACTCTGACGGTCGCACCACCTCTAACGCCGTATTCTTTATTTAGGGGGGAAAGCTCTTGGGAAGTCTTTGGTTAGTTGCCAATTGGTGTGTAATATTTGTTTTTACTCCATCATTAGTTTCTTCCTCCCAAAGGATGATTTATAGAGGTGATTAATGTCGTACTTATTTCTTTGAGTTGTGATTTGATTTTTTATTCGGTTAAAGTTTCACAGATTCAAGCCTTCCTGATGACTATGTAACTGAATTCAATTCAAGAATTTCAGTATTCTTTCGTCTTATTGATGTCAACATTTGGAACATAATTCATGTTTTATCCCAAAACAGACCCAAGGTTTATTTTGAAATTGCTGTTTAAGTTTATGGTTAAGTTTGTTCTCTGTCAATCCCATTTTTACAGGACAAAGTGATGCTCATGGTCATAACTCTGAATGGTTATTTTGGCTTACAACAAAGTATGCAAGGAATGGTAGGGATTCGTTTAAAGTTAGATCTTATTTATATAATCTTTTAATTTAATAGCATATATTGATATAGGTACCGGTAAGACTGCTGATTCAGGTCCCATGAAGATTGTTGATTCAGGTACAAAGTTTTCTTTTTCCATTCAAGAATGTTTTGTCATGTACAACTCATTTATTAATCACCTCTGTGTTACTGGTTATGTAAATGACACACTCACTTAAACGTGTCGTGTGGTGTCTAAATCATTTAAGAAAACATTACATGTTTTGTCAGCTATAGTTTGGTTTAAAAAGTCCTTTCTTTGCAGAAGAATACAGTACAGCCTTGGTTACAACTGCTGAAGTATGTGATGCAAACCCACAGCTGATTGTAAGCGATGAGCTTCGTGCACTAGAGCCAGTTTTCCAAATATACGGCAGGCACCAGGTATTCTCTGGTCCAGTTTCCACCCTTACGAGTTTTCGAAGACAACGTTTTGGTGCGGGAATTCTCAAAGAAAAGGGCAATAGGGGGGGTATTGGTGGTTGATGGTGGTGGAAGCTTGCAGTGTGATATATTGGTTGGCAATTTTGTTCTAACTTCATTTTAAGATACTTGTTCAATCGAGATTCTTCCAAAAACGCACAAATCAATACACGATAATTTTTAGATCTTTGTTTATATAAATTGTGTATTTTTTTAATTACTGTTATAACATCTATTCTAATATAATAACTTATGTTTTTCTTTTTTTACAGTCATTTTCTTAAACTTCTGGGCTGAGGTGCCCTACAACTCTATTTATCTAGAAGGAGGTATGTTTTGTATTATACAAAAATAAGGAACAAGAAACAATGGTTGAATTATAAAAACCAGCATCAAGCATATCTTGATTGAAAAACTTTGTTAGTGTACGTATTGATTCTTAAAGTATATAGTATATAATTACACTTATACATCATGTACATGAGCTTTTCTTGCTTATTTAAAAGGCGCCTTCTTATGATGATTTAAGCATGTTTAATCGTAGTCAGCAATGGTTATGGTATTAAGATAGTTCAGTTAACCTTGTTTTCAGATTCAGTTATTAATAAAGCTTTATTTGCTACCTTGTAGCTGTTGTACCATTAGATGCAGTTTAGCTAGCATGGTTCACATTTGCCCCTTCAATAGACGAGTACTTTTTTTCTTCTAAATAAGTAACATCGAGTTAGGTACAATTATTATGGTGTCAATGAGTGTTGGAAGACTCCAGGGTAGTGAATGGAAGACCAGTAGAAGCTACAGAGGAAAGATTTGTCAACAGGGGCAAAAAGTCATTTTAATGGATCAAACCAATCGTAACAACACAGAGCCAGTCAAGGAAAAGACTGTTGAGACGCCACATAAGTTGTAGTTTCCTTATTTTGGAAAAAAATTGGACCTTAATGCCCATGATCATGGGAATGGAGCAGCTTCAAGTAGCAAGCCTTTCGATTTAAACGGGATTAGTTGATGAATGTGATCACAAGGAGAGTTTAGTTCGATTGAATAATCATATTTCTCATCAATGCCAAAAACGATAAGAAAGCTTGTAATACATTTTAAGAATTTTTTGTAGCGATAACATAGTTGGAGCAACATGAGATATTTCGATATGTAAATTGGGGAGAATTAATTTTAGAGCAGCATGAGTTGCTGCTATATTTACTAATGTGGTAACCCTATAAGACATATGATTACTTGTATCGAATAACATAACTTATTAATCCTTGGGAAAGCTTTTTAATAGCCAAAAGTTTACATCATCCATAATTTTTAAAAAATTAAAATCATATTTTGTTATAGTAATCTGGAACGTTACAATTTTAATAATCATGAAGTTTTTCATGATATAATGACCCCAAATTTGACATGAATCATTTGTGCATCTTAAGCTGTATTTAACAGTCTTAGGTCTTAACCATACATAAGTCAATAGTTGGCATGAACCGAAGGATTAGAGGAAAATTGTTAACAACCTAAGGTGAACACACCTGGGTAAGGTGACATACTGACATGTATATTAATGATTTATATATTTATATATATAACTTTTCAATATATATATATATATATATATATATTATAATTTTATAGAATAGTTTCAGTAGAATGACAATATAAACGAAGTTGAGAATAATTTGGCAAACATGTCGGGATATAAAGCAAATCTTATAAAGAGATAGAATATTTGCCAAAAACACATGATACAATTTGTGCAGATCCTAATCGTTACTGTAGTCTATATATATGAGTTTCAAAATTTAATAACCGGTATTTATTGGTAACACCTTATTACTGGGTTGTTGCTTCGTACATACTTCATGTCACCATAATGAATCATCCACAAACGCATACGCACACACCACAAACTCCAACAACAACTACCCGACAACAAAACAAACACACCCGCAGCAACGCGCGGGCATTCCCACTAGTTATTAATTAAATGTTTTTTCACTCTATAAAAGATGTTTCCTTGTCTCTCTTCTTTGAACCATTCTCACTTTCCAACCCTCTATCTCATATGCATATAAATGCTATCTTCAAATGCATTCCCACCACTCGTTAAAAAAACTATTGGTAAAAGTCTGATTTGTAATCAAGTTGGAATTGGTGTTCTCGAAAAATTCTTACAATCAACAAAAACGTATGGGCAGGACAACCCGTCTCCTTCGTTTTAAAACCACATCAAGAGCTTGCAAAAGGAGTAGATGGATTTATAAAAACTCATAAGTCTCTCGTATTTTCTAGATGACACATATGATAATCCTCTGGCTTTTGGTTTGTTAGAAGAAATCATCATATCTTCTTTATGTTTGTCTGTATTTTGTATGTAGTTTGTTAACTAGGATATGGTAAATGTGTTACTTTGCAATACGACATTTTGTATTGATATCCAGCGTGCTTCATTTAGCGTTTTGTTGTTATAAAATATATTTTCATTCAACTTATTGAATACAAAAAATAAGTGTTATAGTTATAAGTAATAATTATAGGAAAAACAAAAGGACCCAAATGATTTATCTGTAAATCATTGATATAGTTTCTCAAAAAGATTACTTATAATGAGTAACCAATTCTGAATACTTAAAAAAGTATATTATTAAGTTTAAACATAATATATTGTTAATACAAATTATAATTAGATATTTTATAGATTATGACAGTTTTTAAAAGTTTTGTTGTTATAAAATATATTATCAGTCAACTTATGGAATACCAATAATAAGTGTGATGGTTATAAATAATAATTATAGGAAAAATTAAAGGATCCAAGCGATTTAAGATGAATTTTGTAAAATGAAATGATTGATAATGTTTTGTTAAAATAAAAAAGATCAAATGTAAATTAAGGGTGACAATTTTTTAGTTGTTTAATTGTAAAAATAAATACCATATATAGCAAACAACCGCCAGGTTTGTCAATAATTATCTACTTTCTTCATTTGTACAGCTGTCATCATACGGTATTTAAGTAATGTATGTTATCACTACTAATTATCAATCCCTAATAATCTGTCAAAACAATAGAAATAAAAAAATGGAGTAAGTTGTTCATAGGCTATTTTGTATTGAGAGTTATCGTTATGTAGTTTACATGAGCGATAGCACTGAATACGTGTTTGGATCAAGGGAAACAATAGCGCAGATGGATTTAGATTTCCAGAGACAGATGTATGATGTTGGTAAGACCAATGAATTTAGGTATTCGGATGAAATGCTCTTAACGGAAATGTTGGAGCAAACTATTGCTGATAAATAATTGGTTGAGCCATATCATGTTGTAAGTTGATTTTGCTCTAATGAGTATAAACAACAATACTTGCCTATGACAATGTTTCATAGAAATTATACCACAGAGAGAAGATAGAGTATTCAAACGACTTGGAGTTTCTGAAGGAGCATGCCGAATAGGTTACGGAAGAGTCATCATCTTATGGAAGTTCAAGTGATGAAGATGATGAACTTTAAATGGTTTTATATGCTAGCATTTTCAAGTATGAATGTTGTTATAATGAGGTTATTTTGTTTAATGTTTATGGTTTGTGACAGAAAAAATTATGTTAACCTAGATGGTTATTATCTATGTTTTGTATGAATATGTGGTTCCTTCCATAACCTTTTTGATTGATAAACAAATAATAACAAATTAAGTTAAATAAAGTACATTATATGTAAAACCATGTGTAATTATTACCAATGTTTTGGCGGTTAAGCTTCATCATTTATTACACGGTTCAAGATTGTAATTATGAAGTTGAAAAGACTTCTGTAATTTAAATATATATATTGATTTCTTAAGATCAAATTCAATCATTTAATAAAGGATTTCAAAAAACATAAATTATTATGTCATGGACTTAGACAAATTATAATTGTTGTTAACTAAAGTAGGTGTACATAATAATGTGAACTGGAATAATATTAGCACAACCAATAACAATTATGAAGATCTAAGTATAATTGTTTATGTTGTTTAATGAACTATAAAACATAAACAATGAAGTTTGATTTTATAATAATTTTTTGTATATTAATCTACACAGATTGATTACAAGTTAATGAATACAAGCTCTGTACGAACATCTGGTGCAATGATTCTTCAGTGGTTTCAACATGATTTAGTGATTCCAACATCTGTTGAATCATCATTATCTGTTTGTTTTCAATGTTTGTTCTGTCCAACGGACCTTTCGATGCACCTGTTGAGTTGGTCTGTACAGTGGCCATCTGTTGCAATTATCTTTTAGTGGTTTCAACATTGTGACACCCGGCAACTTCCGATCAACACTGGTGCAATTATCTTTTCCGGCGAGCTCGTTTTTGAGTTTTCTCTTTGCAAACTTTTAGATCGGGTCCTCGGGAGTCTCCTCACAAGTTTTTGCGGTATTTCGTGCTCCGGTCACTTTCTGGTAAGTTATTTCCAGGTTGTTTCAGGTTGGGGTTGATGGAGGTGGTGTTTCGGTTGGTGGTAGTGGCCGATGGTGGTTCTTTATGGTGGCTCGAGTCACGGTTGGTTCAGTTATGGTTGTGGGTGTGTGGTCCGGTTGTGGTGGCAGCCAAGGAAGGAGATGGTGGTGGTTGTAGAAGGTGCGGCCGATGGTGGTGTCACGAGGTGGGGTTCGTGGTGGTCCGGTGGTGGTCCGGTGGTGGGTTCAGGTTGGGTCCGGCCCGAGTCAGGTGGGTTCGTGTTGGTGGTCCGGGCCTCATTTCAGATCTGGTTCGGGTTTTGGTCGCTGGTCTGGTTCGTGTCTCGGTTCAACTCGGGTCTGGTTCAGATCTGTTCGTGTTCGGGTCAAAGTTGAGTGGTTTTGGTCTTTGGGTCAGATTCGGTACGAGATCGGGTTCGGTTCGGGTCTCGTTCGGGTCAGATCTGGATAGTCAAAGCTGGTCAACTGTTGGTCAACGGGTCAGCGTTCCGGTCTGCACGTGGTTCGAGGTGGCTTCGGGTTACGCACGTGTGATTCGGTATAACTTATATTCGTGTTATTATTACTTTATTTATAGATATTATATATTTATAAATATGTTGATAATGATGAACTAGTTTTGACTCGCGAACGAACCGATATGATTAGTAAACGAAAAGTATTATAGGATAGTAATTGTATATTGGTCGTGACTTAGTGTTGTTGATTATCGGACTAACCTGTTGGAATGTACGTATATGTATATAAACAAGAATGATTTATATAAAAATTAACGAAATATATAAAATCTTGTTTGATTTGAAAACTGCGGATAAATATGTTTACGTCGTGTGTTTGTAATTGATTTTTGGTAAAATTGTAGGCGACTTGTGTCGCCTGGTTTGTACAAAAACAGAGGAAACTCTGCCCAAATTTTTATAAAATCCATGGCGCAACGAAAATAAAATTGTCGCATATCTTTATAAATGAAGTTCCCTAAGTGTCGTGATAGGTGTAGTTATGCAAAATAGTGACGTTTTGACAAAAGATACGTTTAACAATAATAAGTAAATCCCGGACAATATTTTGAAAACATATTATATATAGTTTCGCCGAACGTCAAGTATGACGAGTTTTCGAAGGGTTTTCGGTATCTAAATAATGTTTATTGTTTGGATTTAAAAATGTATATATTTTACTTGGAAACTATTTTTGCAAATAGCAAAGTTTTGAATAACTTAAATGTTCGGATTTGGAAAAGAAGCGATATTATTATTGATCGGATTTAAATAACTATACTTACATTTTTTTTTATCAAAGAGTATTTTCCTTAAAAGTAATAATACAAGACAAATGCAATTATCCAATTTACAACACGAACTACGACTCATGATAAGTTATAAGTTTCATAATAGTAGTCCAACGTGGTTTATACACGAATAGTAACAAGTGACTAACTTGAGTATTAAGTCGCATAAAACATATTTAAGTCACGGTCGGTTCGTCGAGTTAAAGCATATTAGGACTCGAGATGTTATACGCGAGTCTAGATAGCCGGATAATAGGCTAGGTTTATATGTGTTAGACTTTAAGGTGTCCATTGTTGGTTTTAGGGCACGAGGAAGTCGGTCAAAGCTTCGGGCTTGTTTGCTAGCTTAGCAAGGAATTAAGGTGAGTTCATGACCCCACTCTTTACTGTTTTATAAATGTTTTCGGGGTGGAAGACATACTTCTTTTACGAAAACCCGAGGAATTCCAAACGAACAAGTTTTTGAAAAACGAAACGGGTGCGTGAGTGTCACGACCCTACTTTTACTGGTTTTACTTTCGGGGAAGAAACATGCTACATACTTATTTATTAAAGGTCATGTTATACTATGGTTACTTATGTTACTATACGTCTTTTCGGAAAGTCCTAGGGGGAAACCATGAATGTGCGGGAAGCACAACGAGGGAAATGTGGATAGATCTATTGGGCCTCACAAACTCCACTCGACGGCGGGGATGCCGGGCGGGTGCATATTGTCTCTAACTATCGGGTTACCGAGGCATCGGTAGCCCAGTCGTCTGGGCTGTTCATCGTTTGGTACATGTTTAGTAATGGGTTCCCAACCGTAGTAGTAAAAACTCATAACGTCTAGCTAACGTTCTTATAACCTAGTAGTAACGGATATGATCTTTGGAACTTATAACAACTGTTTTGTAAAACTTATGAACTCACCAGCATTATATGTTGACTTTTTAAGTATGTCTTTCAGGTTTTAACTTTGGTAACGGCACGGTTGGAGTAGTCGGCATATTGGGATCGGGGATCCTAGAGGGTTAGATTTGGCGTTCAGGGAACCAGAGTCTTAGATGCATCTTTCCGCTGCGTTGGCAAAGGCACCAAACGTCACAACCGACGACGGGAAAAGTCGGGGTGTGACAGTTTGGTATCAGAGCCAAAGGTTTTAGCGAATTAGGTGTCTGTGTAGATATCTAGGCTTTAACCTGAGTTTGTTTCGAGATAGGGGCCAAAAATTTCTAAGACATAATAATTAGCACGAACGCCTAGGAACTGGAATTCCAACCGTTGCCAAATCAGTTGCGTGACTATTAGTGTATCACACTAGCTCAGGGTACATTCCTTCGGCGTAAGGAACATTTATTTTTCTTATGTGAATAGTAAGTTTATATGTCCTATAGTGGTATATAGAAAGGATAATAGCACGTGGTGGTTAGGTATACCTCAGTAGTGACTAGCGAGTCATCGCTTTAGATATCAGAGTGTTTATTCACATAGAGTTAGCTGAGTCATTGTTTCTTGGTATGAGGAACAATTTGCTTGTTTATATACTATGTGTATTTATGTAAGTATATATAATACGTATCGCCATTGGTTGTCGACTCAAGCTTGGACTTAATGGGAACGCACACACGTGTCACGTTTGTTGGACGAGTTGGCAAAAGGATTGTTGTAGCATCTGCCGTCTCGCATCCCGTGTTCGGAGTATGCTATGTCGTCAGGGTCGACTTGGGTGAGAAATGTCTTGGGGAGGCATCTCATCGTGCCGATGATGCTGCGAAGTTGGAATGCGGACGGGAAGAGCACTGGAAAAAAAAAGGCGGCGCACACGACATTGCGTAATTTATATGTGTTACTACGTGTATGTAATGAGTGCTTGTGATATACTCATGATGGTGGTTAATAGGATGATCTAGTGAGGTAAATTTTTGATAACGCAGACGTCACGTTATTGCAAATTTACAGGCACTTGATAGTTCTAAGAATTTCTATCGTGAGGGTATCTATATTGTATGTGTTGTTGTATATATATTTATATTTATATATAAACAGTGGACAAGAGTTTTTCATTCTTTTGTTGTTACGGGCGTGGTTGTCGACTCTCCCCTGTTCGTGTCATTTGTGACTTCGCTTTTCTTAAACCCGTTTAAGATCTTGAGGATCTCTTTTCTTGAGCTTCTAAGGTTCATGTTGTAGAACCTAGTTATATCTTTTGAGTATGATTTACATCTCTTCTTTTGTATTTGTGGCCTTCGACATTCTGTTATAAAGGAATTTAATTTTTGATTGATTACTTATTCTTTTCACCAAATTAGACACGTATTTTTGTACATGTGTCAACTATTGCATGTTTGGATTCTTTAAATCTGTGAAGATCCTTTGTAGGGCTTCGCATCAAACAATTGTTTCATTAATGATTTGCTTTATCATTACGTTGCTCGTAATGTTTGTCTTCTAGTCTTGCTGTGTTAGGCCATTGTGGGCAATGAATCCTTTGATACTTCGTCGACGAGTTTCTTTAAAGTCGACATTTCGGTTGAATCGAATTGTTGAAATTTGATACAGCACCTTGCGGTGAATATTCAATCGACTTGGAATAATGAATGATTTTCATTGACACCTCTCACTTTCATCAACTTGTTTGTTATTGCCTTAAATGCAGACACACCTTGTGGCGTGTAATGAAAAAGTTGGTGCACTAGTTGCTTCGTTTGAGGTGCGCCAATAGTATTTGTTAACAGAGTTATTGTTTACACTTTGCATTCAGTTGATTCTGAAACTTTATTTCGTGCCATTTGTACCGGCAAGTCCATTGACTATTTTTGTTGTACTACCATTGGTTCTTGGATGATATCCTACCTCAAATTTTGAGGACAAAATTTCTGTAACATGGGGAGGATGTGACACCCGGCAACTTCCGATCTACACTGACGTGATTTTTATGATTTAAAAATAAATAATTATTTCAAATATTGCTAATTATTAAGTTTCGGAAGTCCACTGAACGTCTTACAATCGAAACTGCGACTAAATTAATATTTTGGAGTTAAATAAAATTATTTTAAGAATTTAAAATAATTGCTATAATTTTCGTGAGCAAAGCCGAGTCCAGAAGCGATAACAGTCTAAAGCGGAGCAGTTGGTACGTGGTGACGGGCTTGAAGCCCAACCCAAAATCCTACATATAAAGGTTTAAACAATCTAAAAACCTTCATTCTCCACTTCCCTTTCTCTCTCTAACCTCCCAAACACTCTCTACTCCCTCTCTCTAGAAACTTGCACTGGTGACCGGAATCCGGCCGGCCCGGCGGAGCAGCGGCGGCGGCACCGTCGTCCGGCGTCGTCCGGCGACCTTTTCCGGCGCGTGACACCCCACCCCCCACTAATATCGACGCCCCGAACGCAATGGTGAAGGTCGTTTTCCCTAAAACGAAGCGGTTTAGCGTGGTAGGATTTCCGGTGACTTTTTCGGCGAGCTCGTTTTTGAGTTTTCTCTTTGCAAACTTTTAGATCGGGTCCTCGGGAGTCTCCTCACAAGTTTTCGCGGTATTTCGTGCTCCGGTCACTTTCCGGTGAGTTATTTCTAGGTTGTTTCAGGTTGGGGTTGATGGAGGTGGTGTTTCGGTTGGTGGTAGTGGCCGATGGTGGTTCTTTATGGTGGCTCAAGTCACGGTTGGTTCAGTTATGGTTGTGGGTGTGTGGTCCGGTTGTGGTGGCAGCCAAGGAAGGAGATGGTGGTGGTTGTAGAAGGTGCGGCCGGTGGTGGTGTCACGAGGTGGGGTTCGTGGTGGTCCGGTGGTGGTCCGGTGGTGGGTTCAGGTTGGGTCCGGCCCGAGTCAGGTGGGTTCGTGTTGGTGGTCCGGGCCTCATTTCAGATCTGGTTCGGGTTTTGGTCGCTGGTCTGGTTCGTGTCTCGGTTCAACTCAGGTCTGGTTCAGATCTGTTCGTGTTCGGGTCAAAGTTGAGTGGTTTTGGTCTTTGGATCAGATTCGGTATGAGATCGGGTTCGGTTCGGGTCTCGTTCGGGTCAGATCTGGATAGTCAAAGCTGGTCAACTGTTGGTCAACGGGTCAGCGTTCCGGTCTGCACGTGGTTCGAGGTCGCTTCGGGTTACGCACGTGTGATTCGGTATAACTTATATTCGTGTTATTATTACTTTATTTATAGATATTATATATTTATAAATATGTTGATAATGATGAACTAGTTTTGACTCGCGAACGAACCGATATGATTAGTAAACGAAAAGTATTATAGGATAGTAATTGTATATTGGTCGTGACTTAGTGTTGTTGATTATCGGACTAACCTGTTGGACTGTACGTATATGTATATAAACAAGAATGATTTATATAAAAATTAACGAAATATATAAAATCTTGTTTGATTTGAAAACTGCGGATAAATATGTTTACGTCGTGTGTTTGTAATTGATTTTTGGGAAAATTGTAGGCGACTTGTGTCGCCTGGTTTGTACAAAAACAGAGGAAACTCTGCCCAAATTTTTATAAAATCCATGGCGCAACGAAAATAAAATTGTCGCATATCTTTATAAATGAAGTTCCCTAAGTGTCGTGATAGGTGTAGTTATGCAAAATAGTGACGTTTTGACAAAAGATACGTTTAACAATAATAAGTAAATCCCAGAAAATATTTTGAAAACATATTATATATAGTTTCGCCGAACGTCAAGTATGACGAGTTTTCGAAGGGTTTTCGGTATCTAAATAATGTTTATTGTTTGGATTTAAAAATGTATATATTTTACTAGGAAACTATTTTTGCAAAAAGCAAAGTTTTGAATAACTTAAATGTTCGGATTTGGAAAAGAAGCGATATTATTATTGATCGGATTTAAATAACTATACTTACATTTTTTTTTATCAAAGAGTATTTTCCTTAAAAGTAATAATACAAGACAAATGCAATTATCCAATTTACAACACGAACTACGACTCATGATAAGTTATAAGTTTCATAATAGTAGTCCAACGTGGTTTATACACGAATAGTAACAAGTGACTAACTTGAGTATTAAGTCGCATAAAACATATTTAAGTCACGGTCGGTTCGTCGAGTTAAAGCATATTAGGACTCGAGATGTTATACGCGAGTCTAGATAGCCGGATAATAGGCTAGGTTTATATGTGTTAGACTTTAAGGTGTCCTTTGTTGGTTATAGGGCACGAGGAAGTCGGTCAAAGCTTCGGGCTTGTTTGCTAGCTTAGCAAGGAATTAAGGTGAGTTCATGACCCCACTCTTTACTGTTTTATAAATGTTTTCGGGGTGGAAGACATACTTCTTTTACGAAAACCCGAGGAATTCCAAACGAACAAGTTTTTGAAAAACGAAATGGGTGCGTGAGTGTCACGACCCTACTTTTACTGGTTTTACTTTCGGGGAAGAAACATGCTACATACTTATTTATTAAAGGTCATGTTATACTATGGTTACTTTATGTAACTATACGGTCTTTTCGGAAAGTCCTAGGGGGAAACCATGAATGTGCGGGAAGCACAACGAGGGAAATGTGGATAGATCTATTGGGCCTCACAAACCCCACTCGACGGCGGGGATGTCGGGCGGGTGCATATTGTCTCTAACTATCGGGTTACCGAGGCATCGGTAGCCCAGTCGTCTGGCATGTTCATCGTTTGGTACATGTTTAGTAATGGGTTCCCAACCGTAGTAGTAAAAACTCATAACGTCTAGCTAACGTTCTTATAACCTAGTAGTAACGGATATGATCTTTGGAACTTATAACAACTCTTTTGTAAAACTTATGAACTCACCAGCATTATATGTTGACTTTTTAAGTATGTCTTTCAGGTTTTAACTTTGGTAACGGCACGGTTGGAGTAGTCGGCATATTGGGATCGGGGATCCTAGAGGGTTAGATTTGGCGTTCAGGGAACTAGAGTCTTAGATGCATCTTTCCGCTGCGTTGGCAAAGGCACCAAACGTCACAACCGACGAGGGAAAAAGTCGGGGTGTGACAAACATCCTTCAGTGTTTTCAACATTTGTTGAGCCTTCATCATCTGTTTTGCCTTCAACGTCTGTTCAGTCCAACAGAACTTCAATGCAACTTTTTTTTACAGCAGACCTTGATCATTGTAAAGTCTGTTTACCTTCTCTATATAGTTGGGGACTAATTGTCTTAAACAATTCTATAGAATACCCGTGTTTTAACACTTACCAATGAATCAAGAATCAAAAAAGTCGCCATCATCATATATCATTTACCCAACAAAAAGTATGCACTTAACTTCAATAAATCTAACTTAAAAAATAACAAAAATAGTATGATTTCAAAGTTGTTATATCCATACATCTTAAAAATAGTAAATATTGTTTATATGTATTTTCCTTTATAATTAAACAAAAATATGTGCATGTATTTTACATATGTGTTTCTGTTTGTAAAGATGATCTTTATTGAAAATTAGGAGAAATTACATAACTCTAGATAGTATAATTTTGACGATTATCTGCCTATAATCTTTCCTTAGATTGTTAATGTTATAAGACATTTAGTTGTTGTGCATGTCTGCAAATCAACTTCTTTTCTTTGGTTTTCAGAATGTATATAGGATTGAAAGTAAATTTAAGTGATTTTGGCCCAAAAGTTAAAGAAGCCTAGTATGGAGAGAGAGAGACCGATGGTAACGTGGTAATTTAGCTAAACCTCAAACTCAATATCCGTAATTGTATTTTTCATCTCATTGGGTGCTATCACTTTTAAAAAGCATGTTCAAAAGAAGAAGAAAAAAAAGGCACACGTCTATAATGTCTCCTCGGCTCCTTAACACAGTATCCATTATTGGTAGAAAGTAACAATTAAATTAGATATAAATAAATAAATAAACCAATTATTAGTCGATCAATAATTGAGTAAGCATTGTTTGCCTTTACTGCCCCTACACGTAAGTAAGGACTAAGGAATAATACTCAATGATAACTTCTTAGGGGTAGTCTGGGTGTCTCGGCAAAGTTGTCGAGCCCCACTTAACACCACTTTACAATGTCAAAACCACACCTAAAATTATTAGAATGTGTAGCTACCGATTGGTTACTTGTTGCCGAGCAGTGAAGTTATTGAGGGTAACCGAGGGGTGATGGCGGTGTTGCCGCTCGGCAATCTAACGGTGCTCCCCTTGCCGTGGAGTGCCTCGACACGGACAAGCCATCTCTCTCACATTTCTCGTTTGTGATAGTCCTGGTTACCGACACATCCTTGATCCTTCTATCTTTTCCCGTTCTGTAGAATTCACTGCCACCTAGGCCAGGGGCGGATGTATAGTATACTCAGGGGGTACGTCTGTTACCCCTCGATAATTCTGGCAAAATGGAAAATTTTGGTTTGTTAAGGTATTTTTATAAAATGTTACCCTTAAAACAAATTTTTTATTACCACTTAAAATAATTTTTATAAAATGTTACCTCTTATTTTATTTATTTAGATCCGCCACTAACCTAGGCCACCGTCAAGGGCTATTAACAAATCATGTATATTATTCACCTTGCTTCAAAAACCTATTAACAAATCGGAGAAAAAAAAATAAACTGGATATTTATCTACCACGCATATCACTTGTTAAACTACCAAATACTCAAAAAAATCACGGATAATACTAAAAAAATATAGGAAAACGATATTCGTTGAAAGAGTGATGTAATTGGTTTTAGAAGTAGATCTATGTAAAAAAAAACCCTCAGTTTGATCTATGAAAAGTATATTGGTTATATCCCTGTTATATCTCTGGATAAATAAATCTAATATAAGGTGACATAATGGGTTTTACTATGTAGCATAAAAATTAATGTACTATAATATGAGAAAACAATAATTTTAATCATGTGAATAAGAATGTAAATGCATATTAAAAAGATAATGTACGTTTGGATGAGGAGCAGAGGCAATATTACAGGGCGTTATTGAGGCGGTGGTCCTTGAAGGTGTAGCGTTTATAAAAATTACTGGTTTTGACCTATCATACTTTGGATGAAAATGTAACTCTCATTTACAGTTTTATTTAGTTTAAAAAAATCATTGGAAACTTTTGTAACACACTGGTTAATACATTTTTTTGTTTTGTTTTTATTTATTATTAGGTTAAAATTTTAATGTTATATGAGGTTAGGTCAATAAAATATTAAATGATTTTTAATGAAAAGAAACATAAAAAGAATTAGTTAAGAAAAAAATATTAAATAAGTAAGAGATGAACGTGAAATTATGATTTAATAATATCATTTTATATGAGAGAGAATTGAGATAATAATAAGATTTTTATTTATCATATAGTAAAGATTAAGATTATAAAATAATAAATATTAGGTCATTTTATTCTAAAATTTTAGCAGGATTTTAAGGGTAGGGATGACCTCACCAAGTATTATGTGTCCCTATCATAATCGCTTTATTATATATATATATATATATATTAGACCCCATCTTGTTATTTTAATTATATATTCGCAATAATATCTCTTTTTAATTAATAGAAACTAGGAATGGAAAAAATACCCAAGCATAACGGGTATATGATTGGAATATATATATTATCAGGCCCGGTTTTAGGGTAGGTCAAGCTGCGGTTAAAATATATGACTTAATATTGTTTTTTTTAGTTTTTCATTCTTTTTTATTTTTCTTTTCAAATGATTAACTATTATATTCAATTATTACCTTATTTAATATAAGTTTTTTTATTTCTTTATTTTACAAGATCTTTGACAACTGAATTAAGACGAAACTAAAAAGTTTATATTGTAATGGCCTCTCCGTTAAGTATATTTTTATTTTTAATAAAATAGTTTAGACCACAATTAGATTTTATCAAATATATTAAATACCAAAACATAATACTAGAAAAGTTCTCAAATATTACAGGAATACACCTAAAATTCAAATACTTAATAGCAAAGAATTTAAGAGTTTAGTGAATTCCTATACATGTCGAATTTATGTTATGTGAGCCTGCTTTGCTCAGCAGTTGTTAGAGGATCGCATTGTTTCTTTTTCTAAATATTCTCAAATTTATCATATTCTTAAGTAATAAAATATGGTTCTTTTACAATGTCATTAAGTTGACTAGTATGACTACTCTACAGGAAAGGGGCGCGATGGAATATACTATTGTGGTAGCCGAAACGGCGGATTTCCCTGCTACATTACAATACCTCGCTCCTTATACAGGAGCAGCTCTAGCTGAATATTTTATGTACCGTGAACGACACACTTTAATCATTTATGATGATCTCTCTAAACAAGCCCAAGCTTATCGCCAAATGTCACAATCATACTCAATTCGATGGAATTATTTGATCTTAAAGGGGATCTTCTATAATTTCGCACGTGAGGGGTTATTTCTTGGTTTCGTCCAGTCATTAATATCTTGATTATTTTTAGATAATAATAGATAGAAACAACGCTTGTAAGGAGTCCTATTAAAACCAAGAAATTGTGATTTGGTTTTTCATGCAGCAAGTAGGGGAAAACAATTCTTAATTGTTGGCACTAAAAATAAAGAAGCTGATTCAGTAGCATGGGCTGCAATGTCAACTGTCCCTATCGGAAATAGGATTGACTACGGATTCGAGCCATGGCACATGGTATTAAGTTTTACTGGGTACGCCTTATATACCGCTTTTAGGCAACCTTCTCAACAACTAAGAGATCCATTCGATGAACATGGGGACTCACGATCCTTACATGAATGATACTCATTATACTTGGAATAATCACATTAATAGTTGCATTGACAGTTATCTTCAGTCTCAAATCTGTATTGATAGTTACATTGTAAGTGGTAGTGACAATTCCAGTAACAATTACATTTCTAGTTCCATTTGTGGTGAATAAAGATTGTAAATACTGGTACCGTACTTCAAGTAGGTGATGCACTTATTGATAATGGAATCTGCAGACAACCAATGAGGGATGATCATAATCGAATTTACAAGTCGCTTTCAGATGTAATTGAAGGCAAAGAAGGAAGAGTTCGCGAGACTCTACATGGTAAACGACGAAATGGAAATTTTTGGTACATCAAGCCGCGATCTAATAGCTATAAATCTAAATAGAAATCTTATCAATAATTTTTTTTGTTGATTCCATAAAAAGTTGTAGAGGGATTCTGCGCATATTAATGATACATAGAAAAACATCTATGTATATTTTTTCAATCAAAAATTTAACTATTAATTCAATATTATTTCTTTTTAATATTTTCCAAATTTTGGGGGGTAATTCTCCATTATTCTTTTTCTTTTTTTTTTCCATTATTTCTACTTGATTTCTGATTGTATTTCTTCTATCAATTCTATGTTTCATTTCTTCTTCTATCTGTGAATAATTTGTCAAACATGTAGATCGATTTTGAATAAGTGATTCATGAATTATCTGATTGCTGATGGAATGTTTTTTCTATATATTTTCAATTTTCGATATCAATAAAAGAATTTAATTGTTGCAATATTATTAAAAAAACTGATTTGATTGAATTGACTAGTTCAATCTTGACGATTGAATAGAAATAGGGTATCATGATTTCGAGCAAGCCGCTATGGTGAAATCGGTAGACACGAACTTATTGAATCCATTGTTTGGGCTCATAATAAATTAAAAGTTGCTCCTGCTACCCAGCGGCGAGACTTAAGCATTGTACAAAGACGTGCTGTAGGAGTAACTCATTACCTTCTGGCTGGAATTGCCACAACATGGGCGTTCTTCTTAGAAAGAATTATTGCAGTAGGATAATGGCTAGGAGGATTTGAAAGGCCTTATGGCCTCCCTAATTATCTTTCACTACACTTTATACAAATGGAGCAGCTAAATTTGACCCAACTTGTTTTGATCTGTCTTTTTTTAACCCAACCTATTTGTGTCCCCCGTAAAAAAAATCCTGGATTCGTCACTCAATGTGATCCATGTACGTTTATTTTATTGAACGGCAATGTATGTTTTTTATTGAACGGTAATGTATGTTTTTTCTATTAACTTATCATTATTATTGTTTTGTTTCAACCTAATATGTTAAATGTTGAATTTTAAGTACTTTAAGTATTTATATGACTTTGAGGTATTATGTTCTTGTTTGTTAGTGGAGTTGGAAAATATCTCAAAATTATGTAGAGAAATGTATAATTTTTTACAACATATTTTACCATTAATTTAGGGGGCCCAATTTTTATCTCACCCGGTGCCTAAAATTTTTTTTGGATTTTCGAGGACGGCCCTGTACATTATGAGTATGGGAAATGTATGAGATTAGGTGATACGCGACCTGATTACCATAAGCTATATACGTATTTACCCGAAAACTTTTAAGTTTTATATTTATTTTCCATTAACCATATTTTAGTAATGTTTCATTTTAGTTGTTTTATTTTTTGAAAAAATAAACTTTTCTTTTGGAATATACATTTTGATAACATTATTTATATTTATATTCTATAAAACACAAAATTAACGTTTGAGATTAATATTATAATATATATATACATATATATATATATAAAAGAAAGCACTAAATCCTACATGGCGCTCAAACGTGTCTTCCTCCCCCCTTAAGTGTGCCATGTGACACCAGCTAATTAAAAAAACTTGTAAGAAAAAAAAAATCATACAAAACCCCACCTTGCCTCCCTTTTCGCTACTCTCTCTCTCCATCTCAATACCTCACATCTATCTCTCGTTTTCTTCTTCGCAACCAAACTCTACTGCTCTTTGTCACCATCTTTGACCACCACACCATCACTTTAAACCGTATGAACAACAACCCACCATCATCATTACAATTACCAGCAGTGGCAGTTTCAGAGGCGTCACGGACGGAGGTGGTGATCGGTTCAACGAAGGCCCACCGGAAGAATTTGTAGGCTTGTAACAATAACAACAACAACAACAACAACAACAATAATAATAATAATAATAATATTAATAATAAAAATAATAATAATATTAATAATAACAATAATAAAAATAATAATAATAATTATCCCTTACTGCATAATAACCTAATTTACATATTCATTTACAAATTATTTGATTAACTGTGCAGAGGTTGCGTCGTTTGTTCATGCTTGTGAGGGAGATGCAGTTAAAAAACTTACTAATGAAAAGATACCTTATTTTAATGCTCCAATTTACCTTCAAAACAAGACTCACATTGGCAAAGTTGAATCTTTGGTCCAATCAATGAATCTGTGAGTGTGATTTTGTTATTTTTTATTGTTTGTTACTGTTTTTACTTCAAAGTTTTAGTTTTATTGATCAGCTAGGGTTTGTAATTATGTGTGTTGTCTTTTATTTGAAAAATGTAGTTTTTGTCAGTTAAGATGACGAAGGTGTAACATCCCAACCGATGGCGGAAACATCGGGATGTCACGTATTGACGATTGTTCAGTAGCTCATGGTAAATAATAAATTTCAATAATTGATTTAAATAAATTACATACAATTGTTCTAAAAGAATTTGTACATCAAATGAAAAATGCTAAATCTAAGTCTTCATGCATTAACTCTAATCTTCAAGCAAAGCTATAACCTGAAACATGTTAAGTTTGAAAATATTTTGGGTCAACATAAGTTGGTGAGAATTACATAGGTTTTGAATATTGAATAAAATTTGTACAATTCGAGTGTCATGGCAAGTCTAGTCCATATGTGAAAACAAAACTATTAGTTAAATCGGGTGCATAATCAAACCTTGTGACTAGAATATTGTGGTCCCTCCCATACGCATATGGTTCACTCGATTTTGTTATATGTTCGATAACAATCACCCATGCTACCTTTGTAGAAGGTACACGTATCCGGGTGGGGTTGTCAGTCCAATAGATCTATCATTGTATATCGTCGGCTGATCAATGTTAATGATTATGCTAGAATAATTGTGCTTACCCTAGTAATGTTTAAGACATAATGCAACATAGAATAACACATAGACACTTTATGTTGAATTGTAAATTGATGTTGTAACATGTTTCACCCCAAAATAGTGAAAAGGAAAAAGGGCTATGTAAACTCACCTTAGTGCTAGAATTGAATCCCTTGACATAGAATAAATGTGGCTCAAATGTATCCAAGTATCACCCTATGTTTAAGGTAATAATATAAGTGTTGGGAAAACTTAAAAGTCTAAGTTTTCTATTCTAAAGGTATTCTAGGGTTCTAATTTGGGGATTGATAATTGATTGATGATTAATTTAGAATAATTGTTAATGACATAATTAAATACAGAAATAATTAATAAAAAGAGTTTTTGATAATTCTTAATTAAAGATAGTTGTATTAAAATGTATTAAATGTGAAAATAATTTTTATAAAATTATTTTCTTAATTAATGAATATATAATATATTAATATTTATTTGTCAAAACATAGTTTTAATATCTAAAAATATTAAAATTATTAAAGTTCCAATTTAAAAATTATGTTTCTGTTCTAAATGAATAAAAATAATTTATTTAAAATTTTGGTATAAAAGTAGTGAAAAATGAATATATTATGAATTTAATATGATTAAAACAGATTAAATTGATTAAAAATAGATAAATTAATATTTTACGAAAATAAAATTTTGTTTTATAAAGTTCATCAGTTTATAAGTCTAGAATAATTTTTGTGTAATTTTATAAATCGGTTTGGATATTTTTATAGAATTTTTAAATTATAATTGAATAAACTTGTAATATTTATAATATATATTAAATAAATGATTTTGAAAAACTAAAAATGGTATAATAAAGTTCATTATTTGTATAACTTAAAATAAATTTTGTGGGATTTATAAGTTAGATTTGGTATTAAAAATTAATTTAAAAGATAAAGTCACAAAATATAAAGGTAAATAGATAAAAGAAAGAAAAAAATGTTTGAGGCTGCTGGGGATCGAACCGGGGCCTCAGGCTGGTTCTTGGTTTGAATCACAAGTCTAGACCAACTGGTCTAGACCCTGAGAACGAATTTAAATCTAATCGTTTTATATATATTCACATATTGGTTTTAAAGATAGTTTCTTAAAAATAAAAAAACAGTGTTGACAGGCTCGAACTCTTGACGTCGGCAGACCCATGCTTAAACATCAGTTGGTGTTTATTTTCGTTTGGTTTTAGATATAAACAAATACAATTATATGTCATCTTCCCCAAATAACAAGAACGAATCCTAGATTATCAATTTAACAAATTATCGAACAATAACCTGATTATTCATGGGGTTGTTGTTGATGCAGGGCCGATTAAGACAGAGATGAAACGAATTGAAACATACCCGAACGTAATGATTCGGAATCACGAGTCAAAGAAAAAGTCCACGGGTGCTCAATCCGTGAATTCTCAGCGACGAACAGAAATAATTGATAGTGGGAATGAGTTTATCGGTGTGTTCAGGTTAAGAAAAAAAGAATCAATTTATAATGAAACACACGGATTGCACGAATGGAATGTTTGACCCATTAATGGTCATAAACGCGTTTAATTTTGATCGAAAAGGAATGATTTCCAGCAATTGATAGGCGTAATCATGTCGGTCACCAATCAATCAAAATCGTTTCCAAAAATTGATTTTAGACGCGTTAATTGCGAATCAAATTGTCGGTTGTTTGGGGTTTTGACTTCTAGGAGTTGACTGAAGAGTTTTGGGGGTCGTTTATGTGATACATGTTTCCATCTGATCATCAAACATGTTGTAGCTCAGCTGGTTGGAGTGTTTATTGTTTGTGTTGGACCGGCTTGGGCACGGGTTCGAGTCCCGGCCCAAGCATATATTTTTTTTAAAGTTATTTTATTCATAATTTGATAATACTTGATAATATTTGTTCATTTAAAAACATTTTCAACACATTTTGATCATGAAACTAATAATGTAACATATGAGAGGCTAAAATAATCGAATGAACGAGGATTTTATTTAATAATTATTATTACAAGAGAGATTAAAATTACGAAACGTTACAGAAGGGTATTGTAGCAACTTCATATTCAGCTAGTGATACGTTCTACATTGACCCTACTAAGCTTTTACCTTTAGCCAGATTTGTTCCACAACCCAAGTATGTTTCTTTGTTGACGGCGGCGAAGGTGTATACAAAGTGGAGAGATATTATTTAGCAGCTTGGGAAGGCTGCTGAAAAAGTGAGGGTTAGGGTTCCGACAAAGACTCTGGTCGGATATGTTGGATTGGTTTTGCAGCTATTGCATCTTAAGGTAATGTTTTAACTTTTGTGTTCAAATTGACCATTTTAAGCTGATTGGTTACAAATGCATTTCTTGGAAATGTGAATATCTGTTTGTTATGTTAGGTCTGTTTACTCATTCTGTTTATTTTTTTTACTTGATCATTAGTAAAATTTGATGAATTTTGGTTATGGAAATGCTAAGGTTAGAAGATAAACATTTGGTATTATTATTATTATTATTATTATTATTATTATTATTATTATTATTATTATTATTATTATTATTATTATTATATATTTGGCATCTTTATAGTTTTCATCTTTGGCTCTTTTCGCACCTTTATAGCTATCATTGTTAGCTGCGTTTTACATTGTTTCCCTTGCTACGACATATTTAGTTAGTTGTTTGCCTGTGTGTCGCTGAATGTATTCTATTTGTTTGTCGTTTTATAATATTAATGGTTAGTATTGTTTGTTGCAGATACCGTTTTACGTTCTATCATTGTGAGTTCCTCCTTGTTTTTGGCCATTTATGTCGGTTAGCTTTCCTGCATGTAAATGTGAATCACATCAGTCTATTTCATATGTAAAGTTGATGTATCATATTAGATTTATCAACCCGGGACACTCTTATGGTATAATCTAATTTTTAAATATTTCAAATATCATTATGGCAATGATAATATGTATGTTATTTTCTTATTATTAGTGTATTGTATAGATTATTAAAACATGAGATTCTAAATGAAAGTAAAAAATATATATACATTAAAACCTCAACCAGTATTTTCTTATAACACTAATGGGTATACCTAAAGCCGCGAGTCTGCCCGATACCAGATGGATTAATACCCGACAAGTAATAGGCTGTGTATGAGACAAGATTTTACAACCGGGAATGGGTATAGAATTAGTCATACCTGACCCATTAGTATCCCTAAATGGGAATCATATACATATATTGATTCAACCTAATGTTTGGTATACATTCATGACGGAGGATAGGTAGGAATAGGATATGCCCCGACCCATGTCAATTTTTTTGCTCCGTAGTGTAATTTTACGCAATTTAGCCCAAAATTTTTATACATATTGAGCCCGTTCCCCGCCCTTTTAAATGTCCCGTGAGCCCCCATGATGACAAATTCAAGCTTCCCGACTATATACCTTCAAATAGAGGTGGTAAAATGGGTAGGTTGGATTGGGTTGGGTTGGTTATTGAGTCAAGATGGGATTGAGTTAGGATGAGTTTAGCTTAGGATAGGTATTTGAATGAGGGTCAAGATGAGTTTGGGTAATGATGGATTTAGGTCATAATGGATTAGGTCACGATGGGCTAAACATAAAATGATGATGATGATGATGATGATGATGATGATGATAGTAGTTATAGTGATGAAGATTCGTTGTTTGAAACCCTAAAATTAAATGTGACCCTAATTTTTATGTGCCTTCACCCATTAAACAATTTTTTTGCTCTTCTTCCATTACACGCATCATAAAGAAGGAAGACAAAATCAAAATTTGCTCATCCTAATACACCTGCAACTTCTTACAATATCAATGACGAGTGACGACCAAGAATATCCGCAAAAAAGTATATGTTGACGGGGGTGGTGATGGTTGACGGAGGATGCCTTGGTGGCATTGGTTAATGTGGTTGCGATGGTGGCGTTGTTTGACGGTGGCTATGACAATGACTTTGGTTGTCGTGGCTGCAGTGATGTTGGGGGCTGATTACGGTGGTGGTGAAAGTTGGTGATGGTTACGGTGGTGGTGATGGGTCCGGTGGTAACCATACTAGGAAGTCGTTAGCCATTTTCCCCTGTCCATTTTGACCCGTAAGTTGTTTTTCAACAACCCATCTTGATGTGTGGGAGTCTCCTTTCTATGAAATTTAACCCATGCCAACCCATTTATACATTTTTTACTGCCCAACATACCCCAACATGCTAAAATAATTATCCATATGAACCCAAAACTAGGTTCGTAGGTTAGCTTTGCTAGGTCTCTCTTGAAATCATAAGTTAATAAGTTATAAAAAGATAACATTTTAAAAGTTATATTAAAACTAGTTTTACTTTGCTGTTCATCTTTATTACTTTTTATTAGTATTTGTTATATTTTTTTAATATCAAATGTATACGTAGTAAAGATCATATACAAATGAGCTTAACCTAATAAACATGAGAAGTGAAGGGGAAATTTTCTTTTGAATTTTTTTTCATCTGCTTAAACATGTTTTCTAAATGAATAATATTAAAAAAAATAAAAGAATTTTTTTTGCGTAATTACGCTATTAAAGTAATTACTCTACACTATTTTCTTTTAAATTTCAGTACCAAAATACATGTTTAACAAGATTGAAAAAAATAAAAATAATTCCCTCAATCTCTCTATAAAGACTCATTTATACAAGAACCTTCCTCTATTTTTTGAATAGCAAATGTTACTTATTTAGACAAATAATTTGTCTACATTTAAAATTGATTATTTAAAAGACATGTGTTTCTATAAATACGCTATAAATCCAAAACCAGATATCCAATGTAGCTATGTCATCTGATTGGGTGCTGCCACTTTTAAAAAGCTTTTCTTTAGTCATATTGATAACATATCATAGGCAAAAGGGAAAGGCATAGTGATACAGACTCACCCAACGCAATACACATTCTATAAAATATCCATCATCACTGTAAAAGGGCAAATAAAACTAAAAGTATATATTAATTTATATATAATGGCAGATAATCCGAATTCACTCTGGATGGCAAAAGAGAGTAACGGGAAGTGGACGGAAGAAGACAATCAAAGCGGTTATGAGGGTGATCACATGGGAAATATGGAAAGCAAGGAATGTTGGGTCTGCTGACCTGGAGAAGAACAGATGATTGAAAGCCAAAATATACTAAGTGTTGATCAAGAATAAATAACAGAGTTTACAAGAAAGCTTCCTCCAAAGAACTGCTGATTCCCAAACTGCTGATGCTCAAACAGCTGATACAAGACAACTGCTGCTGATGAAAGGTCTGTTGGATAAAGTCTGAAGAGCAAAAGTCTGATAAAGAACAAGTGCTGATCAAAGATCTGAAGAACAAAGGTCTGTTGAACCAACAGCACTTTGGTTCAACAGATAATAAGAAGACATCAGAGTTTTTAGCTTAACAGAGTTTTCCTTCAGTAGTTTTAATGTAACAGTAGTTTATTGTTTAACAGATGTTGTAGTTTGTTAGTCAGTTAGGGGTCGCTTTCTAGGTGACGTCAGCTAAGTGATCATCAGAGGTTTGTACTTGTCTATAAATAGAACAGTACTTGTACTGTTCTATTTGTCACTCGTCATTCTCTCTAGACAAACAAACTCTGAGTGATCAGGCTGAGGGGGAGTTATAATTGTACCTTTGTAATCTTTCAACTTTAATGAAAGCATTCGATTGATAACAATTATTCTCTATGTTTTGATTATTCTTTATTCCGCTGCACTTTCCATTTATACTTCATTCATATTTCATAATTAATCAAAACAATCTAAAACTCAGATCCTAACAATTGGTATCAGAGCATGGTCAATTAAATCTGATCTAATCAATCAGTTTAATACACAGATCAGCTCACAATCATTGATATCGTTTGTTTGTCGGGTTAAAACAGAGTAATAGTTTATTTTCGTTTTAACAGTTAGTAAACAGACTTTGTTTTGAAAAACCAAGAGAATGACTTCACTTAATCAAGATCCACACAACACTGGCACACACAACAAGCCACCGATGCTTGTCAGGTCAGAATACAACATCTGGCAGCGTCGAGTAGCTCATGTGTTAGCACAACAGAACACAGGGTGCTGGAAATCGGTAGTATTTGGACCACATGTTCCAATGGTACCGAGTGCCGAGGATCCAAAGATCCAAGTACCAAAGAGTGTTGAGAACTACTCAGAGCAAGATTTTCAAAAATCGAGCTAGATGCCAAGGCTTTCAGCATAGTAGCCATGGCACTGCCGAATGATATCTATGCCGGTCTCTTGCACTGCAATAGTGCTAAAGAATTGTGGGATGCTCTTAAAGAGCAATTCGGGGGAACTGATGATGTGATTGAAAACAACCGTGAAATACTTAACCAACAATATGAAACGTTTAGTCACATAAAAGGGGAGTCATTAACACAACAGTTTGAAAGGTTTAACTGTCTAATTAGTGAACTAAAACTGGTTGGTCTAACTTTTCCTAATTCAACACTGAATCATAGGTTTCTTAGATCACTTCAGGACAAATGGGACACTATAGCTATTGTTATGAGAAACTCTATCGGATTCAAAGACCTAACCCTGACCCAGCTTCATGGTAAGCTCCTGACTTATGAAAGGGAGCTTAACCAGAAAAAGAAGCTCCAGGACTCTGGCAAAGTGTCAGATGACTATGTATTTGGTAATACTGCACTGTTGGGTCAGGATGATGGTTCTGGAAGTAGTAAGGATCAGAGTTATGATCATTACATTGACATAACAACTGGTTTCAATAATGATTCTTACTCTTCACCAAACAACTGTGCTTTCACAGCCAGTGGTGACATCCAGGCTTCTGATAATACATCTTTTGTGTACAATGACTTGCAATACATTGACCCCTTGGACCTAGAAGAAATGGACATCTTACATCAGGTTGCCCTGCTCAGTATTAGAACCAATAACTTCTATAAGAAAACTGGCAGGAGGTTCCCAGGTTTACATGGTGGGTCAAAGGTTGGGTTGGATAAATCAAAGATGAAGTGTTACAAGTGTCATAGAATGGGTCATTTTGCTAGGGAGTGTAGGAGTCAAAATGGAGTTCCTATGATCACCTATCCAAATCAAAGACCACAGACCAACACTTATCAGACCATCCCTAATGTACCTAATGTGCAAAACACTGCTCACTTTGCACAGACCCAAACCACTGTTCCTGTGCATTATGTCCAAACCACTGTTCCTCAGTATCACTATGTCCAAACACCTGTTGCTCAGGCCCCTGTGCCAATGACTGTTACTCCACCCTCTGCTCCTGCAGAGACCAGTCAACCAGGTCAACAGAGTTTCTTTACTCAAGGCTTTGTTGATTGGAGCAGTCTACCAGATGAGATAACAGATGACAACATTGCCCTAGTTGCCAACACTGAAAAGGATTTTTGTTTTATGGCACTAGAAACAATTGTTGAAGAGACTGATTCTGAGGAAGTGGTGTCTATGTCTGAAAATGTGACTGATGGTGTTGTTGGTGAGATTGTTTCAGCTGAAGAATCTGAAGTGGAGGTTGTGAATCTATCAGACCCCTGGGGTAGTGATGACTGTGACTGCCAGTGTAACTGTGCCTTGATGGCTGCTGCTAAGGTATCTCCTCAAATCTTAAATGACTTGTGCTCAGACAAATGTATTGTAGCATTTGCTAAGATAAAAGAGGTGAATGAAAACTTTAGAAAGAAAATTTTGGACTCAGAAATTCAGGTTGAAAAATTAACAAAAGAGTTAAAATCAAAAATATCTGAAAAAGAGTCTGAAATCAGCAGTCTAAAACATGAAGCAAGCATAACCAAAGACCAGCTTCAGACTATGATAACAAAATATCATAGTTGTAAGAAGGAGCTTGAGTCCACCCAAGTTGAATGTCAGAAATGGGTGGAATCATCAAAGGGTTTTGAGATGATTGTCAACCAACAATCCAAAAGTCATGTGAAATTTGGGTTTGGTTTTAAAACCACTGATCAAGTTTCACAAACCACTGACAAGAAGGAACTACAGTTGGTTGAGGTCATCCCTACAAACTCAAAAGGTCAAGAAATCAAGGTTACTGAACCCAATGGCAAGAAAATCATTCTTGAAAAGTTGGAAGGTACACCCTCATTTGATGAAATTGAAAAATATCAATTCAAACCAACATGGTCAGATGAGTGTGAAGTCCTTGAAAATTTCAAACCAATGACCTTCAAAACCTCTGATGGCAAAATGGCACCACAGGCCAAGGTTATCCCTCTAGTAAGTCTTCCAACAGATGATGAAACATCTGTTGAAAAGAAGAAAGAAAAAGGGAAAGCCAAGAACAACTTGTTTTGTGATTTTTGTGAAAAGAAGAACCATGTCACCAAAAACTGTTTTCTTCTAAAAGCATATGACATCAACAAAACAACAAGTTTAAATGATTCAAAATCTAAAGAATGTGCAATCTGCAAGAAAAAGAATCACAAAACAAAAGAGTGCTTATATCTCAAAAATTTTGATGAAAAGATAAAAGAGTATAAAGCTAAAACTCTGGAGAGTCAAGTGATGAGTACTTCAAAAGGAAAATCCAAACAGACTTTTGAATCTGTCCAAACATCTGTTACCCAAAGTCTGAACAAAAACTCTGCTCCCAGAGAGGTTCAGGTAACAGATGCTCCACCTGTTAACAGATTACCAAGAGGATATGGACAACCCACTTGTCATCGTCTGCCACATGTTTATGATGAGCCCAAGAGGCTTTCAAAACCAAAAGTGAACAGACATCCTCATGGTTTTCATCAACTGATAGGAAATGATCAAACCTCTGCTGGACCAAGTGTTGACATACAAGCACTGGCAAATGGTCAAATGCAGCTGTTGAATCTAGTTCAAAAGCTAGTCCAAACCACTGATCATTCTTCTCAACTTAAGGCTGAGACAGCTAAGGACTCATCCAAAGCCAATTTGGCTTTGGACACTCACCAAAACTAAAATCCTTACTGATGTGCAGGGAGCTTCTGCTTGTTTAGACAGTTTATGGTATGTAGATAGTGGAGGCTCCAGGCACATGACTGGATGTAGAGCCCTTCTTCTGGACTTTCTTGCTCATGGAGGGGGTGATATATCCTTTGGTAATGATTCTAAAGGTAAAGTGTTGGGTTCTGGTACTGTCAAAGCAGGGAGACTTAAGTTTGAAAATGTTAATCTAATAGACAATCTAAAATTTAATCTACTTAGTGTATCACAAATGAGTGACAAAGGCTTTGGGTCATTCTTCACTAAGCAAACGTGTAAGATTGTTGGCCCAGAAGCTGTTGAAAAGATTAACACCATCATTGCTGAGAGCAAAGCACAACTTGTTGCTCACAGAAGTGGCAATGTGTATGTGGTTGATATGTTGAAGGATAATCCTACTGCAAATGTCTGTCTGTTCTCAGCTGCCTCTACAAAAGAGACAGAATTGTGGCATAGGAGACTTGGTCACACCAACCTTCAAACTATCAACTCACTCTCCAAACAAAACCTTGTCAGAGGTTTACCATCAAAAGAATTCAAATGTGATGAGCATTGTGTTTCCTGTTTAAAAGGCAAACAACATAAAAGCTCTTACAAATCCATTGATGAGTCCAAAACCAGTCAATGTCTACAAATGTTGCACATGGACTTGTTTGGCCCTGTAAAAATCATGAGTCTAAGAAGGAAAAGATTTTGTCTTGTCATAGTTGATGATTTTTCTAGGTTTACATGGACTTACTTTTTACACTCTAAAGATGAGACTGCAGGTATCTTGAAGGACTTTGTTACCAAAGTTGAAAAACAATATGACTTGCCAGTAAAAGTCTTTAGGAGTGACAATGGAACAGAGTTTAAAAATAAGGAGTTAGATGATTTCTGTGTGTCAAAAGGGATTGTAAGGCAGTACAGCATCCCAAGAACACCAGAACAGAATGGGGTGGTTGAAAGGAAGAACAGGACTCTCATTGAGGCTGCAAGAACAATGCTAGCAGATTCTGGTTTACCTCTGTCCTTTTGGGCAGAAGCTGTAAACACTGCTTGTTATGTTCAAAACAGAGTTTTAATCAACCCTAGACATCAAAAGACTGCTTATGAAATTCTGTTTAAAATCAAACCACTGATATCATTTTTCAAAGTCTTTGGCTGCCCATGTTTCATTTTAAATCTTAAAGATTCCATTTCAAAATTTGCAGCCAAAGTGGATTGTGGATATTTTCTGGGGTATTCTTCCATTGCAAAGGCCTATAAAGTGTTTAACACAAGGACTAAAACAATAGAAGAAACTCTGAATGTGAAGTTCAATGAACTTTCTTCTTTAAAAATCCCAGCAAACCCTGCTGAGTTGTTTGATTTAGATAAATTCAAATTTGAAGATATTGCTATCAAAACTAACCCTGCAGGTACTCCACAATCTTCACAACAAGATTACAGAATAGATGTTGTGGTTCCAGACCACTACAAAGTCTATCATGTATCAGAGGAAGCAGTGGTTCAAAACAACTGTCAAAACTCTGTCACAGCTGAGTCAGCCACTGTTGGCCAGTCTTATCTTCAATCCACTGATTCACCCAGCCAATCCACTGTTCAATCATCTGTTGACAAGAGTCAATCATCTGTTGACAAAAGTCAGTCCAATCTTACACCACTTGGACCCATTCCTCCACCTCCATTTCAAACATCTGTTGCCTCTTCAGAAGTACCAACAGATGTTATGTCAACAGAGTCTCCAAACCTCTGTCCTTCACCACAAAATGCCATCATACCATATCAGGGAGATTTAATCTACCTAAGAGCTCATCCACTAGATCAAATCATTGGCAACATCAGAGAAGGTGTGCTCACAAGGAGCCAATCTTCAAACATCTGTCTTTTTGCAGGTTTTCTATCCCTTACACAACCTGTCAAGTACCAAGAGGCACTAAAAGACAACAGTTGGGTAGAAGCCATGCAAGAAGAACTCCTTCAGTTTAAAAGACAACAAGTATGGGAACTTGTACCACTGCCTAAGGATGTCTATCCTATTGGCACAAAGTGGGTCTTCAAAAACAAAACTGATGAAAGGGGTATAGTTGTCAAGAACAAAGCCAGGCTAGTGGTTCAAGGCTTCAGACAAGAAGAGGGGATTGACTATGATGAAACCTTTGCCCCTGTAGCAAGGCTAGAGGCAATCAGACTCTTCTTAGCCTTTGCTGTCAACCACAACATCAAGGTGTTTCAGATGGACATCAAGTGTGCCTTCCTATATGGCAAAATTCAGGAGGAGGTCTATGTATGTCAACCACCTGGTTTTGAAGACACATTCCATCCTGATCATGTCTACAGGCTTAACAAAGCATTGTATGGACTCAAACAAGCACCAAGAGCCTGGTATGAAACTCTCTCTACTTTTCTCTTATCCATTGGTTTCACTAGAGGTAAAATTGACAAAACCTTGTTTTTAAAATGGAAAGGAAAAGACTTAATGATTGTTCAAATATATGTGGATGACATCATTTTTGGATCCACATGTAATAAATTGTGTGAGGAGTTTAGGGAACTCATGACAGCAGAGTTTGAAATGAGTGCTATGGGTGAACTTCAGTGCTTTCTTGGTCTCCAAGTAAAGCAACTGCAAAATGGTACTTTCATTCATCAAAACAAGTATGTGAAAAACTTGTTAACAAAATTTGAGATGAATGATTGTAAGCCATGTAGTACACCCATGAGCACTGTCAAGCCACTCACTGATGATGAAAAGGATGAACTTGTTGATCAGACACACTACAGATGCATGATTGGGTCTTTATTGTACTTAACAGCATCCAGGCCAGACATTATGTTTGCAACCTGTGTGTGTGCTAGATCTCAGGCTTCTCCTAGAAAGTCTAACCTTATTGCTGTGAAAAGGATCTTCAGATACCTAAAAGGTGCTCCCACACTTGGTATCTGGTATCCTGCTAATGGAAACATTGAGCTTTCAGGTTATTCAGATAGTGATTTTGCTGGCTGCCATACCACAAGGAAGTCCACATCAGGAGGGTGCCAGTTTCTAGGGAATGCCTTAGTTTCTTGGCAAAGCAAAAAGCAAGCAGCTGTTTCAACATCCACTGCTGAAGCTGAATACATTGCTGCTGCAAGCTGTACAGCCCAACTTATGTGGCTTCAAAATCAACTACTGGACTTTGGGATAACAGCACTTAGGACTCCACTCATGTTGGATAGCCAAGCTGCTGAAAATATCATCAAAAATCCAGTCTCCCATTCAACCACCAAGCACATAGATATCAGACATCATTTTGTCAGGGATAGCTATGAAAAAGGTTTGATTTCTCTGCACCATGTTCCAACAGAGGATCAGTTGGCAGATGTGCTGACAAAAGCTTTAGACACATCTACCTTCACAAATCTGATCTCTCGAATTGGAATGTTAAACATGGATTAAAAACAACAAAAATGTTTTCAATAAAACATTAAAATGTTTTCAGAAAATCAAATTTTGCTAAAATAACACTTTGGTTGAAAAATCTGTTTTAAAACCACTGATTCAGTTAAAACAACCACTGTTTTATTAAAACCACTGTTAGTTGAAAAATCTGTTTCAAACATCTGATCAGGTAAAACAACCACTGTTGGTTGAAAAATCTGTTTCAAACATCTGATCAGATAAAACAACTGTTTTCATCAGTCTTTTGGTTAAACAACAGAGGTTGGCAACAGAGGTTTAACAAAACAGCTGTCTGCCAACAGATGTTTCAACCATCAGATGTTTGCCACATCAGCGGTTTCACCAGAGCCTATAAAACCCTGTTCTTTCCCCCAACAGCAGTTTTACTGTCTCATTGTATTCAAAATACTAAAAACCGCTCTCGTCTTCCTCATAACCCTCAATCAAAAATCCTTGCTTTCATAATCAAAATCCATTAAAATGGAACTCCAAACAAAAGCCACTCACAATTTCCTTCCATATTTGGTTAAAACCGAAGACAACACACCATTCCATTCCACCATCGACATCATCAATAATTCAAAATATAAAAATGTTCTTGTTGCTGATGCCCCCATTCACCTGGAAACACTCCAAGAATTCTGGGCAACTGCTGAGGTTTTATACCATGACAAAAAGCCTACGTCCATAATTTCTAAAATTGGAGCCACCAGTATCACCATAACCCCTGAGGTCATCTCTACTACCTTCTCACTGAACGACTTGTCAGGTATGGAAACTTTTCAAAAAACAGAGCTTCACACTGAGTTTCAAGAGAGGGGGTATGATGGTCAAATGACTGGTTCCACACTATACAAAAAGTTTTTCCCACCAGTCATGAAATTTTTCTTCCATACCCTCCTCCTCTGTGCCTCTGCCAAGACTACATCCTTCAATGAAATCCCATTGAGGATACAATACTTGGGATATGCTATGTTGTCAGACTCTGACTTCAACCTATCTCAGGGATTGTTTTCAGACTTGGTATCAAATGTGAAAGCCATAAAATCTGGCTCAAACAATGCATTTCTGCTCTACCCTAGAATTCTAAGTGTAATTCTACAAAAGCTTTTACCTGAAAAGGATTTTCAAAAGGGAGAGTCATTTAAAATGAAAAGTCTTACTGATGAAACTTTTACTAGAATGCTGGGTTCTTCAACCCAAGAAAAAGCACAAAAAGTTCAAAAAGTTTCCAAAACACAACCAAAGAGGACAAAGACAACAACTGTTGTTGAAACCTCTGTTGGTGAGCCCACTGCTCCTGGTGATCATGGCACTTCATCCAGTGCTGTGAAACCCACACCAGCCACCAAAAGAAAACGTCCATCCACCAAAACAACCACCAAAACCAAAAAGGGACTTCTGGAAGATGAGATACCAGAAGCTAACCCTGTTGCATCACCAAAGCAACATGAAACCACTGTTGTTACTTCCTCACAACAGTTGGAGATATCTCAACCCAAGCAAACTCCTCAAGATTCCTCACAAAAGGAACTTGTTGTAAGCCAAAGGGAACCTCAAACTGAGGCATATGAGTCACTTGATCATATGTTTACAAGCCCATCTCCCAGGGCTAATCAGCTTCTTACTCCACCTACATCACCACCACATGTCCCACAAACAATGCAACCCCTGTTTGAGGCTATTGATAAAACTCAGGACAACCCCAGTTCCTCTCAATCACCTATCACTGAGAGTATGCCACTACCAGTGACTGGGACTGAGGAAAATCAATCAGCCATCCCACAAACAGATGAGGAGGTTATACTCCCAGAAGTACATGTTACTTCTGATGAGGTTTCAAGAGAAGCAGCCACTACTGCTGTTGAGACCATTGTCTCACAGCAGGACAGTGGTTACATTGTTAAGACTTCCTTGAAGGCAACAACTGCTGAAGACACAATTGTGTCTCCAAAAACAGTTGGAAGTCCCCAGAACCAAGACCAAGGGGCAGCAGGTTCTTATTCTATGGACTCACCTCCTAGGACTGAACCAGCTAAAACTACCCCTGGTAGGGACTCAGCTGATCCTATTAATTTGGGTGATGAGTCAAAACTACAAGAATTGACGGTTAAAGTTCAAAACCTTGAATCCTCTGTTGCTGACATCAAATCTGATGTCAAGTCAATATTGGAAACACTGAATAACTTTACAAAGAGTCAACCATCAACTGCTGATGTTGCTAATGAGCTATGGAAATCTGTTTCCCCCATCATCATAGCTCATCGAAAATTAGCAGATCAGACACAGGAAACCTACATGACTTTGATCAGAAACATGGTTGATGCCAGATTCAATGATACAAAGGCTGATATCAAGGTGATCAAAGACCACTTGCTGAAGACCACTGGCTCTGCCCCTACCACAATTCTCAGAGATGAAGATGATGATGAATTCACTGCTGATGATGCCAAAAAGGGGGAGAGTGGCAGAGATAGGCTACCAAAACTAAAAACACAAAAAGGGAAGAAGCCAACTGCTGACAAACCAGGGTCACCCAAATCAGCTCCACAAACACAACAACCAAATGTTCAGTTCCCTGTCTCTGAACCAGCTCCAGCATCAAAGACAAAAGAAGTTGACACTTCAGCTAATGAAAGAGCTGAAAAGGCTGCTGAAGACAAAATGAAAAGGGCTGACACATTGGAGGTAAAGGCAGAGAGGTTGGTACAACTGAAAAAGGAACAGCAACAGGAAGTGGAAGATGTGAGCACTTCAAAGAGAAGGAAAATGCCAGCCAAACACAGTAGAAAACCACCTTCCAAATTAACTGCTGAAACTCCTGTTGTACAAACACCTGTTACCACAACCACTGCTCCACAAACCACTGCCACCACAACCTCTGTTACCCAAACCACTGCACCTAAAACAACTGAAACTAAAACCATTGCTAAAACATCTGCACAACCCAAACCAGTAACCAAACCAGTCACTAAACCAACCACAACTCAACCAACTCCCAAACCTACTCCAACACACACCACTACCAAACCCACTTCAACACAACCTAAAACCCAAACAACTGCTGGTTCCACAAAAGGACCAACAGATGTTTCTCAATCCACTGCTACATCCTCATCCTCACCCAAAATCTTGTATAGCAGAAAAAGGAAATCCACCTTTGTTATACAAGATGAAAACATCCATAACACACCACCTAACACCCCAATCTCATCCACACCAGTCAATGCCATTCCACTCTCATCTTACTCACCACACACTGACCAATTCAGATCACACAGACCACCATCAACCATCACCCCATTGGCTGAGAAGTATCCCCTTGAGTTAGATTTAATCAAGGGGGAACTTCAATCCTTCTATAATACTGATCGGCCATCAGAAAGATCCTTCCCATCTCTTAAAGGCTTCCCTGTTCCACCCAATCTAGACACATATCTCAAATACAAGGGTGAACAGGCTGATGCTGTCATCAAAGAGAAGTGCAAAGGGAAGGATGACAGGACTGCTCAGGGCATCCATTCAGCAGAGCTTAGCAAACTCAGAAGGATTGAAGACTATGCTAAGACCCTGAGCAACTCCATGTCAACCATGCCTCTCAGCAGACACTTGGAGATGGAAGTAAGGGATTCACTGCTGGAACAGATCTTGGCATCCAAGCCTTATAAAGCAACAAAGAATCAATTTACAGGCTGGACCACACATGCTCTAAGAGAAGAACTAATCAGAATAGAGAACATGGCCAAGAATCCTCCTGCTAAGGTCTCTGCTCCTGATTTCAAAAAGGGGAGAGATGAAGCTAGAGCCTTGAAATTCAGAAGAATGAGACAAGAGCTTGTAGCAGCTAAGTATGGAGAGATGAAATCTGTTGCCAGATGGTCAGAAATCAGGCTAATTGAGACATATAAAAAGCTTGAACAAGAAAGAAAGACCAATCCTGATCTTCCAAGAAAACCAGTGTATGATGATGCTCCCAAGAAACCCTCTCAGGCCTTTACATTAGATAGCTTGCTTGCAACCTCTGATCTTTCTATTGCTGCTCAAAGGCAATACAAGAAGCAGAAGGAAATGTCTGAAGAAGACACAAGGAAGTTCAATGAAACTTATGTAAAAGAGGGTCTCTTAAACCAACTTAGATTCTTCTCTGATCCTGTCACAGAGGAGTTCAGAGAACTCATTGGCAGGCCTTCATCTCCCAACTCATCCAAAATAAAGATGCATCCCAGTCACTCCTCTGATTCTAAAATTCTAAAATGGAAGTCTGATAAAGAGACCCATGAATTGACATTGCTCAGATCAGATGGTAGTATTCAGAAGTTGAGCATGGATGAGGCACCTGGCCTAAGTGCTGAAGATCTCCAGACACTTCTAAATTTGACACTGGATAGAGATGTTGAAGACCTCTTCTCTCTGCACTTTGAATTGCAACTAAAAGGGCAAATTAGAGAAAGTCTGATGAGGAATAAAGATCAAGAATAAAGCAAAGTTTTGGCATCATCTGTTCTAGGGGGAGATTGTTGGGTCTGCTGACCTGGAGAAGAACAGATGATTGAAAGCCAAAATATACTAAGTGTTGATCAAGAATAAATAACAGAGTTTACAAGAAAGCTTCCTCCAAAGAACTGCTGATTCCCAAACTGCTGATGCTCAAACAGCTGATACAAGACAACTGCTGCTGATGAAAGGTCTGTTGGATAAAGTCTGAAGAGCAAAAGTCTGATAAAGAACAAGTGCTGATCAAAGATCTGAAGAACAAAGGTCTGTTGAACCAACAGCACTTTGGTTCAACAGATAATAAGAAGACATCAGAGTTTTTAGCTTAACAGAGTTTTCCTTCAGTAGTTTTAATGTAACAGTAGTTTATTGTTTAACAGATGTTGTAGTTTGTTAGTCAGTTAGGGGTCGCTTTCTAGGTGACGTCAGCTAAGTGATCATCAGAGGTTTGTACTTGTCTATAAATAGAACAGTACTTGTACTGTTCTATTTGTCACTCGTCATTCTCTCTAGACAAACAAACTCTGAGTGATCAGGCTGAGGGGGAGTTATAATTGTACCTTTGTAATCTTTCAACTTTAATGAAAGCATTCGATTGATAACAATTATTCTCTATGTTTTGATTATTCTTTATTCCGCTGCACTTTCCATTTATACTTCATTCATATTTCATAATTAATCAAAACAATCTAAAACTCAGATCCTAACAAGGAATGATAAGACCTTCAATAACAACCACATTTCATTCACTAGTAGGGCGGATATTATCAAAGAAAATTTGTTTCTTGTGTTAAGAAGAGATCGAAATTTTGTAATATTAATTGGTCTAATTGGTGTGATTTCAATGTTCATGATGTAATTGTGTAAATGTCAGGTTCCAATTTCTTGTTGCCCGGTTTCTATATTTATATAAAAGTTTCACCATTCAAAAAACAAGAAAGATAAGGTATATATAACTTTTGGCGTGCTAAGAGTGCGTGAAACTGCAATAATAATGCTACTAAAATAGAGTAACAATAATTGCGCTATTTGTAAATTGCGTAATTATTATTACTTTAGTTCACTTTTATTACTGAAATGCCACTGTATGTTTTTTTTCTTCACTTCCTACACTTTATACCACTTATTTGTTTTTATCTTTAACACTACACATATAACTACGAATAAGTGTTTTTTTTTTCTTTGTTTTACTTGATACAACGTAGTGACTACAATTAGTAAAACGTATTTCAATTGATAAAATAATCAATGAGCTTAATCTTGATTGTGGTTCTTAAGTATTGTTTTGTCTATAATAATTTATAAAACTTTTTGACGAAAGCAATTGTTGACGGAATGGTTAAAATGTCACCACCATGTATATGCAACAGAATTTCTTATATGCAATTAGTATATTTATAAAAGTGTTACATTTAAATGTATACTAACTTAAAAAAACATTTAGACTATCAATATACAAAATTTCTAAATTCTGTAAACGAAATTCAGACCTTAATTTAATTTTCTAATGTTAGCATCGATTATTTTGATTTTTCATACTAAATGGAAATTGTTGCTACAACAAATATCTGTCTAACGATAGTCCTGAGTCACGAGAGAGGTTCAGGGGTTCAAGGGTTTCAGTCCGCCTAACGCAGGTCGTGGTGTCCTTCTACGTTGTAAACGTAGAAGGAGGTTCAAGGCTTGTATTATTTATTGTATGTGCTTTTAGATTCTGATCTGAGATGAACTCAAGATCAGAAGTAGAGATTCTTGGAACTCGAGTGAAGGAGATTGTTCCCCACACGTGAGAGACCAAGAGAATATTAAGAGTGAAGTGAGAGTGATTAGATTTGGTGTGTCTAGAGCTGATTCTCAGCTTCTCATTTATAGAGAAAAGGATCTTCTCTAAGAGGAAAGCATAATACCTTGATCCTGTCTACAACTAAAGGACATGCCACAAAAAGCAAGAGGATGCTATGGACCTGCGGTTTATAAGCTGATGTTACTCCATCAGTTTTGTTTGTTTAGCTCGATGAAAGGGACGACGTGACAAGTCATCTTTTTGACTTGTGACACCACCGGCTGTGGAACCTTTGTAAGCTCCAACCTTTCAAGCGTTTGTTCGATAATATTATTTATTCGTTTTTGCTTTAAGCTACCCACGTCATCAGCCCCCCAAGTCAGAAGGTTTGACGAGTCATCTTGAAAGCTTCTGACTGTTTTTTGTTGTTTGTTCCTTGCTTGAAGGGTTCGAGGGTTCGCTGTGATTTGGGCGGTTAATATTCAGTGTTTTAATTTTGATTGGACCCTGATGTGACATGTGGCAGTCTGTTCAGGGCTTTATTATTGCATGTCATTATGACAGTTATATTTTTAAATATTATAACCGTTCCTTTTTTCTTTTTAACCCCTCTTCATTTCAATTTTTACTTAACTTTTCTCACTTTTTCACTTTCTTCTTCACAACCGTCTCTTCCATCATTAGGGTTTCGTGATTTTTCAATCATCAGGTTAGTTTCTTTTCTTCTTGTGTAGTGTACTGATCATCCTTTTTAGGCACAATGGGCGCTAAGAAGGACATGGCCGTTACGTTTTCAACCCTTTCTCAGAAAGAGGTTGAATCGTTCTGTTCCGAGTGGGAAATAGACCTGTCTTTTAATCCTGTTGCTCCAGCCAAGCGACTTGCTGTTTCTGATTGTCCGTCTGGTTCTATTGCTTTATATTGTCGTCACTTTGAGTTTGCAAATCTTCGTCATCCCTTCTCTATTTTTCTCTTGAATGTACTTGAATATTATAGGGTGTCTCTTGGTCAAATCCATCCACATGGCATTGGCCGTGTGTTGCATTTTGAATGTCTATGCAGAGCCCTAGGTTATGATCCCACTTTGCTGATGTTTAGGCGATTCTTTCGCCTTGCCAAGAATGGTGACTGGTTCACCTTCGAGGGATCATCAGCGGAGACAAACCTCCTTTCTTCTCATGTCACTACTGTTGGTCAATGGAAGACTAAGTTCTTCTGGGTTTCTGATTCAATTTTTCCTTTTAAGCCTATTTGGAGGTCTCCTGAGGCTGTTTTAAATGAGGCAGAACCTTCAGAATCTGAACTTGATCACAACTTTTTAACTGCTCTTAGAGCCTGTCCTTCAAGGCTTCGTCCTTTTGCTGAGCCATTCTTAGTGTTATCTGGTGTTAGCACTCGCTGGGACAAGCCTGGTAGAGATCCCGTTATAATGAAGGGTGATCGGGGTATGAGTTTTTGTTTGTGATTGGTTTCATTGTTTCTTTTTGCTTAGTCCTTATACTTTGTGTATTTTGCAGTCATGTCGGCTCTGGATTTTATTAAAGCTGATGATGCTTCAGGCGTTGTGTTTGCTGATGCCGAAGCGGCGGATGGTGAAGATGCTTTAACCAAGTACGAGAAGGGCAGATATGATGGGACCAACTATGTTGCCGTTCCCAATGTCAAAGGTTTTGCTAAGGCTAGTTCCTCGAAGGCTTCAACAAGGAGGTCCAGCAGACGACTGTTAAAGGCTGCTAAGTCTGCTGACCCTTCTGAAGCAGTAACTGTTAGCGATGACATTGAGGATTCTGATGATGGGAAGGATCAGACGGTGGATTATACTCTTGTGGATGTGGTTGTGAAGAAAAGTAAGGGTAAAAAGGTTAAGGTTGTGAAGGAAGCAGTTGTGTCTGGTAGTTTTGATGAAGAGGGTGTGTATGTGCCTGGGTGGAATGTGAAGGCAACCGACAGTTTCAAGTCCTCTGCTGTGTGTGAGGAAGTTTTGGCACACTTTGCTACTCCGGGTGCCAAGGCTTGCCTCGAGGGCTTAGATGATGATGCTCTTCTAGCAAAGATGATGGTGGGAACCTGTAATCTGGCAGCCATGCTACCAGAAGGAATCAGCAGGTTTAGGAAAGTCATGGGTGAGTATAGTGAATTTTCTAAGAAGAAGAAGGAAATGAAGCAGTCCATAGCTGACATGAAGAGGGATGCTAAGGAGTATGCTCAAAAGGAGGTCACTTTGATTGCCCTTATTGATGAGCTAAAGAAGGGGCATGAGGCTGAGATGGCAAGGCATGAAGCTGCCAGGTTGAAGGTGGAAGCAGATCAACTAGCTTTGGAGGCAGAAAAGAAAGCTTTTGAGAGTGAGAAAAGAACTAGAAGTCTCTCTTGCTGCTGCTCAGGGTGACAACAAGTGGCTGATTGAAGAGGGTTTTCAACAAGTTGTTACTTATCTCCTTCATTCAGCGGAATTCAATTCAGCCCTTGGAGAAGTGTATACCAAGCTATTGACCCATGGTAAGCATGCAGGTTTCGTTGCAGGGTTCAAAGCTTGTGAGTCTGGTCAAGCCTTGGAAGAATCTTCTCTTTATCAACCCAACTCCTTGGATGTTTTCAAGGAGACTGTGCTCAAGATGGAACACTCCAGTTATCCTTATGTGGCTCAAGTCTCTTCCCTTTATGGGAAACCTTTAAAGGAGCTGAAGGAGTTAAAGCCTGCTGGTTTGAATGAAGCTGTATCTGCTAAAGTGCTTCAGGCTGTTTCCAAGAAGAGGGCACACTCGGGTGATAGTGAAGAGACCTTGGATATGACTGATACACTTTCTAAGGATGCTAGTGTTGAAGCCTCTGAAGCTGGTTTGGTGGAGAAACTGCCCAAGAAGGGAAAGAAAGCAAAGAAAGCCAAAGTGGTCAAGGCTAGGAATGAGGATGAAGCCTCCAAGCCTTCAGGGTCTGGTAATGACGCCTGAACCCTTTATTCGTAGCTTTCTTAGCATCTATGGTTTGTAAAACAATTAACTATGTGGTCGTGTCTTAAATACTTTTATCTTTTGCTTGAACCTGTGATGGTTCGTTAGTGGTTGTGGGCTGAAGCCCTTTGAACAATTTATGATGTTGCTTGGCTTTTGTATAAAGCCTGTTAATGTTAGGTCTTCATGGTTGTTTGTTTAAGTTTTATGGCTGTTCGTTCTTGTTTTGTTTTTTGTTGTGTGTTTGTCTTTGTTATTGTTTGGGAATGTTTAGCCGGTAGCACCTTCGAAGGTTGAATGCTGCAGTCATTCATCCTTAAGGTAGTCTAGAGAAACATGTCACCAGCTATCCTATCTACACTTATATAAGTGTCTGTTATTTTCGTAAGTTTGTTTTTTAAACTTAAGGAACGATTGGTGTAGGTTGTTCAAGCCTGTCGATGAGACTTATAAAACTATTTTTGTTTATCTCATGGAGTCGAATTGATTTAGGAACTCACCCCTTATATAGGTCCGTTCAACCCTCGAACCTATTGAGCGAAATGTCCTGGGAGCTCATCCCCTTACATGGCCCTTGCCATGGAGTTTCTTGCAAGGTTCTCAACCTGATTATAGGACAGAAAGACAATATTTCCAAAAGAGGATTCATAGATCCTTTCATTCATTAAACGATAGCATTACATAAGTTTTTTGAAAAGAACAACTTGTCTTGCAACTTAAACAAAGAACCTTTTAAGGTTCTTACCATTCCAGTGTCGAGGGAGCTTCTTGCCTTCCATGTTGGCAAGCTTGTAAGACCCTCCTTTGTGAGACTCAAGGATGCTGTATGGGCCTTCCCATTTTGGTCCTAGCTTTCCTTGATTTTCTTTCTTGCTTGCATCGTTGTTTCTGAGAACCAGGTCTCCTGGCTTGAAGCGTTCATGCTTGACCTTGGCATTGTAGTAAGACTCCATCTTTTGCTTGTACTTGGCTTCTCTTATTGCTGCCAAGTCTCTTGCTTCTTCCAGTAGGTCAAGATTGAGTGATGTTTCATGCTCGTTAGCCTGGATGTCGACATGAAGGGTTCTGGGTGTGGTGACCCCGATCTCAGCAGGTATGACTGCTTCAGATCCGAAGGTAAGGCTGTAGGGTGTCTTCTTGTTACTTGTCTTTTCAGTGGTTCGGATTGCCCAAAGAACACTTGGCAGTTCTTCCAACCAATTTCCCCCTTGACGACCCAACCTGGCCTTGATCCCTTCAACCACACTCCTATTCATCCTTTCAACCTGCCCGTTGGATTGAGGGTATGCTACAGAGCTGAAGACTTGTGTAATTCGATGCTCTTTACACCAAGCACTGAACGGCTTTTCTGCGAACTGTTTGCCATTGTCTGTAACTAACACCCCGGGCAAGCCGTATCGACAAATGATACTTTCCCATACAAAATCAATTATCTTCTTTCCGGATATCTTTCCCAACGGTTTCACTTCTGGCCATTTCGTGAAGTAATCAACAGCGACCAACAAGAATTTGACCCCCCCCCTTTGGCAGGTGGGAAGGGTCCAACGATATCCATTCCCCATTTGTGGAATGGCCATGCTGAAGTGATTGGAACCAAATCATGCTTGGGACTCTTTGGGACTGGTGCATGGATTTGGCAGGCTTCGCATTTTTTCAACTGTTCCGATGCATCACGATGCATTGTAGGCCAGAAGTAACCAAGGTTCATAAGTTTTGCCACCACTGATCTTGGACCACAATGAGCCCCACATATTCCTTCATGAACCTCTTTGATCAAGTACCTGCTTTGCTCAGGACCAACACATCGGAGCAATGGAGCCAAGTACCCCTTTTTGTAGAGTATGCCATCTTGAATTGTGTATTGCTTAGACTTGATCCGAATTCTTTCAGCTTCGACAGGATCTTGGGGTAGTTCACCTCTTTGCAGGAATCTTTCAAAGGGAGTCGTCCAATTTGGTTCGCTTTCAGTTATGACATCTTGAACCTCGATTTCAGATATTGAAGGGTGCTTGATCACTTCAACCAATACCTTCTTAGTAAGGTGAGCGAAGTTTAACGAAGCAAGCTTGCTAAGAGCATCAGCTTTCTTGTTATGAGACCTTGGGACCTGTTTGATCTTGCAACACTGGAAGGTGTTCATGATTTCTTTAGCCTTCTCTCTATACTTTTTCATGTTAGGTTCTTTAGCAATGTAGCTATCATTCACCTGACTGGAGACCAGTAATGAATCGGTGAACACTTGAAGCTTGTGAACCATCATCTTTTTTGCAAGCTTGAGTCCTGCTATCAAGGCTTCATATTCTGCTTCGTTATTTGTTGTCTGAAATTCCAAACGAAGGGCATATGTGAATTCTAACCCTTCAGGGTTGATCAATACAAGGCCAGCCCCTGACCCTTCAACACTGGAAGCTCCATCTGTGTAAAGTTTCCAGGCTTCAGGGTCGATAGGTTCGTCTATGGTGATATTGACTTCGGTCGTTTCCACCTTTGGAATTTCAGCAATGAAGTCAGCAAGTACTTGTGCTTTGATTGCTTTTCTTGGGACGTAGGTGATTGTGTGTCCACCTAGTTCAACAGCCCATTTGGCTAGTCGTCCCGAAGTTTCAGGTCTTTCAAGCACATTTTTGATTGGTTGGTCAGTGACTACTTGTATGGGATGTGCTTGAAAGTACCTTCGAAGTCTTCTGGCTGTTTGCACTAAGGCTAAAGCCAATTTTTCCAAAGGAGGGTACTTGACCTCTGCTAACTTTAATGTTTTACTGAAGAAATAAACGGGTACCTGAGCTTTGTCTCTTTCTATGGTGAGAACAGCGCTGAAGGCTTCATCAGTAACTGAAAGATAGACAGAGATCGTTTCCCCTGCTTCAGGTGTTGCAATGGTGGGAAGGGAAGCCAGATGATGTTTCATGTTGTTGAAGGCTTCCTCTGCTTCTTCCGTCCACCTGAAGTCTTTCTGTAGGAGGATGATTTTACACGAAAACAGGATTATATGATCATACAAGTTACAAAACCAGGTGCGGAAACCCTAGCTTTGAACAAACTGATATAAACTCAAATCAAAACACAATCAAAGTCATTTTCAAACGTTTTCATAGATTAACTTGATTATAAAGTTGATTACAATGTCAATACAGTTAATCTAACTCAAACACAGACTCTCTCAAACTATCCTGGAACAACACCTCAAAACACACACCACTAATGACTCTCTTAACATTACAAAAACACAAATTCTATTTATAAGCACTGCACATTCGCCCCTTTCACTTGGTCGAATGTAAGTCTTTTCCACATTCGCCCATATTGATGGTCGAATGTATTCTTCTGTGTAGTTCCATTCCAAGTTCGTCCACTATACTTCTACCTTCGCCCAATTCTTCTTACATTCGCCCAGATCAGCATCCTAACACATGTTAATATCCAATCACTAGTCGCAAAACGCATCTACAAACTCCCCCTCGACTATTGATTGGATCGTTTTCTGTCCTCGTCCATGGCTTTGTTCAGCAACTTGATTCTGAGCTGTTTCTTTTGCTCTTTAGTCATTTCAGGCTCTAATCTTCTCTTCACCGGTTTTGACACGTTTGCCATCTTCACCATCTTGCCAAGTATTCCATCCAAATTACTACCCGCATTTATATCATATGCAAAGCACACACCAACCACTTGAGTATATTTCTTTGCTTGATCAGCGTCGTTCGGCTCATGATGAATCGGATTGTAAAAGAGCATGATGATGTCTTCAAAAGTGCAGTTAATCAACCACATAGGATCAAATACATGAACATGCTTGTATTTATCCTTCCCGTCTCTCAACACTATCACCGCCTCTGCTTTTCTCCAATCATAATACCAGAAGATAAAATCAGCACTGAAATGTTGTGGCATGGGCATTAAAGATATTTTTCTCATCACTTCAGGTGCCTTATATATCAAAGTAACCCGCTTCAGCTTGGTTCTAGGATCAATATCCCTATGCACTTTCCTTCTGGGATATTGTGGCTTGAATCTATTCCACTTCGTCCTACTTTCCCAAACCAGCTTGTCTGCGCACCAACCGACATGTGTATTATTCACTGAAGCACCCGACATTGGGAATCTGCATAAATCTCTGACCACCCAGTACGGTAGAGTTAGCAAATCAATGAATCTGTAAAAATACAAGATCCCTGATTCCCATTTGGCAGCTAGACACTTCAGCCTGCCTAAATATGTCCACCCGAGAGCTCTGCCTCTGAACTTAGCATTGTGAAATCTATAAAAGTTTCCTTGAGCTTCAGGCTTCGGTCGGTTCTCATCCATTTCTCTTAACTTCTTCAAATAACTCTTCAATTCATCAGATTTATTTGAAGATTCTGGCATATCAGTTCCAAATACTTTCTCTACAAACTCTGCACTTCTCTGTTTGGCCTTCTTCGCAGAAGTGTTTGGAATTTCAGTAAAGTCAGGAAATACCACATCTTCATCAGTTTGTCTGAAGTATTGTGGGTATTCCTCATGCGTTATATCTTCAATTTCCACTTCTTCAAATTCAGGGGTATTCTTATCATCTGAGTGATTTCCAATATCCTTTTCAGGAATATGTGGAATCGACTCATCTACAATAAACTCCTCAAAGTATATGCAGGTACTTCCCCTTCTTCTAGATCAGGATCGTTATATTCCAATTCATATCTCATATCATCAGTTTGGAATATTTCAGCAAAACGACCTGTGAACTCAATGGTCCATTCTCTTCTTTCTAATATGTCTTTGTAAACTTGTTTAGCATCATCGGTCAAGGACCTCACCTTCTCATTCCAGAATATACTTTCATCTGAATCAACGTTCTCACCTTTCTTCTTTGAACTTGATTCTCCAGTATCTTTCTTTTTCTTTGAAGGTGGTCTCTTCTCAAATGTAAACTTCGATGTATCATCTCCTCCATTATTATCATCATCACTGCTACTATCATCTTCTTTTTGACTTCCCGAACCCTCTGCATCATCATCATCATTATTATCATCCTCATCATCACTCTTTTCCGATTCTTCATCATCCTCATCATCATCTTTCTCTTTATCAGATTCAGATGGTTCAAAATCAACCTGTTCTACTTCTTTTTCTTTATCTTCTTCACCCTCTTTCAACTTGGGTGCAACATTGTACAGGTTATCTATCAACTCACTCAGGCGTTTATTCTCAGCCTTCAATTCTTTATTGTCTTCTTTAATCAACTTAAACCTGTTCTTGTTTCTTGAACATTTTTCTTCAAGCTTTTTGTTCTTTGCTTCTAGCTTCTTAACTTTCTCGTCAATCTCATCTTGATTTGACTTTGAAGCTACAACAATCTGAAGCATCTTTTCTTCATTTTGCTTGAACTTGGCTATTTCTGCTTGCTGAGCCACAATCATTTTCATCATGTCATCCATCCTCTTATTCACCTGCTTCATAACATCATCATCCACAGTGACTTTCTTTGACTTGGATTTTGATCTGGATGGCTCAACTTCAGCTTCTTTCTCTTTCTGAGGCTTTCTAAACATGTCAAGTACATTATCCAGGGCTACATTGAACTCATCCACTGGTAATGTTTCTGCCTCTTTAGTCTTCTTTTGTTTCTTTGTGACTGGTGAAGATTGCTTTGATGACGTACCAGCATCGGGTACTCTTTTACCTCTCAAGAGTTGGTTTAACTCTTTCTCTCTTAGCTGCTTTGTACTTGTCTTCTTAGCCATGGTTTTGTGCTTAGGCTTGGGCAAGTTAACAACTACAGTTTCTCCTTCATTCAACTCGTCCATATTCACACCTAAAACTTCATCTTCAGCACTAACAGACTTCTTGCTCTTCTCAGCTTCTGCAATGGATCTGTTTAATGATTCAGACTCACCAACCATAGTGGCCTTACGTTTGGTGGCCCGGAGATTTTCAGCATCCGAATCCCACTGTTCCTCCTCCTCTGTTTCTTCTGAATCCACAGACTCTTCATCCACCAAACCAGTACCTTTCTTTGCAGTTGATTTCTTTCTAACAACTTGTTTGCTTTGAGCTTCCCTGATCTGTCTTTCCTTTGCCCTTCCCTTTGGCTCCAGGATTGACTACTTGCCTCTTCCTCTTAGTATTAGCATCAGCATATACCAAGGGATCATCGTTATCAGAATCACTATTAGGATGCCTAGCTGTATTCTTTCCTGGATCAGTGTAATCCTCTCTAGCTAAGGCTCCAAACAACCTTCTGTACGGTGGCCTTTCATTGTCTGGCACACCCTTATATCCCTTCATTCTCACCAAAGTACGAATGTTCATGTGATCCTGAGCAAGTATCTGGGTTGGATCTTTCTTCAAATCAGGATACTTGTGATCAAAGATCATCATCAGGAATCTAGGGTATAACATGAAATATTTCTTCTTTAACCCTTTCAGCATCTCCAACATGTGGTCCAAGATCATTCCAGCAACATTAAATGGTTTGTTGAGAGTCAACGCAACCATTAACGAGCTCAAACTCTTTCTCATTACGTCATATCCTCCACTAACACATCCAAACACATGAATAATGACGTGAGCAAAATACTTAAACTGCACGCTCAGTTTCCCTTTGTACATTGAACCATCAGTGATAGGTCCTTTGTATTTCATCCTGAGGAAACAAGCTTTCTGCTCAGTCCACGAAAGTTCTCTTGGATCTTCACTTACTTCAAACTTAATCTGGAGTGCTTCTCTAATATCAGACTCTGTAATGAACGTCTCCATATCTTGAATCTTGCTTCTTATAATAGTCTGATTATCCAGAAAATCATACTTTGCGTTGTTGTAGAAGTCTTCAACTATATCCTTGTAGATAATAGTCGGAGTAGCCAAAGCATACACTACTCTGCTTCTCTTCAGGAACTTGATTATATCAGTAAACTCCACGTTCTTCTCTACGTCTCCCAGATAAGCACAACAATTATGATTCTTCTCGAACGGCCATTTGCTTTTGTTCGATGATTCACCTTCTTGAACAGGTTCTGGGACAGGATCTGTAACAATAGTTTCAACTGGAATCTCCACATTCTCTTGATCTTCAGCCATCTGTATTGCAAAATAAAAAACAAACGTCAAAACACAAAATCGACAAAATTTTAAAAAATTTCAGGATTTTAGAAATCCACATTCGCCCGTTTTGTTAAGGTCGAATGTGTGATTTTCTGGTCGAATGTACAATATTCTGGTCGAATGTGAAATAATATTGACTAATAATATACATTCGCCCATTTTGAAGTTCATTCGTCCAAACATTTCCACCTTCGCCCAATCGACGACCCGAAGGTGAAAGTGTTCTTCCCCAAAGTTTAAAAATTTTGCAAACATGTTTTTAACCCTTTGTTTTGATTCAGTCATAGTCTAATATGGCCGATAAACACTCGTGACTAACCAATTGTCCCTAAAATTCAATCTATATCAGTTTTTATTAAGAATTAGGGTTATTTGTGTTTCAATCGATCAATCAAACCTCAAACAATGTTAATAACCTAATTCTTTCACACCTCTCCCCCTAAAACTGATATGGAATGAATGTATATCAAAATTAAACATTAACAATCACTCGAAGTCCCTAAAATATAAAACCCTAAGTCCGGGTACAAAACGAATGATTCTAAACTCGTTCCTTCGTCATTACCTGTAAAATTGGTATTAAAATGATCAGGATGTATCAGGGAATCAAACGCACAGGTGAGAAAAACTAAAGCAACAAGGTTTTGTACTTAGTAAAAATTTTGAAAAATTTCGAATGATGGGTCAAAGCTGCTATTGGCTTTATATAGGCAGCTACATTCGCCCGTTGGAGGTGGACGAATGTGAGAGAATCCCACATTCGCCCCAAATGAATGGCACGAATGTAAAATTTGTTCACCCGAACGTGGATTTTGAATTAAAACCCACATTCGTCCGTTTGCAACAGCCCGAAGGTAGAGAATTTTCCACATTCGACCCATTTAAGGGGCGAATGTGAAATGGAAAATTCTGAAAATTTTGCCAAATCACGAATTCGAATCCCGTTCATCATTTTTCAATCTGTTAAGCTTCCAAAACACATATTTTCACATTTTAGAATAATACAAACCCCAGATGGTGTTGTCAAATCTCAGAAATTGACCATCAAGCATCCCCGGTTATCAAAAATAAAGCAGAAATGCAAAAATTTTGGATTTTTCTGAAATTATATCAAAACACACCTAAAATCTTTTTGGATTTTGTATCTTTTTGACAATAAAAGTAAATTGCAACAAAATAAAATGCCTCAAAGTAAATGAAAGCAGTAAACATTTTGAGATGTCCGGTAAGAGGATCATATCAGTTTTCTGAGAAATCTGATGACAGCGTTGATCTTTTTGTTTAATATTATCATTAGAAACAGTATGTGACACGGCAATTGCTGATATTGTGGTCCACGTAAGCTCACATGCAGACAATTACGCAATGCTTTAAAATGATACGAGTTAGGTGTATTAGACTAACACGATGTGGTGCCCACACACACGACATACTCCCGTATCAAGTAATTGCACAAAGCTTCGTCGTAACGCGTGATTATGCCAGAGTTATCCGTAAAAGTTACAAAGTATATAGCACAGAGGTGTACAGGTCAGCAATTGAATGCAGCAGAGTAACATGTGCGTATACACTAGGTTGAGGCTGATATTAATCACTGATTTTCATCAGATAATCAATACGATGTAATAATGATCTTTGATCAATTAAAACATAAAGTTCTTCAATTCGGTAACTTCCGGTTTTGGCAATTAAGCTCTTTTTAGCAAATATTCTGATAAAACTAGGTCCGTAAATCAATACGACAAAAGTTTATCAGAATATCCCGGATAACCATAACATAACGACCCGAAACCTCAGATTTTGGCAATCCTATCAAACGAAATTACGGTACTAAGACCATATGCCCATGAGGTGTTCAGCCACGAACGCGTAGTTCGTTATGTTTGTATCACTAATGCACGCAATATTTAGTCTACGAAGCCTATCAGCATATCACACGAAGTCAACATACGCCTCATTATACTATACAATTCTTTAGCCTGTGTCAGATCCCCACTGATGTACTATCATTTCCTCTTTTTACCAGGAAATCATTTTTGATTTTCTAATTTTTAGGTCTTTTTGAATTTTATAATGTTTTTGGTTTTTCTGATAAAATGGCTCCCCCTAAAATAAAGAACATATTTTTTGGTTGATTTTCAGAAATGTTAAAAACCCAAAAAAAATTTGAAAGAAACAATCCACTCGAAAGCATCAACTTCTTTGAGGATTAAACAATCCCCTCGAAAGCATCAACTTCTTTGAGGATTACGATAGTAAAGAGAAATTCCCAATTAGCAAAGAGAAATTCCCAATTAGCAAAATATAAAAACTAAAAACTTAAAAAGCGATAAACCGAGGTGCCGATTAGTCCTGTTTTTCCTTTATATTGTTTACTTTTAAAAGATATTCAAAGCGGGATCTGTCAAAAGCTTTTGTAAACAAATCTGCACGTTGGTAGTCAGTATGGATTTTGATCATATCTATCAATTCTTTAGCGTAACAATCACGGATAAAATGATATTTGATCCGGATATGGTTAGCTTTAGAATGATTTTTAGTATTTTTAGTTAATGCGATGGCGGCTTCGTTGTCACAGTATATAGGGGTTTTAAGAAACTGCAAACCGTAATCCACCATCTGCTGTTGGATCCAGAGCACTTGCGAACAGCAACTCGAGGCTGCAATGTACTCGGCTTCACAGGTAGATAGCGCCACGGAAGTCTGCTTCTTGCATTGCCAGGTGACTAACCTGCTCCCTAAAAACTGGCAACCAGCTGTAGTAGATTTGCTATCTTTGTCACAGCCGCCCCAATCTGCATCACTAAAAGATATGAAATCAAAATTATCATCATTAGGGTACCAAAGTCCTTTGGAAGGACAACCCTTCAGATATCTAAGGATACGCTTGACCGCCGTCAGATGACTTTGTTTCGGCTTCGATTGATAGCGAGCACAGAGACACGTTGCGTACATAATATCTGGTCGAGACGCCGTCAAATACATCAGAGATCCGATGATTGCTCTGTATGTAAATGGGTCAGTCAGCTCCCCCTTAGCGTCCACTCCAATCCCATGATTGGGTTGAATCGGGGTATCCATCGGCTTTGAGTCCTCCATCTGCAACCGGCTCAAGATGTCGGAGACATATTTCGTCTGGTGAATGAAAATCCCGTCGGGTCTTTGGTCCACCTGTAAGCCTAGGAAAAACTGCATCTCCCCCATTGCGCTCATCTCGAACTTTTCCTGCATGACAGTTTCGAACTCCCTGCATAAAAGCTCGTTAGTTGAACCAAATATTATATCATCAACGTAAATCTGTACTAGAAGCAAGTCATCCCCAGTCTTCTTCGTGAAGAGGGTACAATCGACGAGTCCGCGCTTAAATCCTTTGGTGATGAGGTATGTACTTAGCTCCTCGTACCACTGTCTCGGAGCCTGGTGCAAGCCATATAAAGCTTTGTTCAGCACGTAGACCTTATCCCGGTGGATTGGGTCCTCAAAGCCTGGTGGCTGCCCGACAAAAACCTCTTCCTTGACTTTCCCGTACAGAAATGCGCTTTTAACATCCATTTGATAAACTTTGAATTTCTTGTATGAAGCAAACGCAAGGAACATCCGAATAGCTTCAATTCTTGCTACCGGTGCATAGATTTCGTTATAATCAATCCCTTCGATTTGATGGAAACCCTGCACGACCAATCTGGCTTTGTTACGAACAATAACCCCACGATCATCCTTCTTGCACTTAAACACCCATTTAGTGCCTATTTTCTTCCTGTCTGGCGGCAAATCTGTGAGCGTCCACACTCCCAATTTCTGGAATTGTAATAACTCCTCCTGCATAGCTTCCACCCAGGCATCATCCTTCAAAGCGTCCTTGTATGTCCTTGGCTCTACCTGCGACACATAACACGCAAACGACCAATCATTTTGACTACCAGATTGTTGAATTTTGGCATATAAAGCTAAAGCACCAAAACTCTCTGGCGAGTTAACACTTTTCAGCTGCCCTCTGGTCATAACGCTGCTTCCAGGATCACCGATAACTTGCTCCAGCGGGTGAATACGATAAATCCGAGATTCCGGATAATCAGGTACTTGCACTCCCGACTGAACAGTCAAGTTCTCTACAGCATCCAGATCATGACCCGTATTTGATGATGAAGCAACATCTGGAGTTGGAGTTGGGTTCACTGGCGGTGCCTCCTGTTCTTCAGCATGTTCAAGAATGACTTCTTCAAATTGTTCATCTTCAGATTCTGAAGAGTCTAGTGAAGTTGAAGCCTCTTGAAACACTTCTTCTTCTTGTATAGGAGCACTGGTATCATTAGAAGCTGGTAGGGGGTTCACGGTGATCGGACGCACTAACGGTGAAGTGGTTGCATTTTCACACTCGTAAAGTAATCTGATAACAGCTTCTTCAACCAAGCTATCTAGATTGAATGATTCAAAGAAATCTTTGTAATCAAACATCCAATCAGGACCCGTGCCTTGTAGATTTTGAGTATATCGTTGAACTTCCACGTTAGCCCAATCCTCCACTCGACGAGTTCGCTTGTTGTATACCCGTTTGAGCGGGGTTGCATATCCAACAAAGTATCCCTCCTCGGCTTTAGGACTAAACTTCTCGCTTGGATTCAACATCGTACATGGCGCCCCAAAAGGTTCTAGATACTCTAAATTCGGCTTTCTTCGGTGTAACAGCTCATAAGATGTTTTACCAAACTTCTTTACTGTTAGAACCCGATTTAATGTGTAGTTTGCTGCATAAATCGCCTCGTTCCAGAACATTACTGGAAGATTTGAATCAGCGAGCATTGTTCTAGCCGCTTCAATTAGAGTCCTATTCTTTCGTTCAGCAACACCGTTCTGTTGTGGGGTGTACGGAGCCGAATATTCATGATGTATCCCTTTGCTTTCACAAAGTTCATCCATCTTGGCGTTTTTGAACTCCGTCCCATTATCACTCCGAATTCTCTTTATTTTCACATTGTAGAGATTCTCCAATCGAGTGAACAGAACTTTTAGGTTGTTAAAGGTGTCACTTTTATTTTGCAAACACATCACCCATGAAAATCTTGAATAGTCGTTAGTGACAACTAAACAATATAACTCCCCAAGATGACTTTTGCGCTTGACCGGTCCGAATAGATCCATGTGCAATCGCTCAAGTGGCATCTCTACAGAATTAACCTTCTTCACTTTATGGGACTGTTTGTGTTGCTTCCCCTTTTTACAACTCACGCACTTGTCATTCAGATGGAAATGTTTTACGTTGACTCCATCGACAAGCCCATTTCTCACAAGTTGATTCATTTTTCTCAGATGAATGTGTCCCATTCTCCGGTGCCACATTATCGATTCTTTCTCTGTCGCCTTGGATAGAAAGCATGTTATCTGTCCCTGTGATGTCATCGCCTTGGACATATCAAGAATGTATAGATTGTTGACGCGAGGTGCCTTCAACATTATCCACTCTTTAGGAATTGTAAAGCCCGGTTTCAGAATATAGCAGGATTTGTCATCAAAATGCACAGTAAATTGCTTATCACATATTTGACTGACACTCAACAGATTATAATCAATTTGCTTCACATACGATATCCGCTCAAAGCTCACTATCCCACTGCTCACGCTTCCTTCCATAGTAATATATCCACCTTTGTTTCCAGCAAAAGCGACATACCCTCCATTGATGTTCTTCACGTCGAACAATAACGCAAGATCCCCTGTCATGTGGCCTGAAGCTCCACTATCAACAATCCAAAGACTGCTAATAGGGCCAGCTGAAGCTCCCTGCACACAAAAAGTAAATCATTTAGTTCTTTCGGGGGACCCAAGCCTGAGTCTTGGGTCTTTGAACATCAGGTTTCAAAGTAACATTTTCACAAGCATTTTCAACAACTTTTTGATCAATCTTTTTCTGATTGTTCAAAACAGTTTCCTTTTTCTCATTAACCCTTGAAGTTGAGGCTCCTGGAGTACCATTGGGTGACCAAGATTGTTCAGACCTTTTCAAGATGCGAATCTGAGACTTTGGGTTCTCAGTCGGTTTCTGAACATTGTTAGCAAATGTAACTTTCTTGGTTACCTTATCTGATTTAACAGACTTAGGTCCAACACTTGACTTGACAATCGGTTTCGGTGGAACCTTTTGCCTATCAATTGTTGCGTTCACCACAGGCTTCCTCCAAGATTGTTCCATTGCAATCTGATTTCTTCGATCATATTGAAATGGACGATTGTTCCTCATTTGGTAAAAATTGTTTTGATTGTAAAACTGTTGTGGTTGTTGAGGAACAACTCGCCTATGCGGTGGAACATAATGATCAATCGGTTTTCTCATGGAATTCCTCACTTCTACCTCGTGCCTTTTATGCCTTACATATGGGCACTGAGCAAGTAAATGCCGTCGTTCCCCACATTTAAAGCACTCACGGTACTCTTCAAAAACATTCGGAGCATTTGGTTGAGCAAATGATCTAACAGGGTATTGATCATTGTACTGTTGCTTCCTTAAACTCTCAGGGAGTGGCCCTTTTGAGTAAGTAGGCTCATGAAAACCATTAGCTCTGTTTTTGGGACGAATGAACTCTGTGACATGGACCTTTGGTTCTTGAGGAACATCCAAATACAATTTATTTAATAATGCCGATGGAATCTCATTTGTTCTCTCATGTTTTGGGAACCAAATGGTGCTTTCTTGCCAATTCTTTTCTATTTTAGCATAATTGGCATTTTTTATTGGAAAGTCCTCGTTAGAAATGATCTTATCGGATCCTTCCATCCGATAAAACACTTTGACAGGTTTGTCACATTGTTCATTCTTAACACTCTTTTCAAGATCTTTCTTAACCACATTTTTCTCAAGATCTTTCTTCACAACATTCTTATCAGACTTCTTTTCACGATGAGCATTTGCCATCGGAATTACAATCTGAGATGGTGAAACTGGTTCATTTGTAATGATGTGATTTTCTTTTGGAATTTCACATGCATTAACAGTTTGATTACAACCAGTGTCATCACTCTCAGTGTCTGAATCCACACTCTCAGCAGTAACACCCTCATCATTGATACCCAAAATCGGTCTAACATCGGAATGTGGATCTCCAATACTCGAGGTATTATATTCATTTTCCGATGATGAGTCAGATTTTACCGAACTCTCCGGTGTCACTTGGTGACAATTATGGTTTTCAAAAAGAACCGGAGATGGCACACATCGGTAATTTGTGGTTTGATCATCAATGATGTGGTCTACCACATAAGCAATGTGCTTATAGCTTTCCAGCTTTTTGTTTACTTTCTCAGCAAAGCATTTGATGGTGGCCATTTCCAACTTGGTATTTTCAATTTCATTTATATAGTTGTTAATTGCCAATTGTTTTAAAGACAAAGTGTTTTTCAAGTCGGAAATGTCCTTTTTGTAACCATCTAATACTTTGTTAAAAGCATTCAACTCTTTGCGAGTAGATTGACTGTTCATGATAGCACTATCACGTTGAACACGGAGTTGTTTATTCTCCTCAGTCAATCTATCACATGTACCACAATATTTATCACTTTTAACATCAGTGCTACACTCAGAACTTACAGGTTTTGGTGGTTCAGTCATGGCCATCAATGCGAAATGAGCTTCCTTTCCAGCAAAGAATCTTGAATAATCAATCTTGGTAAAAGCATCATCTGCAATGCATGACTTCCTCGTCATCAGAAAATCCGCTTCTGCTAGCAACTGCTCAATGTCATCATCTAGAGAAGTAACACTTGCTTCCGTATCCGATTCACTGTCTGAGTCAGAATAAACCGACTCACACTCCTCAGGAACATCAGAAACAGTGTTAATCACCATTCCAGAGTTAGTTTCCTCAACTTTAACCTCCACACGTTCAGTCTCCACATCCATCTCCGCCTCAGACTCGTCACTTTCAACCTCAGTTTCTACCTTCTCATCCACCGGCACTGAATCTTCAATATCAACCTAATACGCAACACAAGCCACATTGCCACCAGTAGTAATTTCTTCAACACCTATTTGCATACTCGACCAGTCAAACCTCTCATCTTGTTGAGTCACCAATGCTTGATTTTGATTGGTGTTCTGATGTGTCTCATTAGGTGTAGTGATTGGTATGACTGTTCGGTTAGCATTGTTTGGTGATTGGTTTTGTGTCTGGTTTGGTGTGTTTGGTTGTCTGTTTTGGTTGTTATTAAAGTTGTTTTGACGGTTTTGGTAATTGTTGTTGTTTTGGTAAGAAACTTGGTTTTGGTTTTGTTGTTGACGATTCTGATAGCTAGCATTGAATGGGTTCCTATTACCTTGTTTTGGTGGCTGGGTGCATTCTCGTTTAAAGTGACCTTTCCCTCCACAGTTGAAACAAGTAACTTTCTCCTTGTTGAACCCGTAGGTTGTGTTAGGAGAAGTTCCCAAATCTGTTCTACCTGTCTTCTCGATAAATTCCGTTGCTCTTCTCATTATGCTTGCAAAGGCCCATTGGATATCAATGAGTTCCATCTCTTCCTTGTCAATCTGTGCGTAGTCTTCATTGGTTAAGTTGTTATTCCCAATTTGACTAGCAACTAATCCATTGTAGGATGAGACCATTGCAGAGACTAATGCAATGTGTTGCTGAGCAACTTCTACTGTCACATTACCCAAGTTAGAAGTCTCCAAAACCACCGTTTGTTGATTAGGTTGGTTCATTGGTTGTTGAGATTGGCTAGCAGTGTAGAAAGCTGCTTGTTGCATTGGGGAGAATGGTGGAATGTATGAATTGTTGTATTGTTGTTGTGGTGGTGGATTTGATGGTTGTGAAAAAGATGATGTTTGTTGATGGTAGTTGATGGTAGGTGATTCCATAACATTGGAAATACATGCAACATGTGGTGCCACTAGCCCTCCTGAGCTTGATGTACTAGCTGGAACTGGATTTCCTCCAAAATATAAGTTGGGATTCTGAGGAATCTGTGCTCTTCTAGCTTTCCTCTTCTCTTCCAATTCTTTGTTTTCCAGCTTCTCTATGAACTCTTGAATAGACCAGTATTGATAAGCATCCTTCTCCCTAAGGACTTCCACATGCTGATCCCAGTTTGGTGGTAATGCATCTGCAAACTTATCCACCTGCTTTGCCATAGGAATCTGTATACCATAGCTAGACAATTCAGATAACAAATGACTATATCTAGGAGTTAGTTCTTTCAAAGTTTCATTTCCAATATAAGAAAAATTCTCAAACTCCTTTCTCAGTTCTTCCATCCTTAGACCTCTAGTCTTCTCATTACCATCATGCCTTCTTTTAAGTGCTTCCCATAGTGCCTTAGATGTTGTGCAAGTCCCAAACTGATGGAAAAGATCGTTTGTGATTGCTTGTGTCAATTGGGAAAACGCCTTTTTCTCCACAGCAAACTTCTTTTTCTCATCCTCAGCCATGCTCTCCAATGGAACTGGTTCACCTGTATTCTCCAAGATTGGTGCTGTGTAACCTTTAGCAATCATGTTCCATGCCTCTGCACCCTCTACTCCCATGCCTTCCAAATGTATCTTGAACTTTTTCTGCCACTGATTGTATTCTTGAATCTCCATAAGCTTCGGTGGCCGATTCCCGCTACCTGAAGACAAATCATTAATCAGTGTGGAAATAGCATTTGTAGTTTGAGTGTTTACCACCGCTGCTGCTACTCCCCAGTAGTCAGATTGTGGTGCTGGAGGTGCACTTTGAGTCATGTAGTTAATCGGCTGCGAAGACTGTGTGCTCGTCTTCTGTGCTGCCACTGTCCATGGGTCCATCACTTGCTGTTGCGGTTGTGTAGTTGCTGGTGTCGGAGTAGTCGGAAAATTCCACATGATCACGAACTTGAAACACTTAGAAAATTTTCCAAAAACTAGTCTAGGTTCGCCCAAATGATCTTCACTTTCGTCCCTTTCTATTTCAGGTTCGCCCAGAAATACTCACCCGAATGTAAATGTTCACCAGAAAGTAAAAACACACTAACACTTTTCCATGTTCGTCCAAACTGCTCTAGGTTCGCCCGTTTCTATTCCAGGTTCGCCCGCCCGATCAATCGAAGGTGAAAAATGTGACCCGAATGTGAAAAATTCAACAGAAAACTTCCAGGTTCGCCCAAAAATTCCTAGGTTCGCCCAAAAATCACTCAGGTTCGCCCAAAAATCTACACGTTCGACCACTCAGTTCCATATTCGCCCATTTTGAGTTTGAAAAACGGTTACACTTTGAAAAACGGTTATTTTGATCTCTGATTTTCAAAAGTTTGTGAATTTGAATGATCTTAATCAGGTTTTGAATCGGAGATGATTTGGAACAACTTTAATTCTTGGAATTTTGAATTTTAACCACAAAATCAACTCTAAATCTTTCAAAAACACTCAAAAACCATTTTTATGCAAAAACAGATGTGAATTGATCAAAATAATGTCCAAATCAGCTCTGAGTTTATCAATTTGTTGTTGTATGATCCTCTATGCTCTGATACCACTTTGTAGGAGGATGATTTTACACGAAAACAGGATTATATGATCATACAAGTTACAAAACCAGGTGCGGAAACCCTAGCTTTGAACAAACTGATATAAACTCAAATCAAAACACAATCAAAGTCATTTTCAAACGTTTTCATAGATTAACTTGATTATAAAGTTGATTACAATGTCAATACAGTTAATCTAACTCAAACACAGACTCTCTCAAACTATCCTGGAACAACACCTCAAAACACACACCACTAATGACTCTCTTAACATTACAAAAACACAAATTCTATTTATAAGCACTGCACATTCGCCCCTTTCACTTGGTCGAATGTAAGTCTTTTCCACATTCGCTCATATTGATGGTCGAATGTATTCTTCTGTGTAGTTCCATTCCAAGTTCGTCCACTATACTTCTACCTTCGCCCAATTCTTCTTACATTCGCCCAGATCAGCATCCTAACACATGTTAATATCCAATCACTAGTCGCAAAACGCATCTACACTTTCTTGTCAGTGCAACCTTTGAGGGTCTTGAAGAATGGCAGTGATTTTTCAGCTAGCTTTGAGACGAAGCGCTTCAAGGCAGCGAGCTTACCGTTCAAGCTTTCAACCTCCTTCTTGGTTTGAGGCGACTTCATGTTGAGGATGGCTCGAACCTTGCTTGGATTGGCCTTTATGCTTTGTTTTCCTACAACGTGACCCAAAAATTTTCCTTCTTCGAAACCAAAGGAACATTTAACAGGGTTTAGCTTCATGTTGATTTCTCTGAGTTTGTTGAAGGTCTCTTGTATGTCAGCCAGCATTTGATCCTCAGTTTTGCTCTTGATGACCAGGTCATCAACGTAAGCTTCCATATTCTTGCCAATCTGCAGGGAAAAGGCCTTGTCGACCAACCTTTGATAGGTAGCACCTGCATTTTTTAAACCAAAGGGCATTTTTCTATAACAGAATATACCCTTATCAGTATGGAAAGCAGTTTTTTCTTCGTCTTCCTCCTTCATTTGTAACTGGTGATAACCTTTGTAGGCATCCAGAAAACACTTGAAGGGGAAGCCTGTAAGCGAATCTATTTTCAAATCAACCTCAGGCAAAGGATAGCAATCCTTGGGGCAAGCTTTGTTGAGGTCTTTGAAGTCGATGCACATCCTCCAAGAATCATCAGGCTTTCTAACCATCACAGGGTTTGCGACCCATGATTGATATTTCACCTCTCGAAGGATACCTGCTTCAACTAACTTGTCAACCTCTTGGCATGCAGCCTTGCTTCGTTCTGGGGCAAGACTTCTTTTCTTTTGAACAACTGGTTTAACATTGGAAGGGATCCTTAGTTCATGTTCAGCAACATCTCGTGGAATCCCTGTCATGTCACTTGGGCACCAGGCAAAAACGTCCATGTTATCTTTTAGCAACACTTCAAGCCTAGTGAGAGTGTCACCAGGAAGAGCTGTGTTGACTCGTACCCTTTGATCAGGATACCTGGGGTTGATGCTGAGACCAAGTTTGTTGTGATCTTCATCGAGGGTCAACACTGAAATGGAAGGTTGAAGGGTTCCAACACCCTCTTTGGTGGGGAATTTTGCACTCTTTCGGCTAATGGAAACCGTCATGTCAAAGATTACTACCCCAGGCCTTCCAATGATAACGTCGTAACTAGACGGTAGGTCCAAAACCACGAAGGTGAGTGGTTCAGTCCTTCGTAGCTGACCATCAGAAAAGGTTACATCAAGTGTTAGTTCGCCCAAAGGCTTGATAGGTATGTCAGCAATGCCTTTTATGGCAGCTTCAGCAGGCCGTAGCATGGAGCGTTCCTCAGGGCTTAGAAGGTTGAAATACTTAGCGAACATTATTTCAGTAGCAGCTCCAGTATCTATGTAGGCTTTTTGTGTTTTGGCGGAACCTACGAAGGCTTCAAGCACAAGTGGATCACAGTGCTTTTCTCCCTTAGTGTAAGGGAAGTAAATGCCTTGCCGTTCCCAATCTTCCAATCTTTGCCTTTTACTTGGGGTTTCATTCTCAACAAAGACCATGGCAACATCTTTCTTTTTACCATCTGCCATGTTTTCTTTAACACCCTTGACCAGGTGGGCCAGCTCTCCCGACCTGACAGCTTCTTCGATTCTTTTCTTGAGTTGGAAGCAGTCGTTGGTGTGGTGTCCCTTTTCTTCGTGAAACTCACAATATTGGTTTGAGTTCTCGTTCCTTTTACTCTTTGGTAAGGGACGGGGAGGTCGGAAGGTGTGTTTGACTTCTTCGGTTGCTAGAATTTCTTGAGGAGTTTTGGTGAGGGCTGTGAAATTGACGTTCCTGTCTCTGCTTGGAGGGTTCCTGCTTTCAGACCTTCGTGACTCAGATCCTCTGGACCTTTTGTCATAGGTGCCATAATTGCTCCTCTTTCGAGAAGGACTGTTGCTCCTCCAGCTGGAACCTCTTTTCCTTTGTTCCTTGATGTCCACAGCCTCTTCTCCTCGAATGTGGGCTTCGGCTCTTTCTAAGGCCTCTTCAAGGGTTCTAAGGAGACTCTTATTGAACTCCCTGGTTAAATACTTCGAGTTGATAGCATTCATGAACCCTGCAACCTTCATCTTTTCATCAGCACCGACATAAGTGAGGCCTTCTTTCTTGTACCTTTCAATGAAGCTCTTCAAGCTTTCATCATCTTTTTGTTTGATCTGGAAAATAACGGTTGCATCCTTGACACAACGTCTTTGTTGTGAGAAGTTGGCCAGGAACCCTTTACCGAGCTCGTCAAAGGTTCGGATGCTTCCAGCTGCTAAACCGTTGAACCAGATTCGTGCAGATCCAACAAGGGTTTGCATGAACATCAAGCAACATTCGGGGTCACCCCATTTTTCGATCCTGGCAGCTCCTGAGAAGATCTGGAGGTGATCTTCTGGGTCATCGGTGCCATCATACGTTCTTATATGAGCTGGCATCTTTAGCTTGTTGGGAAAATCATAATCTGCTATCTCAGGTGAGAAGCAAGACAAGCTGTTTGGCTTGTAGGGTTGGTTGACAATATGCTCAACCCTGTTGTTGGTGACCCCTCCAGTGTTTCCTTGTTATGCTGCGATGGCTTGACTAATGAGTTGCTGCCAAGGGAAGTTAGCCATCATTTGAGATATCATGTAGGGCATAAGGTTGAAGCCTTGAATGCCTTCAGATGCTACAGTGTTGGTTGCCACTGGGAGACTCATAGAGGCGTTTCTGGCCATGGGAAGTGAAGCCATAGCCTGCTCCCAGGAAGTAGCAGTTGGAGGTGGGACGCTGGTCACTGGTGACCGCAGGAGTTGATCCAGAGTCAGTTCGTGTCCCAAAGGCATGCCGGTAGTGGCAGCTTGGGTGGTGAACAAAGGGAAAGCAGTAGGACTGGGCCTTGCTTCATAGTGAGACGCAGTGTGAGTGTTGCTGGGACCAGCATTGTTGTTTCTGGGTGACTGTCTGCGTCCATAGGTAGCAGTGAGAGGGGGAGGAGGTATAGGAGAGAGTGAGATCTCTTCCTCCTCGTCATAATCCAGTCTGAGACGCACTCCTTTGTCTCTTTCCCTCATAACGTACTGGTTCAGGAGGGATCTTAGCTGCAAGAAGTTTCTCTCCACTCCTTCAGGGGTAAGATCTATACGGGGTGGAGTCTGTGCAAGATCAGGGGGAGGAGACATTACCCCAGAACGAGTAGGAGGTGGAGTTTGCCAGTTTGCAGGCGCTGGGTGAGCAGGTGGGGACTGAGTCCCAGCTGAAGTTCCTCCAGGAGTGGAAAAGGACACAGATCTGGCCGGAGAGGTCTGATCTGTGCCAGGGGAGATCTGGTTGACCTCATCTGGAGACTCAGGGTCAGACATAGAGAGAGTCGGAGCTACACAACTTATTTCAGGTAAAGAAAATGGCGCAGCCCCACGGTGGGCGCCAACTTGTTGCTACAACAAATATCTGTCTAACGATAGTCCTGAGTCACGAGAGAGGTTCAGGGGTTCAAGGGTTTCAGTCTGCCTAACGCAGGTCGTGGTGTCCTTCTACGTTGTAAACGTAGAAGGAGGTTCAAGGCTTGTATTATTTATTGTATGTGCTTTTAGATTCTGATCTGAGATGAACTCAAGATCAGAAGTAGAGATTCTTGGAACTCGAGTGAAGGAGATTGTTCCCCACACGTGAGAGACCAAGAGAATATTAAGAGTGAAGTGAGAGTGATTAGATTTGGTGTGTCTAGAGCTGATTCTCAGCTTCTCATTTATAGAGAAAAGGATCTTCTCTAAGAGGAAAGCATAATACCTTGATCCTGTCTACAACTAAAGGACATGCCACAAAAAGCAAGAGGATGCTATGGACCTGCGGTTTATAAGCTGATGTTACTCCATCAGTTTTGTTTGTTTAGCTCGATGAAAGGGACGACGTGACAAGTCATCTTTTTGACTTGTGACACCACCGGCTGTGGAACCTTTGTAGGCTCCAACCTTTCAAGCGTTTGTTCGATAATATTATTTATTCGTTTTTGCTTTAAGCTACCCACGTCATCAGAAATTAAAAAAAAATCAAAACCTATATGATTCATAGTCTTTTAGTCCATAACCTTGATGTTAGCTTAAATTTAAATCATACAAGGTTAGATTAGTGTTGACGAAGTCTCCCGTTAATTGGTAGTTTGTCCAAAGTTCATTGATCAAAATGCCTTATTCTTTTATTCTTTAAAGTTGTTCCTCGGATTCCCTGACTTGCATTCACATTGCCGGGACATTTGCTTGTCATGACTGATTATTGAGTTGAGAAGGTCGATTGCTCATTTCAGAAATTCTAATAAAGCTGGGCTAGCCTCATGTTCAAATGATGGTATGTTAAAACTCATATGGTTGCGAACAAGGATAAGGAGCACAATAATAATGTGAATGTCGCGATGAAAAACAACAATCTTGTATGTACTAGGGGTTCTCCACAAATCTCATGCCAAACTTCCATATAACAATTGTAGTGATCATACTGGTATGTTTCACAGTAGTCTTTGTAGCAGCGCTCAACCACTCGTTGCTCCAACGTAGAAGGGTATCACTTATAAGTGGGAAGATGCCCAAGAATTCGCTTTCTAATTATTGAAACAACAACTTTGCATCGCACCAGTTCTATCCCTACCTGAGGGTACAGACGATTTCGTTGTGTACTGTGATGCTTCTGTTCAAGGTCTCGGGTGCGTACTGATGCAATGCGAGAAAGTTATTGCGTATGCTTCGCGCCAACTAAAGGTCCACGGGAAGAACTACGCTACTCATGACCTAGAATTGGGAGCAGTCGTTTTTGCACTAAAAATCTGGAAGTGCACCATCTTCACAGATCATAAGAGTCTCTAGCACATATTTGATCAGAAGGACTTGAACATGCAACAATGTCGCTGGGTTGAATTCTTGAATGATTATGACTGTGCAATCAAATATCATATAGGTAAAGCTAATGTAGTAGCAGATGCCCTTAGTCGTAAAGAATCGAAGCCTAAGAGAGTTTGAGCCTTACAACTCACTATCCACTCTAACCTACCTGATCGAATCCATGAAGCTCAAGTTGAAGCTTTGAAGGAAGAGAACGGTAAAGTCGAAACCTTACATGGTGCTGACAAGCATCTAGAATTGAAATATGACGGGTTTCAGTATTTTATGAATCGAATTTGTATTCCACTCTTTGGTGATATGAGACAACTTATTCTTGATGAAGCTCATACCTCTCATTATTTAGTGCATCCTGGTTGTGATAAGATGTACCAAGACCTCAAGACACTTTATTGGTGCCCTAACATGAAAGCTGAAATGGCAACTTATGTTAATGAGTGATTGACTTATGCCAAGGTTAAGTTTGAGTATCAACCATTTGGGTTATTGTCCATCATTTAACAAAATCCGCTCACTTCATGGTGATTAAGGAGACGGATAAGATGGACCGTTTGGCTACAATTTACATCAAGAAATTTGTTTCTAGGCATAATGCCTACTTCTATCATATCTAATCGCAATACGCGATTCATTTCTCGTTTCTAGATCACTTTCCAAAAGTCTTTGGGAACTCGTTTGGATATGAGCACAACTTATCACCTTAGACTGATGATCAAAGTGAGCGCACTATTCAGACATTGAAAGATCTACTACGAGCTTGTATAGTGGATTTTGGTAATACATTTGCCTCTTGTGGAATTTTCTTATAACAACAGTTATCACACAACGTGCACCTTTCGAGGCGTTATATGGGCCCAAATGTAGATCTCTAATATGTTGGTTTGAGGTTAGAGATAGCCAGTTGACAGAACCTGAACTGGTACATGAAACATCTGAAAAAATTATGCAAATAAGAAATCGTGTGGCCGTTGCTCGTGATTGTCAGAAAAGTTATGCTGATAAGCGTATGAAGCTTTTGGAATTCCAAGTTGGGATAGTGCTTTTGAAAGTGTCGCCTTGGAAATGCGTGATCGTTTTGGGAAACGGGGTAAGCTAAACCCACGATATGTTGGACCTTTCGAAATAGTGGAAAGAATTGGTCCATAGCTTATAGATTGAATTTACCTGACAAACTCAGTGGAGTACATAATGTATTTCATGTGTCTAACCTTAAGAAGTGTCTGGCTGACGCGACATTGATAGTTCCACTAGAGGAGATCCAGGTGGATGATCAGTTGTGGTTTGTGAAAGAACCGGTAGAAATTATGGAACAAGGTGTCAAGAAACTTAGATAGATCAAAATACCTATTGTTAAGATACATTAGGATTCGCGTCGAGGACCCAAATTCACTTGGGAACGCATGGATCAGATGCAACTTAAAAACCAACACTTATTCCTGAACCTGAACATCAACCTAACTCAAAACCTGAAGCAGAAAACTTAAACTGAATTTCGGGGTGAAATTCCTTTCAACTTAGGGATGATGTAACATCCGGTAAATTTTTCACACATTTTTACACTTGCTTCATGGTTTGCATATTGAATTTCGGAATGAAATTCTTTTCAACTTGGGGATGATGTGATACCCCGCATTTTAAGGTTAACACTTTAACTAAACTCTGGTTAAATTGTACATATATTCGTAGCATTTTATTTGATTAGGGTTAGTTATGTGAGTCGCACGTTACACTGTTATAGGTTAATAACTGCATAAACGGTAATTCGGGGAATTACCAGATCGCATACACGAGTCTTGAACCCCGAACGTTTGTGAAACTACAAAATACGAGTATTGTGTTTTGGTTTGTTTTGTTTGAAGTTATATGCGAATACGTGTCTATGTCAATTTATGTGATTTAACGTTTTCGGGTCTGTGACTGAGTCGAGATGGACTGGGACTTGAAACCATAATATAAATGTCTTGTGAAGAAACAAGTATAAGTAAATGGTACTCCCTCCGTCCCATTATAAGTGTCTTAGTTTGAAAAACACAAAGTTTTAGGCACATTAAATGATTGCTTTTTTTGCTTGCCAAATGACAATAATACCCTTGTCATATGTGGGTCCATCATATTCTTTGTTTATTTTAATTGTGTTTTTAAGGGTAAATTTGGAAGTTGGCCAATAATTTTTTAAAGTGGACACATGAAATGGGACAAATAAAAAAGGAAATATGGACACTTCTAATGGGACGGAGGGAGTATTTACCTCATAGAAGGTACGTGGGGTGGTAAACTCGTGTTACTGCAGGATATAATTCTTTGTTCAACACCTTGGCTGGATCCGGACCTGTAAGAAAGAATCTATGGGTAGTATGAAAGGAGGTGACCGCGTAGAGTCACAAGGACTCTGGATAGTAGACACAAAAATGGTGTTTGGCCCGGTAGTTTGTAAGTGTATAATCGATTGAGTGGGAACCCGAACAAAGGAAGTGTGAGCTCCTTTATATAGGGAGTACATGGGCCGGTTACCATTAACCCATAACCATGATGATTGGCTTAGGCCTGGTTTATGGGCTTTCCTTCCTTTTGGCCCTATTGGTTAGATTTGGACTAAGGAAATTATAAGCAAACTAGATGTAATAAATGCAGGTGAGAGAGAAAGATGTATGTAGGATCGGTTTTAAACAAAGAAACAATATGATCACACGTGTATTGACATATCAGGTGCGAAAACCCTGAATATCATGCAAAATGATAAAAACCATAATCAAAACACAATACAAATCATTTTCAACATGTTTTCATTAACTTTAATATCATAAAACGTCTACAGGTTGAAGTTAACAAAAATACACAGTTAAAGGTGTAAATGAACTCTCTAGAACACATACACATAACTGACCAACTGCTCTCATAACCGTCACCACCTAACATCTATTTATAAACAAACACGTTCGACCTATCATGAGGTCGAACCAAGTCCTTCGACCTTGTAATGGTTCAAACCAATAATAAACAACTTCGTTTGACCAAAATAGTTTTGGTTCGACCCTTCGATCTTCCGAACCAAATCAAGAAATACAAAATATCTTCAAAACTTTTGGCGATTTCATCTTTTGTAATCCGAAAGCTATAGACACATATAGAATATGCATCTACAAACTCCCCCTTGTCTGTAGCTCGGATTATTTGTTCTTGTTATCTCTTTCAATACTCTGCATCTTTTGTTTAGCTTTCAAGGTCTTCCCCGCTTCTTTCTTTTGTAACGGCTTCTTCAACTTCAAAGCATGTTTCCAAGCAACCCTTTGTAATAACATCCAACATTTATCTCAAACACCCAACAGAACTTGACAATGGCTTGAAATCTCCATGCTTTTTTAATGTCAAGTGCGTCGAAGTGAATCGGATTAAAGTACAACGTTTCAATTTCAGTCTTCGACAAATTTATCAACCACCTTGGATCAAAAATCATCAATTTTCTGCACAACTTCTTCTTGTCCTCATTGTCCATAATAAGGAAGTTTGTTATCAGGGGTATTTTCTTGATGCACATTAGCGACTTGTACTTTAAAGTCACATAAGGAAGTTTGTTATCAGGGTTGATCTTCTTGTGAATGATTCGTTTAGGATACTGTGGCTTAAGCATATCCCATTTCGTCAAGCTCTCTCTCATCATCTTATTAGCCATATGTTCAACCGATCCAGACGCACCAACCAGCTTATGTCTACATATATCTCGCACGGCCTAGTAAGGAAGAGTTCTGATATCATGAAAATGACTAAAAAAAGAATGCCTCGTTCCCACTTGATACCGATACACCAAAGCAGATGAAAGAATTTCCATGCTATCGCTCTGCCTTTAAACGCTTGATTATGATAGGCTGATAGTAATAGAAATCTCCTTGAATGGGTGGTTTTGGTCTACTTTCATCTGCTTCACGTAACCTTCTAAGATAATTCAATAACGCATTAGACTTCTTTTTTATATCAGCTTTCTCTCCTTCATCAGATAATAGTTCATCAACAACCTTTTTACCTTTTTCATCTGCAACTTTTTCAGTTTCTCTCAGAACAGAAACATCAACAAACAGGACACTAGTGTTATCTTTCACATTGTAATATTCTGGATACTCTTCATGCGAGATATCCTTAATCACCACTTCATGAAAGTCCACGTTTGATTCATCTGAATGATATCCTGGTTCAACAACTGGTAACATAGGAATCTCTTTCCTCTGTATCAATTCTTCAAAAGTAATACCAGCTTGTTGCGCTACACCTTCAAGTATCTCTCTTGAAATCTCGATACTAACTTCACTATCCTCCAGTTCAGGATATTCAAGACAGTTTTCATATCATCATTAACAAATATATCCCTGAATCTGGTAGTGAATCTGGTTGAGATGTAACCTTTCTTAAACGTCTTCAATAATCTTTTTTTGTCAGCTTCAATCATTTCACCTTTGCCTTGACCAGAACTAGATCCTGTTGACTTATCCTTCTTCTTATTATCTCTTGCTTCTTATGAATACTTATCAACATCATCATCATCATCATCATCATCATCATTATCAGAATCAGTTGATCCTTCAGCATCCTTATCTTTATCATTTCCATCATCACCATCTGAATCATTATCATTGTCATCATCATCAATACCACTATATTCAACCTTTTCTTCTTCCTCTTCTTCCTCTTCACCTTCATCATCCGAATCATCAGCACCTTTCAGTTGCAGTCATCTATAATCTTTCTCATTTTCTCATTCTCTTTTTCAACAACCATAATTTTTTTTCTCATTCTTCTTGTTTGACAACTGCAGCTTAGAATTCTCAATCTGCAAACTGGTGACTTCTTCCTCTAACTGGTCCTTCCTCTCCTTTGATTTAATCACAATCTCAAGCATATCTTTCTCGTTTTCCTTCATTTGCTTGATATCATTCTCATGCTTGGAAAAGAACTTTTTCATCTTTGAAATCTGTTGATTCCCCAAGTTCATCACATCTTCAGAAACTGTCACAGAAGGTTGTGAACTAGTTTATGTTTGAGGTTTGGAAGATGATGTGGGTTTGCTCAAGCTGGATAAGATACTCTTCAAAGATTTGGAAACTGAATCTGGATTTTGTTGTGTGGTTGATTTTGTGGTTTTTTTAGCAACTACCACTTCTTCAGTAACCTTTCTCTTCTTTGGGTGGAGTTCTTTTGTTGCTGGGGTTTTCCTACTTGTTTGTAAAGATGAAGCTGAATGAACCTTCTTTCCTTTTAGTAACACATTCATCTCCTTCTGCCTTTTTGATCTCTTTGTCTCTTTCCTAGACATGGTCTTGATACGTCCACGCTTCATAGACTTAGATGCAACTGGAGATCCACCAAAATCAACATCTCCTTCAATAATCAAATTATCATCAGTTTCTACGTATCCTCTACTAAGTTGTCAGCAACTAACTCATCAACCAGATCAGGAACGACATGATCACTAGTGGCCTTAGGACCTATTTCCTTATCAGAATCCTCTAACACCCATTCTTCATCAGTCATAGTGTCTTCATCAATAAGCAAAGTTTTCTCCTTTCCTTTTTTCATTGCACTAGACGAACTCTCAATCTGTTTTCCCTTCTTAGATTTAGCACCCTTTTGAACAACTTGGCGCTTCACTTTTTCACCCTTCAAAACTGGAACAAGAGGTGAATATGAGTCTGAATCACTCTCCTTATGTCTCCATCCATCATGATCCAGAGCTTTAAAACCAGGATTAATAAGATGACCAAATAATCTCCTCATTGGAGGTTCTTCTTCTTTTCCCTTATACGTCCTCATTCTGTTCAAAGTCATCATATCCATGTGTTCTTGATTTATAATCTGCTTAGAATCTTTGACCAAGTTAGGTAACTTCTCATCTATAATCATCTGCAGACGTCTGGGATACATGAGGAATTTATCTATCTTAGTTCCACCAAAGAACTCCTTCATGTGCTTGAATAGCATACCTGACACATTAAAAGGCTTATTCAGTATAAGAGCTACCACCATCGAAGAAGTAGTATCTCTGAGCACATCAAATCCTCCTTTAATTGGGGCAGAAACATGTAGGATAACATGTATCAGGTATATAAATGCCGGACGCACATTCGCCTTGAACAATTGACAATCTGAAATTTTCCCCAAATATTTCATTCTAAGAAAGCATCCCCTTTGAACAGTCCACGACAAAGTAACTGTTCTGTTTCTTCATCAGTCAACTTCAATACCCTCCTAAAGTCTTCTTCACCAACAAGTATGATATTATCTTGAATCTTGCTGTAAATCACTTTTTTTCCATCCCAGAAATCCATCTTAGCATTCTCCCAAAACTCCTTTTGACGATCCTTGTATATGGAATAAGGTTGTGCAATGGCGTACACAATCGTAGATCTTTGTAATTTGATAATCCCTTGGAACTCCTCATACTTGTCATCCACTTCACCAATAAACGCACAGAAGTTGTGTTTCTTCTGGAATACAAGTTCTTTTGGTTCTTTTGATTCTGCCATTTCTATCTTCTCAATACAAACAATCAAACACATTAGACAAATAATGAAAAAAACGACAAATTTCAAAAATTTTGGTCATTTAACTTCTAGTTCGACCTATCGAGGTCCCGAACCAAAAATAAACGGCACGAATCAAGCTATCCAAAACTCATTCGACCTTATAGAAGGGTCGAATGAAAACTGTTTGATTTTAAATTTTGAAATCACTGATTCAATTAGTTGTTGTCCAGAATTTTTGTTGCATTTTGTTCTAATATCACCGAAATATACTAACTAACCATCAATTTCAACAATTACATCTGAATCGATTGTTTTGAACTAAATTTAGGGTTCATACTCATCGAAATCTTGTTTAATCATGTTAAACCCTAAATTTTGATTCTATCTCCCCCTAAAACCATCGATTAAGTGAAAACAATAATCAAATTGTGTTAACAAACATCAAAAACATATCAATCAATTCAGTTAGGGTTTGAACTATACATCCCAAATTTCTAATCGATTTAATGGTAAAAAATCCTTCAAAATCCATGGATAGATACTAGTGAGATCAAGGAATACAATGATTAACTCTAAAAATCAATTTCGAAATGTCCTGTTTAGAGAGAAGAGATCAGAGTAACAGTAGGCTCAAATGAATTGTGAGGGTCGAATGGAACACATGAGTATATATAAGGTTATTGATTCGACCCTTGGTGAGGTCGAATGGGTTTCACAATTTTTGGCTCGTGCTTACTAAAGCCCGAATGAAAAATCGCTGGTTCGAATGAAATAGTATAATAAACCAAGTTTCATTCAACCTAACCAAAGAGTACGAATCAATACAAAAATTTTCATTCGACCTAATGAAAGGGCGAATGGAAGTTTTGAAATTCTGATTTTTACCAAACTGTCCAATTCGATCCACGTTTTGACAATTTCAAACCTTTAAACTTTCAATCTTTCAAAGATTTATGAATTTAAGATACAAATCTCAAACTGAAATGTCAAACTTCCAGAAAATGATCGTCCTCCAACATCGGTTATCAAAAATAACACAAAAATGATAAAACGTTTTGGATTTTCTGAAGTTTATGCTAAAACACACCAAAAATATTTTTTGTGTTTTGCATGTAAGAAACAAAATCAAATAGAAAGTAGTAAGTAAATGTATACAAACAGTCTTTTTGTGATTTTCTGGTAAATGGATCATATCAGTTTTCATGAAATCGAATCACACCATTGCTCTTTAACATTTTAACATTAAAGACTATGTGAAACTCGGTAATTTCTAATATTGTTGTCCACATAAGCTCACATGCAAACCATTATGCAGTGCTTTATAATGATACGCGTTAGATGTATTAAAACTAACAAGCTTATGGTTCCCACACACACGACATACTCTCGTATCACGGAAATTGCAGAAAGCTTCATCGTAATGCATGATTATGCCATTGTTATTCGTAATTTACAAGGTATGAGGCACAGAGGCATACAGGTCAGCAAATCAATGCTACAGAGTAACATGTGCACTGTTACCAAGTTAAGGCTTATATCAATCATGATTTTCATCATAGATATGATACGATGCATTAAATGATCTTTGATCATTGTCATACATTTTAAGTTCCTCATTCGGTAACTTAAGGTTTGGTATTTATGCTCTTTTGACAATATCCTGACTTAATCTAGGTCCGCAAATCAATACGACAAAAGATCAGTCAGGTTACTCTGGATAACTAATAACATAACGACCCGAAACCTTCGATATTGGCAACCCTATCAAACGAAATTACGGTACTAAGACCATATGCCCATGGGGTGTTCAGCCACTAGCGAGTAGTTTGTTATGTTTGTATCATCAAGGCACTCAATAATAGGTCTATGAAGCCTACCAACACATCACACAAAGTCATCACATATCAAATTTAGACGTTTCAAATCTTTAGCATGTGAAAGATCCTCACTTATGTACTATCATTTCCTCTTTTTTTCCAGGAAAAATCATTTTGTGATTGAATAAAGCTCCACCTAAAATTAAAAACATATTTTGGATTTTTAATTTTTGGAAAGATAAACACTTAAAACTAAATTTTATTTTTGATAAACCGATGGGATTTCAATTTGCTTTTCTTTTATACCGTTAGCTTTTAATAAAAAGTCAAAGCGTGATTTATCAAAAGCTTTAGTAAAATGATTGGCTCTTTGATAGTTGTAGATACACGAAAGTGCGACTAGTGCTATTGAATTGCAAATTCTATTATGTTTTGTTGTTTCCAGAAGGTCGAAGGTGAATATAATTGGTCGAAGGTGTTTGTGAATGGTCGAAGGAAGATTATGTATGGTCGAAGGGAGATCTGAGAGGTCGAATGAAGATTGTGTTTGTTTATTATGCTGATTCGCCCAGTCGTTTGGTCGAACGTGCACATTCGCCCAATCAAATGGTCGAATGTGCAGGTCTATATAAAGGCTGAATTAGTTTTTGTGTTCAGAAGTTGGTCATTTTGTTTCCCTCAGTGTGTGTTTCTCCCTAGGGTTTTTGTTGACTCTGTAATTGATTTAAAACATTGTAAACAGGCATTTGAAGTGATTTATGATTATGTTAATAAATGAAATGGATGTGTTAATGATGATTTGTGTGTTTTGCTAGTTGTACTATCATTTCATGATCGATTCAGAGATTCCGCATCTGAATTGAACTTTTTTGATCATATTCTTTGTTGTTTAGTCGATCCTTTACACATACAATAGTCAGTGTGGATTTTCACCATATCTATCAAACCTTTAGCATAGCAATCACGAATAAAGTGATACCATATTCGGATATGCTTAGCCTTAGAATGATGTACAGTGTCTTTTATAAGTGCAATGGCTGCTTCATTTTCACAATGAATGAGGGTTTTAAGAAATTGCAAACCGTAGTCGCACATCTGTTGTTGAATCCAAAGCACTTGTGAATAGCAACTCGAGGCCGCCACATATTCAGATTCACACGTTGAAGTGAAACTGGCGTCTGTTTCTTCCATTGTCATGTAATTAGACGACTCCCCATAAATTGACATCCAGTCGTTGTGGATTTAGCATCAATATCACAACCTCCGTAATCTGCATCACTAAAAGCAATGAGGTCAAAGTTATCATCACTAGGGTACCATAACACTAGTGATGGACATCCCTTCAGATAACGTATGTTTAACTGCAGTAAGGTGAGATTGTTTCAGCTTTGACTGGTATCTCGCGCAAAGACATGTAGCGAACATTATATTCGGGCGGGAAGCAGTCAAATACATCAATGATTCGACGATGGATCTGTAAATGTAGCGGTCAACAAGCTCCCCCTTAGCATCAACTCCAATCCCGTGATTAGGTTGTATGGGAGTGGCGATCGGTGTTGAATCCTCCATCTGGAATCAGCTCAAGACTTCAGATACATATGTCGTCTGGTGAATAAAGATTCCCGACGGTGACTGATCCACCTGCAAATTGTGATCCATGGAATTTGATACCTATCTGTACACAAGGAGCTTCCATGGTATTTAATACCAATCTGCCACATCCTCAAATTCCACATGCGGGGTTTTACCACAAGGCGCGTGACATACCAGGATCCAGGTCAACAGTCACAATAAACGACAACTATATGATATGAAAAAGATGTAATAAAAGCCAACCATGCAGTTAAAAATTTACACAATCCAAAATGACCACAGCGGAAGCAACTCGAAGTTTACAAACAATGATCCAAAAGTAATTAATTCAAAGACATAAACATAAAGTCCAACCATGCAAGACACAATGAGACTTAGTGCAACTCCAGTGCGCCTAGCCTCTCTGCTGCCTTAGCGACCTGATAAAACATGCTAAAAATGTCAACATACAATGCTGGTGAGTTCACAGGTTTTATAAAAACAGTTTCCATATGTGTGTAAGATCATTCCTGTTACTACTATGTTATATGAATGTTAGCTAGACGTTATGTATGTTACTACTACGATTGAAACCATTGCTGACTGTGTTGCTCCAATAGTGTGTACCCTTTGGACTACCGTCAACTCCGTTAGGACCTGTGTGTTTGAGACAATATGCACCCGTGCAGCTCCCAACCAACTCGAGTGGGGTTTGTCAGGCCCAATAGATCCATCCACATTTCCCCGCTATATACCCATATTAGTGGTTTACTTGGCATTTAGATGAGTCGCATAGTAAACAAATGATAACCATAGTATAACATGATCTATACGTATCCAAGGTGTGTAGCATGTTTCTCCCCTATGAGAAAGTGTGTGAAGTGGGGCCGTGAAACTTACGTTAGGTTGTGTCTTCTAATCAAAAGAATAACCAACACAAGCTGATAGTTCCCACTACCGGCGACCTATCATAAAGTTTGCATAAGTGTTTTGACTAATAACCCGTAGGTTAACTAGTCCCCGATTGTCTAGATCATGACTACGTGTGTTTGAACGTTGACCCGTCACACCGGACAGACCCGAAATCCCACTGGTGACCCATTACACTAGTGGATCAAGTACATATAATTTACAAATAAGAATTACACATAAAACACTTAGTTTGCATCTTTCTATTTCTACAGTTGAAAGGTCGAATGAAAGTTTGTAAATTTGGTTCGTACTAAGCTGATGGGTCGAATGGGCTGTTTGAGTTTTGGTTCGACCCTATGGTAGGATCGAATGGGATTTTGAGATTTGGTTCGACCCTTCGAAAGTTCGAACCAAAAACTGGTTCGACCCAACTGCTGCAGAAACTCATTAAACGGACAACATCTCATTAAAATAGTCCGAAAACATCACGAAAAGTCACAAATCATAGCAGTTGATTATGTTTATCCTAACCACATGTAATCATACCAGTTTCACATACAAATTCGTCCATTTCACATAGCAATCACAATCTTTCCCAAAATGGCATATTATGGAAATGTCACATCAATGCATGAAATTTGTAGAGGATCGTGTTGTCAAAAACAGATTGATTTGATCATACAAGTCTACCAATCTAGGTGCGGAAACCCTAGATCAGTTACAATATGATAGTTAACGAATCAAACACACAGATTTACCTTTTCAATATCCATTTTCATTAATTGTTTGTCAAAAGATGTTATCAATAATGTTTACAAGTCAAACACACTGTTTCAGAATAAACACAAACCCTATAGAGCACCTAGACTGAACACCTTGACTCAAATGGCAAAAGTTTGCAAATTTGATTGGATACTCCTTGTCAAAGATAATCTTATCGGATCCTTCCATCCGATAAAATACCTTGACGGGTTTGTCAACTGATTCATTTTTCACTTCTTTCTTTACTGACTGATTCACACGATGTGCATTTGCCATCTGATGAGAAATCTGAGAAGGTAATATTGGTTCATTTGTGATAATGTGATTTTCCTTAGGAATATCACTCACATTCTCAGTTTTCTCATTTTCTGTGTCAGAATCATCAGTCACAGCAGTTACGCCTTCATCATTCAACCCCAAAATCGGTCGTACATCAGAATTTGGATCTCCAACACTAGAAGTGTTAGATTCATCATTCGATGCAGAATCAGATTTGACTGAACTCTCCGGTGTTATTGAATGACAATTGTGATTCTCGAATAACACTGGTGATGGAACAGCCTTGTAATTTGCATTACCGGGTTGTGATGGCTCTTCAATGATATAGTCAACCACATATGCAATGTGTTTATAACTTTCAAGCTTTTTGTTGACCTTTTCTACAAAGCACTTGATGGTGGCCATTTCTAACTGTTTTTCCTCAAGTTCATTTATGTAACTGTTAATTGCAAGTTGTTTTAAAGAAAGTGTTTTCTTTAAGTCAGAAATGTCCTTTTTATAACCATCAAGCACCTTGTTAAACTCTTTAGCTTCCTTGCGATAAGATTGACAGTTAATGATCGCACTCTCAAGTTGAACCTTGAGTTGCTTGTTTTCATCTGTCAGTCTATCACAAGTACCACAGTATTTCTAACTATTCAAATCAGTTGTGGATTCAAAACTTACCTGCTTTGGAGGATCAGTCATAGCCATGAGAGCGAAATGAGCTTCCTTTCGAGCAAAGAACTTTGAGTAGTCAATTCAGGTGAAGGCATCATCCACAATACATGACTTCCGAGTCATAAGAAAATCCGCTTCGGCCAAGAGTTGATCAATCTCATTGTCTAATGAATTAACACTTGCTTCCGAGTCTGAATACACTAAGTCATTCTCTTCAGGAACATTGGTAACTGAATCAATAACAATTCTCGAAGTCTTCTCATCATGTTGTTCTTCAACTGGATCAGCCACAGAAATATCCACTTCATCAACCGTCTCCTCAATCTCTTCTTCAGAAGCACTCTCAGTCTCCAAAACCTCTTCAACTATCTCCGACTCCTCTAGATCAATCTTCTGAGCAACACAAGCTACATTCCCAGTTGTTACCTCTTCAACACCCAATTGCATCCCCGTCCAATCATATCCTTCATCTTTTTGAATCACCAACGCCTGATTTTGAGTATCTGTCTGTTGTTGGTCATTTGGTGTTATGATAGGAATGATGGTTCTGGTTGGGTTATGTTGAGTTTGGTTCGGTGTAGTTGTTTGTCTTGCACAGTTGTTCTGTGAGGTGTTTGGTCGGTTTTGGTTATTATTTTGATTTTGATAGTTGTTGTTGTTTTGACTTTGATAGGTAACTTGGTTCTAAGATTGACGGTTTTGGTAATTTGTGTTAAATGGATTTCGGTTACCTTGTTGAGCTGGCTGTGTGCATTCCCTCTTGAAATGACCTTTTCTACCACAATTGAAACAAGTAACTTTGGCTTTGTTGAAGCCATATGTGGTGTTTGGTGATGTGGTCAAATCAGTTCTTCCAGTTTTCTCCACAAACTCAGTCGCTCGTCTCATAACACTCGCAAAAGCCCATTATATATCAATAAGCTCCATCTCTTCTTTATCAATCTGAGCATAGTCTTCCTGGGTTAGATTGTTGTTCCCAATCTGACTAGCTACCAACCCATTATAAGAAGCAACCATTGCTGAGACCAAAGCAACGTGCTGCTGAGCAACCTCAACTGTGACATTGTCATGTTGAATGTCTCCAACACTATTGGACTTTGACCTAAATGGTTTTGATTCATCTGAGGAATGTAAGATTGTTGTTGAGCTTGATTCATTTTTGCTGTGTAAAATGTTGCTTGTTGCATTGGTGAAATAGGTGAAACTAAAGAATTAGTGTATGATGGTGGTGGTGTGTAGGATGAAGTTTGAGCAAGGTAATTGATCGGGTTTTTGGGTGGTTCCATCACACTTGAAACACAAGCAATGTGTGGAGCAACTTTACTACCAATACTTAAGCTACCCACAGTAGAAGATGTACCAGCATGATACAACTCTTGGTTCTGAGGAATTTGTGATCTTTTCGCTTTCCTTTTCTCTTCTAGCTCTTTGTTCTCTAATTTCTGAATGAATTCATTGATGGTCCAGTATTTATACGCATCTTTCTCCTTTAGAACCTCAATATGTTGATCCCAGTACGGTGGTAAAGAATCAGCAAATTTATCCACCAAGTCTGACATCGGAATCTGAATCTCATAGTTGGACAATTCAGTTAACAGATGACAATATCTGGGAGTCAGCTCCTTCAGAGTCTCATTTCCAACGTAACTGAAGTTCTCAAATTCCTTTTTCAATTCTTCAATCTGCAACCTTCTCGTTTTCTTATTACCATCGTGACGATTCTTCAACATATCCCACAGTTGTTTGGAAGTAGTACAAGATCCAAATTGGTGTAGAAGATCATTAGTGATGGCTAGAGTTAGTTGAGAATACGCCTTTTTCTCCACCGCAAATTTCTTCTTTTCATCTTCAGCTAAACTCTCAAGCGGAATCGGTTCACCAGTATTCTCTAACACTGGTGCAACATATCCCTTAGCAATCATTTGCCACGCTTCACTACCTTCAAGTCCCATCCCTTCCAAATGAATCTTGAACTTTTTCTGCCAATGATTGTACTCTTGCATCTCCATCAGCTTTGGTGGTCTGTTCCCGCTACGTGAAGACAAATCATTTATTAGAGTAGATATAGCATTTGTAGTTTGAGAATGTATCGCCACTGCTGCTACACCCCAATAATTTGTCATTGATTATTGTGGAGGTGGAGCAACACTCTGTGGAATCGAACTACTCATCGCGAGATAATTGATTGGCTGCGATGGTTGAGTATTCGACTTCTGAGGTAGCGTAGGTTCGAATGTGGAAAAATCCTAGATTCGACCCTAAAGCTTGACTCAAATGTAGAAATGTAAATGACCAAACTCACTTTCGACCGGATAAAACCCACTTTCGACCTTTTCGGTGGAATATAACAAACTGACTCGAATGTGAAAACACAACACAACAGACTTCTAGGTCTGACCTAAAATAGACACTTTCGACCTGAAATATGCTAGGTTCGACCAGAAAATCACACTTTCGACCCTTGCTCTCTAGGTTCGACCTGGCCCATTTGAAAAACGGTTATTCTTTGAAAATCAGTTAATTTGATCCCAATTTTTCAAAAGTTAATGAATTTTGATGATGTTTATTAGGTTTTGCTTCGGAATTGATTTGGAACAACTTTAATAAATCGAATACTTGATTTTATCGATGAAATCTAATCCAAATCATTCAGTTTTCATCAAAAACCATTGTTCTTTGAAAACAGAGAAATTTTGATCAAATTTGGGTCCAAATCAGTTCAAAAACTATCAAATTGTAGTTGTATGATCTGTATAGGCTATGATACCAGTTGAGAATCCGGTTAGAAACCGAATTCATGGATCGATTAAGCGAAAACAACTTTTCAGACGGAAGATTCGAAACGAGACAGAGATTAACGAAAACAACGTCATCACAGATTCGTATTGCATCAGAAACGGTTACAGACACTGTCATCAGTAGGATAAGCATCTATCTCGGGGCCGGGGGAGGTCGGGCATGACCTCCCCCTTGAGAGCATTCAAAGCACAAACTCAAAATCTTAAAATGATAACCAACACATGAGATTGCTATTTATAGTCCAAAACACAAAGTCACCTTCGCCCCTTGAAGGAGGTCGAACCTGCAGGTTCTGTAGGTTCGGCCCTTGTAGAAGGTCGAACCAAGACTTTATGTTTTGGTCTATATTTACAAATGCATCAGATCCATAAAATGCCCTTATGGATCACCACCATCTCATGTAATACAATACAAGACTCAACCCTAGTCTATTCAACAATGACGTCCACATAAAGTGCATCAACAAAATCTTTACCCAAAATGGAAAGTATCAATACAACCTCATGAACAGATTATTATGCACGGATTAGACATGTATAATGAACCCCCAATCATATCATCATCAACACTAACAAGAACAAACCCAAGATCTAACATAAAACCCCCAAAATGGGTGAAAATCCATCACACGTCAATTACACCTCACAATACCCATAAATCATCATCTAAGACAGTCCTAGATCATTAACATAACATCTATTCATCATTTCATATCATATAACACACAAACAAATCATTTAACACCATTAACATAAGGGTTTTTGTAAGAAAACTCATTACTAATGAATAAATCTAGTTTAGAAAGATGTTAGAAAGGTTTTTATGCATGAAAACTCATTTAAATCAGATATGGACACTTAGGGCTTGATAAAAACGAAGTAACTTTGAATAAAAAGGGTTTAGATGATGAACATACCTTGATTCTTCACTTGTTTTTGTTATAGAATGTGATTTTGGCTTAGGATCTGAAAAAAAAGAGCAATAACTCCTTTTCTACAGGTTTGGGGTTGAGAGAGAACACTTGGAGGCGAGTTAGGGTTGTGAAATGATGAAAATGTTGCAAAGTGTGGTATTTATAGTATGAATAGGTTCGCGCCTTTTGCAAGGTCAAGCCAATTTTTTTAGTCTTCTTTCGACCCTATGAAACTTGGTTCGACCCTCTTAAGGTCGAACCAGATCCAGGTTCCCTTGCTTGATTCATTTGATTCACAATTTTGCCATTTTAACACATGTTAACACATTCTTACACATGATTATGTATTTCTAACATATGTTAACCTTATCTAATCATATAAACACGTATTTACACGTTGTATACCATCTACAGAACATTTCATACTTGATACTTAATCCAACTATGTAATTTCACCAACAACGGGACTCAAGACTCATGTGTGCGTATGTTTCCCTTAATGATTCCACGAATCATTGAACCCTGGACAATTGGTAAGTGTAATTCAACTCCCGATGATTCCCCGAATCATCTAACCGACTCAACTGACCCAGTCAGGTACGTTAAATTAATGTTTTCGCTAAGGTAGACTTATATGTTTGTAAAAGTATTAACCTGAGTTTGTCGGGCGTTACATCATCTCCCTGTTGAAAGAATTTTCGTCCTGAAAATTGCTCAAAGCTGAAAAGGAAAAGACGAAAAGAAAGAAAAAATTTCTGGTTGCTACATCATCCCCCTATTGAAAGGAATCTCGCCCCGAGACTCACTCCGCATCAGCAGTAACAGGTGCTGGTTTTGGCGCGCACGTAGGAAATAAATGAGGATATTTAGATTTCATCTGATCCTCCCGTTCCTATGTGAACTCCGATCCACAATTTGAATTCCAACGGACTTTAACGATGCGGATTTTACTCCGACAAAGGCTACGAATCTTATAATCTAGGATTTCAATTGGTTCCTCCATGATACGTGGACGATCATCAACCTGGATCCCTTCGAGAGGAACAATGAGAGATTCATCAGCCAAACACTTTTTCATATTAGAAACTTGGAAGACATTATGAACACTACTGAGTTTAGCTGGCTGGTCAAGTTTGAATGCCACCGCTCCAATCCGTTCCAGGTTTTCGAACGTCCGACATAACGAGGATTCATTTTGCCACGCTTCCCAAAGCGTATAATGCCCTTGCATGGGGAGACTTTCAAAATGACCCTGTCACCAACCTGGAATTCCAAAGGTTTGCTACGGATCAGCATAGATTTTTTGACGATCCCGAGCTGCTGCCATGCGATTACGAATCTGTACGATCTTCTCAGAAGTCTCATACACGAGCTCCGGACCAGTGAGTTGACTCTCACCTACTTCAGCCCAACAAAGAGGAAACCGACACTTCCGTCCGTAAAGAGCCTCGAACAAAGCTGCCTTGATGCTAGAATGGTAGCTGTTGTTGTAAGAGAATTCTACCAATGGTAGATGACTCTCCCAACTCTTGCCAGAATCGATAACACCTGCCCGCAACATATCTTCTAGCGTTTGGATTGTCCGCTCACTTTGACTATTAGTTTGCTGATGATAAGCCGTACTCATATCCAACTGAGTACCCAGTGCTTTATGCAAAGCCTTCCAGAAATTCGAAGCGAAACGAAAATCACGATCAGAGATGATAGACACAGGCACCCCATTCCGGGAAACCATTTCCTTAAGATAAATGCGTGCCAACCACTCCAATCTGTTGGTTTCTCTAATAGCCAGGAGGTGTGCAAATTTTGTCAACCAATCGACAACTACCCAATTAGTGTCACAACCACTTGGTGATCTCGAAAGCTTGGTTACAAAATCCATCATGATCCGTTCCCACTTCCATTCGGGAATCTCAGGTTGCTGAAGAAGACAAGACGGCTTTTGATACTCGACCTTGACTTTAGCACAAGTTAAATATTTGCTCACGTATGAAGCTGTATCAGCCTTCATGTTTGGACACCAATAGAGTATCTTCAAATCCTGATACATCTTATCGGAGACAGGGTGAACAGAATACCGGGATTTATGAGCTTCATCCAAAACAAGCTCTCGCAAACCCCCAAGTAACGGAACCCAAACATGTCCTGTGAAGTAATGTAGGCCATTAAACCTAAGATCAAGGTGCTTATCAGCACTATGCATGGTTTCAGCTTTAAGGTTTTCCTCCTTCAAAGCTTCCTGCTACGCAGAACGGATTCGGTCAGGCAAACTCGAATGGATGGTGAGATGCAGAGCTTGAACACGACGAGGCTTAGCGGATTCGTTCCTCCTCAAGGCGCCTGCCACAACATTCGCCTTACCAGGATGGTATTTAATAGCACAATCAAAATCATTAAGATGTTCGACCCAGCGATGTTGTCGCATGTTCAATTCCTTCTGATCAAAGATATGCTGAAGACACTTATGATTGGTATAAATGGTGCACTTGGTACCGAACAAGTAATGTCTCCAGATCTTTAGAGTAAAAACAACTGCACCCAATTCCAGCTCATGGGTGGTGTAATTCTTCTCGTGAACCTTAAGTTGACGAGAAGCATAAGCGATAACCTCTCGCGTTGCATCAACACACAACCAAGACCTTGGATTGAAGCATCACAATAAACAACGAAATCATCCGTACCCTCAGGTATCATCAATAAACACAATGACAAATTTATCAAGATAAAGCTTACAAACACGATTCATCAAATCCCTGAACATTGCTGGTGCATTGGTTAGACCGAAAGGCATGACCAAGAATTTAAAATAGCCATAACGAGTTCGAAAAGTAGTCTTCAGAATATCAGCTTCCTGCACTCTCAACTGATGGTATCCGTACCTAAAATCAATCTTCAAATAGAAACTAAAACCTTAGAGCTGATCAAACAAATCATCAATACGAGGAAGGGGATAACAATTCTTGATGGCCACCTTGTTCAGCTCACGATAATCGATGCACATGCGAAGGATTCCATCTTTCTCCTTAAGAAATAAAATAGAGGCTCCCCATGGGGAGGAACTAGGTCGAGTAAAACCCTTTTCCAATAACTCCTGCAACTGGCTAGATGATTCCTGCATCTCGAGAGATGCAAGACGATAAGGAAATCGAGCGATAGGGGTTACACCAGGTACGAGATCAATACCAAACTCAAGTTGACGATGTGGAGGAAGACCAGAAAAGTCTTCAGGAAACACATCAGGAAAATCACGAACCACTGGAATATCTTCAATGTTCTTCCCTTCCTCAGATGATACAGACACAAGAGCCAAAATGGTAGAATAACCCTTTCGAAGATATTTATGGGCTTTCATACAAGAAATAATACTCAAAGGGACACCACATTTCTCACCATGCACCAAAAGAATTTCTCCATCAGGGAGAGGAAGTCGAATGACTTTATCAAAACAAACGATTTCCGCACGATACAATGATAGCCAATCCATACCTACCACAACATCGAAACTACCCAAGGACATTGGCATGACATCAATAGGAAAAGACAAACCCGAATGTTCTAAGCGACACTCCCTAAGAATATGTGTCGCCTCAATTTTCTTACCATCAGCCAATTTTATCAAGTACTTAGCCTCTAGAGGTGTAGGTACTATATCTAGCAACTGACTAAACTTAACAGATATGAAACTCTTATCGGCACCAGAATCAAATAAAACCGAAGCATAACGATTATTATTAAGAAACGTACTGGTAACTATGTCTTGATCCTGCCGGGCTTCCCCCGAACCAATGACAAAGGCACGTGCATTCCTGCCACCACCCCCGTTATTCTAATTACTGCCACCATTCTTCCCATTATCGCCCTGCTTCGGGCAATCCCTCCTAAAATGCCCCGACTGTCCACAATGGAAACACCCCTAAATACCTTGAGGAACAGGGGTAGGAACAGCAGCCTGAGCAGGCTTTGGCTGTAGATTGACCCTACAATCCTTAGCAAGATGACCGGTCCTCTAACAATGCTTGCAACGGAACTTATCACAAGCTCCCGCGTGATGAAAACCACACTGATTACACTTGGGATTCTTCCCAGCATATCCACCCTGCTTTTGACTCAATGATGAACCTGAAGCTTCAAACTTCCTTGCTTGCTGTTGCGGCTGAGCTGAAACCTGATTCTTCTCAACACCATCCCATTTCCTTTTGTTGCTATCAGGGGCCTTCTGAGCTGCACCCCTAGGAGGCAAAAGACCCTCTTGAACCTTCTGTTTAGTTAGCTTATGAGCCAACCTAGTAGTCCCCTGCAGAGTAGCTGAATCATTTGCGGTCACCAACTCGTGAACCTCTGGCACCAACCTAGCAATGTAGTGCTCAATCCTCCGATACTCTAGTGTAGCCAAATCTGGACACATAACAACCAACTCATTATGCATGGTAGTGTATGCCTCAATCTCTAATGCCACCATCTGATGATTCCACAGCTCATGCTCCAACTTCTGCATCTCATCCCGAGGGTAGAACTCAATCCTCAAACGATGAACGAACTCAGCCCAAGGCATAGCATTGGCTTCACCAAATCCAAGAGTCTGGGTAGTCTAATTCCACCAAGTCAAAGCAGGACGTTCCAAGGTACCTGAAGCATACTTTACATGGTTCTTCACTGGGCAGTTACACATAGCAAACACAGACTTAATCTTCTCTAGCCACCTAAGCAGTCCCACTGCTCCTTCAGGCCCATTGAAACTGTGCGGCTTACAATCCATAAACATCTTGAATGTGCACACAGGGTGGACAGGATGAGGTGGGTTGACAGCATTACCACCAAGGCCTTGCTAAGAAGCCTGGAAAGCAGCAAGAGCAACAAATACTTGTTGCGGGATCAGATTATTCAACTCTTCCTGGGTTATGTTGATGTTACCACGATCCCCACCGCGACCACCACCGCCGCCATGACCACCATTGTGTCCACCACGATGACCTCCACGAACTCCTAACATCTTTTGGGATTCACAAGGAACAAATCATTCAAATTCGTCACTAGTAATAACCAACTAGTAAATATATATATAGAATCATTCCGATCCGACCAATCCGTATCAACCACGAACCATCCAATCGAGATATCGAAACTTATATTAATCATTCAGAGGTGTACCGAATCCTGGACAGATCTCGAGAATACGTCGAAGCCACTCCAATGTACACCACCACCGTGCAAGAATCAACAAAGTAGCATCTTCATCTCCAAATCCCGAAGAAGAATATGAGAGAGAAGATAGAAATATCCAAAGATAGAACAGATGATGTAACACGTAATGATGATGATACCGACACCCCGTCAAGGTTAGTGAACTAGGACATCACCCGGTGTCTAAACGATCCTGTAAACGATTTCCTTGTTGTTTGGGTTTGGTGCATTCTCGAGCAAAGTGACCTTTTGTTCCACAATTGTAACATGTCACCTTTGCTTTGTTAAAACCATAAGTAGTGTTTGGTGATGTAGCAAGATCCGTTCTCCCCGTTCTTTCCATAAACTCAGTTGCTCTCCTTACAACACATGTAAACGCCCATTGAATATCAATCAACTCCATCTCTTCTTTATCAATCTGTGAATAATCCTCATTTGTCAAATTGTTGTTACCAATTTGACTAGCTACTAGTCCATTATAAGAAGCAACCATAGCCGACACTAACGCAACATGCTTTTGAGCTACTTCCACAGTCACATAATCCATGTTAAAAGTCTCTAACACAATGGAACTTGAGCTGGATGGAGATTGACCAACATTAGGAGCTGATTATTGAGTCATATTTACTGATGGAGCACCATAATACTTGCGGGTTTCATTGGAGGATGAGTAGATGTGTATAATGAAGCTGAAGACACACCATAATAATTTGCAGCATTGGTTGATTCCACACTTGAGACAAAAGCAGTCTGTGGTACTGAACTCACACCAACAGTTGGAACGGCTAGCATAATACAGCTTCGGATTCTGAGGAATCTGAGCTCTCTTTGCCTTCCTTTTCTCCTCCATTTCCTTGTTCTCAAGCTTCTGAATGACCTCGTTCAATGTCCAAAATGGAAACGAGTCCTTCGCCCTCAATACCTCCAAATGTTGACACCATAACCTGGAAGTGCATCTGCAAACTTTTCAACACATTCTGACATAGGATAAACAATTTCATAGTTAGACAATTCAGACAATAAATGGAAAAATCTAGTAGTTAAATCTTTCAAAGTCTCATTTCCAACAAAGCAAAAATTCTCAAACTCCTTCTTTAGCTCATCCATCCTAAGCTTCCTAGTCTTCTCATTGCCGTCATTCCTGCTCTTCAAAGCTTCCTAAAGTTTCTACGATGTAGTACATGGTCCAAACTGATGAAGTATATATGTGGTCAATGCTTGGGATAACTGTGAGTATGCCTTCTTTTCAGCAGCATACTTCTTCTTATCTGTATCAGTCATGTCATCCAATGCAATAGGAGTATTAGAATTCTACACCATTGGTTGCACATCCCTTTTGTAACACTTGCCAAGCTTCACCACCATCTAATCCCTCTAAATGAATCCTATACCTTTTCTACCATGACTGATAATCAATCATATACATCAACTTCGGTGGTCTAGTTCCATTTCCAGTAGATAGATCATTCGTCAAAGTAGTTATGGCAGTTGTGGTATGGTTTTGAACAGCTGCGGCTGCGGCAACACCCCAATATTCTGGCATTGGTTGTGGTGGAGGTCTCTCAACGGGTTGAGATGGACCCGAAGCCCAGTAATTAGTCATCGGTTGTGCTTGTGTTTTTCCTCTCTCAGCTGCTACAGCCCATGGATTCATCGGTGTTTGTTGTTGTGGTATCATGTTAGGTCGGGTGTTCATCGGGCATCCCCAAATGTTATCCATGATATGCTCGTTTCAACACTTAGAAAAATTTTAGTCACAGATAAATTATTCGGTAAATCGTAAGATCGAATGAAAAAGTTTCCTCTGGTTCGACCCAAATCTTACCCCGAAAGAAAAAAGAGTGTCTCGTTTGACCTAATTGAAAGCACGAATGAATTTTTGATGGCACGAACGAAATTCTAAGGACCTGAATGAGAATCTAGGTAGTCGAATGAAAATATCTGAAACTGGTTTGACTCCTAAACTAGCACGAATGAACAGTCCTAAAATTCATATAACCCAAATGAAAATCTGATTCGACCCGAATGGAGTTCATGATCAATTTTTCACCAAAAACACACGAATTTGATCTGAATTTTGAAAATGTTATCAATTTTGATTGGAAATGATCAGGTTTTGTTTTAGACATTTTGAATAACAAGTTTTGTGAAAGAATTTTGAATATTACACGTAAAAACACCTTCAAATCAACCAAAAACCATGTTTAAATGATGTTCAACAAAATAGTTAGGGTTTTGATGATTTTGATCTGAAATGTTTGCAATTCTTATCAATTTGCAATTGTGTGATTGAGCACAAGATCTGATACCACTTTGTGGAAACGGTTTAAGACCGTTTACAGGATCGTTTAGACAATATAGCTCGGTTTTAGACGGAGATTAGAGACAAAAATAAAAATAGACGATAACCATGTGATCACATATTTGTATTAATCAGAAACGGTTGCAGACACTGTCATCAGTAGGCTAAACATCTATCTCTGGGCCAGGGGAGGTCGGGCATGACCTCCCCTAGAGAGCATTCTAAGCACAAACTCACAATCTTAATAAACTCAACACATGAGATTGCTTTTATAGACCAATTTGGTTCGAACCTTCGAGGGTGAGAACCAATTGGTTCAACCCTATGAAAGCACGAACCAAATTCCTGATTTCTTGGTCGACTTAAACAAATGCATCAGATCCATAAATGCCATTATGAATCACCACAATCTCATGTTTTACAACATATGACTCAACCCAAGTTTTTTTTTTCTATTCGACAACGACGACCACATACAAAGTGCATCAACAATTACTTGTGGAAACGTGTAAGTCCATTTACAGGATCGTTTAGACAATATAGCTCTGTTTTAGACGAAGATTGGAGACGAAACAGAAATAGACGATAACCATGTCATCACAGATTTGTATTAATTAGAAACGATTACATACATTGTCATCAGTAGGCTAAACATCTATCTCGGGGCCAGGAGAGGTCGGACATGACCTCCCCTAAAGAGAATTCTAAGCACAAACTCACAATCTTAATAAACTCAACACATGAGATTGCTATTTATAGACCAATTTGGTTCGACCCTTCGAAAGAACGAACCAAATTCCTGATTTCTTAGTCGACTTAAACAAATGCATCAGATCCATAAATGCCCTATGGATCACCACAATCTCATTTATTACAACATATCACTCAACCCAAGTCTATTCGATAGCGACGAGTACACACAAAGTGCATTAACAATCTCCCCCTTGGACGTTGTTGGTGAATACTGAACACATCCTGCATCTAATCAGTCAATATCACAAATCCCCCCCTCAATACATGCACTATTACATTGAGTATAAGTACAACATCTTTCATGGACCGACCAAGTAATGCACGCGGACCTTCAGCATCAATACATAGGAAGTCAGCTAGACCACGTATATCATTTGCGAACTCAACCGGCACACTCAGTTAAATTACAACCAAGTCACCTAGTTATACCAATGTGAAGTCGCCAATGTAATGCACTTCTGCCTCGAAGCATCAGTACCCAGGGTGTAACACCCCAAAATTTTGTTTCGCCTAAATACGCCATTAGGCGTAATTGATAAAATAACATAGCGAGTTTAATGGTGGATGTTTTAACTACCGAATAAAAAAACGAGGCTAAACCTATTTCAAGAGATTAATCTATTCAAAGTAATAGTCCAAAAACAAACTCGAGACTAAATTTGAGGGACCATAGTTGCCAAAATGGTAAAATGGGTATTATTAATAATAATAAAACAACACAAAAACACACACATAGTGTGTGTGTCGTGTATAATGATCAGGAGATCATTTCTCCTTCCTCAACATGACCCTAAACATCAACTCTTGCTCAAATCAAAGCTAAATCAAATGGGAAATCGATGCTTGAGCAAGAAACGAGTTATCTAAGGCCTAATGAACATCAAGGTACCATTTTATTTGGTGTAATTTGATGTTAATACCCGTTTTTGATTTGGTCAAAAACTAGGGTTTTGATAAAACGTAAAATTTATGGTTAAAAGAGGTTGCTCTAGTCTTGGGGAACCTCAAACATACCTAATTTGGTTACAAATCACACTTAATATGTGCATTTGATTTTGATCATATGATTATGTTCATGTGTAGAATTTGGAGTTTAACCTCTAGGTTGAATCAACTTCTATATAGCAATATTTGAGACTCATAATGAAGAAATTAGGCTAAAGAGTCTAAACAACATGATATGATGATGATTAAATAAATGGGTATGCTTTGTCTAGCCTAAACTCATAAAAATCAATTGAATTGGTGGGTGCACACCAAGTGTTTGATAAAATGCTTGAACGAGAAAGTAAATGTGTAAAACATGTATGAACATGAAAACTAGAAATGTGATGTTGAGCTTGAGGTAAAATGAATACATGATGCCATGGATAATGAAAGAAATCCATATTATGTGTTCTAACAAAAACAAGGTTTGACATGTCCCTAAGTTAGGTACAAGGACTAGGGAGCAAACGGGACAAACGGATGCAAGCTCAATGCGTATGGAAGCAAAACGGATATAAGGTAAGTAACACTTACACTACTAGTCTACAAATACAACTCTTGTATTGATATAAGTGTTTAAAATTTGAAGTGGGACAAAGGTAGACCTCAAAGGGTGAAACCTATTAATCGGGTGATTTATGCGAATTCATGTCAAAACAAAATTCATAGTCATAAATGAGTCATATAGTGTTGATCGAATGATGGAAATCATCAATTGGGTCAACCAATAAAGCCATGTGGTAAATAAGAGTCTAAACTCAAGTTTTAGATAAAAATCACATGAATAAGGAAGTTATGTAATCATGAGTCTTAACGGGTCGAATGGGTGATTCCCTCACCATTCGAACCCGACATTAAAAGCCAGTTATCTAAGCTTTAAAAAACTTGTGGATAACGGGTCAAATGGTAAATGCATTACCATTGAATCCCAAGAGACTAATGTGGTCAATCTAGAGTGTATGCAGGAGGACACTTGAAAATTGGGCACTAGTTGCCTAAGTAATCTATATGGGTGCAAGGTATGGGTCAACGCCCCTCGGTAAGTCTGTAGCTAAATAAACACCTTCGGGCGAAGCAACATGGGTACTAAAGCTACTCACATGATGTGTGGGTGTCAACCAAGTAAGTTATTTCCATAACTATGTCTAATGCGCACTAATGCCCTTAGAATTGATTAAATAGGAGAAATCTTGAGAAAAGGTGGAAATCTAAGTCCAGAAGGACTTAGAGGTTTTTAAACAAGTTATTGAGTCAAAGACAATATGATTTCTATGCCTTTGGTGTGCTTAATAAGTGTCTTGTATATTCCAAGGCCTTAACGGGTCGATTTGGGTAGAAATCGACATAAACATTCAAAACTAGAAGCCGGGTCTTAATGACATAAATGGATGATGTTTTTAGTTAAAAAAGAGTTCAATGAGTTAACAAAATGTTTGTTATGCTTGTTGAATGATCAAATAAGGTTTTGTATAATGAATGATCAAATAAGATTTTGTATAACCTAAGGCCTTAACGGGTCGATTTAGGTAAAAAAAAAACATGTAAGTATAGTTAAGCCGAAAGGGGTTATAAATCACCATAAATGGGCGTCTTTCAAGCCCAATAAAGGGTATCAAACAAGTCCCCAAGTGCCTCTAGGAAGGGCCTTGAATTTGGTTTAAAAACACCCAAAGGTTGGGGAAAAACAAGCAAGGAAATCGCTGCACATAATATGTTTCTCACCTGATCTTTAAATATTCATATAAAATCATAGAAAAATCGTTAGGAGGTGTTCTTTATACGCCTGGAAAGGTATTTGAACGAAACACAATCCATCTTTGAACATGTTTAACTAATTCGGATTTTAAATGGGTCAAAATGGTCAATTACAGCAGCTGAAAAGGAAATCGCTGCACATAATATGTTTCAGACATGATCTTCAAACATTCATGTAAATCATTGAAAAATTGTTATGAGGTGTTCTTTATACGCTTGGAAAGGTATTTAAACGAAGAACATTTCCTATTTGAAATCCGAAGTCAGATTATGTGTTTTAAAAGGGGTAAATGGGACCCGAACAGCTGCTGCGCAAAAGTGCAGCAGTTTATTTCCTTGATATGGGGCCGTTTAGCCTGGTTCATTCCGTTTGGACACGCAATGACATTTTCTAATATAGTAAATGCAATATTGGCAACCCCACTAACAATTATTTGTGTAATGGTGCCAGGTACACATTCGGTAGGAGCTCCGGAGCACGGATCAAGTCAAGAGGAGAGCCGAACACACCCGATCACTTATACGCTTCCGCAATAGCTTCCCAATTAAAACACAAACCTTAGTATAGGTTTGAAATAATTATAAATGTAAAGTGGAATGTTTTTATTTAGTCGAAGTCTTTGTAAATGGGTCGAAGTTATAAAGATTAAAGTTTTAATCGGGAGTGGTTTTTATATAAGGTCTAAACTCGCAAGTTTAAACATTAATCACATGATTTTGGGTTAGGGTCTTACACAGGGATGTCATCTTGACTAAGTACATCACGCGCAATCCAACTAGTCTTACCTGTAGTCTAATAAGACCCCTACTAGAAGGATTCCATATGTAGTATATGATTATGATGTTGTTGGGTTGTTTTATGAATCTAGGGTTTGTAAATAATGTGTTTATGCATGTTTAAAAACTTGGACAAATTTAATGTGCTAACTTGTATGAGTTATAACTTGAGCTTTGAATGCTCAAACTGATTGATACTTGATGCTAAGATGTTCATGGTGTGAGGATTTCAGAAAGTACAAATATGTGTGTTTTTTATCTGGTTTGATATTTATTTGTGATTTTATAGGAATGATTGTCAATTATTATTTTCGGATCAAAAATTTAGGTCAACTTAAAAAGGTCATAACTTGAGTTTTACAAATCATTTGACCACGAAATGTGGTCAGTAGCTACCTACATGAGTTTAAGAGCTTTTCCAAATGGATTTATCTCGTTTGGATGAATCTATGATTTTTAGTAATTTTTCTAGTAAACGGTCGCAGGCAACTCATTTTTAATATCTTGCTGTAGTAAATGACTTTTCATAAATTCTCAACAAATTTTTGTCACGAAATAAAAATAGTGGCATGTCTCGTGAACATATAGGGATTCTGTAAATATTTCTGTGACACCCGTTGAAATCACAGGTCATATCCGTACACTTGACAACACGTATACATTGTGCATGACATTACATTATTGCATATTCCATTACAATTGAGCCATACAGGGTCTCAGCAAGTCAATCTCGATACATACAGTTTGGTACTAGACACATTAGTGGGTACGATTTCACGACTAGTCGAATAGTTTTCATAAACTATAGGAAATCCAACCAAAACCCTAGCTTTGGGAATTCATACAATTGAACATAATACCACAATTGTGTATCCAATCAAGAACAAAAACAAACATTGTCCACACACAAGGATTGTCCGAACACAACATCCATAAATGACTAGTAAGACAACTAGTTAAAAAGTATATAATATGCACACAATTATGTATCATCTTATATTACATGGACTTGCACAAAGACCCTTCCTAACATCAAACTATAATACATGACCAAGCATTTATACAAGATGTGTATTAAAATGTTCAAAAACAATATATATATACACACCCACACATATGTGCGACGGCACATATACACATATGTATGTGTGATTTTTGGTTCCCAAAGATTATACTACTTGTATGTTAATGAACCATCATCTCAATCACTAGATTCCACTCTAAATAGCCAAACATCTCCTTACTTATCCCTCCCGTAATAGTTGACTTACCAAAAAAATAAATATCCCACACATATATACATACATATACATGACACACATGCATGTGTGTGAAGTGTTGAGATCTTTCACTCATGCACTAGTCATTCCATCTCATTCCTAGATCTTTCATCAAAATGGTAAGTAATCTTGTCCCACCTCATCCTAGAAACATTGACTTACCACAATTGTTATCTTACACCTTCCATACACCAAGGATCATGATCATGCCAAATCAATCCTAGGATTTCACTAATCTAACAAGAAACATGATTACCATACATCAAATCTAAGTAAAGTTGACTAAGCCTACACCTTCCAACACCCTCTAATTTTCGCCCCCCCCCCCCTTCCCAAGAAACACCATGCACACATCAAATCCACATACACCAACAATCTAGCCACAATCACCTTTCCAATGACATTGCACCAAAATAGAAAGATGCTTTCCATGCACTTTTGCAAAGGTATCCTACCATGCCATCCATTTCATTTAAAAATAGGAACAAGGGACTAGAGGGTTAGTGCACAAAAGCAATTAACACACCACACCACCCTTCCTCCCTCTCCCTCTCAGCTACACCACCACCGCCGGACCACCCCCACCCCACGGCCGCACCACCACCAAACACCATCACCACCACTCGAACCACTAACAAAAACCATCACCTCCAAGGGAAATCTAGGGGTAATATGAGCATAACCAAGGTGTACAAGGCCCCTAATTCCCTCATTTTCATAGACACAGAGAGGTATAACACTTAACTCAAACTTGTAATGTTGTTATTACATATTATTACATACACCAAGTTGTTCACTAGTGTGTTGTCATTTATAACTAAACCAAGTAAAATGAGTAAGTATATGACTTGAAATACATTATGTTAGTTGGAAAAATGTATCCATTTGTATACACAAGGGCCGAAACTTGTACAAGAAAAATGTATGTGTATTTACATACACCCCAAGGCCAAAAAATATGTAGATATATATATATATATATATATATATATATATCATTAGGGCCGAAAGTTTTATAAGGAATTTGTAAGATTTCTAAACTCACTAACATAAGACATGGTGTTAATAAGTGCTAGTCATGTGTGACAAGTTTAGAACAATAACAAAGCTTACAAAGATTACTTATGTTTTCAATAAAAGTTATATTTTTAGCATGGGATATCATTATTTTCACAAAAGTTGCTAGACTTATGAAAATGGTAAGTTAAAGATACCTAGATTTGATAGATCTACCTACATGCCACACTAAAGATTTCAAAGCTTACAATACATGAACACATACACCCATCCAAAGTGTATAATAATACATGTTTTACTAATAAAAGTGATGTTTTCACTAAGGACGATGTTATTTTCACCAAGGTCGCTATAATATATAAAAATGGTAAATCTAGCAACACACAACGTAAGGATCATATTATGGGAAAAGTTACACTTAGAAACCCTAATATGGAGCATTTAAAAGATAAACATTGTATCTTTTGGGAAGCAAGACGTAAAATACATAAATATCCACATCAAAGCCACACCGAACTTAAAAGGATTTAAGTTACAGGAACAAACATAATAATGGAACAACTTGTAAATAGTACAAGTAACCTAGACCTAAAATTTCCCTTCTTACATAGGACACGTAGGTCGGATACCCTAGCTCCAGGCTCAGTATTACATTCCAGACACACACAAGGTGAGTTTCACAGCCCCTTTTCACTGTTTTTACATTTTTCTGGGGGAAAAACATTGGTACACTTTTCAGTTTTCAGTTACATACATGACTATTATGTGAACATGAGACATCAAGGTTCAGGATCCATTAAGCCCTCGTGTCATACATCATACCATAACCATTAGCTATGGACTTAGCCATGAAACACCGGAATAGATCTATTGGGTTGACACCGCCACTCTTGGTCAGTCGCTCTGACCGGATGACAGATATCAAAATAGTGCTAGTATTTCACATTTATTCATTGTCTTGAGTGTACAATGGGCGAGGCACAACATGTCATGGTTTGGTTATGGGCTCATGTCAGATCACATATTGATTATTGCCCTAGCTAGGCAGTAATTTAGTCAGATTTGGGATTACAGGTCCAACATACAAAAACCTCACCAACTTCATGTTGACCCATATATATTTTTCAGGAAATTAGCATGGAGCATGGAACTTGGGAAGGTAGCGTGCGAGCATTTAAGGGATACCATCTTTTGAACTGTTGTTGTGATGTTTTGATCTAAACACTTTTAAACAATGGTTTCTAATCCAAACAATTAATGCTATGTTTTGTAAGACTTGAATGTTTTAAATGGTAATTCCTGTTTTATTAAATAATGCTCGTATGACTTTTGTGCATGGAAATCATTTCAGTGGCACCCCGTGTTTCCGCCTTAGGCGGGGTGTGACAATTTCAGAGTCTAATGGGTTGATTTGATAGTTTATACAAATTCGTTTTGACAACTTATAATTTATCCCGAAAACACAGATTAGGGAAACTTTGAATATAAGCTTAGTTGAGGGTTTTCTTGACTTGTATGTGGTATGTACATGTATGTAAGCTTATGTGAATCATATATGATGTATGTAATAATATGAACACTTATTATTCAACAACGGGTCGTCAGGTCACTTATTGCATGTAGTTACACTTGTGTCACATAAACTTTTCACAACGTTAGATGTCATGGACAAAACGGGTTTTACTGTGCATTGCATATACCCTTGTACTCATAGAGTAACGCTTATAATAAAGAATCGTTAGCGGTTCACTATTATGTTTTTGGAGTTTGGATATAAGCTCAACACAACCTTAGGTGAGTTTCACTACTTTTTACTCAAAAGCATGTATCCTGTGAGGGACCACTATATCCCTAGAGGGGACCACTTTGATTCCAGAAGTGAATCTTCTTTACTAGTTTTCGAACTCTTTTATGTCTTTAGTTAACTAAACGAAACTCTATCGTTCAAAGTCCTTACTTATATACCGAATTAGTCGTTGTAGGCGAACGATGTACTAGTTGATAGCGCTATTAGGTTGTGCAACAGCCGCGCCCAATGCTTATGTCGCGGGTGTGAACTTTTGACAACATATTTACCATTGTTGATAGACTTTGTTGGAAGGCAAACTTTCTGTCAGTTTTCGGTACCACATGTTTAGTTACTTAGCATAGGTTAGCTGCCCTTGACATAGTTTGAAGAAACTAGTGTTTGCAACTTTAACTTTTGGTTACTTTTAACTGTGAACTCACTAGCTTTATGCTAACACACTTAGCATGCTTTTGCAGGTCGCTAGGTGATGCACGTGTCAGGGCATGCATTTCATTGGAGTAATTTGGTTGAAAGATTATTTAAACTTATTTCAGTTTTTACATTTACTATGATTTTGGGCGCGTTGTGTTGCGCATGATTCTTAACTTAATATTTTATTTATGCTTCCGCATTATTTGAAAAGTTTTTGATGAAACAGTAAACTTGGTTTTTATAACGAACTAAATGGTTTTGGCATTTAGAGTCGTTCCATGTAACTAATGGCAATGAGGATCTTGGTTTGTCATGCGCCTTACGGTAAAACCCCGCAGTGGATTTTGAGGGTGTGACACCGTGGACCGAAGAAGAAAAGTTAGCCTTGACGTTGGGATGGTTAAACGTCCAAGAGAACACTAGAGTCTCTACTATGCTTCGTTCAATCCCTTTTTGGGTTATTGTCTTGGCGGAGTTTCGGGTTCTCGTGGGCGGTCAAACAAACAGCCATAGTGAGGAACTTTATCACAAGTTTAGGGACATCGAAACAAAGTGCAAGATCTTTGAGGAGATGTTCAAGGCCATCATGGAAGAATCCCCTTTGGACTCCGAAGAAGGTGCCATAGAGGTGACTCTAGTTGATTACATTTTTAAGGACGATGAGGAATTCAGTACAGTCGTTATGGCAAATGCTACAACCGAATTATATCAAAGTTTTAGTTTATATGTTTTAAATTTTAATGATTTTTTTAAATGTAATGTTTTATTTTATTGTAATGTTTTTTTTTTATTTTAAATTGTTAATTTATGTGTTTATATTATATTTAAAACATATAATATTAAAAAAATTCAAGGTGACGTGAAGGCTACCTAGCCACCGTCCATCTCACCAGCACCCCGTGCATAATTGGTTAGGAAGGGTTAAGTGAGTTGGATCCATGTGTCGATTCATGTCCCCCTCAACAAGATAACCACATCGTGTACGTAGTCTAAAAAAATAATTTTCTAAATAACTCATACAATATATAACTTTAAAAAAGTTTTTCTTCTATTATATTAACAAGATATAACTTTAAGAAAGTGCTCCTTTTGAATCGGATTATAAATATACACAGACTACGTTGGGTGTAATGGCGCCTTTTGAATCTTCGTAATTTGTCTGCCACAACATTTTCTTGTCATCTAGCTTCCCCTTTCTTCCTTTAGCATCAGTATGTCTTTTCATCCTGTTTCATTTGATTATGAACTCACTTCATTATTAATTCAAGAATCTAAACACATGATGATCATGCACTCACTTGATCATTCTTTCTGTTTATTGATAACTTGCTTATATATATATATTTATTGTTTTAGTTATCATGCAAGTGACATGTAGTTTTTGCAGGTATAAGCTTCTAACTTGCTTAAATATTGGAACCCTGTAGGTTTACATATTATGATCAATATTCGCTAGCTAATTATGTTGTTAGTTAAGTTGGTTTTTAATAATATTTTGTATTTAGGGATCAAGTAATACGTACCGTACTATTTTTGTTATTTTTAAAGTGTCAAGATGGACGGGTTGGGTAACTGGCTATATGGATTCAGGTTGGGTTGAACTACAAACACTTCTTTTGTCTATACTTTATGTCTTTTTAAGTAATTAATATGGATTTTGAAACAATATTACATTAATCATAGTCTAAGTCTTTGAATAAAAACAATTTACAAGGTTTTCTGTGTTAAATTTAGACTTTGGGCGACATCCACCCGTTTGACCCGTTTGGGATAAGCACAACCTGAATTAACCCGGTTATCTGTTATCGAGAAAGTATCTCCTGGGTCATAACTCGTAAGTAGAGGTGACAATTTTGACCCATTTATCGTTAATCTTGAAGGATTTCTTAAAAAATCTTGATTTTTGTTGAACTAATATACCTTTCATTACATGTTTGACACTACAATTATTTGTGAAGACTTAAAAGTGTCGAATTTTGGACATAAGCTGTTGCAGGTCACCCATTCTGACCATAAAGTGTTACCCATTTTGACCCATTTCACCAAAGCCGTTATGCTTGAGGCTGGAATGATAACCTTACAACCATTATTATTGACGTTTTTCTTGTCTCTCAGCAGCTGTTATGATAGAGGCTTGAATGATGGATGATGTTGAAAAAGATGATGCACCAATGTTATCAGCTACACATTGGCCATCCGATAGACACCAGTATACTCCAAATCCAAATCAGAATCGGAAACTTTCAAACAGGAGCAGAAGTTTTTCCATATCCATGCCAGCCATGGCCTCCGCTGAATCAACTTCTCGTTCAAAAAATATCGTTAGCTTTACAGGTAGGGCTGCTAAACAAATAGTGTTCGCGTTTTGGCTACACCACACTAACACGGACATTTTTCAAGGGAAAAACATGAAGATGACACGAACCCGAAAATCGTGTCATACACATGAACCCAGTAAAAGAACTATTTTACTTCTGTTTTCTTTTTCTTTTTTTAGCAGAAAAAATACCCAAATACATAAAACACAATTGAAAAAAAAATAGTTAATAAATGGGTTAATAGGGTCAACCCACCAGTTTGACTTAATATTACCTGTTTAGTTAACTTTGTTTATGGGTTCAGCCAGAAAGTGGCTTGAACCCGTTTAGACTAAAACAAACCCGTGAATTTTGTGTCTGGTTCATGTAGTGTTTTGTGTCGTGTCAGAAATTCACACCCCTATTTTCAGGTCCATTGCATACTGAGAAAAGAACTACAGAAGCGCGTGTGGCCCAAGAAAACATTAAACCTTATAGAACTCGATGGGGAGACATTGAAGCAAAAAATGAACACTTGATGAAGTCTGGACCACTGGGAATGTGTAGTGATCCTTACTGCACCACATGCCCATCTTCTTACTATAACAAAGGACGCCTCATCTCAAGAGTTCCTCATGGGGTTGATCATCATGTATTAATACTCTTCTCAAAAATTAAATCATGCTTAGAAGGAGTGGGTTAGTAACGAGTTATAAGTGATTATCACAAGAGCCAAAATGGGCTAATTTTCATAAGAACGAAAACGGGTCAGTTGGTTTGGGTTGACCCGGAACAATGTTGGTCTATACTTTTAGGATTATCTTTGAAACAGTCAGTGTTACCTATGATCAAAAAGTTATTTAACTTCATTAATAATGTACATTTTAAGTAAATTGATGTTGGAGGTTTATGCGTTAAAAATGCACTTTGCGCAGCCTGCAGTTGTAATCAGGCAGTAAGCGGGTCGTTACTAAAACCACTTTACTTTTCAAAATTAGCTATTTTGGGAAATGTTAACTAGAAAAAAGGGAAAAATGTTCCTGAATTTTTATTTACCTGTTCTTTTTTGCAGCTTCATGCATATGGAGGTGCAAACAGGTGGGTACGAGAAAAGTTATCGTTACTAATGCAGTTTACATTGGGGGTGATGAATCCGCATGCCAAGTTTGTTCAGAAGTGGAATCAGTTCGTCATCATTTCTTGTTTATTTGCCATCTTCATAGACCCCGTATTCTTTTACTTGCTGTCAGTGCAGAAGGTAAAACGGCATTATGATATAGAACTATTGAAAGTGATTATTTTTATCTTTTAGGTGGACATGTATTGTATTTGATTGACAGAAAAACAAATCACGTGCTACGCGTATGAGTCGGTCTTTAATCCATTCCTATACAAAAAAAAACCTCAAGTCCATTTTCTCTATGCTCACCTGCTATAGTTTTCAAGCTTATGTTATTGTTATTTGATTAGGTTGATATCATAAGAAAACCAACATGCTCTCATTTTTCTTGAAAAAGTACCTCAACGTAATTTTGGCGTATAAAAGTCCTTAAACATGTAACAAAGACGAAAAAGTCTCCCAATCCAATTTTACTATATTAAAGTCCCTAAACTTGTCTAGAGTGCATGTACTTGTTATTTTATTTAAATAATGACCCGTTACATCTTAAATTTGTCAAAATTTGATTGTCATTTAACTTTTTGCATTTGTTGTGAAATGGCATCAGAGTTAGTCCAGCTTCATGTTATTGTCTTTCTTTGAAGCAGGAACAAAAGTGCATTTTTATCAATTGGCCGATGACGAAAACCATCGTGATTTTCAGAAGTATGACGGACTTTATTTACTTGTTGCACATGCTTGTTCAGGTAAATAACTTAATCCCTGCTTTTTAGAGTAGCTTTTGCAATGTAATATGGTTTATTTGAATTCATGAAGTTGAGGGTAATTATTGCGTGTGTATGTGTTTTGCAGTTCCGGTTAGCATTCATTTCTCCTGAATCAAGAGTCGTCGGTGCTGGAGACTTGGTTGATGATCCTAAGAAAATCGCATTACATTATCTTTCAGGATATTTTTTCCTCGACTTATTTGTAGTCTTACCACTTCCTCAGGTATCAATTTAGAGTTGGCTAACAGGTCAAAAATGACCATTTTTCCCACAAACATTACGGTCATTTTTATTTGACTGTGAAGCATTAATGTTTTATGTATGTTTACAATAATAATGAATTTTTTGAAGTAAATAATTTGGGAAATTATGCATTTAAAATACACCTTTGAGTGAATTTCAACCTTTTTAACTCATTTCTTCTTTTTTTCGCTAATATATTTATATTTGGCGGTTTGAAATAAAATATAACCCACCTCTCATTGAATATATGGGTAAAAAATGTCACCTGTACTTACCATCATCATTTGTGCATTTCTCATAATTTGTTATTTATTATCAATCCAGATCATCGTATTATTAGTCCTACCAAGTTCAATATCATTTGGAGCTACTCATGCACAGAATCTTTTGCGGTCCGCTGTTCTTGTCCAATACATTCCAAGATTATACCGGTTTCTGCCTCTTCTTGCAGGCCAGTCTCCAACTAATTTCATATTTGAGTCAGCATGGGCAAACTTTGTTATCAATCTTTTGACTTATGTCTTGGCTGGTCATGTTGTGGGGTCATGCTGGTATCTCTTTGGTTTACAGGTGTGTCAGAATTATTAAGTCTTCACCTTCATGTAAAATCATTGTTAGATACTGACTGCGAAATTCTAGAGGTGGCAGATGGCGGCTGTCGGGTTAAAAGAGGTTGAGTTGACCCAAAAAATATGGGTCCACATTATTTATGCATAATTAGTCTATGAAAACAAATTTATGTTATTTCTATATATACTTGTTTTTATGTAATAAAAGTGCACTTTGGGCAACTTTCATGGTTTATTTTCTTGCTAAGTTTTACAGCACACAAAAAAAAAACGACTAATTTTCCATCTCTGTATTTAAGGTTGGATGACCTTTGTCTGTTTATGATATCTATTTTTGTTTTTCTTAAAATGTTTTTAGAGGGTGAACCTGTGCCTTAGAGACGCTTGTCGAAAATCTGGATTTAGGAACTGCACGATGTTTATAGATTGTGGGCATGGAAATGATTTTGGGAGGTTTACAGCGGATCCTACATGGAAAAACTGGAAACAAAATGTACATGCGAGTGCCTGTTTCAATGAAGATGATTTCCAGTATGGAATTTACGTCAAGGCTGTAAATCTCACTGCTGAGAAGAGTATAACCACAAGATACATCTACTCCTTCTTTTGGGGATTTCAGGTTCTAAAATTTAATTCTTCTTTCAATTAAGGTGTAATCTATAACCCATTTGTCAATAACTAACTGGGTTGTTTGGGTTATATTTAATCTACAACGGGTTAACTTAAAAGTATGATGACAAAAACCGGTCAAATGGGTTGAAAGTGTCACAGCTATACACAAATTTTTAAAATCCAAATCACTATTGTTTTGAACATATGTTTTATAGATTTTATTCCTAATGATATTTCTTTGGTTATGACTGTGAAGCAAATCAGCACACTAGCTGGCAATCAAAATCCAAGTTATTATGTTTCTGAAGTTCTTTTTACATTGGGTATTATTGCGCTTGGACTCCTACTTTTTGCCCTTCTAATTGGAAACATGCAGAACTTTCTTCAAGGTCTAGGACGCAGGTACACTTTTTAATTTGATCATTACTGTATTTATTACCATCCTTTCCTTTATGAATGATGTATAATATCATTATCTATATAATTCACATGTTTACTTTTAATATTATGTATAGACGACTGGAAAAGTCTCTTAGACGACGTGATGTTGAGCAATGGATGAGCCACCGACTCTTGCCAGAAGAACTAAAAAGGTACTAACAACCCTGTGTTTTAATATTTTTCTCATCTACCATAACTAATCACTTCATGTCAAATGTTTCATATTAATAACATAGTTCCGAGTAGGTGTTCCAAATCTTCTGTGTTCCTCGTTTTATATACCATTGAACTCCATATACCCTACATATAGTGACATATTATAGACAATATCATTATAGAACATATGTATATTAATATTATACCCTACACATAGTAGCCTATTATACATAATATCATTATACAATCACCTTCTCGAACATAACTGATAATCATAATCCTCTGTGTGCTAAACGATAGAGGGTATAAATAAGATAGTGAAACTCTTATTTTTCCTTGTGATTTGCATTAGCTTAGTTTTGATGCACATTGGCTTAATATTTGACCATTTGTTGATCTTTATATGCAGAAAAGTTAGAGAGTCAGAGCGTTACAATTGGGCTGCTACACAAGGGGTTGAGGAAGAAAAGCTAATGGAGAATTTGCCTGAAGACCTCCAAAGAGATATACGCCGCCACCTTTTTAAGTTTGTCAAGAAAGTGAGATTCAAATATTACTGGCTATGATATAGTTAAGGTTTAATGACAAAAATAATCTTGAAGGCATATAGTTAGCAACTCCTCTTCGAGTTGACCAACATTTTATAACGGTTGTTTGGAAAATCCATTACAAATGATCAAAACATTATCTTCATATTCTAATTTGTAGGTGAGGATTTTTTCGCTTATGGATGAACCAATTTTAGACGCGATATGTGAAAGAATAAGGCCAACGACATATATAGAAGGAGGAACACCTTTGAATAAAGGAGGCCATGTGACAAAAATGGTTTTTATTGTAAGAGGGAAAATGGAAAGCATAGGAGAAGATGGGACTCAAGTTCCATTATCGGAGGGTGATGTATGTGGTGAAGAACTTCTCACATGGCTTGATCATTCCTCATTTCATGGAGGTATAAGATAAATAATTTTCTCATACACTTATTAATATCCATTGTGCATTTCGTTTATCGCACCATAATGTAATAAACTTGGAAAAATATAAATCCAAATGCCCCCGAGATTGAACTAAGTTTTAAAAGTCACAGATGCAAGAGAGCAGAGAAAAGCAGGTCAAGTGGCCAGCAAAAGAACAGTGACATGCTTAACAAATGTGGAGGCATTTATTCTTAAGGCCGCAGATCTTGAAGAAGTCACTACTCTTTTCGCTACATTCTTGAGTAATCATCGTGTTCAAATGGCCATAAAGTAATGCATCTTTTACATATTTTTTGTTCAGAATATGTGAATCCAGCTTAATCCGCTATCTTTAACTATGTACGTGTTTACCATGTTTAGGAATGAATCTCCATATTGGCGTAGCAGGGCGGCAACCACCATTCAGGTGGCATGGAGATATTGGAAGAAGCGAAAAAATTGTGCAGGCACATCACATAGTGGTTATACTCATCCCCCCAATAAGTTAAGGTATTATTAGTTTGCATGGATTTTGAAGTTGTAATATGAAATGTATATATCACTAACAATTGTATAATTTGGCACTACGGCTTAAATGTCTTTTGTGATTTGGGTGATAACTGATAAGTATGTAATGGTGAGCAAACAATGAAAATTATGTATTTAAAAGGTTGTGTGTTATATAATAGTTTTCTTAATACTTCATAATTAACATCATATATATATATATATATATATATATATATATATATATATATATATATATAGGTAGAGGATCCTGTAGGAAAATTGTTTTGTGTGAGAAGTGTAGGAATGATTAAGAATTGACATGTAGCATCATGTTTTTGATTTTAGAATAATGTTTTGGGTTGTTTTGGCTTGAAAAACACTTAACACAACAATATACAAAAAATTAAAACACAATCCAATGTATTATAGTCATTACATTTAAATTAGAGATAAAACACCCTAGTAATTACTTAAAACACTCTGCTAAAGTGTTATTGACATAGTGTTTTAAGTTTTAAGCCTAAAATACATTGTTTTCGGTTATTAATTGTTATGTTTGTTGTTTTTCTAAGCAAAACAATCCAAAACATCATGAATACGTCCAAAAAAATGATGCATACATCCAAAAAAATGATGCATACATATCAATTTTTAATCCTTCCTACACTTCTCACACAAACCAATTTTCCTACAGGAACCCTATATATATATATATATATATATATATATATATATATATATATATATATATATATATATATATATATATATATATAGGGGAAAGATAAAATGAAAACCTTCTCTAGTTAAGAAAACCCATGAAACCTAGATCTTGACCATTCTTTCTATATGATCAATGGTTGTGATTTTTTTTATTATTTTAATAAAAAAGTTAGTAACAAAAAAACACAAAAGGGCAAAAGTGTCCAACGAAAGTTACTTTTCTCTTTCCTCTATCTTCTTTCCTCTCTCCATATCATTTTATTAATACCCAGTAATTCTTTTTCTCTCAAACAATTCTAATTGAAGAACAAAGTAATGTTGCAAAACTTGAAAACCTCATATAACAGATGTTTTATGTAATAATTACATTTTTTTCACAGCTCATGTCACCAATAATATATAGTAAATTCTAACCCACCAACAAAAACATATGTTTTCACGACTTATCTCACTAAAAACATGTAAAAATTTATAAACCAACAACAAAAACATATGTTTTCATGACTTATCAACCATGTAAAAATTATAAACCAACAAAAACAACAAAAACATATGATAAGTTATAATCCAAACACGAAAAAAGTAAGATAAATTATAAACCAAACAACAAAAACATATGATTAATTATAACCCAAAAAAAAAAACATATGATAATTTATGACTCAAACACAAAAAATATGTGATAAGTTATACCTAAACAACAAAACATTGATAGAAAAAAAAAATATATCAGATCTAACTTCAACAAAAACAACAAAACAAATGCTTTTTAAATGAAATATCTACCTAACTACAAACCAAACAACAACACATGTCTTTATATTAATATTTAACTACAAATGGTAGTTTGAATTGGCAAAAACACCAGCTTTGTAAGAACCTGAAGCCGAACCCAGACATCAAAACACTATTTGTTGACCATTCTTGTGGGCAGTCACAGAATCACAACCAAATGGTGTTCGGCCCCATCCCCGTGAAAGTCAAAACACTCTTTGCAACACAAATTCTTGTTGTTCATCGCTCGTTCGCCGTTGTTGATCCTTTTAAAGCCACCATCCCCGTCGCAGATCCGGCGTACCACCATTATTGTTACATCGTCGACCATATGAAGTACAGATCTGAAACCAACCGACGATGTAACACCTCTGTAGGAGATAATAAACAAAAAAACCCATTATCTCATAGAAGAAATGAAGAAGAAAGCTCATGAATGGAAGTCCAAGCCGATAAAACCCGAATCCAAAGTACCATCGTCGTCGTAATCATCTTCTTCTTCGAACGATTGTTGGTGGTGGGATTTGATTTTGCAACAAGATACAGAGATTTTGATGATGTGAGGTTTTTTTTTGAACAATTGATGATGTGAGGTTGGGTTTTGTTTTTTAGGAGAGAGAGGGATAAGTTGTTTAAAAAGAGAGAGTGAGACTTTTTTGTCAGGAGATGCACAGCAACAACAAATAAAAATGCCGAAGATACCCTTCTAATTAATTTCAATGCCTCTTACGTGGCTTAATGAGGGCCATATGAAGGGGTTTTTGGGGTTTCTTCATCTCAAGATGGTTTTCAATTTATAATTACCCTATATATATATATATATATATATATATATATATATATATATATATATATATATATATATATATATATATATATATATATATATATATATATATACATACAGGTTTTTCTAACTTGATTAGAATAACATCTGAAAGAAAGTGGGTACTAATGAACCGAACACTAAACACAGTTTGACATGTAAGGAAAACTCATACATTGATCTGGCCAATTCAATTCAAATATTTAAAAATGGGTTAATTTGTACATTTAATGTAAGGTTGTAGGTTGTTCTTCTAGGCTGCATATTGTTTCCAAGGGGTCCAAATGGGCAAACTTGAAAATTTAAAAAATAAAGGATTTCACATGCTCGATCAGTCTAATACAAGAGGTACCCGCCAAATCCCCGGTGTAGTTCAAGAGTTATCCACGGAACCCAGTCCACCAAAAAAAATGATTTACAAATACCGAACAGAACTAATGGTTTATCCGGCTCGCAGGGTCAAACCTATGCATCAATAACATACTTCCTCACAAGATTTTATTAAACACTATCACTTTATAATCATAGGGGAAAGTTCAATTGAGAACTCATAGTTAGTAGGAAGAGAACTCGAGAACTCCTACTTAAATTAAGAAAAAAATAAATAAAAAATCATAACTCAAAATTTAAGTTAAAAACCAAAAATCTGGTTCGGAGCTTCTCTTTCCCACGTCATCCCTGTTCAGGAAAAATAATAAAAAAATAGGCAACTTCTAATGCACGTGTAGTAGTAAATGTCCGGTTAGCTTTAGGGTTTAGTTTAGCTTTTAGGGTTAGTTTTTTTAAGTTTAGCTTGTAAGGTTTAGGTTTTTAGGGGTGGGGTGGGGGTGGGTAGGGTGGGTTTAGGTTTTTGGATAGGGGGTTAGGTTTTTGGTTGTGGCGGGTGGGGCTTAGGTTTTTGGTAGGCGGTGGGTGGGGTGGGTTTAGGTTTTTGGGTGGGGGTGGGTTTAGGTTTTCGGGTAGGGGGTTAGGTTTTTTGGTTGTGGCGGGTGGGGCTTAGGTTTTTGGTAGGCGGTGGGTGGGGTGAAATTAGGTTTTTGGGTGGGGGTAAGTTGGGGGTGGGGGGTTTAGGCTTTTGGGTTATACTACACATGTGCAGTAGCGCTTTTTAGGTGTGTTTTTTCTTTATTTTTTTTATTTTTTTTTCTGAACGGGTATGACGTGGAAAAAAGAAGCTCCGAACTAGTTTTCTATTTTTTTACTTAAATTTTGAGTTATGGTTTTTTTTATTTATTTATTTTTTTTTTTTGTATTAGTTAGAAGTTCTCGAGTTCTCTCACTAAAATGAATTCTCTATTGAACCATCAACTATAATCATATAGCTAATATATATATAACCTCTTAATAAATATCAATAAAAACGGAAAATGTCGATGGGTTAGTAATGTTAAATGACTTTGTTTCCAACTCATATTCGTTTTAACATGTTACTTTTTCAAAAAAGATTAAAAGTATGAAAAATTTACTGTTGAAGTTAGGAAGTTGATAGTCGATTAGTGTAACAACCTGCAAAAATTTAATCGTAATTATAAAATAATTAAGAATAATTAATAAAAAAGTATTGGGCCATCCGAAGGTGTTGCCCAATAATATTACCCAAATAATAGACCAGGGCCCAATAAAGAGTAGTTAGGCCCAATTCAAGTAATAAGCCCAGTAAATAAACCGGCCCATTACAGGATTATAGATGGGCCGAGAGGACCCGATAAAAAGAATATGGGCCAATGATTTGGGCCCGAATATTTAATAGCAAATTTGGGCCGGTAATAGAACCCGATAATAAATAGAAACCCGAATAAGGCCTGGGCCACCTAAAAACATAGTGCAGACCCAATATCTTTATTATTCATGGGCCTATAATACTTAGTATTTATAACATGTTATTAGATATAAGAAGCCTAATTAAATTATTAGATTATTAAATGAACCCATTGATAAACTCTCCCAAGTCCAAACTTCCCTTAGTATAATCGGCCCACTCCCACCCATTATTATACATGCCGCCAAAAATGAGGAATAAGAGCATTCTCATCCCGGGCATCAAATTTATGTGAGTGTGTCCACCAAATTATATGGGGTGAGTGTAAGTGGTTGTGAGTGGAGGATATAGAGAATATTTGGTGGAAGCACTTTTTCCACCAAATATGAAAAGTTACTGTTCACCCCTAAACATATTTTAATATTTTTAGAAGTGGTTGTGAGTGAGGAGAGAGAAAATATAATGATAAAAGTATGAAAAAGTATTATTATTTTAATTAGAAGAGAGAAGATTTAAGGGTGAAGTAGTGATTTTTAGTGTAATTTGATGGATGGGATTTGGTGGATGGGATAAGAATGCTCTAATCCACCTAGACATTTACTCATCCTCATATTACACTCAACCTTCCCAAATACACTCCACCTAAGCTTATCTAACATAGACTTCATAATAGCATGCATGAACCCTCTCACTCTAAAAAGATACTCATCGCCTACCTCTATGGATTCTTAAACCATCCATGCAAGACCATTGTTACTCCTTCAAAAACCATCGGCCCTATTATTAAACCACTAACACCACACCTTCAACCATGCAAAAACCTTATGTTTGTTCCTACCAAACCAACCGATCCTCTCCCAAATAATCAAACCATACACATTATCACTCTATTAGCCTCATAATATTAGTTATTAACTCAAGCAAATCGGCTGAAAAGTAATCGGCCGATTAGATAACAAGGCATAATCAACATAGGGTAAGTATTTCATCTTTAAAACTCTTAGGAAACGAGTGTCAAGCTGTAATGGCCAGCTTTATATAAATACGTATACACCTAAGCTGTAGCGGTCAGCTAAATATTATATATATGTGTGTGTATAATCGTTGTTGTTACTAAAACAGGTGATCCGAATCATTCCCAAGCAACCGGCCGTTAATAGAACTCAAGAGGAAGAACTACAAGTGAGTGCATGTACCCCATAATGGTTTTAAATGTTTCGGGTTAAATACATGTTTGTCTAAAATGATAGAGTCTTAATCGGATCATGATCTAATAGAAATAATAGTACCGGTCGAATAGAAATTACGTAGAATGGATCCATTCGGTATCAAAGAGTGTAGTACCCGAGCCACTTAGAGGTTATGGGACCATACTTAATCGATCAACACTCGAAAGATAGAATGACCGAACCATAATGTGAATGTGTATCTTGTGTCAAAAAGGTTATATAAAAGTTTTGGCATCACTCACTAGTTTCGACTAACGTATTTTAAACATACATTTCAGGAGGTAATCTGACCCGTGGAACCCGAGCTTAATGAATGTGTTAGTGAGATCATAGAATGAATGGATGTTATATAAATAACTAGCTTTTATCCCGGGAGCGTCCCGGGGTTGAAAAATATAACAATTCTAATAATACTAATACTAATAGTTATAATTATTACTCTTGTAATTAAATAAATAAAAAAATAACCTTGCTATAAGGTGACATCATGTGTTGCAGTGTTGCGCGATTCTTTCTCCTAGTTTCTCTTGATGAAGTATACCTATCCATCTTTAAAGAGTAAAATTCCAATGATAGCATGACGATTGGGCTGAATTTCAACATCGTAAATAAGAACCTGGTTTAAAATAAAAGACATTATTAATGAATAACCAGAACACATTGTGTTTTTTTTCCTGTATGAACGAAACCCCACAAAAAATAGTCATTTTTTTCTCCGTTTTTATATAGCACTATGGTACTCGTTGGAAAGATAATAAAACGCTCTTTAATTTGGTGTAATTTTTTTCTTTAAAAACTTTCGTATATAAAAGATATTAACGTTTAAAAATTTTGGGAGGAAACATAAAAGAAAAAAATTTAAATTTATTTTAAAAGTATTTTTTCCTAAAATAACTCAATTTAATTTTAGTAGATTAGGTTTTATATTATTATTTGTTTTTTTTAATTTGACACATGGTATATTTTTTTTAATAATAAATTTAATACTATCACCTCAAGGTGCCACATGGCACATTCAATGGGGGGTTGAGGCCTCCATTGAATGCCACCTCATACAAACTCAATTCTTTTATTATAAGTTATAGATGTGAGAAAAGAGGCTATGGCCGATGGTGGTTGTGTTGTTAAAATAAACGTTTGTGTGTTGTAAAAGTTTGGTAAGGCTCCGGCTGAAATAATCAAGAGATGTTTGTTATGTAAAAGTTATAAGTGTTTAATGATGTGAAAGTTTATGTAATCACTTTCTTTAAAAACATTATATAATCGGCCACATAAAAATAATAAGGAGTTGTTTTATATAAGTAATGGTTATAATGATAACTTCCAATCGGTAATGACTCGGTAAAAACCGGGTCGTTACAATTAGTGAGATGGTTCGGAAGCAGAGAGACTTCCGATGGGTATTAATGTGTGTATTAAAGTGCCCAACCACCAGGTATTTATAGTGGTTCAAGGGCTGCACATTAATTACAGGCCATCATTTCAGACGGCGTGAATAGTGACAGCCGTCACTGTAGCGTCTGATTGGGTATGGCATATATATTACTAGATTATACCCCGGGAACGTCCCGGGGTTGACAAATCTAATATGACATATCAACTTTACATATGAAATAGAGTCATGCGCTTCACATTTACATGCAGGTAAGCTTTAGGCAGCACATAACCTAAAACAATTAACAATGTCCAACTCCAATGTTAACATTTAATCTTAAATAATGTACAATTCTAATGTTAACATCTAACCTAAAACAATGTATAACTCTAATATTAATGCCTAACCTAAAACAGTGTACAACTCCGATGCTAACACCTAACCTAAAACAATGTATAACTCCATTGTAACTCTAATGTTAACACTTATCCTAAAGGTTAAAAAACTGTAAAACTCTAACATAGTAATATTAATACCTAACCTAAAACAATGTATAACTATAATATTAACACATATCATAAAGGCTAAAAAGGCATACCTCTAATATCAATATTCAATATACGCCAAAAGGATATATACCAATATGCATTAACCATAAAAAATGTCTAAAAGCAAATTAAAAGAAATATATATTTAACACTGATGAGCTTAAGAAGCATGTTAAAAATTGTCCATCTGCTGCTGATGTTATCATAAGGTTCTTGTTTCATATAATAAAGAAATAAAACCATCAAAAAATTAAGAAAATCATGTGACGTAAATTCTTTACTCATGTCATGTTTTCTAAAAGTTACCTCCATGACCACCGCAGCATGGCCTCCTTAGCCTCGTCCAGTTGGGACACCTGACCATCCACCAACCTCTAAACCCTGTTAACCAACCCATACAAGGGCGGAACCGCCACGCTCTCTTGTATCATTTCCATCGCCTCACCTATCTCCCTCTCCTTCGCCGCTGAGCGTCTCCACCCTCACCCTCTCCACCCAAGCCGCCTGCTCCTGCGTCAGATTAATATCCCTAATGAACCGGAACACCATGGACGGCGGGAATCCGGTCAACACTTTTGTTTCTTTATGTTTCAATGCTATATATCTTATATATGACAACATATATAACATATATTATATATACACACCCGATATATCTATATATATTAAGAGATAGAGAGAGAGAGATTGCTTTAATTGTCTGCTTCCTTTTGTGTTCTCCGCCGAATGGTTTTTTTAGATGGGAGAGGATTAATGATTTGTTAGGGGAGGAGGTTAGGGTTTAATTATTTTTTCTAAAATCACCTATTCCACATGTCATGCCACATGGCACACCTAAGGGGGAGAATTCCTCTTTGAGTGCCATGTCATCAAAATGGCTTTCTTTTATTATATATATAGATTTTAATGAATCGGTTATAGGTAGGTTACTGTTACGTCCATGGCCCGATGGGTAATAGTCGTCTTTATCTGGACTAATGGTCAACCTGTTTGTATGGTGTGCATTGTGATCTAGTCTTGCGTCCAAGGTTCCGTTCCGTAGGATAGTTATGATTTGGCTATTGTCTTAGTTTTATTTTGTTCCGGCTATCTTACTTCGTCCATGGTCCAATGCTTCCGTATCGTCATTTTCCGATCGGTATCGCTATTTCACGATCAGTCGGTATCTAATCCTTCCGTTTTATCTAACTTGGTTTATTATCTTTTATCATCTAGTTATTTGTTCTTAATTTCTATTATCCATTCCTATGTTATCAATCCCCCAGTTTGATGATCTCAGTTCCTCTCAGGATGGGAGCATCAAACTTTATCTTTCTTAGCGATTAGCTGCTAGTTGAGCGATCCAGCCGAGAGACTTTATCGTTCTTACCGATCAACTGTACTTATGGTAAAATGGTAAATTAATTCTTTACTTTTATTATTATTTTTAATTAAGTTTTTTTTGTTGACACGTGTCAGGTATTCGGTTGGTATGCCAACCGACCCACTATTCATTGACAAGACGGCGTGTCAGTCTCGAAAACTTCCCAAATCCTCCTATATATACTACTGTTGGGGTAAAAAAGTTTTCCCTTTTTTCGAAAGGCCTCAGAGCGTCTTCCGTTCCCTGAGCAGGTTCGTCTTCTGTTAATTTTATTGTTGATTTTTAATCATCAATTATGGTGGGTGGACGGGATATCCAGATCCATACTTCCGTAGTATCCGAACCATCCTTAACGGCCTTCTGCAGTAAATATTTTGATACTTCTGTATATAAGCCAATCGTCCCTAAACCTACTGATCGGATTACTAACTGTCCGGAAGGTCATGTTGGGTTCTTTACCCGTCATTTTGACTTTTCGTCCGTCCGTCTTCCATTATCTATTTTCTTCTTAGAATTTCTTCAATTTCACAAACTATTCATCCGACAACTTAGTCTGTTGGGTGCAATAAATGTGACCCATTTTGAGGTGGTATGTCGTGCTTTTGGAGGCGAACCCACCATTGGCTTGTTCCGTCAGTTTTTTAACCTGACCATGGCCGGTGATTGGTACACTGTTGGCAAAATTTCTAAAGCTAAGTCTATGCTGAGTGAGAAGTATTCTCGTTTGAAAAATTGGAAAAACCGTTTCTTCTGGATCCCAAATAACGTTGTTCCGTTTGACATGCCTTGGCGTGATCCCCAAGACACTTTGAATCCAAAACGAGAGGATGTATATGATGGGGAACTTTATGATAAACTGTTAGGGACCCCAACCCCACTCCAGGTGTATCCGAAGACCATCCTTGTTCTGACTGGGATAAGCCGTATGTGGCCGTTTTAGGGGATGGAACTGATCATTAAGAAGGGGAAAAAGGGCACGCCCCCTTTTTGCTTTATCCTTCATAAAATTTTTCTCCTGATTATTTTCTTATGTTTGTGTTTTGGTGCAGAGATGAGCATGCTAGGCTTTGTGAAGCGGAAAGGCGAAGGATTGAAAGTTACTTCTCGTGCACTGGACGCTACCGAGGATGAAGTTTTGGACCGCACCATCGGCGTTACGTACAATGTTCATGATACCGAGAAAGATGATGTGTTTCGTAATCCAGTTGGCCAGGATTCTAGCACGCACGGTAACCTGGACAGACTCTTGTTCACCCCTGAAGGCCATCAAGGAAAGGACGACAACCAAGAGCCTCTAATTTCCGAAGGTGGGGGTCACATATCTAGGGACGATAACCAATCAGCTTCTTTAATAGATGAAACCCCCCAAGGGAAGGCATCCCCCACTGCTCCGGACAGAGTTGTTCTGGGAGTTGAAGTTGTTAACTTGGAGGGAAGCCCTGCTCGGAAGGAACACCGCCATAAGAGAAAAGCTTCGGATGATCATTCGGGTGAGGCGACGCAGGAGGGTAAAAAGCATCGTCCGGCTAGTGATATCGAGGAGTCCAAGGATTCCGAAGAATCTTATGACGTTGCGGAGACGTATGTTTTGAGGTGGAAAGTTAAGAATGGTGATTCCCTTCTTGATCCAGCTATGTGTTATCAAATTCTTCATCATGCCATTCCTCCGGGTGAGTTGGACCGAGCCAGGGATAAGAAGGAAGACTATCCGGCCGAAGGGGCTAGTGTTTCGATCGTTCGTGCTTTGAGCTCCATATCAGAACTTGTGCAGAGCTACTTCAAAAAGATTGCTGTGGAAACGAAACTACGTGGTAGGATTGAAGAGTACCGTTCTAAGATACTCAAGTTGGATGCTAAGATACCCAAAAGTAAGAAAGGGGAACGTTCTAGCGTTCATAAGGGGAAAAAGGCTATCAGGGCAATGGGTGAGATGAGAATGGAGCATGCAAAAGAGGTGGAAACCCTTCAGTCGGACCTTTCAGCCAAGGACAAGGAGTTGGAAGAATTGAAGGAGAAGGTTCGTATTTTAGAAGAGCAGAATATTGCTTTAACTCAATCGGCTACGTCTATGCAGGTATGTACCGATCTGTTTTGTTTTCTTTTACTTGCTTCTTTTTGTTAACTTAGTCTTTTACTATTTCTTTAGGAGCGTATCAACAAGGCTGCTGAAGAGAAAGACACTTGGAGGCAATGCAATGTGAATTATGATAAAGCCTTGGCGGAGGGTTAAAAAGTCATGGACCAGCTCCGAGTCTTTGCCGAGGAGGCTGAGGACGATCGGGATCGCCTAATCACTGAGGTGATTCCAGCTACTGTATCGAAACTTCACAAGTTTGTGGAATTCCTCCAGCTCCTCGGAGACATGGAAACACTTCTCTATATCTACTACGAATGTATAGATGTTTGTTGGTTATTTTACACTAGCGTATTTTTTTGTAGAAGTTTGTGTATGATAGATTTACACTAGTGTAAATCATCCTCATCAGATTCATCTTTGAATATTGGTTATTTTTTGTTTTAAAAAAGTAAAGAAATTAAAAAAATATAATATAGTTAAAAAAATATAATATTTTAAATAATTGAATAAAAAAATTAATATCGTATTATATTAATTATTCATCTTCCATGGTGTTTTTACCTTAATACCCCTTTATGTAATTTATTGTATTAAAATATACTAATACAAACTTAATTAACATGTGAACACAAAAAAACTCAAAGATTCAATCTCAACCATTGGATTGAGAAGATCAATGGCCTAGGTGAGTTCCTATGGTTCTCGCAACTCACATGAGTTCTCAAAATAACCTAACCCTATATATATATATATATATATATATAGGATTGAGATCAATTAGGAACCACCGCCATAGTTAGGAACCTTAGGAACCAATCTTAGCCCTCCATCTTTGATTTTGATCTAAAGGGTAAGAGTGTAACTAAACCTTTAAATAATTATCATTTTCTTTTAATTATATTTCATAATCTAATCAGTTATTTTTGGTTTCCTTAAAAAGCTCACTCAATTCAATCTCCAAATCAAAATTTCTTCATCCCACTTTAAAGACAAGATTGTTTTATCAAATCAGGGAATCTCCATTCGCACACAGTTTAAACTCAATTCCAATATTAAATCAGTATCCAATTCCGATCAGGTTTCTTTTAATTTTATCTGTTGTTTTTTGCATCATTTGTCTCATTTATCATTCTACCCATTGATTTATTTTTTCCATTGAACAAAAAGCCCTACTATCTTGTTTAATCGAATTTATTAATAATTTCACAGTTTTAACGCATTGGGTCATCGAAAATTTTGATTTTTAACCGATTGGGTTTATTATTATTGTCGAATCAGTCAGTTGTTATATAATCTTGAAGCGATTACGACGTTTTCGGCTCGTTCTGTTTTAACTTTATGAACAAAAAGCCCTACCGGTATGTTATTTTTTCTTGTCTTATTAGGAGGTTTAGTTTGATGGGTTGTTTTGTTTTTTATTTTTAATTTGATTGGATATAAATGTTTCTTGGGTTTGTTTTAAATAATTAGGGATTTTTTATTCATAGATGGCAGTGAAGCTTGAACTTTGGATGACGGGGCCGAAAGTCACGAGATCATTGATGATGTTACTGGATAAGGAAGGAGACGGCGGCGGTATTAGGGTTCCGACTGATTTGAAGCTGTGGAGGTGATGAAGGGTTAAGAACCCGAGTCAACTCAGTTGAATCGGTCATCATGGGTCAAGAACGAGTCAGAACCAGGTTCCATATACATACAATCATGATGTTACTGGTATGTGTTGATGATGATGGTGTAATCAACAAAAAAAACTGATATACACCAATAAATATTTGTGTTGGTGATGATGATGAATGAAAAAACGAATATACACCAATGTATATTTGTGTTGATGATGTTGAATGAAAGAAAAAAACTGATATACATCAATTTATATCTGTGTTAACGATGATGATAAATGAAAAAACGAATATACATTGTATATCTTTGTCAATGATGATGATAAAAAACTGATATACACCAATTTATTTTGTGTTGGTGATGATGATGAATGAAAAAACGAATATACACCAATGTATATTTGTGTTGATGATGTTGAATGAATGAAAAAAACTGATATACATCAATGTATAACTGATGTACACCATTGTATATATGTGTTGATGATGAATGAACAAAAAAAAACTGATATACACCAATGTACACTTCAACTTACAATAGCTATATAGCTAAATAAAAATTTACCATTATATACACTTGTGTATAGGCATTTGACTTTGTTTATCCTTATAGCGGTTATGTCTCTCATTCTCTTTACTTAATATACACCAACGTATAATATACACTAGTGTATAGGCATATACACTAGTGTATAGGCATTTGATAATAATAAAGCGTCTCATTTTTTTTGACGTGATAATTACGTTTTGTAGGATCTAATTTTTTTTAATATTATCCTTAAATCAGTAAATGGAGAAGGAGAGGGTTTTTAGGAGGTATTTATGGTGTAATCAATTTAAATTATGTGTTATGATAACCTACCTAATTTTGTGGAAGACCAAAAGTCCATAATACCCTTACATTAAAATAAATAATTAATTAATCTTCTAATTATTTACAATCATGCCATTAGAGATCAATGGCTATAAAGTGGTTCCTATGGTTCCTACTTAAAGTGTGGTTCCTATTTGAACCCTACCGTGTGTATATATATATATATATATAGGATTAGGTTCCAATGAGAACCTATCTTTCGTGAAAGAACCGTAAGAACCCCGACGTAAAATGTGAATTTCAAAAAATTTTTTACACACAGATGTAAAAATAGGTAACCCCAACGTAAAAAAAATTACGATGGGTTTACAGCGGTGTAAAGATCTAGGCCCACCATTTTTTGTCTTATTCCAAAAGGGAATATTCCCTTTTATATTTTATTCAACTTTAATTTTCAATCACAAATTCCTTTTTGATTAAAATAATTTTGTGGTTATAAAGTGAGTTATTTAGTTCTTTTACGAAAGTGTGGTTCTCGTTTTACCCTTTCCATATATATATATATATATATATATATATATATATATATAACCACCGCCCCTCTCAACCAATGAGAGGGGCCTTGCACTGAGGGTTGTTCACGAGCCGAGTCGAATCGAGCGGAGCTTGCTCATTTACAAACCGAACCGAGTTGAGAGCTCCTTTACATTCGAGCCAAAACCCAAGCGAGCGCCGAGCGGAGAGTAACTCGGACAACCATAAAATTAGGATGTTTCTTAAATGTTTTCGTTGTCGGGGTGACACCGTAGGTCAAATTTTCCGTTGTTGACACTAATATTGAGATTTGAGTGTCCAAAAATAAGTCTTAAGTTAAGGTTGTGAGCCAATGAGCATACTGTACTGAACAAGTGTCGCCACAAGTGTCGCATTATGGCGTAGGCTGTTATTAAGCGATGTTTAGCAACGGATAACTAATAACATAATGAAGTCAAAACTGTCATTTCAATACTTAGGGTTTACTATTAAAATAGTGTTAAATATTTATTGGATTAAGCGGGCTAGTTATATTTTATTTGTAGAGATAGTTTACTGTAAAAAGTAGTTTAACGTAAAAAGGATAAGAAGAATTTTTGGCTTTTGATCAAAATAAATCAATGGATGATATTAAAATGGGAAAGTATACGTTGAGTTTCTAAAAGAGGAGGAGAAGGACAAATAGGTATAACCCACAAATTGTTGAGTTACACCCCCATTTTTTTAACGTCCATAACTTTTTCATACGACATTATTTTTTTTAAAAAAATATTCCATAAAAACAAGATTTTTCTCCTCTTTCATTTGCATAACCTAATGCTATACTTTTTTTTTTGCTGGGTGATGTGTCACAAAATTAACATATAAAACATGCATGATCAGTCTCATAGGATAGAATTGGGCTTAAATTACTGATTTTAGGTACTCAAATCATTCCTATTTGTACTTCTCAGTAGGGGTGTTCAAAAAAATCCGAATTTGAACACCCCTACTTCTCAGGAATTTGGAGCTCCACACCGGAAACAAGTGATTTTCGGGTAAAAATAGGCAAAAACAGGAGGTTCTTGAGGATACGAGACTTGCAGCATGTTCCATGTATGTTTGAAAACCATCCCAGGACTTAAACCATGATAAAACCAGTCCGGGACTGACCCAGCACGCCCATGCACACTCGCACGGAGGCCCTGCACGCTAGAAGACAATGCAGCAAACTTGGGGGACAAGAAATCTAGCCAAAAGACATGGCACGGCCGTGCCAAGGACCCTAGAACGCCCGTGCATGGGACAAACAATACAGACAGGGCAGGACTGCAGCCAACAGAATATACGGAGAACAACTGCATGGTCATGCTCCACTATGTGGCACGCCCGTGCTTGCCCTGGCAGGTATATAAATATCAAGCTCCACTCAACCATTTGCCCCATCCCATATCATTTAGTCTTGTGCCCTCTTGGGTCGACTTCCAAGATTCTTGTAAAGATATTGGGGTCCTGTGGGAGGCCTTAGGGCCATCCTAACAGCCCACCAAGGTTAGGCTTCGACCTACCTTGATCATCTTGGCCAAGCATGAGATCCTAGAGTAGTACATGCAATAAACATCGAGGGTTGTGAGGATTATACTAGATACATAGCACTAGGAGATGGAGGGCTTATCTATGAGCAGCCATGTCAGTGGCGGATCTAGAAATATTTTTTAGTAGCAACGTTCAAAAAAAAAATTTTTCGCCATAGTTTCATACAATGTAAAGGAAATAAAGATAACAGATAATTTTAGACACATACCTAATAGATTTCGCCCCTTCGGTTCTTGAAAGATTGAAATCGAGCCATTACGTCATCTTCTTTGACTTTATCAAAAGTCTCTCTTTCAACCGCGCAAATCAAAGCATTGTTCAAATAGTCCTCACCCATTCTATTGCATAAATCCGTCTTGATAAGCTTCATCTTAGAAAAACACCTCTCAACGGTTGCGGTTGCAACCGGCAAAACTAATGCTAACTTCAACACCCGATAAACCAAAGGAAAAGTTTTATGTTTTTCGGTTTCCACCATTACATGAGCAAAGCAATGTATGTAATGCGCTGACGGGTTATCTCTCAATATCAAAGCTTTTAATCCATTAAACCCTCCTCGCATGTTGCTCGCACCATCATAACCCTGTCCCCTGACCTGTTTAAACAAAATAAACAATAAGCATATAATCTTTATTAAAGTTTATTAATGAAGTAGAAACGTATTACTTACTTGATCTATGCTCAACTGGTTATTTGCTAATAAAGAAACAATGGCTTCTTTAAGAGTTGAAGAAGATGTATTTCTCACTTGAGCAATTCCAAGTAAACTCTCTTTAACAACTCCGAATTTGTCAACATATCTCACAACTACGGCCATTTGTTCCATTAAAGACACGTCACTAGACTCGTCTACTAACAAACCAAACACATCTTCTTTAATTTCATCACAAATCATTTTGGTTACTTCTTTTGCAAAGCAATCGATAATCTCTTTTTGTATTGATGGAGCTGTCAACTTATTATTCTTGTTTGCATTCTCCAATGTGTACTTACCAATATCCGGGTTGTTCTCACTAATCAACTTTAAAACCGCAAGATAAAGACCTTTAGAAGTAGATGTTTCCGATTCATCGTGGCCACGAAATGGTAAAGAGTTTTGCAATAAAAATCCAGCACTACTAACAGAACCCATCAATCGATACCGATTTGCAATCTTTTCTGCCTCTCTATGCTTCTTGACTTGTGCATGAAATGATCCCTTTTGGTTCATAAGATTGTCACATTTTTGCCTCGCCTTATTATGTAAACTATTTTGTAACCCAACATGATCTTTCAAGGCCTTCGGCTTAGCCCAATAAGAAAAGCCTCCACTTGTGAAAGTATCTCTTCCACCTTGATTACCAACACTATTACTAAACAGGTAACAATGTAAGCAATATGCTTTATCTTTTTTAGGGCTATACTCTAACCAATCATACTCGTCAAACCATTTTATGCTGAACCGTCTCCGTTCCTTACCATATTGTGTCTATTTAAATTGATGACGTCGTGCTTGAAAAGCCTTCTTCACAAGATATGCTCTTCTTATGTCATCTATTTGATTAGGGTGATAGCTAGAAATGGGTGGTATATCAGCGGGATCTGAAGGAAGATCATTCAAATCTATATATGACCTCGCGAATGAAGCCAAAGGATTAGGAACAACTGGAATTGAAGTTGTAGCAACATCATCATCCGTTTCCATATCGTTAGCAACATTATTAGCAACATCATCATCCGTTTGCATATCGCTATCATTATTACTAACATCATCATTCACGTCCTTATTTTCAATATTTGGAGAATTACTTGAACCAATTTCAGAATTTTCGGGAACTTTTCTTTTAAACAAATTGCTAATAAGCGCTTGTTTAGTATTAGAATGTGGTGGTTTCATCTTTATAATCGCAAACCTAATCAATTAATCAAGTATTCAAGTTAATTCCCAAAACACATAATCAACTATAACAATATTAAAGACTTACAAAATTAAAGACTTACAGTTACAACTACGCAGCTCATTCCTAAATCCTAGACTAGTAGACTCCAATATAACAATATTAAAGACTTACAAAATTAAAGCCTTAAACAAGGGTTCATTAAAAACCTACATTAAAAACTTACAACTACGCAGAGGCGGAGGGTTGAAGGCCGGAGACCGGCGAAGGGGCAGCGGCGGTCGGCGGAGGCAGGGGAGGTTGGGAGGAGCTGGGTCAGATTTGCTGGCTTGCTGCTGTGTTCATCGAGTTTCAGCTGCTGTGTTTTTTTTTTCTTCACAAACCAACTAACCAAAACTAAAGGGTTTAGGGTGGGCTTTGGAGTTTGGACTTGGGTTAGGTAAAAGGGTGGGCTTTGGTAGTTGGGTTATTGGGTTAAGATTATAAATGTAAATTGTAATGTGTTATTGGGTTAAGTATAAGTAATTTAAAATTTTAGTATTGTAGGATTGGTATTAGCTTAGTTAATTTTTTCGAGTTCGGTAAATATTTTTTTGAGTAACGTAACGTGGTAACGTATAATTTCATTTAGTAGTAACGTATATTAAATTTTAGTAGCAACGTAAATTCGATTTCAGTAGTAACGTTTTTCAAAAATCGTAAATTTTTTTTTTTTTTTCCACTACGCGCGCGAAGTTGAGCCGCAACGTCCGCACCCCCTCCCCTTTACCTATGTCCGCCCCTGAGCCATGTTCATGTGTTGATCATTCTTATGGTTGTAGACTTTTATTATTATTATTAGTAGTAGTTTACTTTTAGTTATTTGTTGTGTTATCTTCTTTCTAATCCTTGTTTGTTTGTCTTGTGACAGGTTCATATTGTGATTAACTTAATAAACTTAAATCAACTTTAACTTAATTAATAAACTATCAAGAGGTATAATCAGCTTCTGGTAGTCCCGAGCCAGATCCAAGGCGAGGAAACCGATAGTGAGACAGATCCTTCGGGCTTCTAATAATTTATTCGAGCCGAACCGAGCTGAGCGGACCTTTGCTCGTGCTTGGCTCATTTACAAACCGAACCGAGCCTCCCGGCTCATTTACATCTGAGCGGAGGATTAAGCAAGCATCTTTCGAGCATTTTTCAAACGAGCGACGAACAATTTGAACAGTCCTAGTGTGTTCATCTCAAGTCTTCATCATTAATATATAGTAAACAACAACAATAATAATAATAATAATAATAATAATAATAATAAAAATAAAAATAAAAATGTTGTCAGTATGAGACTGAGTAAAGGGTAGGAAAGGTGTTAGGGTGGAAAGTGGTAGTTGGAGGTTCATAATAATAAAATATTGTCATGTTGTGATCACATTTTGTCGCCTTCTTCTGTTGGGTGGTCACTTCAAAACCCCATAGATAGGTACATTGGTCAGCGGTCTACCCTCAATCAATTAATTAATAATGAATTGTCTTGTGTTTTCTTGTTTGCTGAAATTTCTCAGTAATTTCACTTCTTCAATGCCCGGGCTTGGTCTTGAGTTCGAATCCTGCACACCACGAAAAAATTCCCTGTAACGGTTTGAGATAACTTCAAAGTGGACACCGGTGCGTGGGTTGAGATTCGAACTTGAGTCGAGGGGTTGTATGTCGATTGGGTTTACCGCTGAAGCACACCTTCCAAAAAAAAAAAAACATAATAATATCATCCTTCAAACATATATACTAGTACTACAATCATCATCATTTAGCTTCCACATTCACTTCGTCATCGTCACCATCCTTGTATGATTTTCCCTCCCTCCCTCTTTTTCTTTTAATTTTACTTTTTTCGTATTACTTATTCTACTTAATTTCATCATCAACTTGATTTTATATTAGACCTTGTAATTTTGATTGTTCAAGTTTTTATTATTATTTATTTTTTTTAGACCTTAATAGAAAGAGACCTTATTGATAGAAACTAAATCCTTTAAAATCACGGACAGATTATACAGAAAATGCACAGTAACATAATTACTTAAAATAAAATAAAATATATGATGCTGATTTACATTTACGTACACTAATAATATTAACAGTCTATAAGTTCAAAATCAAGGTACAATTAGAATACAATCATATACCATAAGAGAGCCAAGGCAGGTAAACCAGGTGCATAGTGTAAACATGCCTTTTTTGCTAGCTTTTTGTATATATACAATGGAGCGGTCATTGGTTTCTTCTTCTTCCATCTTTTTTTATTTTATTATTTTTTTTACTGTTTAAGACTAGTTTAGGCTATGGTTTAAATGGTTTTTTTTTTTTTTTTTTTTTTTGTGTGTGTGTGTGTGCAGATTTTGGCCCTTTTTTCAGTGTATGTTGTGCTTAATTTGATCATGAACAAGTTCAATTTTGGTTGAAAGATGTAAATAAATTGTGATTAATTGCTTGTCAAAATGTGTTTCCCTAAAATAACTCATAACTTAGATATTTTGAGTTAACTATTGGTGAAGTGATTATATGAACTCAATGTTAACATTTCTGTAAATTCAAAATCAAGATGGAATACATCATATTGTCTCATAATAATCATCATCCAAGACGCTTGATACGCGAGCTGAGCAGCGGCGAAGCTTGGTTCTTGAATCGGTGGGGGCCAGACTCAACCCGGACTCAATTTTCCTACTAAAATCACAAAATTCCACCACTGCGCCAAAAATCGGTGGGGGCCGGGGCCCCCTCGGGCCCTAAAGAAGCTTCGTCCCTGGAGCCGAGGCTAACAGCATGCATAGTGTAAACAAGCCTTTTTTAGCTGTTTTAGACATGTTTTAGCCTTTTAGGCTGGTTTGGAGTTTTTTTTGGCTTGTGTATAAAAGATTCAATGGTATATTATTTTCTGAATGAATCAAATACAACGAGTCATGCCCTTTAAATAGGGGAACAATCCTATGTAAACCCTACCACTTAATTAGGAAAGGATCTATACAAATAATTACCGATAATTATAAAACTATAAACTTAATATTGACACGTATAGTCCTTGTGAATATGTCGGCTAAGTGTGTAGACTGTTTGTTTTTTTTCCCAGGTTTTTTGTGCCTTGATGGGCGCGGCGCATGGTGTGTGTTGTGCGCCTAGGTGACGTCTTTGACTACATAGGTCATTATTGTATGGTGACACCATACACTCGAAGATTTTTTTTTCTTTTATTTATTATTGTTATTATTATTTCGAAATTCATGTGTGAGAACTCTAAATCTGAAGTGTTGATATATGCTTAAATGTGAAACATAGGTTGACTCTAAAGTATAGGAATTGACTAAAAACTTATGAGGGTCATATTTTCTATTATTAATGTAACCCGTTTTGACCCATTACCCAAACTAGCTATATGATGGTTTTACAACTATTGACTTCTTTCATGTCTCTCATGCAGCTGTCACTCTTGGGGATTGAATGATGGATGACGTTGTAAAAGATGATGTACCAATGCTTTCAGCTGGGAATTGGCCATCCGATAGACACGAGTATAATCCAACTCGTAAATTTTCAGAAAGGAACAGAAGTGTTTCAATATCCATTCCAGTTCCCTCTGTTGAATTGAGTTCTGGTTCAACAAATCGCGGTGGCTTTACTGGTCCCTTGCGGACTGAGAAAACAACCTTAGAAGAGCCTGCGGAACAAGAAAACATTAGGCATCATAAAGGACAAGGCGGAGATAATGCTCATGGAACAAAAAATGAAAACTTATTGAGGTCTGGACAATTGGGAATGTGCAATGATCCTTACTGCACCACATGTCCATCTACTTACTATTACAACGGACGCGTCATCTCAAGAATTCCCAAGAGGGTTGATCATCATGTATAATTATGCTTCTGTTTTGGAGACTTCAAGTCTTCTCTAAACCCGAATTACGGTTATAAGGGGTGGGTTGGGAAACGAGTCATATGGGTATAGTTATTGTCTAAGAGCCAAAATGTGCGATTTTTGCAAGCCCAAAACGGGCCGGTTGGTTGGGAAGAAGTGTTTGACCCTTGCTTCCTTTAAGGCTGCTTTTGTCTGATTTTATACGCATGACTTGTTAGAGATAAAAACATAACCCAAAATCAACCAATTTATAAGTGAATAATGAAAATGGCCCCCTCTAATCATTATCATGTTACAAGAAAAAGTTCCTGTTTTAGATTATAGAGTTCAAGGAAGAGATAAATGTAAATGCTAATATCAATCCATTTGACACATTTGACTTGTTTCCTTTTAGGTTACTTTGTTTATTATGACATTTTGGTGAGTTGTTTTGTTTTTCTGTTACTTCTGCAGGCTCATTCATATGCAGGTGCAAAAGAGTGGGTACGGGAAAAGTTATCCTTAATAAAGCATTTTATATCTGGTGTTAAGAATCCGCATGCCAAAGATGTTCAGAGGTGGAATAAGTTCGTTGTCATTACTTGTTTAATCGCCATCTTCTTAGACCCCATATTTTTTTTCGTGTTGTCAGTGGAGAAGGTAAAACTGCATTCCGATATGGAACAGTTAATTTTTTGAAAATAGTAATTTCTTTTATCTTTTAGGTGGGCGTATAACATATTTGAAATAAAATTATGTGCACTGCTATAGTAAAAGGTTGTTAGGGATAATTTCATATATCCCCCCTTAAACTTGTATTTACCTACCAAAAGATCATAATGTCAAATGTCACTCCATAGTGTGTGTATGCGTGTGTATACATATAAATACCAGGCTATGATCATGTATTGAATGTGAATTTGTTGTGAAATGCCATTATAATTAGCTGTCCCTTATTTGGGTCTAATCTTGTGATTATTGTCAATTTGTTTTTTGCAACAGGAACGTAAGTGCATAGTTTTAAATTGGCAACTGACAAAGACCATCGTAATTTTCCGAAGCTTGACGGACTTTATTTACCTCATTCACATGATAGTTCAGGCAAGCGACTTAATCCCTCTGGCCTCTGTTTACATTAGCTTTTGCAGTGTCTGTGTGTTCACTTAAATCCGATTCAAATTGCCACTTGTACAACATAATAATGTTTGTTTAGTATCATGTTCCTGATAGTAATTGTTTCATGTGTTTTGCAGTTCAGGGTAGCATTCATTTCTCCTGAATCAAGAGTCGTAGGTGCTGGAGACTTGGTTGATGATCCTAGGAAAATCGCATTACATTATCTTTCTAGATATTTTTTACTCGACTTATTTATCCTGTTACCACTTCCCCAGGTCAGATTAATAAACTAGTATAATTTAGGAAGTTTGTGCATGAAAAATACACCTTTTACTATTCATCATCATTTGTGTATCACTTACAAGTCATTGCCGATTTTATCAGATCATTGTATTATTAATCCTACCAAAGTCCGTTGCAATATCCGGAGCTAATTATGCAAAGAATCTTTTGCGATCAGCTATTCTTGTCCAATACATTCCCAGATTATTCCGATTTCTACCTCTTCTTGCGGGCCAGTCTCCAACTAATTTCATATTCGAGTCCGCATGGGCGAACTTTGTCATCAATCTTTTGACTTTTGTCTTGGCTGGTCATGTTGTGGGCTCATGCTGGTATCTCTTTGGGTTACAGGTGTGTGAGACTGTGAATTGTGAATTCTTCACCTTTTATCAATTTATGTAATAAAAAAGTTATATAACAAATTTCAGAATTCTGGAGGTGGCAAAGCGGGTTGGCTATTGTGTCAAAACGAGTTTGGGTCAAAAAAGCACTGAAAATGGTTTTGCCTCCTCGGGTTTACGGATAACTAGTGTGTGATAAATAAAAGTTCTATTATTTCTATGATAAATTAATTTTCTGAATTAAATGAGTTAGAAAGTTTTATGTAGTAAAATACACTTTAAGTGACTTTTTATCATTTTCTTTTAGCTATGTTTCACAACACACCCCAAATCATTAACAGGTCAAAAGGGCCACCTCTACAGAAGTCTAATAGGGGGATCAAGATTTGATGACTGCTGATTATATATATTTCTGTTTTCCTTTCATTCATGTTTCTAACTGTTTGTCTTTTGTTTCTGCAAGAGGGTGAATCAATGCCTTCGAGATGCTTGTCATGATTCTGGATTTTTGAATTGCAAGAAGTTAATAGATTGTGGTCATGGAGGTGGTGATGATATCATAAGGACTGGGTGGCAAGAAAACGCAAATGCCAGTGCTTGTTTTAATGAAGATGGCTTCCCCTATGGAATTTACGTGAAAGCTGTCAACCTCACTGCCGAGAGTAGTATAATCACAAGATATATCTACTCCTTCTTTTGGGGATTTCAGGTTAAATTTTTTTTATTGATAAACATTCTCTGCCATTGTTATTTGTATATAGGTGGCAATTTCAACCCATTTACGAGTAACCGAAAAAGGATGAGAGCAAGATGGGTTGATCTAGTCAAAGGGTCAAATGGGTCGAACGTAATCACAAATATATTCGAATGTTGAAACCTCCAAATTGCTTTATTGATAAAGTCATATTATTGTAATAAGATAGTTTTTGTAAGCATATTTTAACACATTAATTATTAATAAAATAAAAAAAGGATAAATTAGTGGTTGCGAGTCAGTCTAACATGACATGACCAGTTTTGACTAGAGCTGCAACCCTATCAATCTAGCTTACCTTGTGTTAATACGAATTTAAGAAAAGACAAAGTACTCTTAGATTTTTTATAAAAATGTTTTTTGATATGTAGTTATTTTGTTTGTAATTTTAAAAATATTGCTTAGGTTATGGGTGTTCACAGTTCGGTTCATCTGTGTTTTGGTATGATATTCATTAACGTTTTCTTGGCTTTGAAGTAATGTTTTTGAGAAACAACTTGTTGTCGAGTTTTTGGGTTTTAAAGTTTGAGTTTGTTTTAAATATATTGCTCTTCATCATCTGCAATGACAGAAATGTGATGAAACCACAGAAGTAGGCACAAATGTAGTAATTAATGCTGCTCAGGACTTAAAAGTTCATCATTTCTAACATACCAATGGGCCTGCTATATAATTCATAAAGGGGGTTGGTTAAAACCGATTATTTGAAAATTTTATACAAAAGAGTTTGAACACTTAGTTGAATAGAAATCCTATTCCTAATGGTTTACACTTGGTTATGATTGTGAAGCAAATCAGCACACTCGCAGGCAATCAAACTCCAAGTTATTTTGTGTGGGAAGTTCTTTTTACCATGGGTATTATTGGGCTTGGACTCCTACTTTTTGCCCTTTTAATTGGAAACATGCAGAACTTTCTTCAAGGTCTAGGACGCAGGTACACTTTTTAATACGATGATTATTGCATCTATTCCCACCATTGCTGAGTGATATGTATCATGATCCACAAAGTTCACATGTTTGACATTTAATGTTATTTCTTAGGCGGCTTGAAATGTCACTTAGACGACGTGATGTTGAGCAGTGGATGAGCCACCGGCACTTGCCAGAAGACCTACGAAAGTATAAATAATTTCTATGCCTTTGTTTTTTTGTCATCTACCATAGTTAAATCATATCATCTAATGGTGGCAAAACGGGTGGGTAAATGTGTCATATCTAGTACCCACCAGGTTGCGTTAGGTTGACAAACAAATGCTTTATTGCCCTTCTTTATGTCTTTTTAATAAACAGTTAAATCTGTATTTAGGTTTACCTGTACAATACTATTACAACAATAATAGTCCATTAATAACTACATTTTCCAGACTTTTGAACCATTTGAGTTGTTCCCTTTTCAGCTGAAGAAAATATTCTGCCCATGTGTCATGTTTGTGATAGATCATAATTAATAATTATAATCTTTTTCCTCCAAAATGATATACTAAATCATTTTTTTGTTAGAAAGAGTTGTTGAGGTTGCCGGAATGGGTATGTACAAAAAGAGGGGTTTTGAATTTTTTTATATTATAGTAAGTTACATAAACAGTCCCAGCAGTGTTAAAATCCACATTGTTACGACTTACAAAATGAAAATCACGTTGTCCAAGCCTGCGACTTTCTAAACTTAGACTACAAAGGTGTGATTAGGGCCGAACCATTAGGACTACTGGTGTAATTAATTCTTGATATTTTTATCCTTTACTTGCTAAATGATATACAATAAGTGATGGTAAGACTCTTATTTTCTATTTCATTATTATGATTTGTAGGAAAATTCGAGATTCAGAGCGCTATCATTGGGCTGCTACACAAGGGGTTAATGAAGAGGTGCTGATGGAGAATTTGCCTGAAGACCTGCAAAGAGATATACGCCGCCACCTCTTTAAGTTTGTCAAGAAAGTGAGATTTTCAAATATAATTGACCATTCAGTGATCATCCTTGCATGCTTAGATTCAAGTTTTTTGCATTGTCCGGCGACAATTACAAATTGTTAAAACAGTTTCTCTATACTTTAATTTGTAGGTCCGGATTTTCGCATCGATGGATGAGCCAATTTTAGACGCGATATGTGAAAGATTGAGGCAAAAGACATACATAAAAGGAGGAACGACCTTATCTGAAGGAGGGTTTGTGACAAAAATGGTTTTTATTGTAAGAGGGAAAATGGAGAGCACAGGTGAAGATGGGAATACTGTTCCATTAGTAGAGGGTGATGTATGTGGTGAAGAACTTCTCACTTGGTGCCTTGAACCTTCCTCTTTCAATGGAGGTATAATATGAACCATTTTTGTTGATAACATTTTATTTGTTGTATAAAATTTGTTACTTCTAACATCCGAACACCAACTTCTACAATCGTTCTATTAAAATTGATTATCTGATAATTATAATTTGATATCAAATAGTCACATCAAAAACATGCATCCAAACACCCTTGAATTGAATTCGATTTAAAAATAAAATGCAGATACAAAGAGAAAACCAGGATACAAACTGGTATGCAAGAGGACAGTGAAATGTTTATCAAATGTGGAGGCTTTCGTTCTTCGTGCTGCAGATCTTGAAGAAGTCACCACCCTTTTTGCTGGATTCTTGAGGAATCACCGCGTTCAAATGGCCATAAGGTAATTCATCCTTTAAACAGTTTTATTTAGTTTTTTTTTTTTTTTTTTTATTCTTTGTTCAGAATGTGAATTGAATGTAATCACGCATATGCTATGTTTAGGAACGAATCTCCATACTGGCGAGGCTTGGCGGCAACCACCATTCAGGTGAAATGGAGATACAGAAAGAGGCGGCTACATAGTGGTACTACTCTTCCCTCCAAATATAGGTAAAGGTGTTAGTTCAATATATAGGTCATGTTTTAACAGCTCATACTGGTTATATATGTTTCTGGTATATGTCATACTTTTCTTGATGCTTTATAATTACATCATGTGTAAATGTTGTTCAAAGTATTGGATCTTGATCAAATATTGAAGAAGAATTGCGTAATGCGAGATAATGGAAATTATTTCCAACTGTCAATTGTAAAATTGTAGGCGATATATATATATATACAAATTCAGAGAGATAATGGATCAAAGGTATTCTAAAGGAATCCAGATTCAAGTAAAGTATCATTTTGCTAGATCTCTAATAAAATGATACTTGAATCTGGAATTCCTTTAGAATACCTTTGATCCATAAAGCTTGACAGTCTGTTAAAGATGGTGCTATGTATTCTGCTTGCTTCCGTTGATGAAAGAGCAACAACTTTCTGTTTTCTTGATTGCCAAGATATGGCTTTGGATCCCATATGAAACAGGTATCCAGATGTATTTTCTTCCCTACATCCCAATGAGTTCTGTAGGTTCCTCCATAAATCTGCTGATCTTACTTGCAGAAAACATTATATCCGGTCTTGTATTGGTTAGGGGGTGTCTGTCATTGAGTTGGAAAATGGCTTATTGACTTATTAGATTTTTGAAAAACTCAATAAGCCAATAAGTCATTTGAAAATCCACAAATTATAGCTTTTAGAAATTACTTATTGGCTTTTCAAAAAGCCAATAAGTTATAATGAGTTTTTCACCTCAATCCCAAACACCCACTAAATACGTTGGGCTTCCGACAAGACTTATATACATGCTTGGATCGATCAGTTCTTCAGCAAGGGTGTAGGTTTCAAGGGGCGGGAGGGGGCGACTTTGGGCTCATTTTGAGAGGTACAACTAGAGGTGCACAAACCGGGTTTTTTCAATACCCGGTTCCGGGTAGGGTCGGGTATCACGTCTACCGGGTATTAAAAGAATCGGTTCCGGTTCCTAGCATAAAAAACCATACCCTGTATACCGGTTCCAGGTATGGAACCGGGTACCCCACAATGAAAGAACCGGGTATGAATCGGGTACCCCACAATGAAAACTTAAGTCAACAAAAGTATTTATTTGGATGTTTGCATACATTTTATTGTACAAATGTTTGCATATTTTTAACGTCTGTTATGAGTTATGACCATTTATAAATTTGTGGATCTACTCATCAAGTGTAGGACCAACTTGGTAAGGATGATAGTTGATACTGTCCCGAGGCGATCGAGGCGATAGAGTTCCTTCTTCATCATTTCTTTTTATTTTAAAACAAATTAGTTTCAGATTGTTTAAATATAATTTGCTATGAAAATGACAAGAAGTTTTAAACCTGGATTGGGCCTTAAAACACTAAAGTTCATATATATTAAAGGTTTGAAATACTACTAAATACTAATACATGACATTTAAAAACATAGAAACACATAGATAAACAAATAGAAAACACATCTTCGCTTGGTAATTCATCATCTTTGTTTGATAATTCATCGTCTTCGGACTTCGTTTAGTCTTCCTCTAGTGGGCTCGACGTTCCCATTTCAATCTCATCCTCGTGTATTTCCGTTTCAATGATATTTTCTTCTTCAAGTGACGAAACATGTTGTATCCGCTCCGCTGCATCCAAATGGTCCTTCAAACAAATGCACATTTCCACCGCTTCGGGAGTAAGCCTTGTTCGCCTCAACGAAATAATCCTTCCACTAACAGAAAAAAGCGGACTCCGAAGCTACCATAGATGCTTGAACGGTTAGTAAATCACGAGCCATAGCGGCGAGGATCGGACATTGGGGTTCCTTTCCTTTCCACCAAGCCAAAATGTCAAAAATTTCAAATTCTTGTTCGGAGGTGATGGATTCTAAAAAATCCGTTGAAGTATACCTCCCATACTCGCTACTTGGGGTGTTACCGCGAGCTCGTTTAGTATTGTCACTTCTCAAAGTATCAAACAAACAAATGTTTAAATCTCTATTACGGCTACTACTACCACTACCACCACCACTTGAAGCCACATTTTCAAAAGCTTGATGTATTTGTGAAGTTGTTTCACCATATTTTTAATTGATAAACCTAAAACAACTTTTCAAAACAGCTTCCAAACTTGCTGATTTCTTTTGAAACAAAAAGTGGATAATCTTCTTGCAAATCCAAAGCATGGCATATTTTTTTCAATCAAAGTTTCCACACCTCCCTTATTTAGGTACGGGTTTAAAGCGGCCGAACAAGTAATAATTGGAGGCAATTGTTCAAAATATTTTTTAAACTTTTCTTTCATTGGCTTCATCATTTTTACAAATATCGGGCCTTTAAATTCCAAATCTTCTAGTTTCCTTGCCATTATAAAAAGTTGTTTAAGAACTTGACAACTTATGGGATAATAAACACCTGATAAAAAAGTTGTGCAACCGCGGCGTGTTGTTGGAGGCATTGTCAAAAGATATAGAAAACAATTAGTCTTGCAATTTGAAAGTTTCAATTACTTCTTTCAAAATATGAAATAAATTGCTTGCGGTATGTGGATATGGAAACATCTCAAAAGCAATCATACGCTTGTTCATTTGCCACGTTTTGGGGTCCATCCAATGCGCGGTAACACTAAGGTATGATTCGGGTAACCCATGAGGGGCTGACGAAACATCACAAGTCAAATTGACACCGGTTTGCAAAGTTTGAAAACCCAAAATTAAATTCTTTTTTGCCTTTACCCATGCTTTTATACAATCACGTCGAAGGGTAGTGCGACTTACGTGATTATAATGCGGTTGTAGAGTTCTTTGGACGAGACGCGTCAATCTTGGGTTGTCAAAGTGGTCAAATGGCAACCCCTCTTGAATCACAAAGTGACCTATTCCTTCTCGGACTGCCTCAACATCATAATGCCAAATAGTCCCGTCGCTTGACATTTGCGGTTGACCTCGATCTGGGTTGTTCTTCAACACTTTACAGTATGAATCCAAATGTTTCTTCAAAGTTGAGTTGGAATCCGAGTTCAACAAAGTACCACAATGAAACATCGAGCTTTATTTGCACCGAATGACATTTTACATAACTCAAAGTGAGCCCCCCAAATAAGTGGGTTTCGATTTGTAGGAAGAATTTCCACAACGACTGATTTGCTACCCATGTGAAAGGAAGAGGATGCAGATTCGGAAGCCATTTTTTTAGATGGTTTGAAGTTGTCAAGTATGTTGAATAACCCAACCTCAAACTAAATTTGTAAGATAGACTCTAACAGAAGGCAATAATACCGTTGCATTGAGCAAAGCAAGTTAACATCTTTCAACCAAATTCCAACAACCAAGTTAAATATGAGTAAGGTATGATGTACAGATTGTTAATATGTTTCAACCAAATTCTAACAACCCCGTTAAATATTTGTCCATAAAGCAAGTATAATATAATGCCTATTGTTAATTTTTATTGGTTAAGCATTTATATAGGTAGGTGATCATAAATTGGGTTGTTAGGTAAGTCTAAATTAGGTCATAAACCGGGTATTAGGAAAACCCGGTTTCGGGTATTAAAAAACCCGGGTACAACCCGCGTTCGGTTCCGGGTACGGTTTTTAACATAGAAATCTATACCCTATGCGTACCCAACGGGTAGGGTAGGTTCCGGTTCCAGTTTTTTTGTGCACCTCTAGGTACAACTCAATTGTTTGATTTTGCCCATTTTTTTCTTTAGGAAAATTAAATAAAAACTCTTAACCTAAGTAAACTCTAAGCGCTCTGCTGTCTTTCGATCTCACTTCTCAACCCCTGCGCATAGTTGATAGTTTCATACTTTCATCTTCATTCAAAAAATCAAGGTATTCTACTTTATTAATTATATATTTGTTGGTAGTTAGTAATTAATGGATAGATTCATAGATTGTTGTCTTGTTATATTATTGAATGTTGATTAAACAACCCAATATAATATTTACAAATGGGGTCGATTGTTGTTTATGTCACCATCCAAATGCCACATGATAACTATATCTATCATCTTCTCTTTAGCTTTCATATTCTTAAAATTGTTGGACATTGGAACTGCTTTGGACGGTGGTGCTTTATTTATTTATTATTCAATCTTTTGTGTCAAGTTATCACACTGTTTAAAAACTAGGGTTGAAAATAATTATGACTTGATTTAATGTTTATGTTATTAAATTATAATATGGGGAAGAATAAAACGATAACATCATCTTTTCAAAATAGCGAATGAAGAACAAGAAGAGGCAAAAGATAATGAAAATACGAGTAAACATCAAAAAGCTTCAACAAATGAACCGACTAATGAACCGGTTAATGAAGCGGATCAAGACAATCAACAATGGCATGCTATTCCTCAAAATCCACAAGCAAACATGAATGAGGTGGATGTTAGTAGTTTAGAAAGAGATCCCGCTAGATGACTCGAAATGTGAAAATATCCGGTTAATATAAGGGAGAAAGTAAGACTAGCTTATATCATTTGTCGACGGGTTTTAGTGTCCTTGTTTAGTTTTTTGTTAAACAATGCTTAGAACTTTGATATTATTGTATTTAATGTTTTGACTCGACCCGAATCGAATCACCGACCCGAACATATAATACGAAACATAACTACAGAAAAACAAATTTTGGTCCCAACCCATGACTGGTGATTTTCGACCCCTGGACCAATTTCTCAAGCTTCGCCACTGTTATTCATAATCATCTTTATGTAGTTTCAACCCAAATTCCAAGAGTGTGATGGCTTGATTTTTTAACGAGAATTCATGCATAATTTTGTTGGAGCTATTGATGGCTCCATCTAGTACGTAACCTCCATACCCAGGAAATGGTTTAATCTACCCAAATTAGTCATTTCAAACTCATCTTTCATGGCTCTTATATACTCATGAATTTCTTTTAGTGAGTCACTTGCTGTTTAGACAAAAAATTAACAAGTATAACTCTATGATCAACTTTGTAAGTAAGGTAGTGTGCTTCAATAATTTGTGCATCAAATATAGAAATGAAAGCAAAGAAATGACACAGGTGGTTACGAGGGAAGACCTGGATTCTAAGTGTTACAATGAGTAAAGTTGTAGTGTGTTGGTGTTCTATATCGATCATATTGCCTCTTTATATAACAAATAATAATAGCTAAAGTTCCAAGAAAGTCGGAGAGTGTTCGGTCTTCATTTATGATCGTTGGAGGACTCTTTCCACACGTCTACACATTTTCTTCAACGGATCTTCGGTTCTTTAGCATAGACCAAGTCATATGAGTTACTTGCATAAACAAGTCAAAGTTAATAGAACAATAATCGGTTAATAATGTTAGTATTCGGGATATTGAACTTGACTCAGATCTAGGATTCCGGATAATAAAAGTGACCCATAACAATTGTCCCTAAAATTTGTAGCTGTTATTACCATTTATAGTTGTTAAATTTTCAAAAAAAAATAATGGATAAAGATGTGATGGGACTTGATGCAACGTGGCCAGGGTTTTTTTGGCTAGGAAATGATGTTGTTTCATGTGGTTTTAACTATCCCCCCTTTATTTTCTCTTTACCATAAGTCATCATCTTCCTCCTTCATCTTTGGTAACAGTGGCAAGAACTCCCATTTATAAACCTTTGTTATGTTGGAATGGAAGGCAAAATGCAATAGATCATTATGAGGAAATGAAAATAGGGTCTTTAGTTGGTCAATGGAATGAAATCATCCATTTCACAAATCATCTCATCTAGACCCATTTTTTTTTCGTTCCATTCCCACTTACAACTTTCATTAACACAACCCGCCACCATCATCACCACTGCCGCTGCCACCTCCACTATCATCGTCGCCGCCGCCATCCACCACCGTCACTCACTGCCGCACTAGGGCTATTCTTCGGGGGTTTTTCTTGGGTTTCGGGTTGTTCGGGTTTTGAGTTGAGAAAAAGTGACTCGATAACCGAACCATTTAAAGTTTGGGTTGGTTTGGGTTTGACTTATTCAGCTACAGGTTAGTTCGGGTCTGGTTATCCGGTTTTCAGGTTTAGATGTAATATAAAAAAAATATTTTTTTTACAAAATTCATCATGCTATCTAAAAATATCATCAAAATTCAAACATTAATTGACAATATGATATGATAATGTTCAAAAGTCCTATAACAAAATGTTTTAGATAAACAAAGACTCTAAACCAAAACACAATAATAAAAAAATATATATTATTTGTTAGGGTTTTTTTCGGGTTTCGGATTTCAGGTTTATCGGGTCGGGTTGTTTGGGTTTTTGCTGAGGAAAATTGACCCGATAACCAAACCATTTAAGGTTCGGGTTATTCGGTTTCGGGTTTTACGGGTATTCTTTTATTTCGGGTTCGGGTGGCTTCGAATTCTGGTTGGGTTTCGGATAAAAATCAACATCGGCGCTACCAACCACCATGTTTGCCACCCACCACCGCCACATATCACCACCACCATCACTGCCACTAACCACCGATTTTATTCCCTTGTTTTTCCTTCCTACCAATCAACACAAGGTAATGATTTATTTCATTGCAACATAGGAACCAAACAAGACATTGAATTGTAATGTTTCATTATGTTACCTTGTCCATTCAATTACCTTATCCATTTCATTACCTCTAAAAAGTCCTAAATTCATTCCATCTGTTGGGACAAAGAGGATTGAGGAAACCACTTTTGATAACCTTAGTCCAAATCATATTCTGCTTAAGTATAGAAGAAACTGCTGAAGAAGAAAACAAAAGTACTGAAGAAGAAAAGAGCAAAGTGCTGAAGAGTTAAAGCATCAGAAGTTCTGAAGTCTAACCAGACATTTCACTGAAGAACTACTGAAGACAAACTACTCATCAGTAGTTTGTCACTCATTAGTACTTTCATATCAGAAGCTTCTAACCGACCTTGACTTCAGTAGTTTAGTATTATATTGTTTTGTTAAAGTCTTGGATCAAGTTTCGATGTAAAGCCTGCTGTAAACATTATCCTTAATATAATATCTTAGCTAAATATCTTAGATTACTTAACACAACAGTCTTGTATGTTTGTCTATAAATAGATGAGCTTGTTCATCTATTTTAGAACATGTGATTTACTTTGAATTAATTGAAAAACCTTCGAGGCTTTTAAACTTATTATCCATTTCACATATGAGAATCATAACTTGTATTTATTGCTTCTATACTTCAACTGTTTATTGATTCTCATATACTGCTCAGTCAAGGTAGAGTAATAACTCCTGTTAAAAGTGATAACTTAACCTTAGAACATTTACTATTCCGCTGTGCAATAACTTTGATATAATCTGCAAACACATAAGTGTTCTTAAACTGATTAAAAGAGGCCACTGATCCAACAATTGGTATCAGAGCTCTTGTTTATCTGATCAAATATCAATCTAACAAATTGAGAATCAGACACAGGCTCTTATTGATATCCAATAAAGGATTAAAAGGTTCACGTTTTCATCCATCACTTTAAAGAAGTATTGACAAATCCAAACTTCTTAAAAATGAACCCTTATAACACTGGATCTGCCAATAAACCTCCTATGCTGGTCAGAAATGAATATAACATCTGGCAAAGGAGGTTGACACATACAATTTCTCAGACCAACACTAGTTGTTGGAGGTCTGTAATATTTGGACCTCACAAACCAGTTGTTACTGATCCAGAAGGAAAAACCGAGAGACCAAAAGACCCAAAAGACTACACTGAAGAAGATTTCCAAAAATTTGAGCTAGTTGCAAAAGCCTTTTCTATGTTGGCTATGGCTCTCCCAAACGAAATTTATGCTGGACTTTTACACTGTGAAAGTGCCAAAGAGTTGTGGGATTGCCTAAAAGAACAGTTTGCAGGAACTGAAGAGGTGATAGCCAACACTAGAGAAATCCTGGCTCAACAATATGAAACTTTTACTCACATAGATGGTGAAACTCTAACACAACAATTTGAAAGATTTTCTTCACTCATCTCTGAGTTAAAAATTAACAATCAGACCTATTCAAATGCATCTATGTTACATAGATTTTTAAGGTCTTTACCTTCAAAATGGGAAACTTATTCTATAGTCCTAGATCAAGTTCAGATTTTAACACCCTGAACCTAACAAGGTTACATGGAAAATTACTAACTTTTGAAAGAGAAATCAATCAAAAGAAAAAGTTACAAGAATCTGGTAAAACTGCTGATGACTATACTCCAGGTAGCACAGCCTTATTAGGACATGACTCACCTTCTTGTTCTAATAATTTTGGATCTTTTGACCACATTGACATAACTGCTGGGATCTCATCAGATGGATCTTTCCCAGCTTATGACAATGAAGACCTAAGTCAAACTGCTGATAACATGTGTTTTATCATGGATGACTTGAAATATTTTAGCAGTGATGACTTAGAGGAAATGGATATTTTGCACCAACTGGCCTTGTTAAGCATTAAAACTAACAAATTTTACAAAAGGTCAGGAAGGAAATTTCCAGGACTTAACAACTCAACAAAAGTTGGTTTTGACAAATCAAAACTGAGATGTCATAAGTGTCAAAAGTTGGGACACTTTGCTAGAGAGTGTAGAAGCTCTAGCTACAACCAACCCATGTCTGGAAATCAATTTAACCCCTCTTATAATAGGAATAATGGAACTCAAGGGAGTGCTCATTTTGTACAGGCACAAGCTCCACAAGTTCAATATGTGCCACAAGTACAATATGTTCAAATGCCTGCTCACCAACAGCAGCAGATGCCTCATTTTCCAACTGCTCAACAACCTGAACAAACTCAACAACCACCTCAGCAACAAAGCTTATTTACATCAGGTTATGTTGACTGGAGCAGTCTTCCTTTTGACACATCTGAATGCAGTCAGGATGCAGACAACAAAGTCTATGATGTCAACTGGGGAGAACCTGACAATGGCAGAAAGAACTTTGCCTTAATGGCTTTTGAGGGATATTCCTCCAATTCTGCAGTCACTCAGGTATCACAACAATCTCTATTAAAGCTTTGCTCAAAATCTTGCAAAGAATCTTTTGCTTTAATAAGAGAAAACAATGTGCATTTACAAGGCAAAACAAATGATATGGAGAGAAAATACACCCAAATGAAGTGTGATTTAGAAAGAAAAATTGCTTTAAAAAATAAAGAAATTTCTAAATTGACTGATAAATCCATAGAAACCCAAGCACAAATTAAAACAATGATAGACAACCTAGGAAATGTCAGAAAAGAGCTTGCTGACACTAAGGTTGATTGTGAAAAATGGGTTGAGTCTTGTAAAGGGTACCAAATGCTGGTTAACAAACAAACTGCAGCAAATGTTAAGTTTGGCATAGGGTATACCCACACTGAATCACCAACAGATTTCACCCACAAAACTGATAATGATGGGATGAAATTGATTCAAACTTCTGATATGGAGGAATGCACATCCTACCATCAGAACTTTCTCAAAAAGGAAAGTACTGCAGAAGTTAAAACAACTGACAATAAGCCATCAGTAGTTTCATCTACATCAGGAGTTGAGACCCTGAAAACTGCTGATGACCTATTTCAAAATACTGATATTGTCAGTAAATTTCCTTCCAACTCTCTTGCTTTATCTAAAAGGAAAGAGAAGGCAAAAGCATGTGAAATATGTGGTCTGTTTAACCACGTAACTGAACTTTGTAGATATAGAAAGGCAAATCAGTTAAATAAGAAAAATCAACAACTGATTGTGGGAAAACAAATAAAACAAAATTTTGAAAACACTTTCTTTCCCAACAAACAATAATCAAATAAAAACCTTTCACAGAAGAAGATTTTATCTCAACAAAAGACTTCTTCTCAAAGTTCATTTTCAGAAGTTACACCTAACTCATCAGTAGTTTCACAAACTACTGAAGTTAAAGATTTGATAAATTTGGTTAAACTTCTGATGACCAAAGTTGATGGTGGTCACCAAAAAGAACCCACCATTATTCTTAATGACAAATCCATTGCCAAAAAGACATGGATTTCAAAAATTGGTCCTCAACAAGCTGCACCTGTTCTCAAGAGCAAACCCAAAGCCAAACTGGCTTGGGTTGCCAAATCTAATTAATTTGCTATCTTGTGCAGAGGGTCTCCAGAGGTTTGAATAGCATATGGTATGTTGATAGTGGAGGCTCAATGCACATGACTGGATGCAGATACCTGATAAACAATTTTATCAGTCAAAGAGAAGGATCTGTGTCCTTTGGGAACAATGCCAAGGGATATGTGCTAGGATATGGCAATGTATCCTCAGGCAAAATGCAGTTTGACAAGGTCAATCTGGTTGAAAACCTTGAGTACAACTTGCTGAGTGTCTCTCAAATGTGTGATAAAGGATATTCTTCCTTTTTCACCAAGACAGCATGCAAGATCATATCACCAGAAGGCCAGAAGTTGATAGAGAAGATCATTAAAGATCATACTTTGCTGATTGCCAAAAGATGTGGCAATGTCTATGCAGTGGACATTGAGAAAGACAAAGTATTGAACAACACTGCCTGTTTCTTCTCAAAGGCATCAACTTCAGAAAATGATCTCTGGCACAGGAGACTTGGCCATGTGAACTTTAAAACCATCAATAAAGTCACTAAAATGGGCTTGGTCAGAGGTCTACCTTTGAAGGAATATCAGTGTAAAGAACACTATGTTTCCTGTCTCAAAGGTAAACAACATTAGTCCTCCTATAAGTCTATTGAAGAATCTAAAACAACTGCATGTCTTCAACTACTCCATATGGACTTATTTGGACCAGTCAAGATTATGAGCCTTGGTAAGAAGAAGTACTGCTTGGTCATCATTGATGACTACTCAAGATTCACATGGGTCTTCTTCTTATATTCCAAGGATGAGGCAGCTGAAATCATCAAGTTCTTCATTCTACAAGTAGAGAAGCAATATTCTCTTTCTGTCAAAGTCATCAGGAGTGACAATGGGACAGAGTTCAGGAACAAAACTCTGGATGAATTTTGTTTGTCTAAAGGGATTGTTAGACAATTCAGCATTCCCAGAACTCCTGAACAAAATGGTGTGGTAGAAAGGAAGAACTGAACCTTAATAGAAGCAGCTAGAACAATGTTAGCTGATTCAGGCCTACCTTTGTATTTTTGGGCTGAAGCAGTCAACACAGCTTGTTATGTTCAGAATAGAGTTCTTATCAACAAGAGACATACCAAGACTGCCTATGAAATTCTTCATGGCATAAAGCCACTTATCTCATTCTTCAGGGCTTTTGGATGTCAATGTTTTATCCTCAACATCAAAGACTCTATCTCAAAATTTGCTGCAAAAGTTGATACAGGTTATTTTCTTGGTTATTCTCCTTTGAGAAAAGCTTACAAAGTATTTAATTCAAGAACCAAGATAGTTGAAGAAACACTGAATGTCAAGTTCAATGAATCAAAACACACTCTTATTCCAGCAAATCCTGCTGAATTATTTGATCTTGACAGCTTCCATTTCGGACCTGAAAAGACTGTTGAATCATCCGAACCTCCTCAAAATGGTTTTCAAGGATTTGAAGATTATAGTCCTGCACCATGGACTCCAAAAACAGTCAGCAGATCAACTTTTAAACCTTCAGAAGTTTCAAAAGCTTCAACTTCAGGAACTACTGATGAACAACTTGAAAGTACTGATTCAGCTGAACCTAAAACTCCTGAACCTCAAACAACAGCTGAACCAGATAGTATCAATCTCAGTGGTTTATTTGAAGAAACAGTAGAGCCATCCTCTAGTACAGGTCTACAACAACTGATTGAACACAAGGATCATCCATTGGATCAAATCATGGGTGATATTGCTTCAGGGGTACTTACAAGAAACCATCTTTCCAACTTTTGCTTTTTCTCAGCATTCATTTCTCAGTTGGAACCAAAGAAATATCAAGAAGCCCTCAAAGACAACAATTGGGTGCAAGCCATGCAAGAAGAATTGCTTCAATTCAAGAAGCAACAGGTTTGGGAAATCTGTCCCTTACCTCCAAACAAGCAACCAATTGGTACAAGATGGATCTTCAGAAACAAATCATATGAAGCTGGTATGATCATCAAGAACAAGGCAAGATTGGTGGTACAAGGTTATTCTCAAGAGGAAGGGATTGACTATGATGAAACCTTTGCACCAGTTGCAAGACTTGAAGCTATCAGGTTATTTTTAGCCTATGCAATTTCCAACCATATAAAAGTTTATCAAATGGATGTCAAGAGTGCATTTTTATATGGAAAAATAAAAGAAGAAGTGTATGTCTATCAACCTCCAGGGTTTGAGGATCCTTCTCATCCTGACTGGGTATACAGACTTGATAAAGCTCTTTATGGGCTAAAACAGGCTCCAAGAGCCTGGTATGAAACACTTTCAAACTTTTTACTTAAGAATCACTTCTCAAGGGGATCCATTGATAAAACTCTTTTCATAAAACATGTTGGAAATCATGTCTTACTTGTTCAGATTTATGTTGATGATATAATTTTTGGTTCAACAAATTCAAAACTGTGTGAAGAGTTTAAGAAACTCATGCAATCAAAATTTGAAATGAGTACAATGGGAGAATTGCAGTACTTTTTGGGACTGCAAATCAAGCAACAATCAAATGGAACATTTATACATCAATCAAAATATGTTAAAGAATTATTAAACAAATTTTCTTTACAAGACTGTAAATCATGTTCCACTCCCATGACACCAATCACACAAGTTGAACCAGATGATCAAGGGAAACAAATTGATCAAACCATGTATAGATGTATGATAGGTTCTCTTCTGTATTTAACTGCTTCTAGACCAGATATTATGTTCTCAACTTGTGTCTGTGCTAGATACCAATCTGCACCAAGAGAATCACACCTAATTGCAGTCAAAAGAATCTTCAGATATCTGAAAGGAACTCCTACATTAGGAATTTGGTATCCTGCTTCAAGCAATACCAAGTTAACAGCTTTTTCAGATAGTGACTATGCAGGGTGCAAAATGTCAAGAAAATCAACATCTGGTGGTTGTCAATTCTTGGGAAACTGTCTGGTGTCCTGGCAATCAAAGAAACAAACATATGTGGCAACTTCAACAGCTGAAGCTGAATACATTGCTGCTGCAAGCTGTACATCAAAGATACAATGGCTCCAATATCAACTGCTTGATTATGGAATCAAAGAGTCAAAGAGTCCAAGACTCCACTTTTAGTAGACAGCAAATCTGCCATTAGCATCATTCAAAATATTGTTCAGTTCTCAAAAACTAAACATATTGAAATCAGGTATCATTTCCTAAGAGATTGCTATGAAAAAGGCAAGATTGAGGTGAAACATGTCACAACTGCTAATCAAATAGCTGATATTTTCACCAAACCCCTTGATTCAACAACATTTCAGAGGTTAGTATCCATGCTTGGGATGTTAAACTTGGAAGAAAGTCTGTAAGTGTTTTCACTTTTTAGTTCTGCACATATTTTATTTCACTTACATACTTATGTGTCACAAACCTCTGATGAACAATTTTGAGAGAGAGAAACTACTGAAAATTTGAAAAACATCAAAATGGGAAATTTTTAGAAAAGAAGTAACTACTGATGATAATCAGAAGTTATTCAAGTGTTTTGAAAGTCATTCTCATCAGCTGTTACAAACTACTGAAGAGATGACCAAAACCACTGATGAAGAAACCTTCTTCATCAGTAGTTTCATTAAAAAGGGTAAAACTGACATTTCACTCATCAGAAGTTTGACCTAGTCGGTTAAAAACTTCTGATAAATACCTTTTTCAAACACTTATCCATTCAAAAAGCAAAATTCCCTCTTTCTCTCTCAAATCAAAACCAAAACCCCCTCTCTAACCTAAGTTTACTGTTCGATCAAACATCCATGGCTCTCATTCTAAAACAGGGACACAATCAAAGAGGCTACTTCGAGAAAGATGATGCCTGGTCCCAATACGATGAAATCATTGATCTTGTCGTCAAATCCCAATATTATCAAGCTTTCACCATTGATCCTCCAATACATGAAGAAACTCTCAATGAGTTCTGGGCTAATGCAGAGGCGGTGACAGTTAATAATGAAGTGATTTCCCTCAAATCATCCATTCAAGGGAAACTGATGGCCATATCACCAGAAACTTTAAGCATAAGGCTTGGTTTGAATGATTCTGATGCTCCAGAGCATGTTTCAAATTCTGATATTCATCTTACCATGATAGAATGTGGCTATCAAGGTACTTTAGCACAGGCTACAGTTTATAAGAAATATTTTGATCCACAATATAAATTGTTATTTCATTATATTATTATGTGCTTAAGTCCTAAAACTGGATCTTATGATCAGATGCCTTCAACTTTTCAACCTATTTTTCATTCAATAATAAATGAAACACCTTTCAAGGCATCAAAACTGTTCTTTAATGAGTTGGTTTTACATCATGAAAATCAAAAGAAAACGTTTTTGTAATACCCAAGGTTTCTTATGCAGTGCATAATAAAAGAACTTGGAGAGGGAATACTTGAGGGTGAGTCAAAAATTTTAAAACCATTAACTTCCCAAGTATTCTCAAGGCACAACAAACCGGCCATAGTGCCAGAAGATGACCAAAGGGAAGAACAACCCATCCCTGAGGAACCCACATCTTCAAAACCCAAAAAGAAATCCAAAAAGCCTTTACCTCTCAAACAAAAACCTTCCAACCCAAAGAAACAAATAGTTCAGGAAGTGGAGAAACCTGAAACTACTGATGTGCAATCTGCACTTGATAAGGATGTGGCTGAAACATCCTCTCAGCACACACCATCTCCACCACCCAAAAGAAAACCAGTTACAGTCATTTATCAAAGAAAAAGACTTAAAAAAACTGTAACTACTGACGCTGAACCTATACCAACTACTGAACACCAACCCATTACAATTACTGAACCTGAACCCTCCCATACAACAATAGAAATAGCCCAACTTCTCTCAGGACTAAAAGGATCCCATCCAACACATGTCACTCCCCTAGCAACACATCAATCAGGGGAGATGCCTTCAGAACTTGACAGGGATGTGGACCTTATTAGCCCTAACCAGGGAGATGAGGATGGACCCGAGTATCTAAGCCCAAACTTAGAAACTCTTGGTACTTTTGAGGCTGCTACTACTCATTTATCACCCAGTGGTGAACCTGAGGACAATAGTAACATTGCTAAGACCTCAAATTTGGCAACTACTGATGAAGGCTTATTGCCTGAAGTAGGAAAACCTCAGTTCCAAGACAAAGAGGTTCATGAGAAGAAAAGTTTGGAGCTAGCTCATGATATAACTGATACTGCCCTCATTGAGGACACTATCAGGGATTCAGATGATTCCATTAGCTTGGATTATGAATCACAAGTTCCACAAAAAGAATTGATGGCTGATGTTGAAGATCCTGAATCAGAGGTCTCTAAGCTCAAAGAGCTGGTCACCAAAGATCAGGTTAAAGACCACTTAAGCCCTATTTCCCCAAAAGTGGCATCTCCAGAAAAATCTGAAGATCACCCAAAAACACCCCATTCACAAAAACAGCCTACCCAATTCTCTGGGCTCACAAGCATAGATTTAAACTAACTATGCAGCCCAGATGGTCCCCTGTTCCAGATGATGAAAGAAATTCTAACTGCTCAACTCAAAACCTTTACAACTGCTTGGGAGTTGAAGGCCAACAATCAGTTTGGGTTGATTAATTCAAGACTTGCAGAGCTGAATAAGAAGATGCATGAAACCCAAAAACAGCATGCAACATTGTCTGCTGCAACTTCTCATTCCTTGAGGCTTCCAGAAGTGGATGAAGCCAAAAAGGGGGAGAAGATTAAGGAACCATTGACTGAAGTATCTTCTGAAAAACCTGATGATGCTGAAAAGACAATCAAAAGACCAGGAAAGGAGATCCTTCAGGAGTTCAGTTAATCTAAGGCTGCTGAAGAAACTACTGAACACATTCCTCAAACTGCTGAAGACAATCCTTCAGTAGTTGTGAAGACCATTCACCCTTCAGAAGTTTTATCTTCCAAAACCATTCAAGGACAGTCTTCAAAGGCAACTGAAAGAGAACCAACTTCTATTCCTAAGCCAACAACAACAACTGTTTTAAACCCTACTCCCATCTCAATGTCAAAAGAACTATTGGAGAAGAGTTTAAAGGAGGCTTAAAAGAAGGCTAAGGAAGACAAAGTTTGGAATAGCCTAGAAGCAAGAGATGATCTGAGCTATGAAGAGAAGTTAATCAAGTATCAAGAGAAACTTGATGAACTTGAAGCTGAAGAGAGAGCACTTGAGGCTGCTGCTGAAGAAGACAAAAGAGCACAGCTGATTATATTCATTACAAAGAACTCCAAGGCAAAACAAGTCTCTCTAAATAGACTCTCAACTGAAGAACTCACAAGAAGAGCTCAACTTATATCTGATAGGTTGGCAACAGAAAAAGAGAGAAAAGCTAGAAGAGCTGAGATAGTGGAAGAACTTGTAGCTAATGATTTTGGTTCAAAGGCCTCAGTTTCAAGATGGAAAGAAGAAACCTTATATGAAACTTACAAGAAGTTCAAGGCTAGCAAAGCTGCAAATCCAGATAGATTTGAAACTCCTGAAGCCCAACAAACTTCAATCATAAGGAGATCATCTGGTGCACTAAGAAGACCAGCTACAAAGAGAAAGGCAGACGAGACTGTGAAGACTGATTTCAAGATGGTACTCTTGGAAGGAAATCAGTTAGTTCATGGTGATTTTGATGTAGAAGAGAAACCCCTGCTGACACAATTCAGAGATCCTGCTACTTATGCTTATCAACTGCAACAATCCATTAAAGACAAAACCCATACCAAAGTTGTTACAGAACATCACCTACCGAACATTGCATTTCAAGGTGGTGTTGACATTCAAGCTAGCAAGGATTCTCACTTGAGAGTCACAGAAATGGAAGACATTCCCCAATCATCCTCATGTCAACCTCAGGAAACTGGCTTGGTTTCCTATACCTCTGACTTTGACAGGTCAAAGGTAAATATCATCAAATGGTCATTCACTGATTCAAACTCAGTGTTAGTGACCAGAAGAGATCGTTCAAGTAAGGTCTACAAGAACTCAAAGGAGTTGAGTATATTATCATCAAAGGACCTTCTTACCATTCAACATATCACACCTGAACAAGGATCTCTTACAGAGAAACAAAAAGATACTCTTACTACCAAGATGATAGCAGAAATCTGGAGGATACTAGAAGAGAGAAAGAATCAAGAACAATAAAGATTGGATAAGGTTTTGGCTTCATCAATCCAGGGGGAGATTGTTGGGACAAAGAGGATTGAAGAAACCACTTTTGATAACCTTAGTCCAAATCATATTCTGCTTAAGTATAGAAGAAACTGCTGAAGAAGAAAACAAAAGTACTGAAGAAGAAAAGAGCAAAGTGCTGAAGAGTTAAAGCATTAGAAGTTCTGAAGTCTAACCAGACATTTCACTGAAGAACTACTGAAGACAAACTACTCATTAGTAGTTTGTCACTCATTAGTACTTTCATATCAGAAGCTTCTAACCGACCCTGACTTCAGTAGTTTAGTATTATATTGTTTTGTTAAAGTCTTGGATCAAGTTTCGATGTAAAGCCTGCTGTAAACATTATCCTTAGTATAATATCTTAGCTAAATATCTTAGATTACTTAACACAACAGTCTTGTATGTTTGTCTATAAATAGATGAGCTTGTTCATCTATTTTAGAACATGTGATTTACTTTGAATTAATTGAAAAACCTTCGAGGCTTTTAAACTTATTATCCATTTCACATCTGAGAATCATAACTTGTATTTATTGCTTTATACTTCAACTGTTTATTGATTCTCATATACTGCTCAGTCAAGGGGGAGTAATAACTCCTGTTAAAAGTGATAACTTAACCTTAGAACATTTACTATTCCGCTGTGCAATAACTTTGATATAATCTGCAAACACATACGTGTTCTTAAACTGATTAAAAGAGGCCACTGATCCAACACCATCCAACGTGTTTTTTTATTCCATTCTCTCTATCACCCTTCATCATCATCACCGACCACCATAATCACCCACCGCTATCATCACCAACCACCACCCGCCGCCGCCACCGACAATTGCTGCCAACCACCTTCCGCGCCACTACTGACACCGTCGCCTCAGAACACCGTCGTTGCCATCGACCACCGCCACCCACCGATGGCCACCACTGTCGCGGACCATCGCTGCCACAACCCATCACATACCGCCACCACCGACCATCCCCACCACCACTCACCATTGACTGCCACTGTCGCCGATACCCCACCACCTCCACCCACCACTGCCGATTTTATTCCTTCGTGTTATCTAGCCTGCCAAACAACACAATGTATTGATTCATTCCATTCCCACAGGGTAATCAAAGAAGACCATGAAATGGTAATGATCAATTTAATTCCTTTATTCATTTCAATACCTTGTCCATTCCATTCTCTCATCCATTCCTAAATAGTCTTGAGTTTTACCAAATAGGTATTTAGTACCAAAATAGGTGATTTGAAAATGATTTCCCAAAACTGGTTTTTTCTTATCTCATCAATCAATCTATAACTTTTATTAAACTAATTTACCATGTTCTATTAGCTAGCTTATCAGAGTTATCTCCCTAACGAAAAATTGTTTCAAGCTAATAATTCCTAAATTATTCCAAACATGCTGTCGAAGACAGCTTTGACGGATCCAGTGAACCTTGTTTCGTTCTAGAAAACCGCTACCACCGGCAAATAGATGATCAACCAAAAATCACATCTACTTCACCCTAAAATCTATAGCAAAATGAAGCAAACTGAAAGTTTAAAATCAAAGACAAGAAGTTGAAGTGGTGGTGATAAACTCAATTGTTAAAAGGATTTCGATGAGACGCTATTGGAGTATAGTGGTGAAAGGATATGGTCCTAATTTCTTGCGAGGAAACGGACCCTACCCCACAACATTGTTGACTCACAAGACCTCCGTAGACAAATCAGCAAGGCCATTCCACAAGGCTAAGTATTTAAAGACAACAGACTTCTGCAGAGCCTTCTCTGCGGAGTCTCCACCTCCGCAAAGTCTAAGACACCTGCAAATCCACACATGGAGTGCAATCCATCCGCACAAGACCTGTCGCCCAATTCAGCGATGGTTTGCAGCGGACCAATCACAATCGGATGCGTGTTGGTGCTGGTCCTCCAAGTCTGAACACCGCAGGGAAGGTGCAAATCCCCTTATCCCCACTTGCTGCATTGTTCACCTTTGCGTCAGGCGTCACCTCGAACGACCTTCCAGAAGGAGCAGATTGGCGCCTACTGACATAATCTAATGCAGACAGAGAAGATCCGTCTACAGCGACTAGCATCGCACCACGTGGATTATTGGCAGGGCGGTACACCTTTCTCTCTCTCCTGCATTTATTACATTCGATCTGTTTATGATTTCCTTAGTCCAGTTCTAACTAATTGGGCCAAAAGGAAGGCAAGCCCATAACCCGGGCACAAGCCCATCCTCGTGGTTATGAGTCAATGGTAACCAGCCCGTGTACTCCCTATATAAAGGAGCTCACACCTCCTTTGTTTAGGATCTCAATCTACAAATCATACACTTACAACCTACCGGGCCAAACACCATTTTTGTGTCTGCTATCATGAGTCCTTGTGACTCTAAGCGATCGCCTCATTTTATACGGCCCATAGATTCTTTCTTACAGGTCCGGATCCAGCCAATGTGTGGAGCAAAGGATTATATCCTGCAAAAACATGAGTCTATCACCCCACGTACCTCCTGTGAGGTAAACACCACATCTAGTATCCTCGTTGTTTCTTCAAGTGGGGAATTCGATAAAGATAGTTTTTGCAGTGAAAAGTAACTCAAGCAATCCACATGAAGATTTCAGGGTATTAACATGGAGGAGCAAATTTTTTAAGCAAAGGATCTTACAAATTTATTTGGATTTTTTATCTGAAAAAAAAATTCAGATCAACATCAAAGAGTTAGCTGATCCGATTCATTTCTTTCAACGTTTGATGAAGAGAAGCAAAGTGGGTTTGATTCGTGAACGGAGAGAAAGGCACGGAGTTTTAGAGTTAAGGGGTTGAACTCGAGTTTTGGAGTAGCAATGCGCGTCGGGTGGGTGGCGGTGGCTACGGAGATGATGGATGCAAAATGGATTGTACCACGTAGGATCTGAATGTTTATGCAACATTTGTGATGGATGCAAAATGAGATTGCAGCGACATTTGTGATGGATCGCCGGAATTCATAGGGATACAAACAGGGGCGGACCTAGCTCATTGCTAGGGACCACGCCCGCTGCTACTCAACTTTGTGCGCGTAGTGAAAATTTTTTATTTTTTTACGATTTTTCGAAAACGTTACTACTAAAATGAAATTTACGTTGCTACTAAAATTAATAAACGTTACTAACTTACTACTAAATGAAATTATACGTTACCACGTTACGTTACTCGGAAAAATATTTATCGAATCCGACTAATAATAACCCAAAAAAATAACTAAGCTAATTATAATAATAGCTCACCCATTAAACCCAAGTCCACCATTCACTAACAAGCCACCCCACCCCCCCTTTAATCCAAGTCCGACTAATAATAACCCAAAAAAAATAACTAATCTAATGATGTTGTTGTCTTTGGGTGGGGTTTTGTATTCTATTCCATATTTTATTCTGATAATAAAAGTGGAAAGATATTCAATTATTTTGCTTGGTGTTGGAGTGATGATTTTGATTTCAAAAGATTCATTTTGTTTCTATGAATATGAATGATACTCGTTTAACTATCATTGTTCTTTAGCATGTTCATTGCTAGTTTTTAGTTTTCCTGTGTTAATATGAGAGTTTATATTTATGGTGATTTTATAGGACCCATGCGTCCCCTTCTTAATCTTACAATATGCTATGTCTTAATCTTACAATCTGCTCTTATAGTCTTACTTAGGGAAATTAACACCGTAAAACAATCCAAGGTTCGTCGTCCTCTACATGAACATAACCAAAACCTCCATGTCCTGAATGAACAGGAAAGGAGAAAGAGGGTCTCCTTGCCTCAAGCCTCTGTTGATACAACTATTCCAAATCTGCTGTTGAATTTTACTTTAAACGATGTTTGATTGGCCATAACTTTCATTGTAGTTTATTGAAATCCAATACATATGCATTACCTCATTGTAATTTTGTACAATAATATCTTTTAAACAATGAATTTCATTAACAAAACCGACAAACCTCAAAATAAGGCCCACTAGAAAACGGCTTTACAACATATAAATAGGATAAACACACTAATCCTTCCGAATAATGGATTTAAATCTAGCCCTGCTCTTAAGCCACAAAACCCCCAACAATTTCACTTTGGCCATAACCTCAGTGACCTTAGGAGACCCACCTTCAAAAACCTTTATATTGCGCTCATTCCAAATAGCCCAACTGTGATCATTTTGATACCGCGAACAATGTTCTTCACCCACTTCATACCTGGGGCGTTCTTGTACAACATTAATAGATCTTCAAAATAAAAAACAGAAATAGTATCCATTTTGCACCACCTCCCAACACAGCTCCAGACACCAAAAGCAAAGCCGCAAGGTGTGACACCCGGAAATTTCCGGTAACTAACTTTTGAAAACTTAGTAAGTCTACCTTAGCAAGTCGCGCATACGTTACACAAAACAAGGTCGGTCGAGTCGAGTCGCACATCATTAGGGTTTTAACATACGCAAGTCTCGAGTCCCGGGAATTGGTGAACGAGTGTGAACGTGTTTATTTCCATGTATTATATGTTTATAATCATTATGTGACTTGTCGGTATGTGAAAATGTCTTAACATATGTTAAAACGGACTTTAACGCGCAAAATACACCCCACCAGACCCTGAAGGCGATTAGGATGACCTAATTGCCTTCAGGAGGGCGATTAGCTTCTTATTTTAGGCGATTAGGCTTTCTTATAGGCGATTATGGGGCTAATCGCCTATAGTGAAGGCAATTAGCAGCCCTAATCGCCTATACTGTACCTGACGACTAGAAACGCCTATAAATACCACCCTTGACCTCCAAAACATCATTTATGCAACCCTAGCCGTCCCATAACCCATACCAACACACAAACATCCTCTGGAACTCATTTTTACATCAAAACAACCATTTCCAAGCTTATTCCATCATTTCCTCTTAAATCCAAGGTGTGTTCTTCAAACCCAAACCCTTAAATGATTATATTTTACTCCCTAAACGTCCAGACCTGACTTATAAATGTTTTTGTCTTTGAAAATTCATTTAAAACCGTTTTTAAACAAACCGACACCTTTACATGTGTTATATGTGTTATTTGTGTTTAAAGATAGGATTTTTTAGGATTGAATCATGGTTGTTTTTGTGTTATTATGATGTTTATCGCTGTTACAAGTTAGTATGATTATGTACTCGGAGTTTGAATGGTTTCGGTTGTGTATTGTTAATACTTGATGTTTTGACCCATTTGAAAGATTATGAAGGATTAAGGATGATATGAGTTATGTTGGTGATTGTTTGATGTTAGGGTTTGCTCTAGGATGATGTTAGAACAGTAGGATGCTATCGGACAACGTGGTTATGTGATTTAATCTGGATATTTGCTATTTAGGGCAAGTTCTTGCATGTTGATGTGATGTTTTCATGTTAAGTTACTATTTTGGGAAAACGCTCGCATTCGGGACTGTTAGAATGATGAAAACTTAGGGGTTTTGCTTGAAATATGTTTGTAATGTGTTAGGATGATTATTGGGTGTTTTTACACGTTTCAGATCTGATTTGGAGGGTTAAACGCGGGGAAAACCACATCAGCTGTGCTATAGGCGATTATGAATCCTAATCGCCTACGCTATAGGCGATTAGGGGTCTAATCGCCTGAATAGGAGGCCCAATCGTGTGCATATAGGCGATTATGATCATAATTGCCTTCATTTCATGCAATTGTGATCCTAATTGCCTTCATTTCATGCAATTGTGACCCTAATCACTAGTTAAGCCCTGAATTGCATACCTTATGACCATAATCGCCTGAAATGCATGTGATTAGCCCTAATCGCATATAATAAGGGGCGATTAGCCCTTGTAATTGCCTGTTGACCATCCCTAATCACATGTTGACTTTCCTAATTGCATGCTAAGTTCCTAATCGCGTGTAATGCTGTTATAAGTGTATTTTGACATCCCGAAACCCGATTTGACACCTAGGAACATGATAGGAACCTCGTGACATGCCTAGTAACATAGTAACACGTGTTTGGACTTGTTTGTACGTTATTTGTTCTATGTGTTAGAATCGTTGAACTTTAACGCATGTTAAGCACTAAGTTGCATGATTTGTGTATGTTTGTGTATGAGATGAACACGTGGAATGTCAGGTCACCAATGGGATGTCGAGTCTTGTCTTACGTAGTCTGGGTGTCGGTCAAACACGTTTTTCGAAACACATCATGGTCATGGACTGGACTTAGGGACTAATGAACCCTGCGGGTTATTAGTCTAACTTAACACATATCTTATGATAGGTCGCCACTAGTTGGCGCTATCATATCTTACAGACGGTTTACTCATATCACATATACAGTTTACTCATAAACGGAATACGCAACCTAAGGTGAGTTCATGGCCCCACTTTTACAGTTTTGTTTTCGGGGGAGAAACATGCATAAAACTCTTTTATGACTTATGGCGTACTTTCGTCTTAAACCTTTTTGTAACTCATTACTCTTTATCACGTTATACTATGGCTTACTTATTGTACTATACGGTTCATCAAAAAGTCCCTTAGAAACCACTAACATGGGTATATGGCGGGGAAATATGGATAGCGCTATTGGGAACTGACAAACCCCACTCGACGGTAGGACCGGGCGGGTGCATATTGTCTCTAACAAAACAAGGTCTACCGGTGATGACGGTAGCCCATAGGAAACTAAGGGTCACTACACGGCTTAGTCAGCAATGGTTTCACCCATATGAGTATCTTATTCTGCGCTTAGCTAGCGTTCTCACAAGCATAGTAGTAACTGTGATGGTAACGGTTTTTGAAGGAACACTTTACACGTTTAAATAAACCCTGTGAACTCACCAGCATTATATGTTGACTCTTTTAGCATGTTTTCTCAGGTCGCTAAGGTAGCAGCTGTCGGATAGGCGCACGAGGTCGCACTGGAGTCGTCTCGCGTCTAGGGTCTCATTTGCACGTTTTGGATTTATGAACTTTTGAACTTATGTTTTATTTCTGCATGACTTTTGTAAACTTCAAATGCATCCGCACTATTGAATGTTGGTTTTAAACTTATGCATGGTTTTTGTTTACGTATGTTTTTACATTTAGACGTCGTTTATTGTGACCGTTGACTTGGATCCTGGTATGTCACACGCCTCGCGGTAGAACTCCGCAGGTGGAAATTTGAGGGTGTGACAGATTGGTATCAGAGCCAATGGTTATAGTGAACTAGGACTGCATGTAGAGTCTAGACTATAGCCGAGTCTCATACACTAGACGGTCACATACATTGGAGTCGTGTCTTTTGGGAAACATACTAACTTTGTCGGGGTATTGGTATCCTAACCACACAGTGTCACATTACCTACCTTATCCTTGGTTATTCCTAGCTTTACTTTATCTTCTTCTTCGGGTTTATAGTCGGGGGAACTTGTTTGTTGATCTTTTGAGTTGGTTATATCTTCCTAAGATGTGGGTGTCGGGTGACTTGAGGTTCGAGCTCGGGACACGCCTTGAGGACCATGTAGAGCAATTTATCATTTCGGGTGCACACGAAATCATAAGTTGAAATGCATGGAAGACTTGGTGGATCTCGTGTTGGGATTTATGGCCACATTTGGACCCGATCTTAGACTTTTCATATTCTCTTGGTTTAGCGTTGGTTTTGGGTCTGAGTGTTTGTTTCTTGTTCTTCTCAGAAGATGTCAGGACGCACTGGTGGACGTACTGGAGGACGACGTGCAGGCCGCACTGGTGGGGGTAGAGGTGGTGGTAACATCACCTTGACGTACGACGAGCTCAATGAGATGATGCAGCAACAGTTGAGAGTTGCACTAGCTGCTTTTCAGGCTGCCCAGCAGACTTTCATGGGTGCTACTGCTCCTCCGGTTCAGGCGGGTGTTGCCTACAAGCGGTTTAAGGATTGTCAGCCTCTCAGCTTCCAGGGTACGGAGGGGGCTGTGGAGTTACTTCGGTGGTTAGAGAAGACTGAATCGGTGTTTGCTCTATGTGAGACTCCAGCGGTGGATCGGGTGAAGTTTGCTTCGGGGACTTTTGTACGACCCGCCCTGACGTGGTGGAACTGCGTCACACAGACACTTGGTCTTGGGGAGGCCAACGCCATGCCTTGGGCGGATTTTGTGCGTAGGTTGAAGGATGAGTATTGCCCGCGTGAGGAGATTAAGAGGTTGGAACAGGAATATGGGAATCTTAAGATGGTGGGTTCTGAGGTGGAGGAGTACACGATCAGGCACAACGAGTTAGCGGTGATGTGTCCAGGTTTGTCTACGCCAGAGTACAGGAGGATAGAGCAGTATCTTGCGGGTTTGGTGCCAGAGATTGCTGGATTGGTGTCTGCTAGGGATCCCGCTACTATGTCAGAGGCTGTGCGGTCGTCTACTAAGATGACCAACTTGAAGATTACTGAGGGTGTCTTGCCTCCTAGGGGCTCGTCTGTGAAGGCGCCGGCGGAGAATAAGAGGTAGTGGGAAAGTGTGGGGAAGAGTTCAGCGGGGGTTCAGCGACAACCGGCGGCGAAGAAGGCTGAAGCTTCAGGGTCAGCGTCGGACCAGAAACAAGGGGGCTATGCTGGGAAAAGCCCTAAGTGTGGGCGTTGTGGGTTTCATCACTATGGTACTTGTGAGAGTTTTCGCTGTGAGCGTTGTCAGAGGACGGGGCATCTTGCCAAGGATTGTAGGGTCAACCTTTCCAGGACGACTCAGACTGTTGCTACTACTACCCCTACTCCACAGGGGAACCAGGGTTGCTTTCATTGTGGGGAAGCGGGGCACTTCATACGCAACTGTCCAAAGTTGAATCAAGGAGGCACAGGGAATGCAGGTGGCGGTGGAAACAACGAGGGTGGTGGTCCGACTGCTCGTGTCTTTCTGATCAGTGCTAGGGAGAACCAGGTGGACCCAGACACTGTTACTCGTACGTATTCCTTCTTATCTCTTGTTACGCTTTGTTTTTACTTTTATTCGCGTGGTTGCGCGTTCGTGTCTTCGGGGGATTTCTTTGTGGTTTGGTCTCTGTTTCTCATTCTTTGGGGTCGGTGAGGGTCCTTTGGAGATGCTACTTGGACGGTACCAGTGGGTTAGTTATACCGATCATAGTAGTCTCCAGTAGGCCTTCGATCGGGGGTCTCTTGTCTCATATTCACTCGCTGTCTTTTGGGGAAACATCACTTGGGCACACCCAGAGGTCGACACTCATCACTGTTGGGGCCAAAAGAATCTCGGGGCGAGATTCCTTTCAACAGGGGGATGATGTGACGACCCGTAAAATTTTTCTTCTTATTTGTTTCTCTCTTCGACTTCGGGAAATTTTCGGGACGAAAATTCTTTCAACAGGGGGATGATGTGACACCCGGCAATTTCCGGTAACTAACTTTTGAAAACTTAGTAAGTCTACCTTAGCAAGTCGCGCATACGTTACACAAAACAAGGTCGGTCGAGTCGAGTCGCACATCATTAGGGTTTTAACATACGCAAGTCTAGAGTCCCGGGAATTGGTGAACGAGTGTGAACGTGTTCATTTCCATGTATTATATGTTTATAATCATTATGTGACTTGTCGGTATGTGAAAATGTCTTAACATATGTTAAAACGGAGTTTAACGCGCAAAATACACCCCACCAGACCCTGAAGGCGATTAGGATGACCTAATTGCCTTTAGGAGGGCGATTAGCTTCTTATTTTAGGCGATTAGGCTTTCTTATAGGCGATTATGGGGCTAATCGCCTATAGTGAAGGCGATTAGCAGCCCTAATCGCCTATACTGTACCTGACGACTAGAAACGCCTATAAATACCACCCTTGACCTCCAAAACATCATTTATGCAACCCTAGCCGTCCCATAACCCATACCAACACACAAACATCCTCTGGAACTCATTTTTACATCAAAACAACCATTTCCAAGCTTATTCCATCATTTCCTCTTAAATCCAAGGTGTGTTCTTCAAACCCAAACCCTTAAATGATTATATTTTACTCCCTAAACGTCCAGACCTGACTTATAAATGTTTTTGTCTTTGAAAATTCATTTAAAACCGTTTTTAAACAAACCGACACCTTTACATGTGTTATATGTGTTATTTGTGTTTAAAGATAGGATTTTTTAGGATTGAATCATGGTTGTTTTTGTGTTATTATGATGTTTATGGCTGTTACAAGTTAGTATGATTATGTTCTAGGAGTTTGAATGGTTTTGGTTGTGTATTGTTAATACTTGATGTTTTGACCCATTTGAAAGATTATGAAGGATTAAGGATGATATGAGTTATGTTGGTGATTGTTTGATGTTAGGGTTTGCTCTAGGATGATGTTAGAACAGTAGGATGCTATCGGACAACGTGGTTATGTGATTTAATCTGGATATTTGCTATTTAGGGCAAGTTCTTGCATGTTGATGTGATGTTTTCATGTTAAGTTACTATTTTGGGAAAACGCTTGCATTCGGGACTGTTAGAATGATGAAAACTTAGGGGTTTTGCTTGAAATATGTTTGTTAATGTGTTAGGATGATTATTGGGTGTTTTTACACGTTTCGGATCTGATTTGGAGGGTTAAACGCGCGGAAAACCACATCAGCTGTGCTATAGGCGATTATGAATCCTAATCGCCTATGCTATAGGCGATTAGGGGTCTAATCGCCTGAATAGGAGGCCCAATCGTGTGCATATAGGCGATTATGATCATAATTGCCTTCATTTCATGCAATTGTGATCCTAATTGCCTTCATTTCATGCAATTGTGACCCTAATCACTAGTTAAGCCCTGAATTGCATACCTTATGACCATAATCGCCTGAAATGCATGTGATTAGCCCTAATCGCATATAATAAGGGGCGATTAGCCCTTGTAATTGCCTGTTGACCATCCCTAATCACATGTTGACTTTCCTAATTGCATGCTAAGTTCCTAATCGCGTGTAATGCTGTTATAAGTGTATTTTGACATCCCGAAACCCGATTTGACACCTAGGAACATGATAGGAACCTCGTGACATGCCTAGTAACATAGTAACACGTGTTTGGACTTGTTTGTACGTTATTTGTCCTATGTGTTAGAATCGTTGAACTTTAACGCATGTTAAGCACTAAGTTGCATGATTTGTGTATGTTTGTGTATGAGATGAACACGTGGAATGTCGGGTCACCAATGGGATGTCGAGTCTTGTCTTACGTAGTCTGGGTGTCGGTCAAACACGTTTTTCGAAACACATCATGGTCATGGACTGGACTTAGGGACTAATGAACCCTGCGGGTTATTAGTCTAACTTAACACATATCTTATGATAGGTCGCCACTAGTTAGGGCTATCATATCTTACAGACGGTTTACTCATATCACATATACAGTTTACTCATAAACGGAATACGCAACCTAAGGTGAGTTCACGGCCCCACTTTTACAGTTTTGTTTTCGGGGGAGAAACATGCATAAAACTCTTTTATGACTTATGGCGTACTTTCGTCTTAAACCTTTTTGTAACTCATTACTCTTTATCACGTTATACTATGGCTTACTTATTGTACTATACGGTTCATCAAAAAGTCCCTTAGAAACCACTAACATGGGTATATGGCGGGGAAATATGGATAGAGCTATTGGGAACTGACAAACCCCACTCGACGGTAGGACCGGGCGGGTGCATAATGTCTCTAACAAAACAAGATCTACCGGTGATGACGGTAGCCCATAGGAAACTAAGGGTCACTACACGGCTTAGTCAGCAATGGTTTCACCCGTATGAGTATCTTATTCTGCGCTTAGCTAGCGTTCTCACAAGCATAGTAGTAACTGTGATGGTAACGATTTTTAAAGGAACACTCTACACGTTTAAATAAAACCTGTGAACTCATCAGCATTATATGTTGACTCTTTTAGCATGTTTTCTCAGGTCGCTAAGGTAGCAGTTGTCGGATAGGCGCACGAGGTCGCACTGGAGTCGTCTCGCGTCTAGGGTCTCATTTGCACGTTTTGGATTTATGAACTTTTGAACTTATGTTTTATTTCTGCATGACTTTTGTAAACTTCAAATGCTTCCGCACTATTGAATGTTGGTTTTAAACTTATGCATGGTTTTTGTTTACGTATGTTTTTACATTTAGACGTCGTTTATTGTGACCGTTGACTTGGATCCTGGTATGTCACACGCCTCGCGGTAGAACTCCGCAGGTGGAAATTTGAGGGTGTGACACAAGGTCCGCAACCGAGGAAAACATGATTCGAGCTTTCATCTTCATCCTCGCACATCGGACATATTAAATCTTGGACAGGAATTAGTCTTCAAACCAAAGAAAGCCTCGTCGGAACCCTATCCATTTCAGCTCTCCAAACCAGCAAGTTTACATTAAGTGGAACCCAAGATCATTAAGGACCACTTGACGTTGCACAAAATCCACATCTTGCATTTCGAATAATTCTTCCATGGAACTTGGACTTTTATACCAATTGACTAGAAAATTGACCACATTCCCATCCCATATAAACAGATCATTATAGTTTGTAAGATTCTAGCTTATTAATCTAGAAAAAAATGATATTGGAAAGGTTAATTATATACTAATAATTTACATTGGCATTTAAACAGTAATCGAGGGCAATTTCGTAATTATACTTTGTATTTGAGGGTATTTAGGTAATTTAATTCTATTTGCTTGGACAACATTTATTGAACAAACACACGTGTTCTCTTTTTACCTCTTCTGTTCTCTCTCTCTCTTCTTACACATCCACACCACCTCTCTAAACCCCCCACCTACTCATGACTTCCACCGCCCCCTCTCTCTCTACAATTTGTTTACCTCTTTCAAGCTCCTTTCTCTATCACACACACACACACTTCAACCGTGGTGGGTGGTGGAGTTATTTGGATCTTGGGTTTTGGATGAGGGTTATTGGATGCTTCATCATGCTTTACGCCGTCGCTACTTTTCCGGTTACCGGAGGTGGCTGGTGGCGATGGTTGACGATGCACATGCTTAGTGGCTCACCAACAACGACGTCGTTTTAACCCACTTCTTAATCCGGCCGGTGATTTGCCCTAATTTTTTCTTGATTATAAGTTAAGAATCTCCAAATAATTGTTTATATATATGTGTGGTTGATTTATGGAGTAAAATGAGAGATTACAAAACATCCTAGCACATGCAAAGAGTTTGGCGATGGAAGCCGAATTAGGTAGGTTATCTGGAACTGAAGATGATTTGACTGTAGAAGACTATGAAGCAAAGTTGACTGATGTAAACCAGGTAGTTCTTCCTTATATTCACAATTCTTTATTTTTAAAATTTTTGTTGGGTTCAATGTTGTTTTGCACTACAGGAGCTTGTAATATCATCTTTATCTTGCTCCGTATGAATTGCAGGCTCAAGAATTCATCGTTAAGACAGGTATTGATGCTCTGGCAGTGTGTATCGGTAATGTTCATGGAAAGTACCCTGCAAGTGGATCGAAGCTTCGGCTTGATTTGCTTAAGGTCGGTAGAGCATTTATTATCACATTTACACTGAAGTTAATTTTATAACCTTTGTGTTTTGCTTTTGACCAGAACCTCTATGAATTGGCTTCAATGGAACAACAAGTGAGTATCTCACTATTTTTGGATTTCTTTTAAGTACCATATGGTGCATGTTATGAATAGATTGTTTGGTCCGAACATAATGTGTGGTCAAGTGAGATTGGGGACTGCAAGCTAATATCTAACTATCTTTGGTTCTTTATGTTACAACAACTCTATTGAAAACATACATCTCTGTTTAAGGGTATTTTGTAATTTAAGTAGCAAGTATGTTTTTTATTTGATTATTATGTCGCCCTGTGTCAAGTATCATATTGGCTACAAACCACGATATTCTTCATATTAGTATTGTTCTGGCTACTACATGCTGTTGAAATGTTGTACATTGGCTACAACATTAGCACAATGTTTTACTTATAAATAGTTTAGGAGGATTTGCTGGTCCGTTTTGCTTCTTATAGATCAATTAACGGGATCATGATCTTTATAGCATACGATATGAAATCTTTGGTTAATATTTGTATCAATATACTGTGTTTGGTCATGAGTTAAGATTTGTTTAGAGATTGCTACGCGCTCTTTTAACCATTACAGAAAAATATATAGTTAGAACATGTATCCGTGGCTGATTGTTCGCTTATCTTTTTCATTTTCAGAGGTTAGAAAGCATTTTACGGCGAAGAATGTTAGTACCATGTGATCTCCATTGATGAACGCAAAGAAAGGTACGCATCAAGGATGAAGGAACAGCCAGAGTACGTTGAGACACTATGCTGCAGCTCTATGCAGCTTCCTGCTGGGATGGCTGCAGCATAAGCGAATATGTTGTGCCTATATGCTCTAGGCCTATGTAGTTTCTTGCCGGGATGGCTGGAGCATAAAGGTTTTCTATTATATACATATCTTATATACATATATAGAAATGAATAACACAAATGAAACACGAAGTTTGGTTCAAAACTGAACCCGAAATAAGTTATATACCTTCGGGCGAAGACGAAAACAACAGTGAACAATGGTAATGTGGGGAATCAATCGTGGAAGAGGGGTTGGTGAGCTAAACACTTTCTAAAAAGAAAAAAAATAGAGATTTATTTCATTGAGATTTGTAAAGTAGTTTCTTTTGCTATTTAAACCAGATCTTGCTATGTTTGGAGCATCAATGGCAGGAGCGTGTGTAGGTTTACATTTTCGTAACCGGTATAAGGCTTGATACCTGAGGTTAAGGCCTACCTTAATGGTGTCGAGCTCATTTATTATAATTGAATTTAGGGTTTACCATACTAAAGCCTAAAATGGCTTTTGGTATACACGTGGGTATGATAGGCGAGGCCCCAAATTTTTACTGTTGTTGATACATGTGTATGCGACGATGACTGCGCATTTGCAGTATTGTCAGCCGTGATGGCGTCAATGCACCGCAACCGGCTGACGTGTTATGCGCAATCTGAGCTCCAAACCGTTCGTTGTATCTGCTGAATTTTCATAACTCCCCAATGATTTGTGTTGATGTTTAGCTAGCCGTGCCTTGGCTCTTATCATTTCATGGATTTTGTTAAGCGATTAATAAGATGCTTTGGATGGTTCGTTTTATACGATGAGTGTGCATTTAACTGTTTGTCATGACAGCGTCATTGCATTCCCACTAGCTAATGTGTTGCGCATTGTCCTACGCTTATGTTGTCCGTTATAACCGTTTATATTTCATGCTTCGTAATGGCAAACGATTGTACAGTTTCATGACTTCTGTTCAGGGGTTAATGAGACGCTTTGGTTGATGCGTTTTATTTGACTATAAAGTTTCGGGCGATGGTGACTTTCCATTTAACCGTTAGCCGTGATGGCGTCATTGCATCGCAACCGGCTAATGTGTTCCGCTTTGTCTGAGCCTTTGTTGTCTTTTAAGCAAAACCTCTTCTGGTCCTGATCTTACCTTGCCTCCTAACCCTACCGGTAACGTTGCTATTAATTAATTTATTATTAGTTGACCTATCCTGTTTCGTATTTTCTGATCAGTTTTTGTATCCTACTTCATTATTATTGGATCTAACGTTGCCTCTAAACCCTTGCGAACTTTATATGTAATGTATACACGCATATTTTTATAGACACTTATTTTGAAGTAGATAGGATTAGTTGCTGGAATTTATAGGTTTTGGCTGGAATTGCTAGACTTCCACCGATTTTTAATCGATTAGAACCTGATTTGACTATTGTTGACAGTTTATTAGATGAAAATTATTCGGTGAACCTCTGACAAACGATTAATTGGCCTATTAGATGAAAATTACTCGGTGAACCTCTGACTAGGGCTTACTTATCAAAACCATTAAATTGATGTATATAATATTAAGTATATCATGCAAAGCAGAAGTAACAGGTATGAACAAAAATAGTTTCCAAAGGAAATTGCTATGTTATATTGAAAATGTTACAAAAGGGTCTCTTTTATACGAAATTTTAAATTTGGTAGGACTAGGGATTAATCGGAGGCTAGGTGCGAGTTTTACAACCATGGTTATGTATTAGTTTACGTTGCGTATATCGTCTGTAGTTTTGTACCTTCTGATATATTTATATATCGTATATCATGTTTATTAGATCTATGTTTTGTTGTCTGAATCAGAGGTTTTTGGTACCAAGAAATCGTCTAGCGGAAGCGGAATCTCTGAGGTTTTGTTAAATTTTTTTATGTTGTTGTCATTACAATTTGAGGCTGTGTATGACAAATGTCCATCAACAGGTGCCTTAATATTTTTAGGCCTTCAATGATTTTGAGTTTAGTTTCAAATTAGGCTGCTGCTCTGCTTTATCAACACAGTTAATAATTTTGTTTGCTGTTTTTGAGTGATAATCGCAATCACTTATTTCTTTTCTTTTCTGAACAAATGGTTTTTAGGTGTATGAGCGTATCTGGAAAGAAATCTCGCTGATCTGGCAGAAGATGAAGGAGCAAAATATTGCGAGGAGAACAAGAATCAAATTAAGGTCGATTCTGATTTATATCTGTTTTTTTTACAGAATGAGATGAATGTGATTTAGATATGATGTTTATGCATAATTATGCTTTATTGTTTCGCCTAAATGATGTTTGTTTACTTCATAGTTCGAGCATTCTATAGGTAGCAACATGGGTCGTTTGGTTGAGTCTTTCTTGCTTTTGTGTGATTTTTGTGTGTTAGATTTTATGACGCTTTTGTACGTACTACCCTTTTGATGTAGGAACTCAAGTTCAAATGTTAATTTTGTAATGGTAGTTGTACCAAATTTGTTTTTGTTTTACACCAGTTTTGACACAATACAAAGAAGTATTCAAAACGCGCAACGCACGTTACTGAAAAAGACCTAGTTTTTTTTTAATGTTGTAGTTGATATTATTTTAAGAAAAGAAAATCTAATAAATATAATACTGCTTTTTACGTGTAATTTGATTATTGCTTTAGTTTTGCTATAATACACTATCGTTCAAATCACTTACATGGTATTAAAATGTTTTTATTTTTTTTGTATCATCTGTAATGTTTCTAAGTTATTTTTGGTGTCAATTCTTGACACGACCCAAAACCCAACCCAAAACTGACACGAATAAATATAGGTTTGGGTCAACTAACACAAGCATTTTAAAAAACGGGTCGGATTAAGGTTGACACGTATAAAAAAAGGGTTGACTTGTTAACTCGTTTAAGTATTTAGAAAAAAAAATTGTTATACTTTTGTTTTTCCATTTCTATTTTCATGGTTAGTTATAATAGTATTAGTTTTGGCAAATCATATTATTTACTTGTCGCACCTATACTCACCATTAAACATGTTATTGATAACCCACTTCCAACCAAACAACCTGCTTATAACTTGTTAACATGTATTACTCATTTAGAAATTAGGGTTAAATGGGTCGTGTTCGGTTTGCCCCAAATTTATGTGGATCGGATTAGAATTGAAATCTTTGACACGAATAATAATATGGGTTGGGTTCGGGTTGGAGATTTTAGTTTGATCAGTTTTTTTAAGGTTGGTCAATTTTTTAAGGTTGGTCTATTTTTAGAATTCATCTCAAACAAAAGTTGGTGGAGGAGAACTGGAGAAGTGTTGTGGGATTACATGCTATTATATGCTAAAGATTTTCAAATTAGTTTCGAAGGAGTTACTTGAAACCGGTAATGCTTGAGAGATTACTTTTTTGGTATATTCGTGGAGAGTTGTACGTTCACAACTTTAAACTGAAAGCAAGGGTATTTTGTTATAGTTTAAAAATTATTTTGATATGTTAATCCCCGCCTGTAAACGACTAGTTGATATTGATATGGCTCCGGTTATATACACAACCTAGGGTTTTATTTACACAATCCCTCTACGGGTCGTCGAGGCCTGGACGGCCCGTGGAGGGCCAAATGGGCAAAATGACGGGTCGTCCAGGCCCAGACGGCCCGTCTAAAGGCTTAAAACCTAAAACAGACGGCCCGTTGGGGCCTCGACGACCCGTCCATAAGCATCCAAAACCAAAACAATCATTGGTAATCATTGGCAATGATTAGGTGATGATTATTTGATTTTGTTATAAGTGTAGTGAGTTTTTTTTTTTTTTTTTTGAACGGCTATTGGTGATGGCGGTGGAGCTACGCTTACACCTCGGGCCATGCCTGTACATGTAACCCGTCCACCCAGGATCGGGGTTCTCCCCCAGGTGAAATCCCCAGTGGAAGGGAGAAACCGCCCAAGGCAGGGATTGAACCCAAGACCTTGAGGGTGAAAACTCCCACCACACCTCCCCATAACCAACTGGGCTATGGCTCATTGGCAAGTGTAGTGAGTGTGGATGTTTAAAATGGGTTTGAATGTTTGGTTTTTATAAATGTTTGGTTTTTTATAAATGTTATTTTTTTATTTGTATAATATGATCTTTTTTATATAATTGTGTATATGAATATGAACGAATATCGTTTATGTTGCCGAACTAAACAAAACCCAAAATACGAACATTAAAGCATAAATAAGCATAATATTCCAAAAATTTACATAAAACTAAGAGTTCAAATGTACAACCAAAATACCACCCACCCGTCTAACCCGACCCACCCGGCTGATCCGACCCACCCGGCTGACTGGTGGACGCCCCACCATGCTGACTGCTGGACGCCCAACCCGGAAGTTGACGCGGCTCCAAACCAGCTTCCCGTCGTCTCTCATTCTCGCTCTCTAACATCCACCGCATGTCAGCTCCCATCGTCTGCACATCAGCCCGCAACGACCCCAACTGATCCAGGATCTGCTGAAGTACCTGGGTCGTGCTATCATGCAACCTGACAGCATGATAAACGCGGGCAGGACGCTGTAGCTCATCAACGGGAGCATCTGGCATCTCTATATCCACCGGTGGGTCGCCGTCGGCAACGCATGGCATCCGGACCTCAGGGGCATTCGGCCCATCGAGATGTACCAGCGGCTGTGGCACAAAATGCTCGCCACGGTCGCCAGCCTCACCGAAAGCACGCTGGTAATAAGCGGGTGGGTTGCTGCGCGGGACCCGTGCTGCCACCCTCATCTGCTGCATCGTCTGAATATTTAACGGCCTGAAATGCAAAACAACAATAATAATATTAAATAATAATATATAAAATTAAATAATAATAATAGATAATAATAATAATAATATTAAATAATAATATATAATAATAATCTTACTTGGGTCTCATCGGAGCTGGTAAGTTGTTCTCCTCAACATGCGTCCACAAATCGCCCGGGCAAAGACGCAGCGCGATGGCGGTGATGATCCCACCAATCGGAATAGCCCCCGCCGGGTTCCTATGAGGGTAGGTCGCGATGTACTCGGCAAAGCACCTATGTAGCGCAACCGGCCTACCCCTCAGGATGCAGTAAAGGTAGAAAAGGTCAATCTGCTGGACCCTTTCGTTACAGTTACACCGTCCGGCAATCGACCAGGTAACCAAACGGTGTATGTAACGGATCACAGGGTCCCGGATGTTGCTGGCCCTATCCATCCTGCACAGAATAATACTAACATTAAAAAAATTTCGGCAGAGTTTCCTCTGTTTTTGTACGAACCAGACAACACAAGTCGTCTACAAAATCCAAAAACAAACAACCTAAACTAACTAAGTAACAATAATAATTAAGTAACTAAGCGAACTAAATAACAATAATAATAACGAACTAAATGAACTAAATAACAATAATAATACCTGTCGCCCTCCTCCCCATACTCTGGACCACCGATAGTGGGCCACCAGGCCATCAGCATGTCGTCTGGCAAGGTCGTGATGGCCGTGGTGTACATATCCTGGACAAGCTCCTCCTCTCTGTACCAGCAGCAAGTCGTAGCCCACTGGTCGATCGTATATGCGTAGAGGTGTCCGAATAATCGGAACTGTACCTCAGGCTCAGGCTCGCCGTCAGGACCTACTGGAGGCTCAACACCTGCTGGATGCGGCACGTAGCGGAATGTCGAGATGAACTCGATCGTCAGTGGCCGATACGCGTCATTCTGGAGGTCAGCTAACATCCGCTCCCAGGGGCTGTCGTCTGGGATCCACTCCTCAAACCTCTCCTCAGCACTGATCGCGCGTAATGCGGACCAGTCAACACTGCGCAATCCGTGTATCGGATGCAGCTCCATCTTCTCCCAGCGCGCGATCTCGTAGTCGTCGTTATCGTGCCTATACGGCCAATCTCTCATATCGCCCAGTGCAAGAGGATTCCCGTCCTCAGGCTGGATACGGCGTCTTCTGTTGTTTCTGTTTGCCATATCTGCAAAACAAAAACAAAACACTTTAGGCGCGCGTTTATATTAAAAGGAACTAAACAAACACAAGAACAATAACACTTTGTGCGCGCCTTTATATTAAAACACAAACGCGCGCCTCTATGTTTAGGCGCGCGTTTGTGTTTAGGCGCCTAAACCTAAACGCGCGCCTTTATGTTTAGGCGCGCGCTTAGGTTTAGGCGCCTAAACACAAACGTGCGCCTTTATGTTTAGGCGCGCGTTTAGGTTTAGGCGCCTAAACACAAACGTGCGCCTTTATGTATAGGCGCGCGTTTGTGTTTAGGCGCGCGTTTAGGTTTAGGCGCCTAAACACAAACGCGCGCCTTTATGTTTAGGCGCGCGTTTAGGTTTAGGCGCCTAAACCTAAACGCGCGCCTTTATGTTTAGGCGCGCGTTTGTGTTTAGGCGCCTAAACACAAACGCGCGCCTTTATGTTTAAGCGCGCGTTTGTGTTTAGGCGCCTAACGCGCACAAATGCCAACCAACCACCACTGACCACCCAACCACCACTGACCACCCAACCACCACAGACCAACCACCACCACCACCCTATCCCCACCACCACAGCCACCACCACAGCCACCACCCAACCCCCTCACCCCACCCAACCACCACCACCACCCTATCCCCACGACAACAGCCACCACCACAGCCACCACCCAACCCCCTCACCCCACCCAACCACCACCACCACCCTATCCCCACCACCACAGCCACCACCCAACCCCCTCACCCCACCCAACCACCACCACCACAGCCACCACCCAACCCCCTCACTCCACCACAGCCACCACGACAAGAACCCCGAAAAAAACTAAAAAAACCCTAACAATAATAATAATAATAACAATAATAATAATAACAACAATAATGTGGAGGAGTACCTGTTGTAGAGAGAGAGGTTGACGGTGAAGGTGGAGGAGGACGGTGGAGGTTGGAGGAGGACGGTGGAGGTTGGAGGAGGATGGTGGAGTTGGACGGTTGGAGTTGGAGGATGACGAGAGAGAAAGAGGACGGTGATGGAGGTGGGAGACGAGAGAGAAAGAGGAGGGAGATGGAGGTGGTGGGTGGTGGTGGAGGTGGAGGTGTGGTGGTTTGAGAGACGAGAGAGAGAAAGTATAGAGGGATAATGAAAAAGTTTGAAACCGTTCCTGTTTTGGGGGAAATCTGGTTTTCACTACGGGCCGTCTAGGCCTTGACGGTCCGTAGTAATTTATTATTATTTTTTTTTTAAAAACAGAAGCTTCCAAAGGAACCTTTGTGTTTCATACGGGCCGTTGAGGCCTGGACGGTCCGTCTAGGAGCTTGAGGACGGGTCGTTGTGGCTCAACGAGCCATTATTTTGGTGTTTTATTTTGTTTTTTTTAATTTAAAATTAGTCAATCTAGGGACGGGCCGTTGAGGTCTAAACGGCCCGTTGAGGTCCACTAGGACGGGTCGTTGAGCTTGGACGAGCCTTGGTTTTGGTCCTTGGGACGGGCCGTTGAGGCCTGGACGGCCCGTTGAGGCCCACTAGGGACGGCCCATAGGGGCCTAGACGACCCGTCCTGGAGGGTTTTTGGGCCTTGGACGGCTCATAGGGGCCTAGACGACCCTTATGTTTTTATTTTTTTTTAAATTTTAGTGTATTTTATATATTTTAAGCTTGGTATTTGTACTTTTTATAAAAAAAAGGAGTATATTTTTATAATAAGTATAAATTAACACATACAACAAATTTTTTCGTTCGTCCGGTCCGGTAACATACGATAAGCTAAGCTAAGTTAAGTCGCAGTATTGAGGTGATGGAATATCAACCCTTTGTATACGGTCGTCATATACCGTCTCCCACTCACTTGCCTCTTCATATCGCCACTTACGCCATGACGGATTCAGTTTTGGCATTGGGGCGCCTTCTGCTAACTCAATCTTGATGAAATGATTTTTGTTAACAAAAGCAAACGATACGAACGCATGTTCTTCGACGCTGTGTGGACCATCGAACATAGGGAAGTACGTCTCACTTAGATCATACGGAGAGAGAAATTGAACAACCACCCTAAATTTCTGAGCAATCAGTAATCCTGCGGCGGGCATCTCCATCCATTGGTCGCGCGTTGCTGGTCCCACTCCAATGTGATCGAATGAGTTGGAGACTCTGTCGTAAGTATCGTAATCTACTTCGTTTAAAATTGGCCTCCACCGGTCTTCATTCTCGACGATCTCCTCCTTAAGCTGTGTGCGGATGAATCCCCACATATCCTGTTGCCACCCTAAGCACACAGCTACGGATCGAAACCCACAGTGACCGTCTCCATGGACATCCCGAATGTCTGTAATGTATCTATGATATGCAGGTGGAAGCCATTTCTTAAACCTTTCGATCTCCAGTTTGTACCTGTAACCATCAAAAAGTGAGATTTAATATGTGTATAAATATGTATGCATGTGTGAATTTATATATTAGTAGTTTGTACCTATCCCTTTCCAACAGTGGAAAATCTTCATCGTAAACAATCGGTTTGTCCCTTGATTGTTTACCTCTTCTAGAAGGCTTTTTGCCCTACGTTGAAAAAATTATATAACAACAACAACAACAACAACAACAACAATAATAATAATAATAATAATAATAATAATAATACTAACCGCAACCTTATCTTCCTTTTTTTCCTTTTCACTTGTTGTTGGCCGACCCCGAGTATCGGTTTGTACCTCAGGAGGTTTATGTTTAGTCATAATCGGATTCAACACCTCCTTCATCTTCTGCAACATGCTTTTTTTCACTTGCACCGGTTGCGACCTTAGTTGCTCAGCGAATGCATTCATTTCGTGCTGAAAGTCAAACTCGGGATTCTCAGCTACTTCTGGCATAAAGTCAAGTCGTGTCTAGAAGACGTCGATATCAGCCAGTGACACTCGTGTATCTGATATATATATTCAATCACAACAACAACAATCAATAATCTACAAAAATTTCGGATTTTTATAAAAATTTCGGCAGAGTTTCCTCTGTTTTTGTACGAACCAGACAACACAAGTCGTCTACAAAACGCTTCAAACATTTATAAATTTGACTATTATATCCTAAAAAAAATAATAAGTCTAAAAAATGATGTTACCTTTCGCATCATACAATTGCAATTGACAGGAACATGGCAATCCATAAGTCTTCTTGAGTCGGTGTTCACAAGACCTCTTTTTTTCCATATAATAATTTATCTTGCTGACCCCTCCGAGCATCAAATTAAGCGCTAGATGGGAAACCCTACCGATTACGTCTTGAAACAACGGTAGATCATGTTTCCACATTCTTGTTGATCGGCTGTGTTCGAAGGAGTGCTTTATCGCTACGCGCCGTGACTCCATAACTTTGTCTATTTCCATCACAAGCGCGTGGAGCGAGCTGTTCGGGCCTTTTATGTACCTCTTAATCAGAGCATGCTGACTCTCGACCCTGTTGGTCGTAGTCTGACCGAACGTAAGGTTTTTATCTGCCCATGCTTCCACAAACATTTCTTTATAATCTCGAAGCCAAGCTGATTCCATGTACTCATAAACCTCTGTAAAAAACAGAATAGTGATGTCAATACAGAAAATATGTACGCTTGTAAAGCAAAATAAAAAATAAAATATATACCCGTTCGATCCTGCCCCCAAAGTCGTCTGTAGAGCGCTGCCCGATTCAATTCGTAAGCCTCTTCGTCAGGAGATTTACACAGTCGACCAAAATACTGCAAAAATATTTCCCATTCTTCTTTTGGAAATCCTGCTTTATGATATTTTGCAATATTTCGTTGAATATGATACCTGCAAAACAATAACAATAATATTAATAATAATAATAATAATAATAATAATAATAATAATAATAATAATAATAATAATATTTTGTTGAATATGACACCTGCAAAGCAATTTCGTAGCATCTGGGAAAACTGTAGCACATGCACTCATCAGAGCCAGATCTCTATCTGTAACAATTACACGTGGCTCCATATTCTTCTCCAGCAATTCTTTGAGCCTCTCAAGCACCCATATGTAGTTACTCGTTTTCTCTTTAACGATAAATGCATGGCCGATACAAAACGACTGGTTTGTCGATGTCATACCCACAATTTGAACAAACGGGATTCTGTACTCGTTCGTTTTGTAGGTGGCGTCGATCAGCATCACATGTGGAAAGGCACGCCAGAGATTGTAGGAGACCCGGTGTGAAAAGAAAATATTCTCAACAGCATCTCTCTCTGGATTCTGCTTCGTGAAGTAAGTAAATTTCTTTTCAACCAGGATACTCTCGAGTATCTGCATAACAATAATAATAACAATATTTAATATTTAACAACAACAAAATTAATAATAGTCTATGACAATAATAGTAATTAATAATAATACCTGCATTGGGGTTTTATCGCCATAAATTCTATGTTTAATCTTGCTCACTGTATTGTGTATGTCTCGTAGAATACATACATTATTCGGGTTTTGTGCTCTGATGGCCAAATGTAGGGTTGTTCACGAGCCGAGCCGAACCGAGCGAACCTTTGCTCGTGCTTGGCTCATTTACAAACCGAACCGAGCCGATCGGCTCATTTATAATCGATCCAGAAACCGAGCGAGCAGTGTTCGAGCGCACATTTTTTCGAGCGAGCATCGAGCGAGCGACGAGCGGTGAATGTTTTCGGACAACCATAAATTTGGGATGTTTCCTTTAATATTATCGCTGCCTAGTGATGTCTGAGGTTCAACCGTTTGGGAATGAGGCTCTAGTTGAGCATACTACAAAGAACGATTGTCTTGTTGTGGCCTAGGTTGATAGCGGGAGATGATTGATGGTGGACAACTAATGGTAATAGGAAGTCAAGCATGTTTTTTCACGACTTAGGGTTTTACAATTAAAATTATGGTTAATTTATCATTGAGTTGACTGAGCCAATAACTATAAATATAATTCTATATATGCATATATTGACCTAAATCCAATAGAGTGACATGTATAAAACTATAAATATAATTGTAATTAATGTTTATACATATAATTATATATATAATAAATTAATAAACATTATATCGAGCCAAACCGAGCCGAGCGGACCTTTGCTCGTGCTTGGCTCGTTTACAAACCGAACCGAGCCGATCGGCTCATTTACAACCGAGCGGAAAAATCGAACGAGCAATTTCCGAGCAAATTCCGAACGAGCGGCGAGCGATCGGCGAGCGCCGAGCGTTTTGAACAGCCCTAGCCAAATGTATGTTTGCCGGTTCCAGGCCTTGAAAATAAAGCGTTTCCACCATTTCTTCTTCTTGTGGTGTCAGCCGCCTAGCAAAAGCGTGACCCTCAACATGTATAAAAGGGTCGTGGTTATGATTCGCGTGTTTAACCTCCAACTTCCAACCCTCTTTGCGTAGCCTCCCTATTAACATAAATGGACAGTTAATCTTTTTGCTACCCGTAGACCTTACTGTGGCTGTAGTATGGTATTCGCCAGCACGGTCGCATCTCAGGTCTATCCTAATTTTTCTTGCATTATTTCCACTGCCTTTTGAAACAGAACGTCCTGTCACTAGGACGTAACCGCTAGCAAGGGCTCTATCGTAAGCCCATTGTTTCATCTCTTCAACAGACCCGAATACCTGAAAATTTATACAAGAGTCTAGTCTAAATTCATACTACTCTAAATTATATACTACTGTAAATATATACTAGTTCAATCCAGCAAACCCTAAAACGTGTAAAGATATACTAGTGTAAATAAATAAACGCACCTGCTCGGTTTCATACGAAACATCCGGGTTAGGTTCAACTTTTATGTTAACATCTTCATAAGCATCTTCCTGGTTGTCATCATTCGGGTTAGAGCCGTTATAATCTTCCTCTAAGTCCTTAGCACGATTCCCGCGCGAATGGTAACTCCCATACGTGTACTGCGGGTAGCTTGGTGGCATGAAAAATGACTCATGTTCCTCTACATATTCCTCGTTGAGATCGGGCAGCATGTTCCCGTCATTACCACGAACCCCGGATTTAACCTCATCTTCACCAACTTGAACCCCGGGTTCATACCCTACGCTTTCAGAGACGTAAGACTCGTTCTCAGACAGGTCAACGGTTGAAAAGCTTTGTAAATATGTCATCGTGAGACCGGGAAGTCGAAATGGGTCGAGGGTTTTGGTGGTGGTGATGTTTTAAGGTTTTGTTCAAATGGGGAAGAAGCTGATCGTGTAATGGTTAAATCTGGAAATCTCAACGGGCCGTCGAGGCCTAGATGGGTCGTCGAGGGATTAAATGCCCTAACCTAACACATCTCTACGGGCCGTCGGGGCCTGCACGGCCCGTCCTAATGTGCCTTTTTCAGACTTTTCAGTCTGAACTGCCTGCTTTTGCAGGAGTTCAGACTGATAACCTGTTACATCGTACTTATACGGGCCGTCTGCGCCTGGACGGCCCGTAGTTTTTGTCTTTTCTGTAAACAAACGACCCGTCACGGCCTGGACGACCCGTCCTGAAACCCTAATTTCCCTTAACCGCCCATCTAGGCCTCGACGACCCGTCCTAAGATTGTTTAGGGTTTTTTGTTGGTTGTGTAAATAATATCACCCTATTATATTCACAATAGGGTTCCCTTTACCCGATAAGGAAAAGAATGGACCACCCCTCACAAAGTTTGTAATCTACTGCTAGGTAGGATAGGTTGGGCGTCGTGGTCTCTCATATTAAAATAATATTTTTAATTTGTTAGAAGACAAATTATTTTAAAACATAGAAGAAAAGCTAATAAAAATTTCTCTGGTGATGATGATATTTGTATCAAGAACGTGACAAGTTATGTAGACGTGTAGATTTCTAATACACATATCTTTCAATATTAATTTATTAGTGATTAATATGCTACTAGCTAGTATCAGGATTTCGTTTGGCATTTTTAGGCAAAATATCCTTGCATTATAAAGAGGCCGGATATTATAATTGTATATAGAAGTCCGGGCTCCACAAAGATTAAAGGCGTTCGAGCAAATTTCATTGTCCGTCGTTTTCTCTTATATAGACGATTCAAAGTTTAAATCGTCTACTCAAACGGCAACATGGCATGGAAGCTAGTCAACTTAATTAACACGATTATCAACTTTTAGGCTTGTAAAAGAAAATTGAACATACACGAAGAAGCTAGAATTTCTGATGGTAATATTTAAGATGGTTACCAACTTCCAGGCTTGTAGAAAAATCGAATCTACACGAAGAAGCTAGAATTTTCATGTTCGTTCATTTAACTTGAATGAAACGGCCGAATACAACTAAACACACACAATTTTCTTGTTCTTTTACGTTCGTTCGGTAAGTGTATAAACGAATGGTATATGCTTGGATCGTTTCATGCTTTTTTCAAGCCGGACTTGAGTAGCTTGCCGCAACACACGATGAAATTTGACTACTTCATGATTAACATGCCCGTGACTACTAATGTATTTTTATTAAGGATTTTATTCCCAAAATCTGAGTTTTGTCCATCTGCTTTACATATTGAATCGATGTTCCTCATGTGCTTTGCAGATCTTGCACCATTGGTGCTCATCATTAATAATCACACAGATGATGCTAGTGGTTTGCAATTTATAACTATGTTAGTCTCTATACTTATATGCCATTTATTTTCTTTGTAGTGCTACTAAAATGACTAATGTACCCTTCATATATCAATAAAGAAAACATAAATCTGAAATAAAGTAAGTTATAATTAAATTCAAGTGGGCCCAACCCACCTTCTTCTCTAAGTCATCCTTGGAACCCCACGCCCAACCCAACTTCTTCCTCCAGGTGGAAGCAATAGAAGGATTGGGCGAAGGATGATGGTGTCTCGTTTTATAGGATGCTGACAACTAGTTTACTCAGGTATTGTACTTCGGTGGGGCATTGGAAGGTGGTAGTGGTTTCAGAAGGTAGTGTTGGTGGGGAGGATGTGTGCTCTAATCAGAAATAAGAAAGAAAGTAGGTTAACGGGGAGAGGGGATTAAGATATAACTCTAACTACAAATAAAAAATAGGATCAACTTGATATCATTAAGAGTAAATGGCCAAATTCGTCCATGAGGTTTGTTCAATATTGTTAGATCCATCGAAAATAAAAATTTTTGACACCTAAACCACTAAGGTTATAAATCTATTGCTAAATCCATCCAAATTGCAAACTCTGTTAAATGCCAACATTAAATCAGGGGCATATTGGTCATTTTACCTCTTTTCTTTATCCCTTTACATTTCCTCCCCCCTTTTAATCATATTATCAACCCCTCTTATATGTAAGACATGAACCCTAACTTTACTCAACTCAAATACCCTAAAAAAATGGTTCGATGTGATTGTGGTTCCCAACAATAATCGCAGGTCCTACACTTCAATGAACCTAGGCAGACGATTGCATTGTTGTAATAGATAGCTATGCTTATCAGTTTTTCCCCTGTTGACCCATAAATCAAACAATTTCAAAATTAGGGCTAAATTGGGTGAATTTATGCAATAGGGACGAGATTATGGGTTTGTATGTTGGACTAAGCCAATAATCTCTACGAATGCTGAAGGTGTTACACGAGACCTACTGATTTCAGGTAGACAACATGAAGAAAATTCAAGGATGTTGACTAAATAGAATAGGAATCTTGAAGAAGTTGTAAGAACATTGAAAAAACAAAACAAGAGGCTTAAAATTATGTTACTAGTTTGTTTAAGTATTTTCATAATGTATTATGTTAAGCAAGATGTAGTATGTATTAGGCAACAATGTAATCTTTTGGATGATGGAATGAAGTTAATTTGTAGATCTAAAGGTACTGTGTATTTTGTGTATGTTAACTATGTATGCAGCCTGTTCTTAATAACTGATGCATACAAAGTGTAACCTAATGCATACATGTTACCTGCTATAGTTAACAAAGAATGTGTAACCTATTCTTAATAACTGATGCATACAAAGTGTAACATAATGCATACTAAAACACAAACCATTCATTGTTTACCGAAGGTACATAGTTTAACCATAACAAAAAGAGTTAAAAGTGTAAACCAAACTACATAGTTTAATACATCTGAAAAGAAAACATTAAAACCAAACTACACCACAGGGTTTGCACCACCTGAGCTTCCACCTACTGCAGCCCCTGAACTTCCAGCAACACCTAAGGATCCAGCAGCACCACATTTCCTCTTGTTGTGTCCCTTACCTTTTCATATGCTGCAAGTCAATGAATTTGCCTTCCTTGGAATCTTTGAACTTGTTTAAACCCTTTTTCTTATCTCTTCAAGCTCCACAACAGACTTCTTCCTCTTTTTCATTGGTCTCTGAGTTTGCTTGTGGTATTTTTGAGAGACTAAGGTAGTTGGGCACCTAGATTTTGGCCACATGTCCATGCCATTGATGGGTTCTATGGTATTTACATACATATTCTTCCATGTCTCCAACCAGTAAGCTTTATCGACATACTTCTCTGGAATACCATCACCTATCCCATTCAATCTCATGTTCCAAATTATGCATGACATGCGAGTGAGGTCCCATCTTCTGCATGAACATGTTATTTGTTCAATGTTGACCACTCTTTGTTTAATGATATGAGGAACAGATACCTAATACTTCGATGGCCCACACCAAATCACAGTGCATGATGATGCATCTTTCTTGATTTCATCAAATTTGCTTGTTGCATTAGGAGTTAATAGCCCATTACACTTTGCAGTCATTCTATGTATCAGCACTATCCTTTTCATTAAGTACTCCCTAATGAATTCTAGGCATGTGATAATGGGTTTGTTCCTAACTTGCACAAGTTGTTTGTTGAAAACCTCATAGTGATTATTCAACAACAAATCACACTTTGGTCTACCTGAGATACATATTTAACATATATGCAATTAAATTCTTATAACACTAAATGTGCAATCAAATACTTGCATAGGTTATATACATGTGAAAATAGGCTCTTCACCAATGTTTAGGCTCAATCTATTTCAAGAATTCATGCAATTCTTTGTTTACACCAGAAACTTTTTGCATTGCATTTTCAAAAGCTGGTGTTGTTATTGCAGTAGCACATGTCCACGGTAAGTTCTTGAACACATCACCTTTCAAATTTGATTTTACGTTGTCATGTCTATGTTTCAAGCAATACCTATGATCGGCATATGGATAAATCTTGGCTATTGCAGGTATTATTCCCTAAACAACAAAATTTAACCAATTGTTGAAGTTAACCAAAACTACTAATATGTAATTTAAATTAAAAAAACAATATAGATTTCTTCCTTTTGCCTGTCACTTATAAAGGTGAAGGTGTTGTTTTTGCCAAGATCCAAGTCATCACCTAATAACTTTAAGAATCAGGTCCACGTGGCAGTGGTTTCACCTTGAACTAATGCATACGCAACAGTGTAGATTCCACTGTTACCATCTACCCCAACTGCTGTCAACATTTACCTAGGAAATGGCCCTTTAAGGAAGCATCCATCTCGCATACCTGCCTTAAATCCCCTCTTTAATGCATTTAGGCGTATATATCCTCCTAAATTTCCTTGTTGGACTTCTTAGATTACACAAAGGTTCAACCTCTTTCTTGACTGTGGTTCCTGGATCAAATCTAAGAAGCTCCTCACCATAGTCCCTTAGTTTCTAATATTAAGCTTCATAGTTCCCTAGAATTTTTGCAGTTTCCATCTTCTTAGCCTTAAAAACTTGAGACTTAATTGAAAAAAGACCGCAACCAATACATAAATTTCCGTCAACATAATCTACACTCTAGACTTAAATTAAATCTATTATATATATGTTATTATTATTATTGTTGTTGTTGTTGTTGTTATTATTATTATTAACTAACATAAGTTTAGACGTGTGTCATTCACTCGAGCCATCTGATTTTTTGTTTCCCCGCCTCTTTTTACTATTTCATTATGGATATTTATCATTAATTAAAGATATTATTTCTTTCTGTCTTAATATGGATAACTATTTTCTAATTAAAGATAACTAGGTTTTTTTCAGTAACGCGCGTTGCGCGTTTTGAATACTTCTTTGTATTGTACCAAAACTGGTGCAAAACAAAAACGAATTTGGTACAACTACCATTATAAGGTTAACATTTGAACGTGAGTTCCTACATCAAAAGGGTCGTGTGCACAAAAAAACCAGATAAAAGCAAGAAATACTCATCACCATATAATATTCATCGTCAGTACCATGTGGTCAGTATGACATTTCTAAACAAATGTATTCAAACAAAAATCAAAAAGCACACATTTAAAACTCAAAACTAACACTCAAAATAGAGTAATTTTAACCACACCATTTATCTCCCTAACCTTTACAACAGTTGAAGAAAGTTGTCATTTGGGGGCGGGTTAGTCTTCCTCATTCCTCTATGCCGATACAAAACACCCAATTGCCCCATTTACAAACAGTCAAATAGACGGTCACGCTAAGATTAATAACCAATGCACATATAAAAATAAAGTTAGCACCTTACAAGTCTAGCAAAATCACGTTAAGTCGCTGACGTGGACCGGCATTATATTTCTGCATTTGCCCTTGATTTCCAAATTCTGCCCTAAAACCAGGCCCATCATTGTCACATCTAGAGAAAAAAAGCAACATGGACCAAAGTTACCAACGTGGCGACATGTGATCTTCCACGTCAGCAACTTTTACCTTAAAACATAAGTTATTGAAAGATGGTTACCTTTATTTATGAAACTGTCCTTACATTTTAAACATATAAAACAGGACAAGTTGATACTCACACATGAAAGTAGAAGTCAAAGCCGGTTAAAATCCAACTAACAGTTGTCAAAATCCAGCAAACGACGATAAGGCTGTGTGTGGAGTAGGTGTTAGCACACATATAGTTGATACAATAACTTGAAGGAAGTTACATAAGCAGACATCATTCAACTCACATGATAAAGCCAGGGTGCCAATGCAAGAATAGAATAACTGAACCAAATAGCAATCGATTAGTCCAAAGGTTTTAGTTACTCAAATTATATAAGGAAATCTCACCACATCCTGTGAACAAAACCACCAAGATAGCTGTTACAAAGACGAGATTCGCAATGTAACTGGAACATAGAAAAAAAGGTTGTAAAAAGCATGATGTATCGCTACGCATTTTAAAACTGTATGTATAGATTGAAGAAAAGATAACTGCTTACACTGCCTTCATTGCGCGATTAGAAGCTTGCATGGCTTCTCCAACAAAATTTTGAATTGAAATTGTTTCCTTCCTCATGTGATTAGTTATCTTACTCAAAAGCTCAGACGTTTGTCGATCATAAGGCTGTAAAAGCGCCTGGATTTTCAAAAAGCCTTCCATAACAGCTTCGATCGTTTGTTGCATATTACTAACAGCTCCAAAAATAGTGTCCATAATTTTCTTGCTTTTGTGTCGAAGCACAAAAAACACAGGAAACATCGTGTTTATTAATAACCCGTCTAGTAAGAGCGGTCCTGGTGGGAATACGATTCATACCTACTCACCAAATAAAAAGATTCACCTTTATCGGGACCCAAGATTCCCACGTCATAACTGGTAATCGCTGCATAGATCTGTCTCTGCGCAACAGTTTCTTTACCTGCGCAACAGAGAAATCGCCTTTGTCTTGATCGACCCATTTCCATCTGTCCCTTCTGTTCACCATCGACATTTCTGAACATACCTGCGTCGCCTCCTGGAACTCAGATATCTCAACGATAGTGACAGGACTTTTGAACCAGTTGTTGCCGAAGACAGATCCGTTGAGGATCTGAGTAACTCGACTGCGAACAGAACAACTTTTTTGTCTTTCCAACTTGAAGAGCATCAGCTAGTGCTCTCTCAGGCATGAGTTTCCATACCAAATATCCAACCAAAATCTAATATCTGCCCCATTCCCCATGTCTGCACGCACACAGTTTTGCACAAAGCGTCCCTGTAGCTTTAGTTTGCTGATGAAGGACACGATTAATTTCCAGCAGCCACTCACCGTATTATCAACTGGAAGGAACGCCCACCTCCCCCGTCCCCCATGAATCTCTTCAATTCATTCTTTCTAAAAGCAGCTTTTTCCATAGCGAAAACCTGGAAACATCTTGCGTACTGGAAAGAAAAAAATTACAACGCAAATCACAATATCATACATAATAAAAACACATATGAGAATTAGAATTCAACATAATAAAATCCAGTCAATTAAATGATCAATATAGTATTTCATCATAAACCCAATAACCACAAAAACCTACACAGCCTCATCAGTTGTCACAAATTTCAGTTTAACACAGGGTAAAAACATATTCCAAGACATATAAAAAGTGTTGCAAAACCCAACATAACCCGCCTAGCCATTACTTCACGACACCAGCTATAACGACCGGTCGATAAACCCACTGCAACTCTGACCACCATCGCTGCAACCTGCAACACACTGTTAACTAACGTCGTTATTTTACTATTCAATTCCATGGCGTATTATATGTATTAATTATACTTATCGTCGCTTGATTAACCCAGATTATCAAATTTCGTAGCCGAAATCCTTTTCGGTTCGATCTAAACTTGCTTCACAATGCACCAAACCCCACAAAACATAGTATTCAAATTAATTAACAGATTTCATTAATTCATTTTAATAGTGGGCTATAAATTATAAGCTATTTAATTAATTAATAAATAGTTTCATACCAGACGTTCACCGAAGTGTATTGGAAGGTAATAAACAACCTGTCATGTCATGTCATACCGAAATCTTAACCATCAGCAACAGACCAAACCCCCGTAAAAACCATAAAGGCCATTGCCTCCTTACAGCGACACCGTCATCTACAATCCACAATTCAGGCAACGTCTAAGCTGAGCAGATCTAAACAACAACGACATGTTGTTGTCGGACTGTGGGCAGAGACAGGCGCCGAAGGCAGGGTATCTGTTTCATGTTTTTTCTGGGAAAAACGAAAACAACTATACCAACCAAACAAAACAAAAGAATCATATGCAACAATTTTTATAATTATTATTGTGTTCCATTAAGAACTACACGTCTTCTTCTAGAAACAGATTCAACAAATACTCCCTCCATCCCAATTTAAATGTCTCATGTTTAAAAACACACATTTTAAGAAATTTTTTGTTTGTATGTGATAAAATGACAATAATATCCTCAAAAGTGGTGATTGTGTTTTGTCTTTTATGGGCAAAACTAAAAATTATATTGGTATTTATGGAAAGAGACATTTAATTTGGGACAAACAAAAAAGGAAATAAGGACATTTAAATTAGGACGGAGGGAGTATTACCCATCACAAAACCAAGGGAAGCAAAAGATAATAATAATAATAACATTTAACGATCTTGGTTCAGAGTTTTCAGAACCATGGCTGCAATGCGTGTTGCAAGTTAGGACCTGCCATCCACCGGCCCTGCCACCCCATCGTCATTAGTAATTAGGATCAAATGTAACTCATCATAACCAAGCAAAAAGTTTCTAAAAAGGTAAAAAATAACCTGTGAAACTGAACCCACAACCATCACCACGAACCAAAGCTCCGTGGAAAACCTAAAGGGTCCGAAAAGAAAGCATAAAGGTTACAACAACCTTGATAAGCATCTTCACAAAGCCACTGATTCGAAGCATAACATCATAATCGGCCTAATCGGGCATTTTTCAGTAACAACCAAATATTACCGTGAGCAACAACGCCACTAATTAGTGTTCACCGAAATCACCACCATCATCGCCGGCACCTCCGCCCAGAAGGCCTAAGAGTTCGAGACGAAAACGTCATCGAAAACACCTTGTAGTCACCACCATCATCAGATTACCTTGGGGTTTGTCGATCTACTAGAAAAAGGAACATGCATCTTGATCGGAATGTGTGTTTTCTTAAACATAACTTTTTTATTATTTATAAAACACAACATTTATCAATCCTTGTTACACAGAGGACTCTAACATAGTAAATAATATAAACCAATAATATTATAAAATCATAGAAACTATTAAAATTATTAGAATGTCTTTTTGTCACAAATTGTTTTGTCACCCTCCGCATTCATCAGTTCACAAGGGAGTTACCAGGTTGAATTATTGACCCCTCATCAGTTTACTACATGGCAATAACCAAGAACCCAAAATATAAAATAACCAATAAAATTCAAGGAAATATAATTCAATATCTCCTTTTATCCTTTTATTTGTATCGACATAAACTAGTCGACGTTTAGATTGGCTACTCAATGAACATGAAAGCTAGTCCATTGCTAGCCTATAAAAAGACTTATTATTTGTTGTATTTTATAATATTAACATAGAGAGAAGGAGAGAGATAACCCATGGGTTCTAACCAAAAGAAGCCACATGCAGTGGTCATACCATTCCCAGCACAAGGACATGTTAACCCAATGCTAAAGCTTGCCAAAATCCTCCATTCCAAAGGCTTTCTTATTACCTTTGTCAACACCGAGTTTAACCACCAACGCCTTCTTAAATCGCTGGGCGCTAACGCCCTATGCAGCGTCCCATCCTTCTGCTTTGAGACCATTCCTGACGGCCTCCCTTTGCCAGAGAACCTTGATGGCACCCAAGACGTTGCATCCCTATGCAAGTCTATCGAGGAAACTTGTTTGGGTCCGTTTAAAAGTCTCATCGCCAAAGTCGCTGCTTCCTACTCACCAGTGACTTGCATAGTTGCGGACGCGATAATGACCTTCACCATGGATGTCGCTAGGGAGCTGGATATCCCCGAGTTACTCGTATGGACTAGTGGTGCTGGTTCTATGATATGTGTATATGATCAGTATCCTTATCTGTTGAAGAAAGGTTTGATGCCTCTCAAAGGTAAATTCTATACTCGATCCATATCATTTACTTTATATTTTCTTCAGAAAATCAAGTTTGAGTAGAATAAGGTTTTTTTTATTTTTTTTGAAAACTCCCGAAAAAAGATACAAGTATAAACAAGCACAAAGAAATTGTAGTTTGTATAATTTAATTTTAAACAAGAATGAAAGCCAAGTAAAAAATCAAATTGAGGTTAGAGTATTTTTTTTCTAAATAGCTTTTTAGATATACGTTTCCATCCGATTGTAATACGATATAAATAGATGAATACATATTTTTTTAAATGGCAGCATATTCGAGCTCAACGCCATGTCTCTTCATAGTACATGTATATATATCCATACGTCAAGACCGAATTACAATTATCCAATAAATGAATATATAATCAAACAAAATAATTGGAATGAAAAGAAGAAAAATAACATGAAAAAAGTAAATTAAAGTATAATTCCTAGGATCCTTATATGTGAAATATGGTGACACATATTTTAGTATACGATATATAAATGCACAAAATGACATATAAAGTTCAAAAGATTAGGAGCTAAAGACGTATTGAGTGTGAATCGAATGTTTTCAAGCCCAGGAAAAATTGGGGAATTTTAATATGGAGCTCAAATATTGAACATTTGATTTTTATTATTATTATTTTTTTTTTGTATAAGCAAGCTGTCCACGTCTGTATTTGACATGATTCACTGAAAATAACCTCATATGTTATTTACTTTTATAAAACGGACAAGATAATTAAAGATATATGCTACTAGCTTTTATCCCGGGAGTGTCCCGAGGTTGAAAAATATAACCATTCTAATAATGTGTTGCAGTGTTGCGCGATTCTTTCTCGTAGCTTCTCTTGATGAACTATACCTATCCATCTTTAGAAGAGTAAAATTCCAATGAAAGCAGATGCGGAGTTAGGGGGGGACTGAGGGGTATCAAGCCCCCTCCAATGGCCTAAATTTGTTAAGTTTTTAAGGTAAAAATTCGATAAAATTGTATCAAGCCCCCCTGTTTTTAAGGTTAAAATTCAATAAAATTGTATCAAGCCCCCTTAACGCTCACTCTAATAATCTAAGCCCCCCTTATCATAAAATCTTAGCTCCGCCTCTGAATGAAAGCATGACGATTGGGCTAAATTTAAACATTGTATATAAGAACCTGGTTTAAAAGAAAAAACATGATTAATGAATAACCTAAACACTTTGTGTTTTTTTCTGTATGAACTTTTTTCCTGTATGAACGAAACCCCATAAAAAATAGTCGTTTTTTTCTCCGTTTTTTATATAGCACTATGGTACTCGTTGGAAAGATAATAAAACGCTCGTTAATTTGGTGTAATTTTTTTCTTTAAAAAATCTCGTATATAAAATATATTAACGTTTAAAAATGATGGGAGGAAACATTAGAGAGAAAAATCTAAATTTGTTTTTAAATTGTTAAAAAGATTAGGGTTAGATAAGTGTAGGAAAATGGATAAAAACAAAATAAAAAAATAAATTAAATACTCTCACCTTAACGTGCCACGTGGCACATTTAAAGGAGGGTTGAGGCCTCCATTGAATGACACCTCATCAATATTCAATTCTTTTATTATAAGTTATAGATATACCTTTTGGGGCCGGAAGTCGTTAATATAGCATGATCTCTTCTGTTGTCTTTTGCATGGTGTAAGGGGGGCTGTTTGGTAGCCTCTTAATTTGGAAAATCAGGCCCTAAACAAAATAGAAAGAACACTTTTATTATTGTGGACTCAAACTACAATAGCCTTAACCATCTATTTATACTAAACTAAACTCAAACCTAGTATAACTCAAACACTATTTAAATAAATTACTAATACTTATCTAGTCCCAACACTAAATAATAATAGATAAATCAAACTTTATCTCAGCGCTTTTGAATTATCTTGAATCAACTTTAACTCCAAATAGGATTAATCCTTCATTTACCCCTTAATCCTAATTTGGACCCATTTGCTCACATCCGGACCGTTACTCCACGTTCTTCCGGATAATCTCGACCTTTGCCGGACCCCCCGACCTCTACCTCGGCCACGTCCAAAGTGTTCCCTCAACTCGACTTGTCCCGGACATTCTGGGCTCCACCTCGGCCCCGTCCAAAGCCGTATAACACCGCCACTACCGACTGTTGTTTTTCATCACACGGAAACCGTTTTGCGCATTCTGATAGCAACTATCCACGGACTTCCCTACGCAATTCTGCCGCCATAGAATTCTGTCCAAAACTCACCCTTTGGATGACACCATAACTCACTAAACCTCTTGCCGTTTTACTACCGTTGCAGCCCCGCGAGGGGCTGCTCCCCTTCTCGAAAAACGACTCTCAAAACCGTTAAGCTCTGATACCAATTGTTGGAAAATCAGGTCCCAAACGAAACACAAAGAACACTTTTATTATTGAGGACTCACATTACAATAGCCCTAACCATCTATTTATACTAAACTAAACCCAAACCTAGTATAAGTCAAACACCAATTAAGTAAATTACTAATACTTATCTACTCCCAACACTAAATAATAATAGATAAATCAAACTTTATCTCAACGCTTTTGAATTATCTTGAACCAACTTTAACTCAAAATAGGATTAATCCTTCACCTCTTAATGGTTGATAACTTATGAATGGTTAAGTGGTTACCTTATATCTGAATTGTTAAGAGACAACCATTAAGAGGTTACCTCTTAATCATTTATATTTAAGATTACATCTTAACAATTAAGATACTATAAACCATTCAGATATAGCCTTTTAATAATTATTCAAAGGATACCAAGTGAATAAATCTTGCCTTTTCTATTTTTCTCACGCATTGGAACTAAACTATATATCAGCACTTTTTATTTTCATTAGAAATAAACCGAATGCTCCTTTTTTATGGCAAATCAAATTATAACTTATTTTTAATGAACATTGAACGACTTTAATTGCAATTAAGACAATTAACTTATTACTATAATATAAATAACTAACCAGAATCTAGGGTCTTAGCAGGAGTAACCTCTCTATTCCTTTAGAATAGAGGTAAGGTTTGCCCTTATCACATCATTCTTACACCCTACCAATAGCTATATTATGAAGATAAGTATACCGGACACGTACGTTTGCTGTTATTGTAAGAGTATCCTATGTTGATCCTTTATTTTTTCCTTGGTAATGGTGACAGTATTTTTTCTAGTCGCACAAGATCTCCGGTCTAATATTCATGTGCTTAGGTCTTGGGTAGGCATGATTTTGACCTTTTCAAGCCATTCCATAAAACACTTTTACACCTACTCGTGTAATATTTGTGGATAATTTTAGTGTAATTTGGTCTTACTTGTTACTAAACGAACAATATTATTGTATAAGTAAAGTGGGGAGAAGTACACATTTGTTTAACAATATAATAAAATCGGTACTAAGGAACCTCTATGGCTTTAGTACCATAGGGCTTCCAAGAGGGTGTCGTCCTCTTGGCAACTCTGGGTCTGAACCCTAATAGGGTCAAGGGGCTTGTCTCTTGTGAGACTCATGAGGCAACAGGGGCGCAGCATTGTTGGGGCGGGAGGGGGCGGCCGACCCCCCCCGAATTTTCGCGCAGAAGTTCCGATTATATAGTATTCGTATAGAAAATTTTGAAAATATAGGGTTTCGACCCCCCGAAACTGGTTTTCGACCCCCCGAAACTAGTGACTTCCGACCCCCGGTGATTTCCGACCCCCCGAACCTTCGGGTCAAGCTTCGCCACTGTGAGGCAACACCACTTGTTGATGCTTCATTGGAATCGCATAATTAAGATCAACATGAGTGTCTTAAAGTCACATGGCAAATGATCTTTGCAAGTTACCAGAAATTGGTAGCAAGTGACTAGTGGTCCTTAGCAACTTGATTAATGAAGGTTAGTAGCAACTTTGTCTTTTAGTATATACCAAGCCTAAGTAACAAATGACATGTATTAGCATCTTGTTGTTTAGGGTGGAACTTAGAACTTCGGTAGCAAAAAAGTTACTATCCATGATGTTTCTAAATTTTTTTTTTTGAAATAACTGCTGTAATTTATTGCAATTTTACCCCAAACCAATAACAACTAACTAAAATGTTGCAATTGTTCAATTCATCTATGAACTAATTATTTGGTTTGATATCAAAAAAATTAGTTACTTAATTCAAGTTTCACATAAAAGAACCTTTGGTTCTTTGACATAAGGTTTTTGTCATATTCAATTATTGATTTGGCGTATAAGCAAAATATTTTAATCTAAAAATGATCTTAACACGATTCAAAAGCTATCCATGTTATATTGAAAGGGTTCTGGGTTTTATACACCTCGTGACGTCACATTCTGGGGGTTTGACATCACATTCTGAGGTATGTGGCAGCATGCTATTGGTGTGTGACGTGGGCTAGGGTGTAGGAATCCTAAATAGAGGGTGTATGATTCCTAAATACCATATTGAAAACACGAAACCTACAAGTCTAGGTGTAAAACTATTTGTCAGCCATTTTGGTTCTTCACCTATAAACTCTTTTTTATGTTTAATCTCTGTCCTATCAGGGGAAGCTCAAAAGGCTCCCATACTGTTTAGAGGGCATGGGCATGGACGTGAATCAAACATGGCCTATCTATTGCCATAGAAGCTGTTCGTGGGAAAGATTATGGCTCTCAACAAATTTCTTTTTCATAATTCTTTACAAACACCCAATAAAAAACATTATTATCTCATTAACCTTGCTCAAATGGGACACTTATTAATAAAAGAAAATACAAACCCAAAAGAAAAACAAAGCACGAAAACATAATAACAAGAAAAAATATTGTCTAAGACTGTTTGGCACACTTTCATTGAATTGAAACAAATTCTATGTATAGTACACTCTATTTAATAACGTTAACAGTAGTTAAGTGCAATACCAATTTAACATCAAACACAATCAATTACAGTATACAAATAGAAAACCTGGGTCAAAAAGTTATGGTGGTGGATCAACACATTGCTTGCTTGAGAAGCTTGATATGACATCCGTACGAGTGTGCAAGTTGTAGGGACTAGCTCGAGTTTGATTTTATAATGTTGGGGGACTAAAGCAAAAGGAAAATTCGTGTGAAGCATCTGCTCTCTTCTTTATAATAATCCTTTATAAAGTTTGATCGATCATTCGTCTATGTTGGGCGAAGTCAACTTATATATTTCTCTATATAAATTGTTTCTGAAATAGTTAAGTATATCCATGACCATGCATTTTACCAAATACTAAAAGTATCCTTTTTTCCGTTGAAGGGAAAATATGTTTTAAAGTTATTGATTTACAGTAGCGTTTTTATAAACTTGTTTCTTATAATATTTACGTACTCTTTTCAAAACATAAAATGAAATGCTAATTCCATCATTTAATTCTCTTTATTGCACAGATTCAAGTTTTCTAAGAAATGGGTATTTGGATACAATCATTGATTGCATACCATCATGCTTATCTGGAATGCGTCTAAGAGATATTCCACCATACATTAGAATGATCAATCCAGGTGAAGACTACATGGTTACTTTTTTATGTTTACAACTTGAGAGAGCAAAAGCAGCTTCTGCCATCATTTTTAATACTTTTGATGACCTAGATTGTGACATTTTGGACACAATTTCTACATCATTTCCTCCATGTTATGGAGTTGGTCCATTTAACTTACTGGAGAAGATGATTGTTGGTGAATCTCTGGTATCCATCCAATCAAACCTTTGGAAAGAAGATCGTGAATGTTTAAAATGGCTAGACTCAAAAACACCATCATCGGTTATTTATGTTAACTTTGGTAGCATCACAGTGATGACGTCTGAACAACTAATTGAGTTTGCATGGGGTCTTGCGAAAAGTGGTCATCCGTTCTTGTGGATTGTACGTCCTGACCTTATTATTGGCGAGTCTGTTGTTCTTCCACCCGATTTTCTAACCGAAACAAGAGAAAGAGGGTACTTGGCTAGTTGGTGCCCACAAGAACAAGTTCTAAACCACCTTTCAATAGGAGGGTTCTTAACGCATAGTGGATGGAACTCAACGATTGAAAGTATTTCTAGTGGAGTGCCAATGATTTGTTGGCCCTTTTTCGCTGATCAACAAACTAATTGTTGGATAAGTTGCAATAAATGGCGTGTTGGAATGGAGATAGACAACAATGTGAAGAGTGATGAAGTTGCAAAGCTTGTGATTGAGCTAATGAATGGAGAAAAGGGAGATGAAATGAGAAAGAAAGCAATTGACTGGAAGAAAAAGGCAGAGGACTCATGTGTTGTTCCTTCTGGTTCATCAATAGTTAACCTTGAGAAAGTTATACATCTACTACAAACATCCTTAATGTAGTTTGTAATGAAATATATATGTGTGTGTATTTACGTAGCAAAAGAATTACCATATTGAAGATTATTTTTAGGAAAAATTATAGAAATCCTCCTTTATGTTTACAATGTTTTTCAGTGGTTATCCTATAACTTCAAAATTGGTGAAAATCATCCTTTATGTTGTAAAATCTTGCAGCTCTCTTCCTTTGTCACTAACTCTGTTAGAATTTTCAGTCAAGTCTGGTCATGTGCAAGGCACATGGCAACTTGATAATTTTGCTTATTTGTTTAAAATATAATTAATAAATACATTATTTACTTGTGAATAAAGTATATAATGTATTTATTAAATATATTTTACACAACTTTGTTAGAATTTTCAGTCAAATCTTGCAGCTCTCATCCTTTAAGGGGGGGACTTGAAGGGATAAGGTGCCTAATCTCAGCGCGGATGGCGTCCCTATCCCATAATACTTCCACGATACTTCCTTGTTATGCATGAACCAAAGAAAAAAAAAATAAGAGATGCTATCTATGCTGGTATAATCCCGCAAAATGTGATATTAAAAGATGAAAGAAAGGTGGCGTGTCAAAATTATATACCTGACGCCGCTCAGTAATTGCTGCAAGTGACAATGTCTCGGTAATTGCTGCGAGTGTCGCTGCTTTCACCCTTGTCGGATTCCTTCTAGGTCAGGGATCCCATGCGTACCACATCGTCGGTAAGGCTGTGAGCAAGGGTGACTACATGCTGGATGGAAGCTGGAGCAGCAGTAGTAACCATGCTACGGATATTAGGAGAAAGTCCCCAGATGTACCTCTCTACCCTTTATACTCGGGGGTAACCATGTATGGAACTAGACGAGAAAGCTCATGAAATTTGCAATTACGTTATATCAAGTGTAATTGTGAATTTACCTTACAAGATCATTCTAGTATTCTTCTATTGTGGGTCGTAATGCAGGTGCCTACGGTTTTCTCATAAGTACATGTATTAGATAGTATTCACGTATGTAGTCTAGTTGTCTATAACATTAATGTAGCAAGTACCATGCTAGTGTTAGTGCATATACCAAGGATGACTCAAGTTCTCAGGCAACGGTTGGAATTCACATGCTCGAGTATTAGGCGTTCTTGGTAGTCTCGGTCCCTAATAAGATCAAGGTTAAAGCCTAGGTATCGCTAAGGAAACCTAATTCGCTGAAACCTATAGCTCTGATACCAATCTGTCACACCCCGCCAAAGGCGGAAACGCGGAGTGGGACGACTGTCATCAATGCAGTGCAACAAAAAGATATAGCTACGACCTCAAGCATGTTGAACGCCTAACCGGAACTCGAGGTTCCACAGATTCCAATCGTGCCAGAGTCAAATGATACCTGAAAAACATGCTTAAAAGTTTCGTTGTCTGTGTCCATACAGAATAGTGTTACCATGAGCACCATAACCAAACCACGACGTTCGTGTTCACCTTGCCGCAATGCCTTATCGCGAGACATTGTAAAGTATGGATAACATGCATTCATAAGTGTTAGCGTGACTAACACTCAAAGGGGGTGTCAGCCCAAATAGTACTATTCATATGATCTATGGCTTATTACTAAGCTAATGGTTATAGTTCTCCGGGGAATTTGTTGATCTGCGATAATTGTGGGTCTAACTCATGTAACACATATTGTTGTCATGTACATATGTGGTTCTGTAGCATGTTTCTCCCCCGAAGTTGTACAACAGTAAAATAGTAAAAAGGGGCCACGAAACTCACCTGATGTCCGGTTATGTGATCTAGCAGAAAGATTGAAGTAACTACTGTCCCGACAAAAAGTGCCCTATAACGTCAAAGACATCTTAAGTTTTGTGTGCTTGTTGTTTTCCATACAAGTTGTTCACCCGCCTTATGGACCCTTGTGTCATGTATATGTGGGGCCACTGCGTGTGATAATTACTATGCATCTTAATTGTACCTTTGTAAAGTGTATTGTTTTGTGTAATCCGGGAGTTTTGAATATGTGCAACACTATATGTGATTGTGTATGTTTTGATCCAAAAATCGGTTCCTTGACAACTATTAAAGCCGAGTGCGGTTTATAAAAACATTAATCATGATGTGGGTGCATTCACTAAATTGATTTGTGTCACATAAGTGTGTGGTATGCATACATGCAGTTATATATAAGTGTACATGTGTGTGTTTCAAAATCAATCAACAATAAACAAGACAACGCTTTTAGAAATCATTACGCAAGATAAGGTTGATTACTAGATGACTAAGGGTCGAAGTTCAGGTAGACATGAGGACCAATGGGTTAACAATAAAACTAGATGTGTCGGTTAGTCGAATATGTACCTAGTTGATGCAAGAATGTGATCGAATGCTTGAACCTTCGGCTTCTAAGTGAGCTTCCTAATCTTAAGTCTTGAAGCTTGGAATGGAAAGATGGATGTGGGTTTGGGGTGTTGTGATCGGCCGAGAGAGAGAAAGAGTAAGAGAAAGAGTGAGTTTTGTTGTGAGATGTTGGTGCAATTGTTCAAGTGATGATGCATCCCTTTATATAGGCCGATGGCTTGGTGTCTTCATGTGATCAAATCTCCTTTGTTGGCAAGTGATAATTCTAGGGAGTTGCTTCATGTAGAAAGTTGCTATCCATTTTGATGTTCGTGAGTTGTCTCTTGGTTGTTCCATGTTGGCCATTAGTAGTAACCAAAAAGGGTGGGTTCATGGGTTCTAATAATAAGCTATGGAGGAGTTGTCCTTTCCTTCTTGATGCAATCTTTGTACACCCTAGTGATAGTGAGATGTGAATGCTCTCCTTGTCTTGTCTTCTTTTCGGCCGAGAATGGATCAAGGAAGAAGATCCATCACAATTTTCGTAGCTGATCTTATTAGGTTAGTTGGTGTTATGAATCATAGGTTTCTAAATAGGTGAATGCAAGTTATCACATGGAAGGTTCATGTTTTCTTCCTACATTGGCCTATAGGTTGTCAAACAAAAGTGGAGCTTCTAGATCATAGCATTCATGACTTGGTGAGTTTGTCATTTGCCTAATTGGTATAATGAATGTACACAAATGTTGAAAGTGACAAGAGATTGTTGTGGTGTCTTTGTCTTATATTACATGGTTATTTTTGTCTCTATCCATATACACACACATATACGTATGCATAAGTATGCATGTATGTATGGTCTTGTCCCTTTCAAAGATGAATGTGGACATGGTTTTCACCTAGTTGTCTTATGTTATGTCCCTATCTTCTAGAAGGTATTAGTTGCCATGGAAAAAGAAATATCAAAGAACAGGAATTGTGCTCATGTTTAATGCTTACTTGTGTGCATTCGTGTATATATATATGTGTGTACCTAGTTTTGTCTTATCTAAAATATATATGTATATGTACACATGTATTTGCATAAAAAAATAATATTGTTTTAGTCTCCTAAAATATTATATGAAAATTCATACGCTTTTGTTGATCCGTATGTTGGTCATGGTGTTTGGGTAGAGTTTATTTCCACATGGTTATTCAAACAGTGATGCACACCGACATACTTATCCTAAGCACCTAGTGAGGAAAACCAGTTAATTGTACGAACTCGACTAGTGGATTTGGCGAGTGTCACATTCTCCCCCTGTTTAGATAATTTTGTCCGCGAAATTCAGGTCGTGCTACCACCTTGAGTTTGTTTGCAATTTGTTCTTCAATGAAGGTCTCAAAATACATGACGGTGCTATCAGAGTGGAATATTATCGAACTAAATAGATGTGAAGAAGATCTAAGACTCAAAGGTTAAACCGAACGGGATGTTACTAGACGTTTCGAGCATCCGTATGAACTAGAATACCGTAATCTGTAAAGTTATTTGTAAACAAGGTTGAAATGTGAAGCGGAGGGGTCAAAAATATTGAACAAAAGACATAAAAAAATTAGAAACGTTGCACTAAAAGTGGCGTTACTTACAAAAGCGATTTTTATAAGACAGGCGTGGGAAAATTTAGAATGTTTTGATCAAATGAATTGTTTGTCGAAAGTATGTTTAGTAAATTCGGAAAAGTTGAACCATGGTCTGCGCATGAAAAACAAAAAGACCAGTACATATGTCGTTAAGAGATCCTGATACTTGAGATATGAAAACATGTTCAACTTGTCGTGTAACACCCCGCCAAGGGGGAAGCGCGAGGTGCGACTTCGAAAGATTTCCAAGCACAAGAGGTCACACGAGAATTAATTAAAACAAAGCGGGAACTTTCATTAAACAACCAAATCCGTTCGACATTAGTTAATTGTTTAATACTAAAACCATTGTACGTAAATGTGTAAAATTATTATGACAACACAACGATCCAAAAGAAGGTATCCCACAAATGCTCACACGCGACCCTTGCAAGTTCCATTGTCCATGCTAATTTCCTAAAAAACATGCACGTAAAATATATGGGTCAACACAAAGTTGGTGAGTTCACGGGTTTTCTATAGGATGGACATGGAATCCAAAACCGACTAAATCATTGCCTAGCTAGGGCAATAATCAATATGTGATCTGACATGAGCCCATAACCAAACCGTGACATGTTGTGCCTCGCCCATTGTACACTAAAGACAATGAATAATGTGAAATACAAGCACTCTTTGATATCTGTCATCCGGTCAGAGCGACTGACCAAAAGTGGGGGTGTCAACCCAATAGATCTATCCCGGTGTTTCATGGCTAAGTCCATAGCTAATGGTTATGATATGATGTATGACACGAGGGCTTAATGGATCCTGAACCTTGATGTTTCATGTTCACATAATAGTCATGTATTGTAATTGAAAACTGTACGCATGTTTTTACCCCAGAAAATGTAAAAACTGTAAAAAGGGGCCGTGAATACTCACTTGATGTCTGAATGCTAAATTGAACTGAATTTGGCACTATGTGTCTGTCCTGGGGATTCCCTAAGTTCATATAAAGGCACCTTAGGTCTATGTTTCCTTTTAACTACCATGCAACTGTTCACCCGACTGTAACACCTATGGACTAGGGGCTTCTGTACCTCTATCCACGTGTGTCACACACTGTACGTGTCAATAATTGTTCGTTTTGTTATTCTCGTGGCTATGTTTATTCTATTTTTTGGCAAAACATATGATGTGACTCACTTAATGTTACCGTGTGGCTTTTATATTACATTTTTGTAAGCCTAGGGTAAAATATGGACATATTTTACTACAATATTGTGTATAATTGACATATTTTGGCACTTTGTCTTCGAATGTACACATTTTTAAGTCTTTAACATAGGTTTCTAGGAAAACCATTGTGTTAAAGTCGTTAACACATGTTTTTCTTGTTCTTAACACATGTTTTCAAAACATAGTTTAGTGTATGTTACAAAACTAAATGATTTTGGCTTAGATTTGGGTCGGCCTTGACCCCATACACTCACACATACATTCAAATGTATGTGTGGGGGTACGTAAATGTCCATATACGAGTTCTATCATGCATGTATTCGTATATATATGTGATCGAGCATGTATAAGCTAAAACATCAAACTCTTAACATAAAACTTAAGTATTTTAGTTAATTTAATTTGAACAACTCATGGTTATAGTGTGCGAAGGTGTATGTACTCGGGTGACCATTACATGTAACCGAATGATATACAAAAGAAGGAAAATGGTTCGGTTATTATACCTTGGTGTATAGCCGAGTATATATATAAGAAAAATAAGCAATCTCCCTTCCAAATGACTCCTAAAGACTTGCTAGTGGCTTGGAACTCCTAGTTGATAAGGAAAAGTGATCGAACTAGACCCTCTTGGGTCCCTTGGCTTCGACGGAATGGTAACAAAGGAAAGGAAAGGTAGGTTCAAGTGTTAGTGAGTTATGTGAAGGTGTGGTGTGGTCCAAATGTGTTCTAAGGCTCCTATATATAGCCGAGTGGTGTGAGGGTGGGTGTGTTCTCATTGGTTCACAATTAAGGATAGTCAACCTCTTGATTTCTAAGTATGCGTTATTCTGGAGCTCTTGTAAGGGAAAGGTGTTGACCTTGGTTTTTGTTTGATTATGTAGGGGTGTTTTTCAGCTGAGAATGCATGGGGAATGGGCACATTATTTGTGGTAAGGTTGACAAACTAATCCGTCTCAAATGTTCTATGTTGTGCCCACTTTGTGCAAGATGTTGACCTTGATTCAAGTGTAGTGTACCTAGGGAAAGAGCTAGCCGATTTCTTGTATGTTTGTGGACATTCTTGGATGGTCAAGGGACATGGGAACTGTAGATGTGAAAAGTTCATTCCATGTTAGTGTTAAACATAGATTGGTGGATCACTAGACAGGCTTGGTGACGAGGAAATGAGTAGACATGTGTGTGTATGTATGCGATTGTATATGTGTATATATAGGTAGTTTTGTCACTTCTTCACTCTATAGTTGTGTGTCTATGTTGTCATGTGTATATGTGTATATATAGAGATGTGAGTGTGTATTGTACTAATTAGATAATGTCCAAAACAATGCACACCCTCTTGCCTCGGGAATATGTGGGCTGAAAATTGTGCATAGGGAAAGAACAATGTATTTTAAGTAAGTCAAGATGTGTAAGTTTTGTTAACTAAGGTGGACTAAGATCCAATTAAAGTAATTGTCTTGGATTTGATAGGATTGTGTTATGCATATGCGTATGCATAGCCGTAGGAATGTATGTATGTGTGTTAGTGTATTTGTTTAATCCACATGTTCATGTAAGTCTAGATAGATCAAGTTCAAGGGTACAAGTGAACGTACTGTTCGTATATGCACTAGTTTACTAGAATACACGTTGGTAACCTCTTGTGAATGAACATTGTTTGTTTTTCTTCTTGTCGGGGTAACAAGTTGGAATTCTTGTTCAATTGCATGGATTTCCTATAGTCTAGCACGACATATTTAACTAACTGAGGCCTTGTACTAGCTAGTGTGTCTACTGTTAGACTGCATGCCTCGGGATTGACTCGTTGGAACCCTGTATGATTAAACTATGACAAAATAGATGAAATGGAATGCTATGCACAATGTATTTATGTAACTAAGTGTACGGATATGACCTGTGATTTCGACGGGTGTCACATTCTCCCCCTGTTAGAGGAATTTCGTTCGCGAAATTTTCGGTGTTGGTCATCTGAACTGATGGTCTCCTGAAAGAGATGTGGGTACTTGCGTTTCATCTGGTCTTCACGCTCCCAAGTGAACTCGGGTCCGCGTTTGGAATTCCAATGTACTTTGACCAACTTGACCTGACTGCGACGGAGTTTCTGAACCTTCCAATCGAATATCTCCAATGGCTCTTTGATGAAATGTAGCTGTTTGTCGATGTGGATTTCCTCTAGAGGGATAACCAATGGCTCATCTGCAAGACACTTCTTGTGATTCGAAACATGGAACGTGTCGTGAACGCCACTGAGTTCCTGTGGTAACTTGAGTTTATATGCAACTGGTCCAATTTGTGCAAGGATCTCAAATGAACCTATGTATCTGGGATTGAGCTTCCCACGTTTTCCAAACCTGGGAACTCCTTTCCATGGAGATACTTTGAGCAAAACTCTATCACCTACCTGAAACTCTAAAGGTTTACGCCTCTGATCCGTATAACTCTTCTGTCTGTCTCCGGCAGCTTTCAATCTGTCCCTGATCCGGAAGACCTTGTCAGTTGTCTCCTGAATGAGTTCAGGACCTGTCAGGTGCTTGTCTCCTACCTCAGCCCAACACACGGGCGATCGACACTTGCATCCATACAACGCCTCGAAAGGAGCAGCTTTGATACTAGTATGGTAACTGTTATTATAGGAAAATTCGATCAATGGTAGATGTGTATCCCGATTTTCCCCAAAATCAATTACACATGCTCTGAGCATGCCCTCTAGTGTCTGGATGGTCCTCTCGCTTTGCCCATCTGTCTGTGGATGGTAAGCGGTGCTCAAGTCTAACCTGGAACCAAGAGCTTCCTGCAACGTCTGCCAAAACCTCGAAGTGAAGCGACTATCTCGATCAGAGATTATGGAAGTAGGCACGCCATGCCTTGACAAAATCTCATTGATATATAGCCTGGATAATTTCTCTATTTTGTCTGTTTCCTTGATCGGCAGGAAATGCGCAGGCTTTGTTAAACGATCGACAATTACCCAAATCGTATCATGACCATGAGATGTCTTTGGCAACTTAGCGACGAAGTCCATAGAGATTTGCTCCCATTTCCAAACGGGAATCTATGGCTGGTGAAGTATTCCTGACGGCTTCTGGTACTCTGCCTTGACTTTTGAACACGTTAAGCAACGTCTGACGTAGGCCGCAATACAATCCTTGATGTTAGGCCACCAATAGAACTGCTTGAGGTCCTTATACATCTTATTTGCACCAGGGTGTATCGAGTACTTGGACTTATGCGCTTCATCTAGGACCAAATCACGCAATCCTCCATACAATGGAACCCATATTCTGTTCGAGAAATATTTTGTTCCATCATGTTTTATCTCTAACTGATTAACCTGATTGTACAGAACTTCTTGCCCGATGTTACTATCGTTAAGAGCCTCTTGCTGATCCTGACGTATGCGAGCAGTGAGATCGTTATGAATGGTCATGCCTAGCGCACGAACACGCAACGTCTTGGCACGTTCCTTTCGGCTTAATGCGTCTGCTACAACATTTGCCTTCCCTGGATGGTACTTAATCTCACAGTCGTAGTCATTGAGTAGCTCAACCCATCGTCTTTGATGCATGTTCAGATCCTTCTGGTCAAAGATATGTTGTAAGCTCTTATGGTCAGTAAAGACTGTGCACTTAGTCCTATAGAGGTAATGTCTCCAAGTCTTGAGCGCAAACACTACTGCACCCAATTCTAGATCGTGGGTTGTGTAGTTCCGTTCATGCACTTTGAGTTCTCAAGAGGCATAGGCTATAACCTTGTTCCTCTGCATTAAGACACAACCGAGACCTTGGTGAGATGCATCGCAGTAAACTACGAAGTCCTCTGTTCCCTCTAGAAGTGAGAGAATCGGTGCACTGCATAACTTGAGCTTCAAGAGCTGAAAAGCTGATTCTCGTGGATCTCGCCATTCGAATTTCTTGTCTTTCGGAGTCAAGACTGTCAGGGACTGGGCTATCTTTGAAAAATTCTCGATGAATCGTCGATAGTAGCCAGCTAACCCTAGAAATTGTCGAACTTCTGTTGGGGTACTGGGTCTAGGCCAGTCTTTGATCGACTCTACCTTGGCTGGATCAACATGTATACCTTTCTAGTTCACCACGTGACCGAGGAAATGAACCTCACGAATCCAAAATTCGCACTTGGATAACTTGGCATACAGTTTCTCCTCCTTGAGTAGATTCAGAATCACTCTCAAATGCTGCTCATGTTCTTCTCGAGTTCGTGAGTAAATCAGAATGTCGTCAATGAATACGATCACGAACTTGTCGACGTAAGGCTTGCACACCCTGTTCATCAGATCCATGAACATTGCTGGTGCGTTGGTCAACCCGAATGGCATAACCAGAAACTCGTAATGGCCATACCACGTCCTGAAAGCAATCTTGGGTATGTCCCCTTCGTGAATACGTAACTGGTGATAGCCTGATCTCAGATGAATCTTCGAGTAGAAACTGGAGCCTTGCAGCTGATCGAACAGATCATCTATCCTGGGAAGAGGGTAACGGTTCTTCACCGTAAGCTTGTTCAACTCTCTGTAGTTGATGCACATGCGAAACGATCCATCCTTTTTCTTGACAAAAAGAACTGGAGCTCCCCAGGCTGATGAACTTGGCCGAATGAATCCTTTGTCGAGCAACTCTTGCAGTAGGTCAGACAACTCTTGCATCTCGGACGGAGCTAAACGCTAAGGCGAACGTGCTACGGGAGCAGCTCCGGGAATGAGATAAATACGGAACTCGACTTGCCATGGGGGTGGCAATCCTGGCAGATCTTCGGGAAAGACTTCTAGGAAATCTCTCACGACAGGGATGTCTTCGATCTTGCTCACCTCTGGCTTCTTCTCACGCACAAGTGCTAAGAAAGAAAAATGACCTTTTCGTAAGCACTTTTGTGCCTTCATGCTAGACACTAATCGCAACGGGGTCTTCCTACGATCCCCTGTATAGATAAGACCTCTCCACTGGGCAACGGGATTCGAACCACCTTTGCAAAACAGATGACTTCTGCACGGTTCTTCGACAACCAGTCCATGCCAACTATGATGTCGAAACTTCGCAACTTGATTGGCAGAAGATCGATACTAAACTCATGATCTCCTAACTTTAACGCACAATTCCTAACTACTTCCTCAGACCTAATTGTCTTACCATTGGCCAATTCTATGGAGGAATGTTCATGCAACTTATGTGACTCTAATCCGAGGGTCCGTTTAAAGTCAGTTGACACGAAACTTAGATCGGCACCGGTATCAAATAGTACAGAAGTAGTATGGTTGTTTACGAGGAACGTATCCGTGACTACGTTAGGATCCTCGCGTGCGTCATCAGTTCCCATGATAAATGCCCTGCCACAAGCTTGGCCTTTCAACTTGGGGTAATCCTTCCTGAAATGGTCAGTAGCTCCACACTCGAAGCATCCTGGCTTACCGTCAATGTTCGCAACTGCTTTGGCCCGGCACTGCACTGTGGGATGTCCCATCCGCTTGCACTTCTCGCATTTGATGCTGTCGCACGTCCCCACATGGTGATACTTGCACTTGTTGCATAGTGGGTGGGGCCCGTTGTACGGCTTGCGAGTTTCAGTAGCGGTGGCAACAAAAGCTTTGACGGTTCCGGGTTTCATGCTGGGATTACCCTCTGCACCTCTTCCTTTCTTGAAGTGGGACCACTTAAGCTTGTTTCCAGAGCTTTCACCCTTGTCGGGTTCCTTTTGGGTCAGGGATCCCATGCGTACCGCATCGTCGGCAAGGCTGTGAGCAAGGGTGACTGCATGCTGGATGGAAGCTGGAGCAGTAGTGGTAACCATGCTACGGATCTTAGGAAAAAGTCCCCAGATGTACCTCTCTACCCTTTATACTCGGGGGTAACCATGTGTGGAACTAGAGGAGAAAGCTCATGAAATTTGCAATTACGTGATATCAAGTGTAATAGTAAATTTACCTTACAAGATCATTCTAGTATTCTTCTATTGTGGGTCGTAAATCAGATAGTATTCACGTATGTAGTCTAGTTGTCTATAACATTAATGTAGCAATTACCATGCTAGTGTTAGTGCATATACCAAGGATGACTCAAGTTCTCAGGAAACGGTTGGAATTCACATGCTTGAGTATTAGGTGTTCTTGGTAGTCTCGGTCCCTAATAAGGTCAAGGTTAAAGCCTAGGTATCGCTAAGGATACCTAATTCGCTGAAACCTATAGCTCTGATACCAATCTGTCACACCTCGCCAAAGGCGGAAATGCGGAGTGGGACGACTGTCATCAATGCAATGCAACAAAAAGATATAGCTACGACCTTAAGCATGTTGAACGCCTAACCCAAACTCGAGGTTCCACATATTCCAACCGTGCCATAGTCAAATGATACCTGAAAAACATGCTTAAAAGTGTCAACTAAAAAGTTGGTGAGTTCGTATTTTGTTGACTCGATAATTGTGGGTCTACCTCATGTAACACATATTATTGTCATGTACATATGTGGTTCTGTAGCATGTTTCTCCCCTGAAGTTGTAAAACAGTAAAATAGTAAAAAGGGGCCACGAAACTCACCCGGTGTCCGGTTATGTGATCTAGCAGAAAGATTGAAGTAACTACTGTCCCAACAAAAAGTGCCCTATAACGTCAAAGACTGATGTTAAGTTTTGTGTGCTTGTTGTTTTCCATACAAGTTGTTCACCCAACTTGTGGACCCTTGTGTCATGTATATGTGGGGCCATTGCATGTGATAATTGCTATGCATCTTAATTGTACCTTTGTAAAGTGTATTGTTTTGTGTAATCCGGGAGTTTTGAATATGCGCAACACTATATGTGATTGTGTATGTTTTGATCCAAAAATCAGTTCCTTGGAAACTATTAAAGTCGAGTACGGTTTATAAAAACATTAATCATGATGTGGGTGCATTCACTGAATTGATTTGTGTCACATAAGTGTGTGGTATGCATACATGCGGTTATATATAAGTGTACATGTGTGTGTTTCAAAATCAATCAACAATAAACAAGTTAATGCTTTTAGAATTCATTATGCAAGATAAGGTTGATTACTAGATGACTAAGGGTCGAAGGTCGGGTAGACATGAGGACCAATGGGTTAACAATAAAACTAGATGTGTCGGTTAGTCGAATATGTACCTAGTTGATGCAAGAATGTGATCGAATGCTTGAACCTTCGGCTTCTAAGTGAGCTTCCTAATCTTAAGTCTTGAAGCTTGGAATGGAAAGATGGATGTGGGTTTGGGGTGTTGTGATCGGCCGAGAGAGAGAAAGATTAAGAGAAAGAGTGAGTTTTGTGGTGAGATGTTGGTGCAATTGTTCAAGTGATGGTGCATCCCTTTATATAGGCCGATGGCTTGGTGTCTTCATGTGATCAAATCTCCTTTCTTGGCAAGTGATAATTCTAGGGAGTTGCTTCATGTAGAAAGTTGCTATCCATTTTGACGTTTGTGAGTTGTCTCTTGGTTGTTCCATGTTGGCCATTTAGTAGTAACAAAAAAGGGTGGGTTCATGGGTTCTAATTATAAGCTATGGAGGAGTTGTCCTTTCCTTCTTGATGCAATCTTTGTACACCCTAGTGATAGTGAGGTGTGAATGCTCTCCTTGTCTTGTCTTCTTTTCAGCTGAGAATGGATCAAGGAAGAAGATCCATCACAATTTTGGTAGGTTATCATATTAGGTTAGTTGGTGTTATGAAACATAGGTTTCTAAATAAGTGAATGCAAGTTGTCACATGGAAGGTTCATGTTTTCTTCCTACTTTGGCCGATAGGTTGTCAAACAAAAGTGGAGTTTCTAGATCATAGCATCCATGACTTGGTGAGTTTGTCATTTGCCTAATTGGTATAAAGAATGTACACACATGTTGAAAGTGACAAGAGATTGTTGTGGTGTCTTTGTCTTATATTACCTGGCTATTTTTGTCTCTATCCATATACTCACACATATACATATGCATAGGTATGCATGTATGTATGTATGGTCTTGTCCCTTTCAAAGATGAATGTGGACATGGTTGTCACCTAGTTGGCTTATGTTATGTCCCTATCTTCTAGAAGGTATTAGTTGTCATGGAAAAAACATATCAAAGAACAAGAATTGTGCACATGTTTAATGCTTACTTGTGTGCATTCGTGTATATATATGTGTGTACCTAGTTTTGTCCTATCTAAAATATATATGTATATGTACACATGTATTTGCATAAAAAAATAATATTGTTTTAGTCTCCTAAAATATTATATGAAAATTCATACGCTTTTGTTGATCCGTATGTTGGTCATGGTGTTTGGGTAGAGTTTATTTCCACATGGTTATTCAAACAATGATGCACACCGACATACTTATCGTAAGCACCTAGTGAAGCAAAACAGTTAATTGTACGAACTCGACTAGTGGATTTGGCGAGTATCACAGTCTCAAAGAATAATCAACGTGCATGAGTTGTGTTCTGATGAAACACATAGCGCTTTAGCGATGGATTTGGTCCAACATGCATGGTCGGTTCGGTATATATATTCCAAACGAGGGTGAAGAAGAGGAAGATGACAACGAAGGTGGAGATGACAACGACGAATATGAGATGAATTTTAGTATTATCTGTGTTTTTTAGTATTATTTGTGTTTTTTAGTATTGTTTGTTTTTTTAGGTTTATTTGTGTTTTTTAGTATTGTTTGTTTTTTTAGTATTATTTTAATGAAATATTATTTGTTTTAAATTTAAAAAAAATAATAATAATTGAGTAATGATTGAAGGGGGCTTGAAACCACTACACCCCTTATTAATTTTAAGCCTCATGTAAGACCTACATAGCACATGTCACAAAATGTCCCCTTGAAAGTAACTCACCACTATACATGGTCTTATATCCCGTTTTGATTTGTCGTTTAGCAACCTTAAGATGTTGTTTGGTTGATTAAGTGTTGAATGGTTAAGTGCTGAATCATTAAGTTGGATCTCTTAATAGTCTCATTAAGATTCGGCCTAATTCAGTGCTTAATGGTTCAGCAACATCCCAAATCTTAATGGTTCAGTGTTAACCATTATATTCAAAAGCTGAAACAAACATGTTTAATGCTAAATTATTCAACTCTTAATAGTTCGGAACCTTATTAAGAGGCTTACCAAACAGCCCCTAAGGCTGGTGGGTATGGGGACGCCCTCACCCCCGTCCCAGCAATTTTGCCTCGTCTCCCTCGTCCCAACACCGCCCCCCACCCCTGTCCCCCGTCTCCCCCTTAACGTCAGAGATGCACCAATCACCTTTTAGCACCACCCCCGTCTCTCGTGCCCGTCCCCGTCTCAACACTGCCCCCAACCCCCTTCTCCGTCTCTCGCGTCTCCATATGGCTAAACTCCTTTTAACATTCTCAAAAAAACCCAAAAGGCCTGAATCTCAAAACCCACCAAAACCCTAAACCATCCCACTATAAAAATCCCCACCTTGATCCTCTCCAATTCCCCTAACCCACCTTCACTCCATTCCCCTTAACACACAATGGCCGACGAGTCCTTTGTCCTCCATGGCACAATGCGTGCCCACACCGACTGGGTCACCTCCATCGCCACCCCAATCGACAACTCCGACATGATCGTCTCCGCCTCACGCGACAAATCCTTAATCATCTGGCACTTAACCAAACAAGACAAAACCTTCGGCCTCCCTCATCGCCGCCTCTTAGGCCATTCCCACTTCATCCAAGACGTCGTCCTCTCCTCCGACTCCCAATTCGCCCTTTCCGGTTCTTGGGACTCCGAACTCCGTCTCTGGGACCTTAACACCGGTTCGACCGCCCGCCGGTTCGTCGGCCACACCAACGATGTTATATCTGTTGCATTTTCAAGTGACAACCGTCAGATTGTTTCGGCCTCTCGTGACCGTACGATCAAACTCTGGAATACATTGGGAGAGTGCAAGTACACTATTCAAGATTGTGGAAATGGGAATAGTGATGGTCATAGTGATTGGGTTAGTTGTGTTAAGTTTAGCCCGAATGTTAAGGAACCGACAATTGTGTCGGGTAGTTGGGATAAAACGGTTAAGATATGGAATTTGAGTAATTGTAAGGTGAAAGCGACGTTGAGTGGGCATAGTGGGAATGTGAATAGTGTGGCGGTGTCGCCGGATGGGTCGTTGTGTGCTAGTGGTGGGAAGGATGGGGGGATATTGTTGTGGGATTTGAGTGAGGGGAAGCGGTTGTATTCGTTGGATGCAGGGGCGGTTGTGAACGGGTTGTGTTTTAGTCCGAATAGGTATTGGTTGTGTGCGGCGACAGTGGCGAGTGTTAAGATTTGGGATTTGGAGAGTAAGAGTGTTGTTTGTGAGTTGAAGGTTGATTTGAAGATGGAGAGTGAGATGGCTGTTGATGGCGATGGTGCTCAGAATAAAAATAAGGTTGTTTGTGGTTTTATTATTTGGATTTGTTTTGTGCTAATTGTTATCGTTTGTCAATGCCCAATTGCTAATTTTAGATGTTTTATTGATATTATTTCTTTTAGATTTATAGTTATTTCACTTGTGAAGTTAGGTAGCGTTGTTGTTCGCTGTTAAGTGCTTACAGCTTAAAAAAAGTTGATGTTTTCACGTAGGAATTTAGATGGGATAGTTTGGTGTTAATTGTTAAATGCTATCAATTGTGACGTTATATGTTTTAAGATAGTAATTTTAGTTGTAGGCATGATGTTTTTAATTATTTTTGTTGTGAATGACTGATTGCGTTTAATGTGTGTTTAAACAGGTTATTGTTATTTGAATTGCTATAGTTTGGTTGAAGGGTTGGTGTGTTGTTTTTCTAATTTATTGACTTTTAGGATCAAAATGACTACATTTCATATAGTTGATGACTTCTATTGTTCATGACGAAATGTGTTGCTGCTGCGTAGTGGTGCATAATATACTACACATGATGAATCAAAGTTTATGTTTTGAAATATAGTACTCATCTTAGGAAACTCAGTAAGTTGTTCAAGCTGATTGAACTAGACAAAACATCGGAAATTGATTTGATGTGATGGTTCATAGGTTTAATGGTTTATCTCAGTTTTAGAAGTGGGAAGGGGTGTACTAAACGGGGTGTTTATCGTTGTTAACTTTAAACTTTTTGCTCCATATTAATAAATCATTTTTATAAGTTTTTGAAAGTTGAATGCAAACTAACAATTTCGAAGATAGTTGAAAAAACTGTTTAGACCCCCAAACCGTTTAGTTTTGGCCAGCCTTTATTTTTTACAGTTGTATATCTTAAAATGTTTTTTGGTGTGCGCATCATTATTCCTTCCAGGTAATCTACTGCACGAGCTTAAGCTGGAGTGCGGATGGAAGCACGCTCTTCACTGGATACACTGATGGGGTTATAAGAGTTTGGGGCGTCAGGCGCAACTAGAGTGGAAGCTAACGAGTTGGGTTGAAGTATGGTAAACATAAAGTAATTTAGGTTTTGGACTTTATGATTTGGTTGATTTTATACTATTTATGGGAATATTAATTTTGGAGTCATCAGGTTTATTTTTTGTTGTTTTTGTCTTGCTACACAGGGTGATCGTACCGTGGTTTGATCTTTTTGACTGTTAAATTTTCAAGTGTTAAGATTGATTTTGCTCAGCAAGGCGTGGTTCATTTGCAGTGAGAAAATGAGTTAAAAGCATATATTTAAATGAAATTGATAATTATTTGGTTCTAAACCGTGTGGAAACTGTTTAAAACTGAATTAAAATGCATGTTTTGTTTTGGTTTAAACCCAATCGCATTAGGTAATTCTTTTCCGGTTATAGTAAACATTGGTCGATAAAATTTGAGTCACTTATGAAAATTTCAATGTAAGAAAACTTAAACTGAAATTTTATTAGAACTAGTTGTATTAAAACCGGCGCGTTGCGCCTACGATTCTACGCTCTATCGATAGGAACTTGATCGATATCGGTTCATTTTGTTATGGTAAAAACAGTCGTTATAGCAATCGAAAGAGAAAAAACAAATAAATAAAATCCTGATACGACCAAAAAATATCAACATATGATTTACATCGATGGAAAATAACTGTTTGGTAGAAATCGGTTCATTAGGGGGTATTGGCGCGGTATTGACACTCATAAATTAAGCAAAGTCGCCTATTTAGTTGTTTTTTCTAAAAGTTAAAAAACGCGAGATACCGTGGGAAAATCGCATAATAAAAAAAGAACAAAAAACTGAGTGGTATAACTATTATTCACTACCTTTGTTTTTTAATGTATGGTTAATGATAACAGTGGTGTTACTCAAGCTGGAAGGCGGCATTCTTAAGTAGATAGTTACCGGCGGTGATTTCAACGACCACCGGAGACGTTTTTTTTCTAATCGTTTTTCCAGTGGTATGGTTAATAAGAGGCTCACGTTATTTCGGGCGGTGGTGGTAGTATACGTATGGCTTTGTAGTTCTTTCTTTCTTTTTTTTTTTTAATAAAAATAAAGGAGCACCATGTTTTGAAAAAAAAAAAAAAAAAATCTAAAACAAAGCCTACATGACTTGAACCCAAGTACCACACCAAATACAACATCAATCCCACCATCTATGCTACACCATTTTTCATTACCATATCTAAAACCATAATTATTTAACATAACAAAAATAATAAAATAATAATAAATCAGTATTCAAAGCACTTGCATTATTAATATAGTATAATTGAGAGCTGAGGTGGAAAGTTTAGTTGTTTAACTGACATAATGTTCGGTTAATGCAATATAAAAAACAATATTTTTATCATTATTTAATCTCGAAGGAATAAAAATAATATCACAAATCAATGGATATAAATTTTCTGACTTAACACATTATTATTGTTATTGTTATTTACATGTATGGTTCAATGTTTTTACGTTTATTTTTTTTCCTGTTTGATAGGTTTATCACAATGTACGAGTCCTAAATCTAAGATTATTCTTTTTTTGTATCGTTCTATTTTCTTTGCACAACTTCAATAACTTGTCGTTCGTATAACTTGAGGGTAGTGTTTATCTTTTAAGTACAAAAGAGGTGCAACTAATACATAAACAGAGGTGCTAGTAACACAAAAAAAAGATAAAAAAACAAAAATCCTCACTTTTGAGGTGATTTCCTTCTGTATGTCTTTGTCTATAGCTCTTGCCTCTTGCTAGCTACACACTTTTGATTTTGGAAGTGCATGCCACAAAATGTTATCTCTATCATTGTTACCGAAGTCGCTAAGCACTCTTAAATCAGTCGTCTGGAGAGTTGCGAATACTCGACGTAGTTGGGAAGCACCTGGTGTGTACTAAGATATGGTAAATAATAAATTAATTAATTTTCTGGAAAATGCATATATGTCAAAAAAATGACACATCTTCAACTTCCGTATTGTTTTAAAGTGTTATATTTATTTTTAACATTATAGACATAGTAATCATTTAATTTCTGTCTTCGAAGATATCTATGTGAAAAACAACCAACATCAGTAAAAAGTAGCAAAAATCCAACTTGATCGAGTCGCACCAACTAGCATTGAGATTGACCGATTCCATGTAATGTTGACTGAGTTGAAGAAAACTGACTCAACAATCTACCAGGTTCTGAGTACTCGCCCGACTGGGCTGATTTATATAGACTGCTCTCTGCCTTGACGAATCACCATCGCCCACAAACGTCTTATGCCTTTGGGAATTTGATTTAGAGTTTAACAAACTAAAACAAACTGAATCATTTGTATAACTTTAAATCACTATTATCTTCATAATACTAGAACTTCTTAAGATATTTAATATGTATCTAGTCACATCATATTGAATGAAGGTTGAATGTATAACATGCTATCAACGAACCACATCATGTTATTATGAACGTAATTTCGAGATTGACGTATTTTTAGTAACTAATAACGGATAGTTTAAACCCACTTAATGTTAAAAAAATCCATTATCGTATGTTGGTATTCTGTCGGATACGCGGATAAAAAACATAATTGTAAAAGCTTCTATTTATATTCCATTGGAAGTAATCTACGAATCACTAAGTGAACAGTGACTCAATGACAGTGACGATGCCCGTTATTGGTATTTAAGACAGAACATCTGTCGGTAATTGTGAAGATATAATTTTGGTTGAGAATCTGATAAGGTGTGAAATGAGAGAAGAAGATAACAGAAGAAGGTTCTAGTTTAACAATCACATAACCGTTTATTATAGTTGACAATCGTTTATATAGATGATTACAATGGTTATTAACTACTTTACAAGAGCTAACTAACTTTCTTTACTAAGACCCCCTTAATAACTATCACTTATTAACAATTGACCCCCTGGACTCTACTTCACAACATACTAAGTATCTTTTGTTGTCACTTTTAGTCCCTAAATTCATTAATCCATATAAATTCCTCATTCTTTAACTTTTTTGTCCACAAAAATCAAAAGAAAACTCAAGGAAACAGACTTGTAAATCTTCTAGGTCCCAAATGCATTATGAAATTGGAAGCTTATCGCATTGAACCAAAACCTCAGCAGAAGCTCGATAACCTATTTGAACCATCCTTTTTTATAAAACGTGTAGTGGCTTTAACGGAAACCTGCGACAACAGGAACCTTTTGAGTAACATCACCCCTTGCTAACTTAAGTAGGGACACATGAAAGACTGGATGAACCTGTGTAGCATCAGGTAGATCCAGCTTATAAGCCACCTGATCCGCTCTTTCAATAATCAATAAAAGTCCAAAAAACTTAGGACCCAACTTCTTATAATGAGTAGCCGTCAAAGTAGACTGGCCATAAGGATGTAACTTCACATAAACAAAGTCATCAACTTTAAACTCTCGTTCACTTCCTTTGATATCTACATCCTGCTTCATTCTGTTTTGGGCCTTGATCAAAGAAAACTTCAGTACTCTAATTGTCTCTTTTTGGTCACATAAAACTTCAGAAGCAGCAACAACTCTTGCATCCCTTGGTATATAAAGAACAAATAATGGAGGAGGATAGCCACATAAAGCTTGAAAAGGAGTGGTGGCATGGACCCCAAATGTCCACTAGTGGCCCCTGCATGACAAACTTTAACAATCTCTTCTTGCAACCCTGTATCTATTGGTGCATTTGTGACCATGGCTAGGGGTGAGCAAACAGGTGAGACCGGACCGAACCGGGTCATACCCGACCCGACCCGAAACCCGAAAATGTGGATAAACAAGAACCGAGGTCAGAACCAGAGGGTTCATTTCGGGTGTCGGGTAAACACGGTTTTGAAAACCGAAACCGATGAAGAAGAAGGATCAGATCTCTTCACTTTCTTAATTTCTAACTTCAACAAACCCAGCTCACTGTGAAATTAAGAAGACATAAAAATGGTGAATCAAAACTTCATACCACAACATACTACGTTTAAAAAATACATATACATAATAATCTTGAAGAACATGTAAATGTTTGGTTATGCAGAGAAATTTGTTTTCTTGCCATCTTGGTAGTGAAAGTAACAAACGAGTATGGAGAGAGAATAATGAAAAAAACATAAATAAAGCAGAATACATAAGGTTTTTGGAAAAAAAAGGATGCTTAATGTAAGCATCGAAACTTGTAATTAATAATATAAGTTTTATATTTATTTTTTCAACTAGAAACTTGAAATCGAACTTACTCCATATAATGGTTTCTAGTTTATACGAATTATTATACATTTATTTATTTCTCAGTTGATTAATATAATAATATCTCTATCATGAAACAATGTTATCCTCTAGCTTTTGTCGTATATATATTATTTATATTCATTTTCTCTCCGTTGGTTTATATACAAAGAAAAGTTGCAGCTTTTTCTCTTATTTCTGTGTCTACTTCTATCAATCTTTATCTTGTTTCTCTCTCACTTGATTCTTGATTTCTTTGCATTTGTTCTTACCGTAAGCATGAGTGTCATACGTTTATGGTAACTCTACTACCACACAAGATATTCAGAAATCCGTATGACTTCTGTTTTAGTGTTCATACAGTTTGCTTTCTAGTTTAAGTTCGGTCCGATTGTGAAAAATTCGGTCATACCCGAGAACCGACCCGAAGTATGCATAATATAGGAACCGATACCAACTTGTTTACATGATCTTGGTTCGGTTATGGGTATTTCTCGGTCCGGGTTTCGGGTTTTCTCGGGCAAACCCGAATTCTGCTCACCCCTAACCATGGCTATGCAACTTGTACGGGCTTAGTCTAATAGAACTAGAATAGGGACGATTGTGGTAGCCCAGACAGTATGCCTGAGGCCCAGCCCAAGTTTAGTTAATTAGTTAGCCGATATATATTTGTGTAAGGGTTTAGGATTTTCAAGAGATAGTTGCAATAGACTCTTATGAGAAGACTACTGTGTGTGGTCTAGTCCAGGTTGGCCTGAGGTTGAGCTTACCTCAGGCCGACATCCCATTCAACAACGTATGTATGTGTGTATGTATGAAGAATCTGTGTCGACTTGTTTATCATATATGAAAGTAAGATTCTTGGTTTTACACATATTATTTATTGTTTTATCTATTCGGTTTGATGTCTTCTGGAGATAATCAGGAGCAATTGGTGATGTAGTATCGGTCCTACACGTATTAACAATGGTATCAGAGCATGGTTACGAATCGGAAGGTCTAACCGCCTCTCGATTCATGATTGCTCTTGATTTTTGGGTTTTATTTCCGCTAAAAACTTATTGAAGACGTGATACCGAGTGGCCATTGAGGTTTGATTGGCAGGTTAGAATTGTTCTGGTGCATATGAGGATCGATTGGTTTGTGGTTGATTTTGGATGAGATGGAGTACCTTTGTTCAAAGGGTTTGAATAACATTTGTTTTTGGATTGTTAGTTTGATCGTTAATCATAGCCAAGGCTCATTAAGATGTGGTTTATTCTGTTGATTTGAAGAGCCGTAGCCATCGGTTATTGATCTATGTGCTTGAGGTTTTCTGCCAATTGGTTTGTTAGAAAGGGGTTTGATTTTAGATGGTGATTGCTATTTTTTGGACCATGATTCTGGGTCGGGTAGTATTTAGTTAATTTTGGAGGGTTTGAATTTCAACTCTCATATTTACTAACTTCCGTAATAATATGGCCATAAAAATGGAATGGAGATCAAGTTTTGTTTAAAAATTGCGGATATGGTGGAGTATTATATTATTGGTCGAGATTTTCTCTCTTGATTTTGAAGTTATTGAAAATGTTCATGAACAGTAAAACTTAGTTTTAAATTAATACATTTATTTTTTTTTGGTTTTTAGAGTATGACATTTTTATTAAATAATCAAGGTGTGGGAAAAGGGAAAAAAATAAACAAAATGGATTGCCTCCCCAAGAATTGATCTTGTGACCTTGGGAATAAGAAGTTATCCACAAACCACTTCACCATCAACACCACCTGTGCTTTTAAATGAAAGAAATCTTATATATTGTAAATTAAGGTGTGGGAAAATAAAAAAAAAAATAAAAAAATGATGGAACTGTTCATGAACAGTAAAACTTAGTTTTAAATTAATACATATATAATATAATAGGAAATGTTTGAATCTTGGGAGAATTGAATTTCGACGCTAATTAAGGCCATGTGCATTGCATTTTTTTTGGGTATAATATTGAATTGGAAGTTTGAATTTTATAAAATATTGGCGCTTGGTACAAATTACAATTAGGCCGCTAATATTGATTTGAAATGGACTACACAGATTCATTTGACTGAATGTCATTTGGAAGAGTTTTGGGTTGTGAATGGGGGAAACCAAAAATATACACGTCAATGCAGTAATATTTTGCAGAGAAAAAGGGGGAGATAACTATTTCTTTGGCAAAATTATTAGAGCATTGTTCTCTGAAAAATTAGATGTGCGAGATTTTGTTAAAATATTTTTGCAATGAAGCTTGATGTTCGTTAATGATTAGTTGAAGATTGAACCTTATCACACGCCGGTTGCTGTGGAGATTATTAATCGGGCATAATTCTTGCCAATAGGGGAAGTTGCAGATTATGCGGATCTCAAAAGTAATTTGGATAGACTTATATTGAGGGGGAGATTGGATGTTAAAGGTTTTGAGTATTCCGTGGATTTGTGAAAATATCAGACAGAGTCAGACATAGCAGATTGGGAGATGAAGATCAAGTCTTATCAGAGAAGAACTGAAATCATTAGTCAATGGGGAGTTTTTTAGTGCATGTTTTGTGACTGATGATTATTAGCGTTTGTCAGAGTTGATAGCAATGGTCAAAGGAGAGTTTGTTGGTGCATTTGTGACCATGGCTATGCAACTCATATGGGCTTAGTCTAATAGAACTAGAATAGGGGCAATTGTAGTAGCCCAGGCGACATGCCTCCCTCCCAGCCCAAGTTTAGTTAATTAGTTGGCCTATATATATATATATTTGTGTAAGGGTTTAGGATTTTCAAGGGATAGTTGCAACAGGCTCTTAGGAGAAGACTACTGTGTGTGGTCTAGTCCAGGTTGGCCTGAGGTTGAGCTCACCTCAGGCCGGCATCCCATTCAACAACGTATTTTGTGCCGACTTGTTTATCATATATGAAAGTAAGATTCTTGGTTTTACACATATATTATTTATTGTTTTATCTATTTGGTTTGATGTCTTGTGGAGATAATCAGAAGCGATTGGTGATGTAGTATCGGTCCTACACGTATTAACAATATCCTTTCCCATAATTATCTTTCGTTTTTTTTTAAACCAAGCATCACCTTACCAAGAGTAATTGACAACTGTTTGTCCATCTTTCAACTTTTGCATTATAGTTTTCAACTTCTCCATCATTAGACCAAAATTTTTGAATCTTGACACAAATGGCTAGTTCAAATGTTTTCAATGTAAGTTTCATTAGAGCAGGGAATATACCCTGGATAGAGCATCTGCTACACTATTCTCACTACCATGTTTATAAAGTATTTCAAAATCATAGCCCATTAACTTTGCCAACTAAACTTGTTGCAAAGGTGTAGTGATATTCTGTTCTAGTAGGTGCTCAAACTCGTTTGATCAGATTTCAAAACAAAATGACCCATGGACAAGTAGTGGTGCCAATACGTGACTGCAAATATGATAGCCAACAATTCTCTTTCATAGATTGAAAGAGCTTGTTGTCTAGAAGAAAGGGCTTTGCTTATAAAAGTAATTGGATGCCCTTCTTGTATTATCACTACCCTTATGCCCTTCCCTAAGGTATTAGTTTCCACCATAAAATGTTTTTGTTAAGATAAGCTAAGCAAGGACATGAGGAGAAATCATTACCTTTTTTAATTGATTAAAGGCTTGAATGGCTTGATCAGTCCAAAGAAAAACATATTTTCTCAATAGATTAGTTAGTGGTTTGGCTAGAACTTCATAAGACTTGATAAATCTTCTATAATAGCATGTTAAGCCACGGAATCATCCCAGCCACCCCATATATATATATATATATATATATATATATACATATATATATATATATATAGGGTAGGGATCATACGAGAACCAACTTTAGGGAGAGAACCAAGGAACCAATGTGAATGGATGGCATTATCGTAAATAGTTAGTATGATTTATAAAAACCCATTATTTTTTGTTGTCTTCTTTCCTCACAAACCTTTCAAGACATTCCTTTTCTCTCTCTCTCTTTCTCTCTCTCACACACACACACACACAAAAAATCAACCTGTCAGTAAATCAATCGATCAACCAAGAAGATGATGTCATATACAAGAACCGTTCACGTGTTGATTTGAAATTTATTATAAATTTATTATTTGATATTGGGCTATATTTCTTGCTGCATCAACATGGATAACTACAAATTAACTAACATGGACTCAACAGATGTCATATTGGGCTTATGATGGGAGCCGTAGGAGTGGACCGAATAAGAGTTTTGCCGGCAATAAAAGGAATGGGCAGCCGTAGGAGTATGGATGAGCTCGGGACGGTATCAATACCAACCGATACCGATCCCGAAAATACCGATACCGAAAGCTCTCAAAACCCAATACCGATATCGAAAACATACGGTACGGTATCGGTATGGTATCTGTATTTTACCTTAAAATACCATACCGATAATACCGAAACCGAAAACCTCTAAATGTGAGTACCGATACCGAATACCCTCGGTTCGATATCGGTTCGGTACGGGATTGGGACAAGACGGGGTCGATATTCGGCTCTATGTGCTCATCCCTACGTAGGAGTGGACCGAATAAGAGTTTTGCCGACAATAAAGGAGTCGAAAAATTAGGAGAAAGGGCACATCTTTGAATTGGCCGAAGATGAACAACAAAGATAAAGCTATTTTTTTTCATTTCGTGTGAATTGATTTCAAGATAATTAATTTTAGTTTTGTAAGACTTTTGTTTTATCATGTGTTAATTATTTTTTTTTACGTTTTTTTGGCATTTTGTTGCTACTTAGCACGTTTTTACAACCCCACCTACAAGACTTGTAGCATGGTTCTACAGCCCTCACCCCGCAACGCAGGGGCTTAACACTAGTTAGACTCTATGGCTAAACTCTTTTTTAGAGCATTCACATCCCATCCATCATTTTTTACCCTATAATTTAACTAAAAATTGTACTTTTTAAAATTTATCTCTCACTTTAAAAAACTTCCCACATCTCATCCACCATTTTTATCTTTATCTTACTCACAAACACATATTTTATTATATTTCTCGTTTTCATACACTCACAATAATTTGGTGGATGATGAATAGTAGCTTTTTATATATGAAAAGCTAGGATAACAAATTTTCATAATATAAAGATGGGGTATAAAATGGTGGATGAGTTGTAGTGTGTTTTTAGTAGGATTTTTTAAATTTTAAAGATGGGGGAACGTTTGATGGGTGGGTTGTGAATGCTCTTAACATTCTCGAAAAAAACCCAAAAGGCCTGAATCTCAAAACCCACCAAAACCCTAAACCATCCCACTATAAAAATCCCCACCTTGATCCTCTCCAATTCCCCTAACCCACCTTCACTCCATTCCCCTTAACACACAATGGCCGACGAGTCCTTTGTCCTCCATGGCACAATGCGTGCCCACACCGACTGGGTCACCTCCATCGCCACCCCAATCGACAACTCCGACATGATCGTCTCCGCCTCACGCGACAAATCCTTAATCATCTGGCACTTAACCAAACAAGACAAAACCTTCGGCCTCCCTCATCGCCGCCTCTTAGGCCATTCCCACTTCATCCAAGACGTCGTCCTCTCCTCCGACTCCCAATTCGCCCTTTCCGGTTCTTGGGACTCCGAACTCCGTCTCTGGGACCTTAACACCGGTTCGACCGCCCGCCGGTTCGTCGGCCACACCAACGATGTTATATCTGTTGCATTTTCAAGTGACAACCGTCAGATTGTTTCGGCCTCTCGTGACCGTACGATCAAACTCTGGAATACATTGGGAGAGTGCAAGTACACTATTCAAGATTGTGGAAATGGGAATAGTGATGGTCATAGTGATTGGGTTAGTTGTGTTAAGTTTAGCCCGAATGTTAAGGAACCGACAATTGTGTCGGGTAGTTGGGATAAAACGGTTAAGATATGGAATTTGAGTAATTGTAAGGTGAAAGCGACGTTGAGTGGGCATAGTGGGAATGTGAATAGTGTGGCGGTGTCGCCGGATGGGTCGTTGTGTGCTAGTGGTGGGAAGGATGGGGGGATATTGTTGTGGGATTTGAGTGAGGGGAAGCGGTTGTATTCGTTGGATGCAGGGGCGGTTGTGAACGGGTTGTGTTTTAGTCCGAATAGGTATTGGTTGTGTGCGGCGACAGTGGCGAGTGTTAAGATTTGGGATTTGGAGAGTAAGAGTGTTGTTTGTGAGTTGAAGGTTGATTTGAAGATGGAGAGTGAGATGGCTGTTGATGGCGATGGTGCTCAGAATAAAAATAAGGTTGTTTGTAGTTTTATTATTTGGATTTGTTTTGTGCTAATTGTTATCATTTGTCAATGCCCAATTGCAAATTTTAGATGTTTTATTGATGATATTATTTCTTTTAGATATATATTTATTTCACTTATGAAGTTAGGTAGCGTTGTTCGATGTTAAGTGCTTACTGCTTAAAAAAAGTTGATGTTTTCACGTAGGAATTTAGATGGGATAGTTTGGTGTTAATTGTTAAATGCTATCAATTGTGACGTTATATGTTTTAAGATAGTAATTTTAGTTGTAGGCATGATGTTTTTAATTATTTTTGTTGTGAATGACTGATTGCGTTTAATGTGTGTTTAAACAGGTTATTGTTATTTGAATTGCTATAGTTTGTTTGAAGGGTTGGTGTGTTGTTTTTCTAATTTATTGACTTTTAGGATCAAAATGACTACATTTCATATAGTTGATGACTTCTATTGTTCATGACGAAATGTGTTGCTGCTGCGTAGTGGTGCATAATATACTACACATGATGAATCAAAGTTTATGTTTTGAAATATAGTACTCATCTTAGGAAACTCAGTAAGTTGTTCAAGCTGATTGAACTAGACAAAACATCGGAAATTGATTTGATGTGATGGTTCATAGGTTTAATGGTTTATCTCAGTTTTAGAAGTGGGAAGGGGTGTACTAAACGGGGTGTTTATCGTTGTTAACTTTAAACTTTTTGCTCCATATTAATAAATCATTTTTATAAGTTTTTGAAAGTTGAATGCAAACTAACAATTTCGAAGATAGTTGAAAAAACTGTTTAGACCCCCAAACCGTTTAGTTTTGGCCAGCCTTTATTTTTTACAGTTGTATATCTTAAAATGTTTTTTGGTGTGCGCATCATTATTCCTTCCAGGTAATCTACTGCACGAGCTTAAGCTGGAGTGCGGATGGAAGCACGCTCTTCACTGGATACACTGATGGGGTTATAAGAGTTTGGGGCGTCAGGCGCAACTAGAGTGGAAGCTAACGAGTTGGGTTGAAGTATGGTAAACATAAAGTAATTTAGGTTTTGGACTTTATGATTTGGTTGATTTTATAGTATTTATGGGAATATTAATTTTGGAGACATCAGGTTTATTTTTTGTTGTTTTTATCTTGCTACACAGCGTGATCGTACCGTGGTTTGATCTTTTTGACTGTTAAATTTTCAAGTGTTAAGATTGATTTTGCTAAGCAAGGCGTGGTTCATTTGCAGTGAGAAAATGAGTTAAAAGCATATATTTAAATGAAATTGATAATTATTTGGTTCTAAACCGTGTGGAAACTGAATTAAAATGCATGTTTTGTTTTGGGTTAAACCTAATCGATTAGGTAATTCTTTTCCGGTTATAGTAAACATTGGTCGTTACTATTTAGCGCGCTTATAAAATTTGAGTCACTTATGAAATTTTCAAAGTAACAAAGCTTAAACTGAAATTTATTAGAACTAGTTTTAACCCCCGCGCTTCGCGGCGGGAATCTAGTCGGTTTTTTCCCGAACGTGGCGGGAATCTAGTCGGTTTTTTCTCAAACAACGCTCCAGGATTGTAGTTGGGGTTTTTTTCTAAGCAACGCGACAGGAATCTAGTCGGTTGTAGGGGGGGGGGGGGGGGGTTTCAAAGCAACGCGACAAGAATTTAGTAGGGTTTTTTTTCCAAGCAATGCTTCAGGATTGTAGTTAGTTTTGATTTTCAAGCAACGCGACAGGAGCTTGTTCCAACAATCTTGAGGAAAATGCATATGATTACTACATTATCTAATTTTTAAATTTTGTTTCTTGTCCAAAGATGTTAAATCATATAAGGATCCTTTTCTACACGTGCTCTAAATATGATACTAGGTGAAATCCCATGTGAAACATATGGAAGATCAAGTCCTATTTTAAGGCCTGTTTAGTGAAACCAACATTAAGAAGCCAATCGTCTGCTGTCAAGAAGACCTGTTTAGTAGCGTTTGCTTATTTCTTAAAAAACATAAACATACCAACTGTTATGGTCTGTTTAGTAATCCCCAAATTAATCATCAATCTATTGTTAAAAAGAAAAACTGTATTTCGTAACGTCTGTTCCTTTCACGATACTAGTTAACAATACTGATCAGATGTTTAATAACTGCAACTGTTACAACAACACAAAATATAAATCTATAGACGATTAAAACTCTGTTAAAAATACTAATAAGATGTTTAATAAGTACAACTCGAACTTGAGTCTCAGAACCTGAACAGTCCCTGAACCCAACACCCTACCTTTAGAATCATTAACAAAAGATATATCACCCCCTCCGTAAGCAAGAAAGTCCAGAAGTAGGGCTCTACATCCTGTCATGTGCCTGGAGCCTCCACTGTCTACATACCATAAACTATCTAAGCAAGCAGAAGCTCCCTGCACATCAGTAAAGAATTAGTTTTGGTGAGTGTCCAAAGCCAAGTTGGCTTTGGATGGGTTCTCAGACCTTGTAGGCTCAAGTTTAGGAAAATGATCAGTGGTTTGAACAAGTTTTTGAACCAAGTTCAACAACTGTTGTTGACCATTTGCCAGTGTTTGTATGTCAACACTTGGTGCAACAGATATTTGATTATTTCCTGTCAGATGATAGTAACCATGAGGATGCCTGTTCACTTTTGGTTTTGAAATCCTTTTTGGCTCTTCATAAACATGTGGCAGACGATGACAAGGTGGTTGTCCATGTCCTCTTGGAAACTTGTTTGAGGGTGGAGCATCTGTTACTTGAACATCTCTAGGAGTAGAGTTTTCATTAAGATTTTTTATAACAGATGTTTGGACTGGTGTAAAGGTCTATTTGGGCTTTCCTTTTGAAGTACTGAACACTTGACTCATTTGAGTTTTTGCTTTATACTTTTGTATTTTGACATCAAATTTTTTGAGATAAAGACACTCTTTGGTTTTATGATTCTTTTTACCACATATTGAACAGATTGGTTTAGAATCAAACACCCTTGTCCTTTGTTGATGTCATATGCTTTTAGAAGAAAACAGTTTTTAGTAACATGGTTCTTCTTTTCACAAAAATCACAAAACAAGTTTTCTTTCAACTTCCATTTTTCCTTCTTCTTTTCAACAGATGCTTGAACATCTGTTGGAAGATCTTTTAAGGGAATGATTTTGGCCTGTGGTGCCTTTTTACTAGCAAGGGTTTTAAAATTGACTGGTTGGTAGTTATCAAGAACATCAACCTCATCTGACCAAGTTGGTTTAAACTGATATTTTTCAATTTCAGCAAATGATGAGTAACCTTCAAGTTTTTCAAGAACAATTTTCTTACCATTAGGTTCAGTGATATTAATTTCTTGACCCTCTGAATTTGTTGGAATGACCTCAACCAACTGTGGTTCCTTTTTGTCAGTGTTTTGAGAAATTTGAGCAATGGTTTCATTGTAACCAAAGCCAAATTTCACATGACTTTTGGTCTGTTGGTTGAGGATGATCTCAAAACCTTAGGATAATTCCACCCATTTTTCATACTCAACTTGGGTGGATTCAAGCTCCTGTTTACAACTCTGATAATGTTATCATAGTTTAGAGCGGGTCCTTGGTTATGCTAGCTTCATGTTTTAAACTGCTAATTTCAGATTCTTTTTCAGTTAATTTTGATTTTAACTCTTTGTGAGTTTTTCAAACTGAATTTGATCCTCTAAAATTTTCTTTCTAAGGTTTTCATTCACCTCTTTAATGTTAGCAAAAGCTATTACACATTTGTCTGAACATAAATCATTTAAGATTTGAGGAGATACCTTAGCAGCAGCCATCAACGCACAATCACACTTGCACTAACAATCATTTTCACCTGATGGATCTGAGAGATTCACAACCTCTGCTTCAGACTTTTCAACTGTAGCAACTGGATCAACAACATCATCAGTCATATTTTCAAACTCAGAAACCACTTCCTCAGATTCAACTTCTTCAATAACTGTCTCTAATGCCATGAAACAGAAATTTTCTGGTATATTTTCAGATTTGGCAATAAGAGCAAGGTTCTCATCTGTTAGCTCATCAGGTAAACCGCTCCAATCAACAAAGCCTTGTGTGAAAAAGCTCTGTTGACTGGTCTCTGCAGGAGCAAAGGGTGGAGTAGCAGCTAGTGGCAATTGATCCTGAGCAATAGTGGTTTAAGCATATGAATCTGTGGAACAGTGGTTTGGACATAATGGACAGGAACAGTGGATGAGGACTGTGCAGAGTGGGCAGTGTTTTGCACATTTGGTCCAAGGGTATTTTATGAAAACTGATAGGTGTTTGTCCGATGTCTTTGATTTGGATATGTAATCATAGGTGTTCCATGTTGACTCCTACATTCCCTAGCAAAATGACCCATTCTATGACATTTATAACACTTAATTTTAGATTTATCCAACCCCACTTTTGTCGCACCATGTAAACCTGGAAATCTTCTGCCAGTTTTCTTGTAGAACTTGTTAGTTCTAACACTGAGCAGAGCCAGTTGATGCAAAGTGTCCATTTCTTCTAAGTCCAAGGGATCAATATATTGAAGGTCATTAAACTCAAAAGACAAGTTCTCAGATGCCTAGATATCACCACTTGCTGTAAACGCATAGTTGGGTGAATAAGAATCAGAGTTAAAACCAAAAGTTATGTCAATATAATGATCATAACTCTGATCCTTACTGCTACCAGGCATCTCATCCTGACCCAAAAGTGTTGTATTCCCAAGTCAAGGGCTTCTTTTTCTGGTTAAGCTCTCTCGCATAAGTCAAGAGCTTACCATGAAGCTGGGTCAGTGATAAGTCCTTCAAACCAATTGAGTTTCACATAACAATTGCAATAGTGTCCCATTTATCTGGTAGTGATCTTAAAAACCTATGGTTCAATGTTGATTTTGGGTAAGTTAGACTTACCAGTTTTAGTTCACTAATTAAGCAATTAAACCTCTCAAATTGTTGAGTTATTGACTCTCCCTTCACATGACTGAATGTTTCATATTGTTGATTTAATATTTCATGGTTGTTTTTTTCAATAACCTTCTCAGTCCCACCGAATTGTTCTTTCAAAGCATCCCACAACTCCTTTGCACTGTTACAGTGTAACAGCCCAATATAGATATCATTTGGTAGAGCCATGGCCACAATATTGAAGGCTTTTGCATTTAACTCAATTTTCTGAAAATCCTGCTCGGAGTAGTTTTTGATACTTTTTGGTTCTTGAACCTTGGGATCTTCGGTACTCGGCACCATCGGAACATGTGGTCCGAAGATAACCGACTTCCAGCACCTAGTGTTCTGTTGAGCTAGAACATGGCTCATCCGACATTGCCAGATATTGTATTCAGATCTGACAAGCATTGGTGGCTTGTTGCTCGTGCTAGTGTTGTGTGGATCGTGATTGATTGAAGTTATTCTCTGATTGTTTATAAAACAAAGTGTGTTTAATAAAACTTTGAGCGTAATTAAACTTTTACTCTGTTTTCAATCGAAAAAAAGTGATATCAATAAATTTGAGCTGATCTGTTTATATTAAATTGATTGATTAGATCGAATTTAATTGACCAAGCTCTGATACCAATTGTTAGGATCTGAGTTTGATTTGTTATGAAGTTTAAGTAATGAAACAGTAATGATGATGAATAATAATCGAAAGTGCAGCGGAAATATAAACTCTAAATCATAATAAATAGGACATTTGTTTTTAACAAGTACTTTTCATAAGTCATCACAGATTTTTAGTACAAGTATACAATTCTCTCCCTCTGCCCGATCACTCACAGACTTTGTTTGTGCAAGAGAATGTTTGGAGTGATGAATAGAACGGTACATGCACTGTTCTATTTATAGATAAACTAAAGCTCTGATGACCTAAGGCTGACATCACCTAAGATAGTGACAGCTAACTAAAGTAACAACATAAAACATCTGCTCTAATACAACTACTGTTACATTGAAAACTCTGATGATTAAACCTCCGATGACTAACAGCTGATGGGTAAACTCTGTTGCTTGAATCATCTGTTGGAGCCTAAGTGTTGTTGACTCCAACAGACCTTGTATCTTCATTAGCACTTTGGCAATCAGTGGTTTCTTCAATAGTCTTTGTAAGCAGCAGTTTGTCCAGCAGTTGTTTGGGAACAACAGTTAGTGTCAACAGTCTTTGGGAGGATCTTGTATGCAAAATATTGTTTTATTGGTAATCAGATGTTTAGTATGTTTTGGCTTTTCACTTCATCTGTTCTTCTCCAGGTCAGCAGACCCAACAAGATTCCATGATTTGAAGGCGCTACCTTACTGGGTTGTCAAAGATTTATGACGTCTTCCGTTGATCGGGGCAAGTGGATTGTAGGAATATATGGCTGGAAGATGACACATGAAAGTCAGATAAAATGGGATGTTTTCAAGTCACGATATCCAAAGATAATAGTAACTAAACAAAGAGATTGATCCAAAGAATAATATGTCGTTCGTAACGTTAAAGTATAAAACAGCAAAGTGCATGAAGAAGATTCCGTTGATGCCGATCGAATAGAACATAAGTGATTACTTTTGCTTTGTTGAAGCCATATGTGGTGTTTGGTGAAGTAGCTAAATCAGTTCTTCCTGTCTTCTCTATGAATTCTGTAGCTCTTCTCATTACACTTGCAAACGCCCACTGAATATCAATTAACTCCATCTCCTCTTTATCAATCTGGGCATAGTCTTCATTGGTCAGATCGTTGTTTCCAATCTGACTAGCTACAAGTCCGTTGTACGAAGCGACCTTTGCTGAAACCAACGCAATGTGTTGTTGTGCCACTTCCACTATAACATTGTTCATGTTGGAAGTTTCCAACACGACTGGACTTTGACTTGGAAAAGCTTGTGACATTGATGGAGCATATGGTTGTTGTTAAGGTGTATTAATGTTTGATGAGTAACAAGCTGAGGACATTTGAGGTGGAGGTGGAATGTAAGAAGTTGTTGGATAGTTTGGTGTGTAGGTGGATGTTTGTGCAAGATAGTTAATTGGGTTTCTAGGTGGTTCTGCAACATTTGAAACACAAGCTATGTGTGGTGCAACATTCCCGCCAACACTTGAACTACACATAGATGAAGATGTAGTAGCATGGTACAATTTCGGGTTTTATGGAAATTGTGATCTTTTGCCTTTCTCCTCTCCTCTAACTCTTTATTCTCCAACTTTTGAATGAGATTATTGATTGTCCAATATTGATACACATCCTTTTCTTTCAAGACTTCAATGTGTTGATTCCAATGTGGTGGTAAAGAATGAGCAAACTTCTCTACCACCTCAGACATCGGAATAGTAATATCATAAGTTAGACAGCTCGGTCAAAAGATGACAATATCTTGGAATAAGTTCCTTCAAAGTCTCATTTCTAACATAGATAAAGTTTATAAATTCCTTCTTTAGCTCTTCCACCCTTAACCTTCTTGTTTTCTCATTCCCGTCGTGTCTGTTCTTCAACATATCCCAAAGCTGTTTAGATGTATTACACGATCCAAACTGAGGTAAAAGATCTGTTGTTATAGCTTGAGGCAATTTCAAGAAAGCCTTCTTCTCTACAACGAACTTCTTCTTCTCATCATCAGATAAACCATCAAGTGGAATTGGTTCTCCTGAATTCTCAAGCACCGGAGCAACATACCCTTTCGCAATCATCTGCCAAGCTTCCGTTCCTTCCAGTTCCATACCCTCAAGGTGTATCTTGAACTTCTTCTACCATTGGTTGTGTTCTGTCATTTCCATCAGCTTTGGTGGACGGTTTCCAGTACCTGAAGACAAATCATTGATTAGTGTAGAAATAGCATTAGTAGTTTGAGTGTGTACCGCGACTGCTGCAACTCCCCAATAGTCATTCATCGATTGCTGTGGAGGTTGAGTAACAGTCTGTGGAATCGAACAACTCATGGCGAGGTAATTAATCGGTTGAGATGGTTGAGTATTCATCTTTTGTGATGCTACAACACAAGGGTTCATTGGAACGTGTTGCTGCTGTGTTGTTGTAGGCCTAGGCGTCATAGGAAATCCCCACATGTTGTCCATGAAGTTTGAAATGTAAAACACTTAGAAAATTTCCCAAAGAAAGCTTGGTTCGACCTTTTCTACACAAACGTGGGTTCGAATGTGAGATTTACCAGGTTTGACCTCCAAATCAGACTCGAATGTGAAAAATTAAACACCCTAGACTCACTTTCAACCACTATAAACCCTCTTTCGACCTCCCGGTTTGGTCAAAGGAACAACAATAGGTCGAATAAACAAACATAACACAAACAAAGTCTTGGTTCGACCTAAACAAAGTAAAGTTCGACCTAAAACAACTTGGTTCGACCCAAAACCTTACATGTTCGACCTTACTCTCTCTGGTTCGACCTGGCCCATTTGAAAAACGGTTATTCTTTGAAAATCAGTTATTTTGATCCAAATTTTTCAAAAGTTTATGGATTTTGATGATCTTTACCAGGTTTTGCTTCGGATTTGATTTGGAACAACTTTAATGAATGGAAATTTTGATTTTATCCATAAAATCTTGTCCGAATCAATCAATTTTCATCAAAACTCAATGTTCATGCAAAACAAAAAAATTTTGATCAATTTTGGGTCAAAATCTTTTCAAAATCTATCAATTTGTAGTTGTATGCTCCAGATAGGCTCTGATACCACTTTGTAAAAGATCGTTTTCAACAAAAACAGTTATGTGATCATACAAGTCTATCAATCTAGGTGCGGAAACCCTTGATCAATTACGAAATGATAAAAATCGAATCAAACACAATAATTCACCATCAAAGGATAAATATTGTCATACATAATTAAGAAAAACATAACATTGTCTGGAAATCATTGTATCAAATACCGAAACATGACATGACCAACATTATTGAATTCCAACTAGTGATGGTACCATGATGTGCACACTCGAACCCGTCTCCCAAGTCCCTGCTCCTCATGATCAATTACCTGAAAAACATGCGTGAAAGATTTGTCAACATAAAGTCGGTAAGTTCATAGGTTCTAGAGTACTATGTAAAGTGCTTGTGAAATTCTTGTATGACCAATCAAAGGCTAGCTAAGTGAATGATTACGATACAAACCATGAGTCCCATAACCAAACCTCTTGACTGTTGTGCCTAGTGCATTGTACAATAAAGACAACGTATGTATAGTAGAATACTAACACTCTATTGTATGTAACTGGTTAGAGTGACTAACCGATAGTAGAGGTGTCAACCCAATAGATCTATTTAAGTGTTCCATGGCTTTTGTTAGCTAATGGTTACAGTGCAAATGTAAGTACGAGGGTTATTGAGCTCATAAACCGAATATCTCATGTTCCACATGGCAGTCATGATAGAATATCACTTAAAATGTAATGTACTAGAAATGTAGTATGTTTATCCCCCAAAAAATGGAAAACAGTAAAACGGGGATGTGAAACTCATATGGTGTGTGGTCTGGTAAAACAGAGGAGTGAGGTAACTATCGTCCTAACAATGATTTCCCTATGATTATCAAGGACATTGTATGTTGTACGTTTTTTGTCATTTACTATACAAGTTGTTCACCCGACTTGTGGACTCTTGTGTTTGTTATATGTGGGCAATTGTTCGTGCACGTGACAATTATTACTTGTTTGTGCACTTTGAAAAATGTATGGTTTCATGAATCCCGGCATTTTATTATGAAAATGTATCTATTGTTGATAAAATGGGCCCCATATGTCCTCATAGGTGTAGAATATTTCGAATTTCAACACATGTGGTTGTTTTATGGAAAAAACAAATGTTTTAACACATGTTTATGTCTTTAATTGTCAAAAGATAGTACTAACACATATTAGGGCTAGGTTAACATATGTTAGTATGTTATAGCCAAAACTTTTTAATGATATTGACTTCAAATCCGATTGTTTAATATATCCAAAACGACTTACTCGTGTTCATCAATGTACAATAGGATGATTAAAAGTGTGTGTTAGTGTGTTTTCAATGAAATTGTGTACAATCATTCACATAATGTAGTACAGTTTCGGGTATAAACATATATGTATGTTTGATTCCAAAATCGATCTTATGTTATCCATTTCCACTCAATTTACTTATATGTATATCCGCGTGCTTTGTATATGTTCCCATTTAGTTATGTGGGTATATACAATATATATATATATATATATATATATGTGTGTGTGTGTGTGTGTGTGTGTATACATATAACTTTAAAACAAAACCAACATGGGGGTAAGTTTGTTACTTTGTATCACCATGTTTTAAGCTTGGTTTAGGGTGACATTATCTGAACAAGGGTCGAGGGTCGGGTGTCTTATATAAATGGGCTGAAAGATTTAATGAACCAAGGTAGTTTTGTAGTTAGTAAACATACCTAGTCGAAGTGATATTAAACCCGAGTGGGTGCACCACCACATCTTCAATCAATTATGACACATAGGCTAGTAAAGGTTTTTTTATTGAAGGGCATTTATGTCAAAACACCATCTCCCCTACCCCACCCCACGCCTTTTTTTTATTAAAAATGCAGATTTGTTTTTAAAAAAGTATCATAACCACTCTCATACTCTCTCTCTCTCTCACACACACACAAGCCTTTCTCTCTCTAAACACACACACACACACGTCTCTCTCTCTAACACACATACACCCTTCGATGGTGGTGACAATGGGTAAGTGGTGACGGTGTTGATGGTGACGGTGTTGATGGTGACGGTGTGGTGGGTAGGTGGGTTCGAAACAGGGGATGTGGTGACGGTGGGCAGGTGGTGACGGTTTTGATGGTGGTGAGTGGTGGATCTGATGGTTTTTTAATTTTTTGGGGGTGGATCTGATGTGTTTTTTGGGTTTTGGGGGGGTGGATCTGATGTTGATGGTGGCTGTGGGTTTGAGGGATGGTTCGATGGTGATGACTATGGGTAGGGTTTTGAAGACGGGTTTGAAGACGATAAGTGGGAGAGGGTTTTTTTTTGCAGAGTGGTTTTGAAGATGGGGGTTCGATTGTGATGATGATGACGGGGTGGTTCGGTGGTGGTTATGGGTTTCAAAGGTGGTGGTGGCTGTGGGTTTGAGGGATGGTGGTGGCTGAGGGTGGTTGACGGAGGTGCTGGCTGTGGTTTTGAGTGTAGTGGTGGCTGAGGGTGGTTCGGGGGTGGTTTTGAGTGGTGGTTTGGGGAGGGGTGGTGGTGGCTGAGGGTGGTTTCCGACCTTCACAGGTATTATTATTATTATTATTTGTGTTGTTATTATTATTATATTTTCTTGTTATTATTATTTTTTTATTTTCTGTTATTATTACTACATTATTTATTATTATTATTATTATTATTATTATTATTATTATTATTATTATTATCTGTGCATTTTATTATTTTTGTTGAAATAATGACTTGGGTATTGTTGAAATAATCACTTGTGTTACACCAACGTAAACTGGTTTTTTTGGTTGTTCAATCACTAATGGCTTACACCAACGTAAACATGGTTTTTTTTGGGTGCTTTTTACTTAGCATTCTAATAAACATTTGGGGTTACACCAACGTAAAACACGTTTTTGATTTCGGGATTTTATTAATTGTGTTAGGATAGATTTATGGTATTTTGGTAGTATTTTGTTTCCTTTTCTACACTAGTGTAAATTGATAGATTGTGGAAATAACTTCATTTTTAATTTCATTTAAGTTGTTATATTGTGCAGACCAGGATCTGAATTGTTGAAGAGTTTTACACTGGTGTAATTGCTTGAGTTAGTGGACAAGATTTTTATAGAATTAGTTTAGATGTAGGTTTCTTATATTTTTGGTGGATTTGTAATTTGGTTATGTTTTTCGTTTTCTTACACTGGTGTAATTGGTTGAGTTAGTGGCAAGTTTTATTGCAAGATTTTGTTGTTTTACATTTTTTATAAACGGATACATTTACATGTTTTGTTTGTTTACATTGGTGTAATTACACCAGTGTAAAAACGAGAGAGATAGAAGACAGATTGTACAACTTGATTATTTGTTTAAAAAAAATAAATTGGTTAAAAAATAAATGAATTAAAAAAATAAATTAAAGGTAAAAAAAGTAAAGAAATTAATATATAAATTATTTTCTCCCACTTAGTGTTTTACCATAATACCCCTATTTGTACTTTATTACAATTAAATATTCTTAATATTAATTTAGTTACCGTGTGAAGACAAAAGACATCAACTTTTAATCTCAACCGTTGGATCATCAAGATCAATGGTCCAAATGAGTTCCTATGGTTCTCACAACTCACATGAGTTTTCAAATTATCCTAACCCTATATATATATAGGTCAAGTATAAAATGAAAACCCACTTGAGTTGAGAAAACCTTTGGAAACCCAAGCAAAAAAACATTAATTTTTTTTTTGAAAAAAATAACCAATGTAAAATACATGTTTTAAGCGTTTTGGGCAAAAAAATTAAAAAAGCGCCAACAGGATTTTTTTTACAATAAACAAAGTTGCTGAAAACATATGTTTTCAGCGCAACTTTGTTTATTTTTTAAAAAAAAATTCCCATCGGCGTTTTTTTTATTTTTTACCAAAAATGCTTAAAAACATGTATTTTACATTGGTTATTTTTTTCAAAAGAAAATAATGTTTTTTACATGGGTTTTCAAAGGTTTTCTCAACTCAAAAGGGTTTTCATTTTATCTCTCCCCTATATATATATATATATATAGGGGAAGTATATGCAAAAAAACCCATTTTAGATGAAAAACCCTAATAAACCCAATACTTGGTCCATGTTGTGCCACATCATCAATGACAATCTCACCTTATATTATATTAAGAAGGGCATAATGGACAATTTAACTCTACCCCTTATCTCTCTCCATATATATATGTTTCCCCCCACACTCTCTCTTCATATTATTTTGAAATTCAAATCAGATCACCCTCTTCTCTCTACCCTCCCCTTTCTCTATCTCTCTGTAGAACCACCACCACCACCACAACAGCAACCACCACCACCACATCATCATCATCTCAAACAAGAACAACCACAACCACCATCATTAACGTCATCTCTGGATCTAATAAACAAATCGATGAAGTCAGAGAATGGATCTTTACAACATCAAACCTTCGACTGAAACAGAGCAGGTAACAATTTTGGTTATAATAATAACAAGTTCGAAAACTCAGAAAACTTATCCTTTGACCAGATCTGTTTTCTAAGAGCTTTGTGTTGTTCTTGGGTTAGATCAGAGGTGAATTGGAAGTTCAGGAGTTGATCTACATATTTGGGGCTGGTGGTTTCTATCGAAAAGCAAGAAAAAGAAAGAATTTTTTTATTATTATATATCGAAAAGAAAGGCCGTAAGGTGTTGAATACTTTAGAAATGATTTCAAAACTTATTCACACGGTAAGCACAACTATCAGCTTTATTATTATTATTATTATTATTATTATTATTATTATTATAAGCTAGACCTGGATCTGGATATTTTGGTGTTAATCAAACTTGAATCTTGGTGAGTTTTGAAATTTTTGTTTGTAGTTAGGTTTTGGGTTTTGTTAGAATAATAATAATAGTAGTTTTGGGGATAGGTTTTGTTCGCATACCAAGTGTTCGATCAAATGCTTGAATGAAAAAAAAAACTTATGTTAACATTTTTTTTTATTTTTTTACTATTATTATTTTGTTTATGTTAGATTTTTATTAGATTGAGGACATGAGGTTGACAGATCACATGTGATTGATGAATAATTTTGTAGTTTTTTTATGTTAGTATATGCTAACACATGTTATCTGTTCCAGTGTTGGTCTTCATGAGTAGGCTATTGGAAGAAGGAGGCGTTGGTGATGTGGCTGTGGTAAGTGATGTTTTTTATAAAGATTATAAATGTTTAATCTTTTGGTGAATAGGGTGTTTAAATAATTTTTGTACTATGTTTAATAAATTTTTGGCAAGTGAAATTGTTATGAACTCGTATAGGGTACTGTTGGGTCTGCTGACCTGGAGAAGAACAGATGATTAAAAGCCAAAATATACTAAGTGTTTGATCCTTGAATAAAGAACAGTTGTTACAATAAAGCTTCCTCCAAAGATCTGTTGATTCCTAAACTGCTGCTGCTTAACAACTGTTAGAAGACAACTGCTGCTGATGAAAAGTCTGATGGATAAAGTCTGAAGGTTAAAAGTCTGATAAAGAACAACTGCTGATTAAAGATCTGAAGAGCAAAGGTTTGTTGAACCAACAACACTTTGGTTCAACAGATGATAAGAAGACATCAGAGCTTTAGATTAACAGAGTTATATTATCAGTTGTTTCAATGTAACAGTAGTTTATATCTTAGCAGTTGTTAGAGTTTGTTAGTCAGTTAGGGGTCGCTTTCTAGGTGACGTCAGCAACTGATCATCAGAGGTTTGAGCTTGTCTATAAATAGAACAGTACTTGTACTGTTCTATTTATCACTCGTCATTCTCTTTTAGACAAACATTCTCTGAGTGATCAGGCTGAGGGGGAGTTAATTGTACAATTGTAATCTTTCCTTTAATGAAAGCATTCGATTAAAAACAATTATTCTCTATGTTTTGATTTATTGTTATTCCGCTGCACTTTCCATTAATAATTCATTAATCTTTCATACTTAATCAAAACAATCCAATACTCAGATCCTAACAATTGGTATCAGAGCTTGGTTAATTAAATCTGATCTAATCAATCAATTTAATACACATGTCAGCTCATAATTATTGATATCGTTTGTTTGTCGGGTTAAAACAGAGTAATAGTTTATTTTCATTTCAACAGTTAGTAAACAGACTTTGTTTTTGAAAAACCAAGAGAATGACTTCACTCAATCAAGATCCACACAACACTGGCACACACAACAAGCCTCCGATGCTTGTCAGGTCAGAATACAACATCTGGCAGCGTCGGGTGGCTCATGTGTTAGCACAACAGAACACAGGGTGCTGGAAATCGGTAGTATTTGGACGACATGTTCCAATGGTACCGAGTGCTGAGGATCCAAAGATCCAAGTACCAAAGAGTGTTGAGAACTACTCAGAGCAAGATTTTCAAAAAATCGAGCTAGATGCCAAGGCTTTCAGCATAGTAGCCATGGCACTGCCGAATGATATCTATGCCGGTCTCTTGCACTGCAATAGTGCTAAAGAACTGTGGGATGCTCTCAAAGAGCAATTCGGGGGAACTGATGATGTGATTGAAAACAACCGTGAAATACTTAACCAACAATATGAAACATTTAGTCACATAAAAGGGGAGTCATTAACACAGCAGTTTGAAAGGTTTAACTGTCTAATTAGTGAACTTAAACTGGTTGGTCTAACTTTTCCTAATTCAACACTGAATCATAGGTTTCTTAGATCACTTCAGGACAAATGGGACACTATAGCCATAGTTATGAGAAACTCTATCGGATTCAAAGACCTAACCCTGACCCAGCTTCATGGTAAGCTCCTGACTTATGAAAGGGAGCTTAACCAGAAAAAGAAACTCCAGGACTCTGGCAAAGTGTCAGATGACTATGTATTTGGTAATACTGCACTGTTGGGTCAGGATGATGGTTCTGGAAGTAGTAAGGATCAGAGTTATGATCATTACATTGACATAACAACTGGTTTCAATAATGATTCTTACTCATCATCAAACAACTGTGCTTTCACAGCCAGTGGTGATATCCAGGCTTCTGATAATTCATCTTTTGTGTACAATGACTTGCAATACATTGACCCTTTGGACCTAGAAGAAATGGACATCTTACATCAGGTTGCTCTGCTCAGTATTAGAACCAATAACTTCTATAAGAAAACTGGCAGGAGGTACCCAGGTTTACATGGTGGGTCAAAGGTTGGGTTGGATAAATCAAAGATAAAGTGTTACAAGTGTCATAGAATGGGTCAATTTGCTAGGGAGTGTAGGAGTCAGAATGGAGTTCCTATGATCACCTATCCAAACCAAAGACCACAGACCAACACTTATCAAACCATCCCTGATGTACCTAACGTGCAAAACACTGCTCACTTTGCACAAACCCAAACCACTGTTCCTGTGCATTATGTCCAAACCACTGTTCCTCAGTATCACTATGTCCAAACACCTGTTGCTCAGGCACCAGTGCCAATGACTGTTACTCCACCCTCTGCTCCTGCAGAGACCAGTCAACCAGGTCAACAGAGTTTCTTTACTCAGGGCTTTGTTGATTGGAGCAGTCTACCAGATGAGATAACAGATGACAACATTGCTCTAGTTGCCAACACTGAAAAGAATTTTTGTTTTATGGCACTAGAAACAATTGTTGAAGAGACTGATTCTGAGGAGGTGGTATCTATGTCTGAAAATGTGACTGATAGTGTTGTTGGTGAGTTTGTTTCAGCTGAAGAATCTGAAGTAGAGGTTGTGAATCTCTCAGACCCCTGGGGTAGTGATGACTGTGATTGCCAGTGTAACTGTGCCTTGATGGCTGCTGCTAAGGTATCTCCTCAAATCTTAAATGACTTGTGCTCAGACAAATGTATTGTGGCATTTGCTAAGATAAAAGAGGTGAATGAAAACTTTAGAAAGAAAATTTTGGATTCTGAAATTCAGTTTGAAAAACTTACAAAAGAGTTAAAATAAAAAATATCTGAAAAAGAGTCTGAAATCAGCAGCTTAAAACATGAAGCAAGCATAACCAAAGACCAGCTTCAGTCTATGATAACAAAATATCATATGTGATTGAAAGAATTTGACTAAAACAGGATTAATTGATCATACAAGTCACAAAACCAGGTGCGGAAACCCTAGTTCTGAACAAACTGATAAAACTCTAATCAAAACACAATCAACATCATTTTCAAAGCTTTTTCATAGATTAACTTTTCCAAATATTCAATTACAATCACCCACACGTTAATCTAGATCACTTAAACACTTTCTCAAATACACCTGAAACCTAACCTGAACACACACACAACTGAAAACTCTCTCTAAATCACAAATACACAAATTCTATTTATAGACTCTGCACGTTCGCCCACTGTGAATGGTCGAATGTGGAATTCTTCCACATTCGCCCACTACAGGGTACGAATATGTTCTTCATGTCAGATTCCATTCTACCTTTGCCCACTTTATCTTCACCTTCGCCCCTTTCTTCTACATTCGACCATAATTCCCACTTTCAATCAATCAGCAAAACTTTAACATATGTTAACATGTAGATCCAATCACTAGTCGCACTTCGTGCATCTACATCATAGTTGTAAGAAGGAGCTTGAGACCACCCAAGTTGAATGTAAGAAATGGGTGGAATCATCAAAGGGTTTTGAGATGATTGTCAACCAACAATCTAAAAGTCATGTGAAATTTGGGTTTGGTTTTAAAACCACTGAACAAGTTTCACAAACCACTGACAAAAAGGAACCCCAGTTGGTTGAGGTCATCCCTACAAACTCAAAAGGTCAAGAAATCAAGGTCACTGAACCCAATGGCAAGAAAATCATTCTTGAAAAGTTGGAAGGTACACCCTCATTTGATGAAATTGAGAAATATCAATTCAAACCAACATGGTCAGATGAGTGTGAAGTCCTTGAAAATTTCAAACCAATGACCTTCAAAACCCCTGATGGTAAAATGGCACCACAGGCCAAAGTAATCCCTCTAGTAAATCTTCCAACAGATGATGAAACATCTGTTGAAAAGAAGAAAGAAAAAGGGAAAGCCAAGAACAACTTGTTTTGTGATTTTTGTGAAAAGAAGAACCATGTCACCAAAAACTGTTTTCTTCTAAAAGCATATGACATCAACAAAACAACAAGTTTAAATGATTCTAAAACTAAAGAATGTTCAATCTGCAAGAAAAAGAATCACAAAACAAAAGAGTGCCTATATCTCAAAAATTTTGATGAAAAGATAAAAGAGTATAAGGCTAAAACTCTGGAAAGTCAAGTGGTAAGTACTTCAAAAGGAAAACCCAAACAGACTTTTGAATCAGTCCAAACATCTGTTACCAAAAGTCTGAACAAAAACTCTGCTCCCAGAGATGTTCAGGTAACAGATGCTCCACCTGTTAACAGATTACCAAGAGGATATGGACAACCCACTTGTCACCGTCTGCCACATGTTTATGAAGAGCCCAAGAGGCCTTCAAAACCAAAAGTGAACAGACACCCTCATGGTTTTCAACAACTGATAGGAAATGATCAAACATCTGCTGGACCAAGTGTTGACATACAAGCACTGGCAAATGGTCAACTGCAGCTGTTGAACCTAGTTCAAAAGCTAGTCCAAACCACTGATCATTCTCCTCAACTTAAGGCTGAGACAGCTAAGGACCCATCCAAAGCCAATTTGGCTTTGGACACTCACCAAAACTAAAATCCTTACTGATGTGCAGGGAGCTTCTGCTTGTTTAGACAGTTTATGGTATGTAGATAGTGGAGGCTCCAGGCACATGACTGGATGTAGAGCCCTTCTTCTGGACTTTCTTGCTCATGGAGGGGGTGATATATCCTTTGGTAATGATTCTAAAGGTAAAGTGTTGGGTTCTGGTACTGTCAAAGCAGGGAGGCTTAAGTTTGAAAATGTTAATCTAATAGACAATCTAAAATTTAATCTACTTAGTGTATCTCAAATGAGTGACAAAGGCTTTGGGTCATTCTTCACTAAGCAAACTTGTAAGATTGTTGGCCCAGAGGCTGTAGAAAATATTAACACCATCATTGCTGAGAGCAAAGCACAACTTGTTGCTCACAGAAGTGGCAATGTGTATGTAGTTGATATGTTGAAGGATAATCCTACAGCAAATGTCTGTCTGTTCTCAGCTGCCTCTACCAAAGAGACAGAATTGTGGCATAGGAGACTTGGTCACACCAACCTTCAAACTATCAACTCACTCTCCAAACAAAACCTTGTCAGAGGTTTGCCATCAAAAGAATTCAAATGTGATGAGCATTGTGTTTCCTGTCTAAAAGGTAAACAACATAAAGGCTCTTACAAGTCCATTGATGAGTCTAAGACTAGTCAGTGTTTACAAATGTTGCACATGGACTTGTTTGGCCCTGTAAAAATCATGAGTCTAAGAAGAAAAAGATTTTGTCTTGTCATAGTTATTGATTTTTCTAGGTTCACATGGACTTACTTTTTACACTCTAAGGATGAGACTGCAGGTATTTTGAAGGACTTTGTCACCAAAGTTGAAAAACAATATGACTTGCCAGTAAAAGTCTTTAGAAGTGACAATGGAACAGAGTTTAAGAATAAGGAATTGGATGATTTCTGTGTGTCAAAAGGGATTGTAAGGCAGTACAGCATCCCAAGAACACCAGAGCAAAATGGGGTGGTTGAAAGGAAGAACAGGACTCTCATTGAGGCTGCAAGAACAATGCTAGCAGATTCTGGTTTACCTCTGTCCTTTTGGGCAGAAGCTGTAAACACTGCTTGCTATGTTCAAAACAGAGTTTTAATCAACCCTAGACATCAAAAGACTGCTTATGAAATTCTGTTTAAAATCAAATCACTGATATCATTTTTCAAAGTTTTTGGCTGCCCATGTTTCATTTTAAATCTTAAAGATTCCATTTCAAAATTTGCAGCCAAAGTGGATTGTGGATATTTTCTGGGGTATTCTTCTAATTCCAAGGCCTATAAAGTGTTTAACACAAGGACTAAAACAATAGAAGAAACTCTGAATGTGAAGTTCAATGAACTTTCTTCTTTGAAATTCCCAGCAAACCCTGCTGAGTTGTTTGATTTAGATAAATTCAAATTTGAAGATATTACTGTCAAAACTAACCCTGCAGGTACTCCACAATCTTCACAACAAGACTACAGAATAGATGTTGTGGTTCCAGATCACTATAAAGTCTATCCTGCATCAGAGGAAGCAGTGATTCAAAACAACTGTCAAAACTCTGTCATAGCTGAGTCAGCCACTGTTGGCCAGTCCTATCTTCAAACCACTGATTCACCCATCCAATCCAATGCTCAATCATCTGTTGACAAGAGTCAATCATCTGTTGACAAAAGTCAGTCCAACTTTACACCACTTGGACCCATTCCTCCACCTCCATTCCAAACATCTGTTGACTCTTCAAAAGTGCCAACAGATGTTATGTCAACAGAGTCTCCAAACCTCTGTCCTTCACCACAAAATGCCATCATACCATATCAGGGAGATCTAATCTACCTAAGAGCTCATCCACCAGACCAAATCATTGGCAACATCAGAGAAGGAGTGCTCACAAGAAGCCAATCCTCAAACATCTGTCTTTTTGCAGGCTTTCTATCCCTTTCACAACCTGTCAAGTACCAAGAGGCACTGAAAGACAACAGTTGGGTAGAAGCCATGCAAGAAGAACTCCTTCAGTTCAAAAGACAACAAGTATGGGAACTTGTACCACTGCCTAAGGATGTCTGTCCAATTGGCACAAAGTGGGTCTTCAAAAACAAAACTGATGAAAGGGGTATTGTTGTCAAGAACAAGGCCAGGTTAGTGGTTCAAGGCTTCAGACAAGAAGAAGGAATTGACTATGATGAAACCTTTGCCCCTGTAGCAAGGTTAGAAGCTATCAGACTTTTCTTAGCCTTTGCTGTCAACCACAACATCAAGGTGTATCAGATGGACATCAAGTGTGCCTTCCTATATGGCAAAATTCAGGAGGAGGTTTATGTATGTCAACCACCTGGTTTTGAAGACACATTCCATCCTGATCATGTCTACAAGCTTAACAAAGCATTGTAAGGACTGAAACAAGCACCAAGAGCCTGGTATGAAACTCTCTTTACTTTTCTCTTATCCATTGGTTTCACAAGAGGTAAAATTGATAAAACCTTATTTTTAAAATGGAAAGGAAAAGATTTAATGATTGTTTAAATATATGTGGATGACATCATTTTTGGATCCACATGTAATAAAATGTGTGAGGAGTTTAGGGAACTCATGACAGCAGAGTTTGAAATGAGTGCTATGGGTGAACTTCAGTGCTTTCTTGGTCTTCAAGTAAAGCAACTGCAAAATGGCACTTTCATTCATCAAAACAAGTATGTAAAAAACTTATTAACAAAATTTGAGATGAATGATTGTAAGCCATGTAGTACACCCATGAGCACTGTCAAGCCACTCACTGATGATGAAAAGGATGAACTGGTTGATCAGACACACTATAGATGCATGATTGGGTCTTTATTGTACTTAACAGCATCCAGGCCAGACATCATGTTTGCAACCTCTGTGTGTGCTAGATCTCAGGCTTCTCCTAGAAAGTCTAACCTTATTGCTGTGAAAAGGATATTCAGATACCTAAAAGGTGCTCCCACACTTGGTATCTTGTATCCTGCTAATGGAAACATTGAGCTTTCAGGTTATTCAGATAGTGATTTTGCTGGCTGCCATACCACAAGGAAGTCCACTTCAGGAGGGTGCCAGTTTCTAGGGAATGCCTTAGTCTCTTGGCAAAGCAAAAAGCAAGCAGCTGTTTCAACATCCACTGCTGAAGCTGAATACATTGCGGCTGCAAGCTGTACAGCCCAACTCATGTGGCTTCAAAATCAACTACTGGATTTTGGGATAACTGCACTAAGGACTCCACTCATGTTGGATAGCCAAGCTGCTGAAAATATCATCAAGAATCCAGTCTCTCATTCAACCACCAAGCACATAGATATCAGACATCATTTTGTCAGAGATAGCTATGAGAAAGGTTTGATTTCTCTGCACCATGTTCCAACAGAGGATCAGTTGGCAGATGTGCTGACAAAAGCTTTGGACACATCTACCTTCACAAATCTGATCTCTCGAATTGGAATGTTAAACATGGATTAAAACAACAAAAATGTTTTCAATAAAAACATTAAAATGTTTTCAGAAAATCAAATTTTGCTAAAATGACACTTTGGTTGAAAAATCTGTTTTAAACCACTAATCAGATAAAACAACCACTGTTTCATTCAAACCACTAATAGTTGAAAAATCTGATAAAACAACCACTGTTGGTTGAAAAATCTGTTTCAAACATCTGATCAGATAAAACAATTGTTTTCATCAGTCTTTTGGTTAAACAACAGAGGTTGTGTTGGATCTCAGTTTGACAGACTCTTGTAAACAAGTAATATGCAGCGGAATGTAATGTAAGTTTAACAAGTAAGAACTCCCCCTCAACTTGAACCTAAAATGTTTTGCAATACTTATGAAAAATAATGAAAAGGATTTAACAATATCAAAGTAATTCAAAAGCTTTTCATACAATATATTTTTCTAGTGAATAGTACTTAATGCTTATTACAAAACTACAAAAACAGGTCACATTGATAGTGGTTGTAAGCCCACTATTTATAAGTGAAATACAGATCAAAAGTACATACACAAAATACTAAAATACTGTTCCACTAACAAATACTGATTAAAATACTGAACTACTGAAGGTCTTTGTCGGATCAGTAGTTTATAGCAAACTACTGATGAGTATGCAGGAACTACTGATGAGTAAGCAGGAACTACTGATTAGTTAAAACATCAGTAGTTAGTCATCGGAAGTTTCTCATCAGTTGTTTCCTTCATCAGAAGTTAACCTTCTTAATCAGAAGTTGTCTCTTCATCAGATGTTATCCTTCAGCAGTTGTTATTCTTCAGAAGTCTTCATCAGAAGTTGAACTTCAGTACTTCAGAACTATGTCTTCAGTACTTTCGTCCATCTTGTTTGCTCTTCAGTACTTTGCTTCTTTACTCTTCAGTACTTTGTTAGTCAGCAGTTTATTTTACAAAAACAAATAAAAGAAGATATTAGAATAAGGTTTAAATGCTCATTAATCCTTTTTGACCCAACAATCTCCCCCTGGATTGATGAAGCCAAAACCTTATCTAATCTTTATTGGATCTTCTTTCTGTGGTCAAGTATTCTCCATATTTCTTTCATCATGTTTTGTTGGAGCTGTTTGATTTGTTTAAGAGAAAATGATCCTTGATCTGGTTGAAGGTGTTGAATTGTGTTGAGATCTTCTGTTGATAGTCTCTCTAAGTCTTCCTTCTTTTTAAAGACATTGCAGGAACCATCTTCTCTTGTTATCACTACGGACTTTAACTTCCTGTCAAAGGACCACTTTGTTATTCTGCTAAAGTCAGTGGTGTTTATGATCTGTCCTGGTTGTGATTGATCTTCAATTTCAGTAATCACCAGGTTTGATCCTCTGTGTTGTTCAACTTGTATCATACCAGGTGTATTGCTAGATGTTGGAAAGTGACTTTCAGTGAATACCTTGGTATGTGTCTTTTCTTGAACAATATGGGTCAGTTGATAGGCATATGTTGCAGGATTTCTGAACTGTATGAGTAGAGGTTTTTCTTCAATCATGAACTCATCTTCAACAATTACATTTCTTTCTAGTAGAGCCATTTTGAAGTGAGTTTGTTCTTGAACCTCTGGCTTGGAAGTGAATTTCTTTACTGGAGCAGTAGTTTTAGGGACTACTGACAGTTTGTTCTTCTGTGAATCCTTGAACCTTTTGTATGTATCCATAAGGTCCATTTCCTTCCATTTTGAGAGTTGAGCTTTTGTTCCATAATCATTTGCAGCCAGTTCATTTATTATTTGCATTCTCTTCTGCTTCTTTGTTGTTTCAGCTGCAAGTCTTTCTGATATAATTCTTGCTCTTCTCTCTAATTCTTCAGTTGAGAGTCCCTTGAGAGAATGTTTCTTGGCTTTGCTATTCTTGACAATATAGTTCATCAGTTGTTGTCTTTTATCTTCTTCAGCAGCCAAGATCTGCGCCTCTTCCATTCTCTCTAGTTCATTCAACCATTGTTCCCAAAGTTTGAACATTTCCTCAAAAGGTAAATCTCCCTTTTCTTTAATCTTCTCCCACAATTCATCTTCCTTAGCCTTTCTTCTTGTCTTCAGGAGTGCCTCTTGAAATTTTTCTGAGTTGTAGGCTATGGGCATAGGATTTAGAATGTGCTGTCAGATTTTAACTGTGTGGCTTGAGTTGCAACTGCTGAAGGTTTTTGGATTTGAGCAACTACTGAAGGATTGTCTTCAGAGGTTTGTAGTTGCTCATCAGCAGTTGTGTCTTGTGGCTTGGAAGATTGTTCTGCTCTTTATCTAAGGAATCTTTCCACAGCTTCTTGATAGTCTTTCAAGGCTTTCTCATGTCTTATTCTTTGAGTGCTTCTGTGGTCTTCCTTACGTCTTTGGGCTACAAAGGCTTGCATTCTTTGTTCAAAGGTGAACACTTCTGGCTGTTTCAGTTTCTCCCCCTTTTTGGCTTCATCCACTCCAGGAAACCAAGGGGCAGGTGGTGTAACACCAGCCAGATGTGTAAGTTGTGTTTGAGTACTTTCAATCTCCCTTGAAACTTCTTTCAGTTTATGATCTACATGCTGTGTTATCATCTCCAAGTCTGTTTGTGTTTTGTGCTCCATGGCTGCACTAAATGTTTGGAGATGATCTGAAAGGAGTTTGTGAACCACTTGAAATAATGGTCCTTCTGGGCTGCACAGTTGGTCTAGGACTATGCTTGTAGCACAAGAGGGTGAGGATTGGGATGGCTTTTGTGATTGTGAAGGGTGTGTTTTTGGGAGATCCCTAGCCAAGATAGCCGGGGATGCCACTTTTGGGGAATTAGGGCATAAGTGGACTTTAACCTGATCTTCTGTGACTGACTTCTTGAGTACAGATACATTGGATTCAGGACCTTCATGATCAACCATCAATTCTTTGAACTTTGAAACATCATCCAAGTTAATGGAATCATCTGAATCCCTGATGAGAATGTCATCAGTTATAACATGATCTAGGCCCAACCTAGTATTATCATGCACCTCTTGTTCTTGGTTCTGAGGATTTCCTGCCTCAGGCTTAGAGCCTTCATCAGCAGTTGCCATAGATAAGGTCTTAGTTATGTTACTTCTGACCTCATTCCCACCAATGGGTGGTGAAGGAGTAGTAGTAGCCATATCTATACCTGAAGTTTCAATAGTTGAGCTTTGAAACTTTGGTCCTTCCTCATCTCTTGTGATAGGATTAACACTATCATCATCAATGGCTTTGTCTGAGCTTTCTCCCCCTGTTTGAAGTGGTAAGTGGGGGGTGCCACTTGTTGATGAGATAGTTTTTGTCAATCCATAGAGAGTTTGGTTATTTGTAGTTGTGAGTATAGGATCAGTATTTTCCAAGAAAGGTTCAATAGTTTGGGATTTCTTAAGTTTCTTTCTTGATTACATGATTGAAATGGGTTTTTGGTGCTGGAAATGAGATGGTGAATACAACTGAGAGGAAGTTTCAGTTGTATGTAAATCAAGTGTAGAGTGCACATGAGCAACCTCAGGTATCTCAACCTCCTGAGGTGCTGTTCTTTTGGTTCTTGCTTTGGGGTCTTTTTAGGCTTTTTGTGAGCAGATTTTGAGGATGTGGGTTCCAGAGGAAGGGTTGTTTGTTCCTCTTGGTCATCCTCTGGCTGAGCAGTCGGTTTGTTATGCCGAGAATATACTTGTGAGGTTAAAGGATTTAATTGTGAAATTCCTCCCACAAGTATTTGTACACCAAGTTCCTTAATAATACAATGCATAAGGAACCTTGGATAAAGCAAGAATGTCTTTTTAGTATTGAAGTGATGAAGAACCAGTTCATTGAAAAAATATGCAGATGCATTAAAAGGTGTTTTTGTCACGATGGAGTGAAAAATGCATTGTAAATTGTAAGACATCTGATTTGAAGACCCTGTTTTAGGACTGAGACACATGTTGATGTAATGAAAAAGCAGTTTATGAGGGGCATCAAAATATTTCTTGAAAATTGTGGAATGAGAAATATTACCTTGATACCCACAATCAATCATGGTCTGTTGGATCTCAGTTGTTGGAAATTGTGTAGGAGCGTCAGCATCCTTTAGACCTAATCGTATGCTTAGTGAGTCCGGTGTGATTGCCATCATTTTTCCTTGAATTGTTGTTCTGAGAGCAACAATGTTTTTATTTACAGTTACATCTTCAGCATTGGCCCAAAATTCATTGAGAACATTTTCATGGATGGGTGGATCGACAGTGAATGCTGTATGGAACTGTGATTTGACGATCAGATTGATGATGTCGTCGTACTGGGACCAGGCAGAGTCCTTTGTGAAGTATCCCTTTAGATTATGTCCCTGTTTAAGAATGAGAGCCATGAGTGTGATTGAACAGTTGAATATGAGTATGGAGGGTTTCAGAGGGAGGGAAAGTTAGGTTTTGAAGAATAATGCTGAGAAAGAGGGACTATCAGAAGTTTTAGGTTAAACATTGTTTGATGATTTGACCATTATGCCCTTGTTGTAAAAACTTTTGATGTTGAAAAAATGTTGATCAGTAGTTTTCTCATCAGTAGTTTGAAAACAACTGATGGGAAACTGCTGATTAAGCATTCATCAGTAGTTTCTCTTCCTTTTAACCTGTTCCCTTCAGATGTTGTGACTTATCAGTAGTTCTTCTCTGTGGATGATCAGAAGTTAGCTAAATAAATGAGAGAAAATAAGTAAGTGAAAAAGAACTCGAAAGTATTTACAAAAAGTTTAAAACACTTACAAACTTTACTCAAGATTTAGTATCCCAAGCATGGATACTAGTTTCTGAAATGTTGATGTATCAAGAGGTTTTGTGAACACATCAGCTATTTGGTTAGCTATGGGAACATACTTTACCTCTATTTTGCGTTTTTCATAGCAATCTCGGATGAAATGATACCTGATTTCAATGTGTTTGGTCTTTGAGAATTGCACTGGATTTTGAATGATGCTTATGGCTGAAGTACTGTCTAGTAGCAATGGAGTCTTGATTTCCTTAATGCCATAGTCAAGCAGCTGCTTTTGAAACCATAGAATTTGAGAAGTACAACTTGCTGCTGCAATGTATTCTGCCTCAGCTGTTGATGTGGCCACAGATGTTTGCTTCTTTGATTGCCAAGATACTAGACAGTTTCCAATGAATTGACATCCACCCGATGTGGATTTTCTGGTCATTTAGCATCCTGCAAGGTCACTATCTGAAAATGCTATTAGATTGGCATTGTTAGAAACAAGGTACCAAATCCCTAGTCTTGGAGTGCCTTTCAGATATCTGAAAATCCTTTTGACTGCAGTTAGGTGTGATTCTCTGGGTGCTGCTTGATATCTAGCACAAACACATGTAGCAAACATAATATCTGGTCTAGAAGCAGTTAAGTATAATAAAGAACCAATCATACACCTGTACAGTGTTTGATCAACCAGTTTTCCATCCTCATCTGGATCAACCTGTGTGGTAGGAGTCATGGGAGTGGAACATGATTTACAATCTTGCAAAGAAAACTTTTTCAAGAGTTCTTTAACATATTTTGATTGATGAATAAATGTTCCATTTGATTGCTGTTTAACTTGTAGTCCTAAAAAGTACTGCAATTCTCCCATGGTACTCATTTCAAATTTGGACTTCATGAGTTTCTTAAAGTCATCACACATCTTGATGTCAGTTGATCCAAATATGATATCATCAACATAAATCTGAACAAGTAGCATATGATTTCCAACATGTCTTATGAAGAGGGTTTTGTCAATGCATCCTCTTAAAAAGTGATTTTTCAGTAAAAATGATGAAAGTGTTTCATACCAAGCTCTAGGAGCTTGTTTAAGGCCATAGAGAGCCTTATCCAGTCTGTATACCCAGTCAGGATGATAGGGATCCTCAAATCCTGGGGGTTGACAGACATACACTTCCTCTTTTATTTTTCCATATAAAAAGGCACTTTTAACATCCATTTGAAAAACTTTAAATTTGTTGGAAACAGCATATGCTAGAAATAACCTGATGGCTTCAAGTCTGGCTACTGGAGCAAATGTTTCATCATAGTCAATGCCTTCTTCTTGAGAGTAGCCCTGCACCACCAGTCTTGCTTTATTCCTTACAACTGTCCCAGATTCATCCAGCTTGTTTCTGAATACCCATTTTGTGCCAATTGGGTGTTTATTTGAATGTAAGGGGCACAATTCCCATACTTGTTGCTTCTTGAATTGTAGCAGTTCATCTTGCATGGCCTCAACCCAATTGTTGTCTTTTAAGGCTTCTTGGTACTTCTTTGGTTCCAACATAGAAAGAAAAGCAGTGTAGAAACAAAAGTTGGAGAGTTGTCTTCTGGTGATGACTCCAGCAGTAAGATCACCAATGATTCGATCAAGTGAGTGATCCTTTAGTTCAACCAACTGTTGTTGGGGTAACACATTGGGCTCTACTGCTGCTTCATTAGAACTACTGATGTGAATAACTTCTGATTCAGGATATTGAAGTGTATCAGAAGTTTGAATGAAGTCATCAGAAGTTTGAGGTTCTTCATCAGTAGTTTGGGGATGGCCTTCAGAAGTTTGGAAGATTTCTTCAGGAGTTTGAGCTTGAGCTTCTGATTCAGTAGTTGCTTGATTTGTGATTGAATTTCTGACTGTGCTAGAAACTAGGAAAGGAGCATCATCATCAAACTCATAGTATTTGTTTTGAGTGGGGTTTGAAGGACTAGCTTCAGTCTTTTCAGGTCCAAACTTGAAACTGTCAAGATCAAAAAGTTCAGCAGGTTGTGCTGGAATAGGAGTTGTGTTTAACGCATTGAACTTGACATTAAGAGTTTCTTCTACAATCTTGGTTCTTGCATTAAATACTCTGTAAGCTTTTCTGTCAGATGAATAACCAAGAAAATAGCCGGAATCAACCTTGGCAGCAAACTTTGAAAGGGATTCTTTGACATTCAGGATATAGCAGGGACATCCAAACACCTTGAAGAAGGAGATAAGTGGCTTGATGTTATGAAGAACTTCGTAAGCTGTCTTGGAATGTCTCTTATTGATAAGAACCCTATTCTGAACATAGCATGCTGTGTTAACTGGTTCAGCCCAAAAGTAAAGAGGAAGGCCTGAATCAGCTAACATTGTTCTTGCTGCTTCAATCGGTGTTCTGTTCTTCCTTTCTACTACCCCATTCTGTTCAGGAGTTCTGGGAATGCTATATTGTCTAGCGATCCCTTTAGATAGACAGAAATTGTCTAATGTATGGTTCCTGAACTCTGTTCCATTGTCACTCCTTATAATTTTGACAGAAAGAGAGAATTGCTTCTCTACAAGTAGAATGAAGTATCTGATTGTGTTGGCTGCCTCATCTTTGGAAGTTAAGAAAAATACCCAAGTGAATCTTGAGTAATCATCAATGATGACTAAGCAGTATTTCTTCTTTCCAAGGCTTGAAATCTTGACTGGTCCAAACAGATCCATATGAAGCAATTGTAAACATGCATTTGTTCTTGATTCATCAATGGATCTGTAAGAGGACTTATGCTGTTTTCCTTTGAGACAAGATACACAGCTTTCTTTGCAATGGTATTCTTTCAAAGGAAGACCTCTGACCAAGCCCATTTGTGTAACTTCATTTATTGTTTTGAAGTTTACATGGCCAAGTCTTCTGTGCCAGAGATCAGTCTCAGAGGTTGAAGCTTTTGAGAAGAAGCAGGCAGTGTTGTTTACTGCCTTGTCATTCTCCATATCTACAGCATAAACATTACCAACCCTTTTGGCAACCAACAAGGTATGATCCTTGATTATCTTTTCAATCTTTCTTTGGCCTTCTGATGAAATTATCTTGCATTCAGATTTGGTGAAAAAGGAAGAGTATCCTTTATCACACATTTGAGATACACTCAGCAAGTTGTATTCTAGATTCTGCACCAAATTGACCTTTTCAAACTTTAGTTGGCCTGAGGATACTGTACCATGTCCAAGTACATATCCAAGTTCCTGAAGACTCTCAGCACAAAAAGGAATCAGTTAGATTTTGGAACCCAAGCCCATATGGCTTTGGGTTTGTTCTCATCACTAGTTTGATGTTGGCCAAGTTTAGGTACCCATACTAATTTGGTCATGGTTCTGCTCCTAGAGGTATTGTGATTAATTTTTGTTCTTTGAGTGGTATTGTGGACACCTCTGTTATTTCTAGGAGCAGAATGATAAGTCCTTTTAGGCTTATCATTTACCTTGATCGTCAGAAGTTTTACCATGTTGATTAGTCTGTTTATCTCAGCATTTTGCAAAACTGCTGATGTTTTTGGTCTAACTTCTGAAAAGGAATTTTGTCTTGACCTTTTAGAAGGTGTTTGTTGAGTCTTGGGCTTCTTTTTCTTGGGATGAGTTTTGTTTTTCTGTTGTTTATGAGGATAAAATGTTTTCTTAAAATCCTTTTTAATTTGTTTCCCCATGGCTATTTGCAACTGTTTTTTATTGTATTCTATTCCCTTCCTGTACCAACAAAATTCCGGTGTGTGATTGAATAGACCACATACCTCACATGCTTTGGTTTTCCCTTTCCTTTTAACATTGTTAGATTCTTTGGTAGACAATATACTGATTTCATCAGTATTTTCAGGTATGTCTTCATTGGTTTTTGAGGAAACACCCGATGGTGTAATGTCAGATGGTTGAACTTCTGATGAGCTTTCAGTTTCAGTAGATAGACAATTTTGTTGGCTATCAGAAGTTTCACTTTCCATGATCTTATTCCCATCATTATCAGTTTTGGGAGTAAGATCATTTGGACATTTGGTATGATTATACCCAATTCCAAACCTGACATTTGAGGCTGTTTGTTTATTCAGAAGCATTTGAAACCCTCTACATGATTCTACCCATTTTTCACAATCCACTTTTGTATCAGACAGTTCTTTTCTGACATTTCCTAGATCTTCTAATAGAATTCTTATTTGTGATTGGGTTTCAATGACTTTATCGGACAGATTAGAAGCTTCTTTTGTTTTGGAAGTTAGTTTCTTTTCTAAATCATATTTAGATTGACTATACTTTCTGTGTGCTTCATTTGCTTCTTCTTGTAAGGAAACATTTGTTTCTCTTATTAAAGCAAAGGCTTCTTTGCAAGAATCTGAACATAGTTTAGCAAGTGATTCTTGTGATACCTTAGATAATGCAGTAGAAGCTGATGAAGAGGAGGAACCTTCAAAGGCCATAAGAGCAAAATTTCTTTGTTCATTCGTTTGTTCTCCCCAGTTGATGTCAAAGATCTTGTGGTCAGCATCATTACTACAGTCTGTGGTATCATATGGAAGACTGCTCCAATCAACATATCCTGAGGTAAATAAGCTTTGTTGTTGTTGAGGCTGTGGAGGAACAGCAACTGTGGCAGGCATGATTTGAGGCACTTGTTGTTGTTGCATAGGTACCTGTATATATTGTACTTGTGGTACATACTGGATTTGTGGAGCTTGTGCCTGAACAAAATGAGCATTACCATTAGATTCATGATAACTGGAATTTTGTTGAATACCAGCCTGAGGTTGGTTGTAGTTGGAAGTTCTACATTCTCTGGCAAAATGTCCTAGCTTTTGACATTTATGACATCTAAGTTTTGATTTGTCAAAACCAACCTTGGTTTGTCCTGACAACCCTGGAAACTTTCTACCTGTTCTTTTGTAAAATTTATTGGTCTCTACACTTACCATAGCAAGTTGATTTAGTATGTTCATTTCTTCTAGATCATCATTGCTAAAGTTTTGTAAATCATCAAGTATGAAACACAAGTTATCTACTGTTTGATTACTGTCATAACCAGGGTGGCTTCTTTCAGCTGTAATCCCAGTTGTGATGTCAATATAGTCATGCGACCCATGATTATATGAGCAGGATGTTGAGTCCTGACCCATGAGTGCTGTACTATTTTGAACATAATCATCAGCAGATTTACCATAGTTTTGTAATCTTTTCTTTTGATTTAATTCTCTTTCAAACGTTAACAATTTCCCATGTAATCTAGTTAAGGTTAGGGACTCAAAGTCAGCGCTTGACCTTAGGACTATGGTATAGGTGTCCCATTTTTCTGGTAATGACCTTAGGAATCTATGCGTCATAGATACCATTGTGTAAGTCTGACCATTTACTTTTAACTCAGAGATAAGTGAAGAGAATCTTTCAAATTGTTGAGTCAAAGTTTCTCCACTTATATGAGTGAAAGTTTCATACTGTTGAGCAAGAATCTCAATGGTATTTGCAATGACATCATTTGTTCCTCCAAACTGTTCTTTGAGATTATCCCAAAGTTCTTTAGCGATTTCACAGTGTAAAAGTCCGCTAAATATTTCATTTGGTAGTGCCATTGACAGAATACCAAAGGCCTTAGCATCAAGTTCAAGTTTTAAAAAATCTGCCTCAGTATACTCCTCGGGTTTTTTAATGGTTTCAACATTAGTTTCAGGATGTATACTTATTGGCTTGTGTGGTCCATACATGACGGACCTCCAACAGCCAGTGTGGGCTTGACACAGGATACGAACCATCCTTTTTGCCCAGATGTTGTATTCACCTCTGACAAGCATAGGAGGTTTGCTAGTTGACCCTGTGTTTTGGGGATCCATTTTCTCAAGAAGATTGATGAATTAACAATTTCTTAAGCCAAAGGATTGAGGATTTTAACTACTGTCCTTAACTGAATATCAATGAGAGCCTGTATCTGATTTTCAATTTGTTAGATTGATATGATCAGATTAACCAGAGCTCTGATACCAATTGTTGGATCTCAGTTTGACAGACTCTTGTAAACAAGTAATATGCAGCGGAATGTAATGTAAGTTTAACAAGTAAGAACTCCCCCTCAACTTGAAGCTAAAATGTTTTGCAATACTTATGACAAATAATGAAAAGGATTTAACAATATCAAAGTAATTCAAAAGCTTTTCATACAATATATTTTTCAAGTGAATAGTACTTAATGCTTATTACAAAACTACAAAAACAGGTCACATTGATAGTGGTTGTAAGCCCACTATTTATAAGTGAAATACAGATCAAAAGTACATACACAAAATACTAAAATACTGTTCCACTAACAAATACCGATTAAAATACTGAACTACTGAAGGTCTTTGTCGGATCAGTAGTTTATAGCAAACTACTGATGAGTATGCAGGAACTACTGATGAGTAAGCATGAACTACTGATTAGTTAAAACATCAGTAGTTAGTCATCGGAAGTTTCTCATCAGTTGTTTCCTTCATCAGAAGTTGACCTTCTTAATCAGAAGTTGTCTCTTCATCAGATGTTATCCTTCAGCAGTTGTTATTCTTCAGAAGTCTTCATCAGAAGTTGAACTTCAGTACTTCAGAACTATGTCTTCAGTACTTTCGTCCATCTTGTTTGCTCTTCAGTACTTTGCTTCTTTACTCTTCAGTACTTTGTTAGTCAGCAGTTTATTTTACAAAAACAAATAAAAGAAGATATTAGAATAAGGTTTAAATGTTCATTAATCCTTTTTGACCCAACAGGTTGGTAACAGATGTTTAACAAAACAGCTGTATGCCACCAGATGTTTCAACCATCAGATGTTTGCCACGTCTGCTCTCAAAAGCAGAGTTTTGCCACATCAGCGGTTTCACCAGAGCCTATAAAACCCTGTTCTTACCCCCAACAGCAGTTTTACTGTCTCATTGTATTCAAAATACTGAAAACCGCTCTCGTCTTCCTCATAACCCTCAATCAAAAGTTCATCACTTTCAAAATCAAAATCCATCAAAATGGATCTCCAAACAAAAGCCACTCATAATTTCCTCCCCTATTTGGTAAAAACCGAAGACAACACACCATTCCATTCCACCATCGACATCATCAATAACTCAAAATATAAAAATGTTCTTATTGCTGATGCTCCCATATACCTGGAAACACTCCAAGAATTCTGGGCAAATGCTAAAGTCTTATATCAAGACAAAAAGCCAACTTCCATAATTTCCAAAATTGGAGACACCAGTATCGCCATAACCCCTGAAATCATATCCACTACCTTCTCACTAAACGACTTGTCAGGTATGGAAACTTTTCCAAAAACAGAGCTTCACACTGAGTTTCAAGAGAGAGGGTATGATGCACAAATGACTGGTTCAACATTATATAAAAAGTTTTTCCCACCAGTCATGAAATTTTTCTTTCATACCTTACTCCTCTGTGCCTCAGCCAAGACTACATCCTTCAATGAAATCCCATTGAGGATACAATACTTGGGATATGCAATGTTGTCAGACTCTGACTTCAATCTGTCTCAGGGATTGTTCTTAGACTTGGTATCTAATGTGAAAGCCATAAAATCTGGCTCAAACAATGCTTTTCTGCTTTACCCTAGAATTCTAAGTGTAATTCTACAAAAGATTTTACCTGAAAAGGATTTTCAGAAGGGAGAGTCTTTCAAAATGAAAAGTTTAACTGATGAAACTTTTACTAGAATGCTGGGTTCTTTAACCCAAGAAAAGGTATTAAAAGTACAAAAGGTTTCAAAAACACAACCAAATAGGACAAAAACAACAACTGTTGTTGAAACCTCTATTGGTGAGCCCACTGCTCCTGGTGATCATGGCACTTCATCCAGTGCTGTGAAACCCACACCAGCCACCAAAAGAAAACGTCCATCTTCAAAGACCACCTCTAAACCCAAAAAGAGACTTTTGGAAGATGAGATACCAGAAGCTAACCCTGTTGCATCACCAAAGCAACCTGATACCACTGTTGTTACTTCCTCACAACAGTTGGAGATATCTCAAACCCAACAAACTCCTCAAGAATCCTCACAAAAGGATCTTGTTGTAAGCCAAAGGGAACCTCATACCGAGGCATATGAGTCACTTGACCATATGTTTACAAGTCCATCTCCCAGGGCTAATCAGCTTCTTACTCCACCTACATCACCACCACATGTCCCACAAATAATGCAACCCCTGTTTGAAGCTATTGACAAAACTCAGGACAACCCCAGTTCCTCTCCTTCACCTATCACTGAGAGTACACCACCACCAGTGACTGGGGCTGAGGAAAGTCAATTATCTATCCCACAAACAGAAGAGGAGGTTATACTCCCAGAAGTCAATGTTACTTCTGATGAGGTTTCAAGAGAAGCAGCTACTACTGCTGTAGAGACCATTGTCTCACAGCAGGACAGTGGTTCCATTGATAAGACTTCCTTGAAGGCAACAACTGATGAGGCCACAATTGTGTCCCCTAAAACAGTTGGAAGTCCCCAGTACCAAGAAAAAGGGGCAGCAGGTTCTCATTCTATGGATTCACCTCCTAGAACTGAACCAGCTAAAACTACCCCTGGTAGGGATTCAGATGATCCTATTAACTTAGGTGATGAGTCAAAACTTCAAGAATTGACGGTTAAGGTTCAAAACCTTGAATCCTCTATTGCTGACATCAAATCTGATGTCAAGTCAATATTGGAAACACTGAACAACTTTACCAAAAGTCAACCTTCAACCTCTGATATTGCCAGTGAGCTATGGAAATCAGTTTCACCCATCATCATAGCTCACAGAAAACTGGCAGATCAGACCCAAGAAACCTACATGACCTTGATCAGAAACATGGTGGATGCCAGATTCAATGACACCAAGGCTGACATCAAAGTGATCAAGGAACACCTGCTGAAGACTACTGGCTCTGCCCCTACCACGATCCTCAGAGATGAAAATGATAATGAGTTTACAGCTGATGATGCCAAAAAGGGGGAGAGTGGTAGAGATAGGCTGCCAAAGCTAGATCCATTTGGTGCACCACCCTCACAAAAAGGGAAGAAGCCAGCTGCTGACAAACCAGAGTCACCCAAATCAGCTCCACAATCACAACAACCAAATGTTCAGATCCTTGTCACTGAACCAGCTCAAGCATCAAAGGCAAAAGAAGTTGACACTTCAGCTAATGAAAAAGCTGAGAAAGCTGCTCAGGATAAAATGAAAAGGGCTGATACTTTGGAAGCAAAGGCAGAGATGTTGGTGCAGCTGAAAAAGGAACAACAGCAAGAAGTGGAAGATGTGAATACTTCAAAGAGAAAGAAAATGCCAGCCAAACACACTAGAAAAACACCTTCCAAACTATCTGCTGAAACCTCTGCTGTACAAACACCTGTTACCACAACCACTGCTCCTAAAACCACTGCCACCACAACCTCTGCTACCCAAACCACTGAACCTAAAACAACTGCTGCTAAAACATCTGTTCAACCCAAACCAGTAACCAAACCAATCACCACTCCCTCAACCACTAAACCAGCCACAACTCAAACAACTACCAAACCTACCACAACACAACCTAAAACCCAAACAACTGCTGGTTCCACAAAAGGACCAACAAATGTTTCCCAAACAACTGCTTCATCCTCACCTTCACCCAAAATCTTGTATAGCAGAAAAAGGAAATCCACCTTTGTTATACAAGATGAAAACATCCACAACACACCACCTAACACCCCAATCTCACAATCCACACCAGTCAATGCAATTCCACTTTCATCTTTCTCACCACACACTGCTCAATTCAGATCCCATAGACCACCACCAACCATCACCCCATTGGCTGAGAAGTATCCCCTTGAGTTGGATCTAATCAAGGGGGAACTTCAATCCTTCTACAATACTGATCAGCCTTCAGAAAGATCCTTCCCATCTCTCAAAGGCTTCCCTGTTCCACTCAACATTGACACGTATCTTAAATACAAGAGTGAACAGGCTGATGCCATCATCAAAGAGAAATGCAAAGGGAAGGATGACAGGACTGCTCAGGGCATCCATTCAGCAGAGGTTAGCAAACTCTGAAGGATTGAAGATTATGCTAAGACCCTGAGCAATTCCATGTCTACCATGCCTCTCAGCAGACACTTGGAAATGGAAGTAAGGGTTTACTGCTAGAACAGATCTTGGCAACCAAGCCTTACAAAGCAACAAAGAATCAATTCACAGGCTGGACCACACATGCTCTCAGGGAAGAACTCATTAGAATTGAGAGCATGGCCAAGAATCCTCCTGCTAAGGCCTCTGCCCCTGATTTCAGTAAAGGGAGAGATCAAGCTAGAGCCTTGAAATTCAAGAGAATGAGACAAGAGCTTGTAGCAGCCAAGTATGGAGAGATGAGATCTGTTGCTAGATGGTCTGAGGTCAGATTAATTGAAACATACAAGAAACTTGAACAAGAAAGAAAGACTAATCCCAAACATCCAAGAAAACCAGTGTATGCTGATGCTCCCAAGAAACCCTCACAGGCCTTTACACTAGACAGTTTACTTGAAACCTCTGATTTTTCTATTGCTGCCAAAAGACAATACAAGAAGCAGAAAGAAATGTCTGAAGAGGATACAAGAAAATTCACTGAAACCTATGTAAAAGAGGGTCTCTTGAATCAAAGCAGATACTTCTCTGACCCTGTCACAGAGAAGTTCAAAGAACTCATTGGCAGGCCTCCATCTCCTAACTCATCCAAAATAAAGATGCATCCCAGTCACTCCTCTGACTCTAAAATTCTAAAATGGAAGTCTGACAAAGAGACCCATGAATTGACACTGATCAGGTCAGATGGTAGTATTCAGAAGTTAAGTATGGATGATGCACCTGGCCTAAGTGCTGAAGATCTCCAGACACTTCTGAATTTGACACTGGATAGAGATGTTGAAGACCTCTTCTCTCTAAGATTCGAGTTACAACTGAAAGGGCAAATTAGAGAAAGTTTGATGAGGAATAAAGATCAAGAATAAAGCAGAGTTTTGGCATCATCTGTTCTAAGGGGAGATTGTTGGGTCTGCTGACCTGGAGAAGAACAGATGATTAAAAGCCAAAATATACTAAGTGTTTGATCCTTGAATAAAGAACAGTTGTTACAATAAAGCTTCCTCCAAAGATCTGTTGATTCCTAAACTGCTGCTGCTTAACAACTGTTAGAAGACAACTGCTGCTGATGAAAAGTCTGATGGATAAAGTCTGAAGGTTAAAAGTCTGATAAAGAACAACTGCTGATTAAAGATCTGAAGAGCAAAGGTCTGTTGAACCAACAGCACTTTGGTTCAACAGATGATAAGAAGACATCAGAGCTTTAGATTAACAGAGTTTTATTATCAGTTGTTTCAATGTAACAGTAGTTTATATCTTAGCAGTTGTTAGAGTTTGTTAGTCAGTTAGGGGTCGCTTTCTAGGTGACGTCAGCAACTGATCATCAGAGGTTTGAGCTTGTCTATAAATAGAACAGTACTTGTACTGTTCTATTTATCACTTGTCATTCTCTTTTAGACAAACATTCTCTGAGTGATCAAGCTGAGGGGGAGTTAATTGTACAATTGTAATCTTTCCTTTAATGAAAGCATTCGATTAAAAACAATTATTCTCTATGTTTTGATTTATTGTTATTCCGCTGCACTTTCCATTAATAATTCATTCATCTTTCATACTTAATCAAAACAATCCAATACTCAGATCCTAACAGGTACATGTCTATTTTTTGCGGTCCGAGTCTTGTATGCTCACACACGTTAGTGATGCTAACACATGCTAGTATATGCCCAACTAACTGGTGCTAGGACCATATGACATACGTTATTTTTAGTAAGACATGTATTTTAGAATATGCTAACACATGCTAATGATGTCTTTTATTATATTATATATTTCGTGTGCTAGTGTTTTGATTTTAGAATATGCTAACACATGCTAGTATATGCCCAACTAACAGGTGCTAGGGTTCTGATTTGATTTTTTAAATTTATTATTGTTAGATTTCAAACTCTATTAATCGTATTTGAGTAGTTGTATTAACATAGTTGTAAAATTGAGTATGATATACTTGGCACTGCATATTTGGTGTTGTTAGTGATCCTAACACATGCTAGTATATACCTAACTAACAGATGTTAGGGTTCATATGACATACGTAGTATATGCCCAACTAACGTGTGTTAGGGTTCATATGACATACGTTAATTCAGTAAAACATATGTTTTAGAATTACACTACACATGTTAGTGATGTCTCATTATATGTTTCGGAGAGTCCAACTAACACGTGTTATCTTTTTTTTGTAGGTGAAGAGATGTTTCGTGTTAAAGATGAAGATGGGTATCAAGAATGAAGCATAGCTAGATCTTTTTTATGTTATGATAGTTTTTTATCATTTCACAAATAATTATGTATGTATGAAAACTTTTTTGATACATTTTTAGTATTGATTGTAATGATCGTTTTTATCATTTATTAAATAAATACACATTTTATGTGTTCTTTCACTATGTTCTTTTAGTATATGTTTGGTAACACATGTTAGTGATGTCTCACACGAGGTCAAAATTTTACATCACAACACTAACGTATGTTATTTTTTCGTGCTGGAGAAAGTGTCATAAAGTAGGAGAGAGTTGACTTGACAAGTGTCAAATCAACCTTTTTAAACCTAGGATTCAGAAAATTAAATTATAAAAAATTCATTTAAAATGACCTTAATGCCCTTAATCTACCTTTTTTAAGCAAGTGGCCCACTTGCTTTTGAATATTATATAGAAAATAATTAAGGACCATTGATCAAGTTTGATCAATGGTCACCATAGAGTTTAAAGGGTTTTTCATGAAGATGAGGTTTCCTCTTTATCCATCCCATATATATATATATATATGGTGTAGATATGGCCGATTATAAATGAAAATATGTGGTATATGGAGTGTTATAGATATTCATTATCAATAGAATTTAATTATTGGATATTAACATATGATAACATTAGTGATCATGTAAGATATACGCATATGTTATGGGGGGGGTATTCATGTTATTGGGTATTATTAACTTGTGATAACACATGCTTGTTCCTTGGTAGTTTTTCATGACATTGAGGTGTGTTAATTGTCAAAACTTATTGTGAATTGTTCAGGTTTGAATGGATTGGGTGGTTTTCCACTTCGGTAATGTCACGTGTTGTTCGATCTCAGTTTGACAGACTCTTGTAAACAAATAATATGCAGCGGAATGTAATGCAAGTTTAATCAAGTAAAAACTCCCCCTCAACTTGAACCTAAGATGTTCTGCAATACTTATGAAAAATAATGAAAAGGATTTAACAATATCAAAGTAATTCAAAAGCTTTTCATGCGATATATTTTTCAAATGAATAACACTTAATGCTTCTTACAAAACTGCAAAAACAGGTCACTTTGATAGTGGTTGTAAGCCCACTATTTATAAGTGAAATACCGATCAAAAGTACATACACAAAATACTAAAATACTGTTCCACTAACAAATACTGATTAAAATACTGAACTACTGAAGGTCTTTGTCGGATCAGTAGTTTATAGCAAACTACTGATGTGTATGCAGGAACTACTGATGAGCAAGCAGGAACTACTGATTAGTTAAAACATCAGTAGTTAGTCATCGGAAGTTACTCATAAGTTGTTTCCTTCATCAGAAGTTAACCTTCTTAATCAGAAGTTGTCTCTTCATCAGATGTTGTCCTTCAGCAGTTGTTGTTCTTCAGAAGTCTTCATCAGAAGTTGAACTTCAGTACTTTAGAACTATGTCTTCAGTACTTTCGTCCATCTTGTTTGCTCTTCAGTACTTTGCTTCTTTACTCTTCAGTACTTTGTTAGTCAGCAGTTTATTTTACAAAAACAAATAAAAGAAGATATTAGAATAAGGTTTAAATGCTCATTAATCCTTTTTGACCCAACAATCTCCCCCTGGATTGATGAAGCCAAAACCTTATCTAATCTTTATTGGATCTTCTTTCTGTGATCAAGTATTCTTCATATTTCTCTCATCATGTTTTGTTGGAGCTGCTTGATTTGTTTAAGAGAAAATGATCCTTGATCTGGTTGAAGGTGTTGAATTGTGTTGAGATCTTCTGTTGATAGTCTCTCTAAGTCTTCCTTCTTTTTAAAGACATTGCAGGAACCATCTTCTCTTGTTATCACTACAGACTTTAACTTCCTGTCAAAGGACCACTTTGTTATTCTGCTAAAGTCAGTGATGTTTGTGATCTGTCCTGGTTGTGATTGATCTTCAATTTCAGTAATCACCGGGTTTGATCCTCTGTGTTGTTCAACTTGTATCATACCAGGTGTATTGCTAGATGTTGGAAAGTGACTTTCAGTGAATACCTTGGTATGTGTCTTTTCTTGAACAATATGGGTCAGTTGATAGGCATATGTTGCAGGATTTCTGAACTGTATGAGTAGAGGTTTTTCTTCAATCATGAACTCATCTTCAACAATTATATTTCTTTCTAGTAGAGCCATTTTGAAGTGAGTTTGTTCTTGAACCTCTGGCTTGGAAGTGATTTTCTTTACTAGAGCAGTAGTTTTAGGAACTACTGACAGTTTGTTCTTCTGTGAATCCTTGAACCTTTTGTATGTATCCATAAGGTCCATTAACTTCCATTTTGAGAGTTGAGCTTTTGTTCCATAATCATTTGCAGCCAGTTCATTTATTATTTGCATTCTCTTCTGCTTCTTTGCTGTCTCAGCTACAAGTCTTTCTGATGTAAGTCTTGCTCTTCTCTCTAATTCTTCAGTTGAGAGTCCTTTGAGAGAATGTTTCTTGGCTTTGCTATTCTTGACAATATAGTTCATCAGTTGTTGTCTTTTATCTTCTTCAGCAGCCAAGATCTGTGCCTCTTCCATTCTCTCTAGTTCATTCAACCCTTGTTCCCAAAGTTTGAGCATTTCCTCAAAAGGTAAATCTCCCTTTTCTGTAATCTTCTCCCACAATTCATCTTCCTTAGCCTTACTTCTTGTCTTCAGGAGTGCCTCTTGACATTTTTCTGAGTTGTAGGCTATGGGCATAGGATTTAGAATTGTGCTGTCAGATTTTAACTGTGTGGCTTGAGTTGCAACTGCTGAAGGTTTTTGGATTTGAGCAACTACTGAAGGATTGTCTTCAGAGGTTTGTAGTTGCTCATCAGCAGTTGTGTCTTGTGGCTTGGAAGATTGTTCTGCTCTTTGTCTAAGGAATCTTTCCACAGCTTCTTGATAGTCATGTCTGTCTTTCAAGGCTTTCTCATGTCTTATTCTTTGAGTGCTTCTGTGGTCTTCCTTACGTCTTTGGGCTACAAAGGCTTGCATTCTTTGTTCAAAGGTGAACACTTCTGGCTGTTTCAGTTTCTCCCCCTTTTTGGCTTCATCCACTCCAGGAAACCAAGGGGCAGGTGGTGTAACACCAGCCAGATGTGTAAGTTGTGTTTGAGTACTTTCAATCTCCCTTGAAACTTCTTTCAGTTTATGATCTACATGTTGTGTTATCATCTCCAGGTCTGTTTGTGTTTTGTGCTCCATGGCTGCACTAAATGTTTGGAGATGATCTGAAAGGAGTTTGTGAACCATTTGAAATAATGGTCCTTCTGGGCTGCACAGTTGGTCTAGGACTATGCTTGTAGCACCAGAGGGTGAAGATTGGGATGGCTTTGTGATTGTGAAGGGTGTGTTTTTGGGTGATCCCTAGCCAAGATAGCCGGGGATGCCACTTTTGGGGAATTAGGGTGTAAGTGGACTTTAACCTGATCTTCTGTGACTGACTTCTTGAGTACAGATACATTGGATTCAGGACCTTCATGATCAACCATCAATTCTTTGAACTTTGAAACATCATCCAAGTTAATGGAATCATCTGAATCCCTGATGAGAATGTCATCAGTTATAACATGATCTAGGCCCAACCTAGTATTATCATCCAAGTTAATGGAATCATCTGAATCCCTGCCTCAGGCTTAGAGCCTTCATCAGCAGTTTCCATAGATAAGGTCTTAGTTATGTTACTTCTGACCTCATTCCCACCAATGGGTGGTGAAGGAGTAGTAGTAGCCTTATCTATACCTGAAGTTTCAATAGTTGAGCTTTGAAACTTTGGTCCTTCCTCATCTCTTGTGATAGGATTAACACTATCATCATCAATGGCTTTGTCTGAGGTTTCTCCCCCTGTTTGAAGTGGTAAGCGAGGGGTGCCACTTGTTGATGAGATAGTTTTTGTCAATCCATAGAGAGTTTGGTTTTTAGTAGGTGTGAGTGTAGGATCAGTATTTTCCAAGAAGGGTTCAATAGTTTGGGATTTCTTAAGTTTCTTTCTCGAGTACATGATTGAAATGGGTTTTTGGTGCTGGAAATGAGATGGTGAATACAACTGAGAGGAAGTTTCAGTTGTATGTAAATCAAGTGCAGAGTGCACATGAGCATCCTCAGGTATCTCAACCTCCTGAGGTGTTGTTCTTTTGGTTCTTTTTGGTTCTTGCTTTGGGGTCTTTTTAGGCTTTTTGTGAGCAGATTTTGAGGATGTGGGTTCCAGAGGAAGGGTTGTTTGTTCCTCTTGGTCATCCTCTGGCTGAGCAGCCGGTTTGTTATGCCTAGAATATACTTGTGAGGTTAAAGGATTTAATTTTGAAATTCCTCCCACAAGTATTTGTACACCAAGTTCCTTAATAATACAGTGCATAAGGAACCTTGGATAAAGCAAAAAGTCTTTTTAGTGTTGAAGTGATGAAGAACCAGTTCATTGAAAAAATATGCAGATGCATTAAAAGGTATTTTTGTCACAATTGAGTGAAAAATGCATTGTAAATTGTAAGACATCTGATTTGAAGACCCTGTTTTAGGACTGAGACACATGTTGATGTAATGAAAATGCAGTTTATGAGGAGCATCAAAATATTTCTTGAAAATTGTGGAATGAGAAATGTTACCTTGATACCCACAATCAATCATGGTCTGTTGGATCTCACTTGTTGGAATTTGTGTAGGAGCGTCAGCATCCTTTAGACCTAATCGTATGCTTAGTGAGTCCGGTGTAATTGCCATCATTTTACCTTGAATTGTTGTTCTGAGAGAAACAATGTTTTTATTTACAGTTACATCTTCAGCATTGGCCCAAAATTCATTGAGAACATTTTCATGGATGGGTGGATCAACAGTGAATGCTGTATGGAACTGTGATTTGACGATCAGATTGATGATGTCGTCGTACCGGGACCAGGCAGAGTCCTTTGTGAAGTATCCCTTTTGATTATGTCCCTGTTTAAGAATGAGAGCCATGAGTGTAATTGAACAATTGAATATGAGTATGGAGGCTTTCAGAGGGAGGGAAAGTTAGGTTTTGAAGAATAATGCTGAGAAAGAGGGACTATCAGAAGTTTTAGGTTAAACATTGTTTGATGATTTGACCATTATGCCCTTGTTGTAAAAACTTCTGATGATAAAAAAATGTTGATCAATAGTTTTCTCATCAGTAGTTTGAAAACAACTGATGGGAAACTGCTGATTCAGCATTCATCAGTAGTTTCTCTTCCTTTTAACCTGTTCCCTTCAGATGTTGTGACTTATCAGTAGTTCTTCTCTGTGGATGATCAGAAGTTAGCTAAGTAAATGAGAGAAAATAAGTAAGTGAAAAAGAACTCAAAAAGTATTTACAAAAAGTTTGAAACACTTACAAACTTTACTCAAGATTTAGCATCCCAAGCATGGATACTAGTTTCTGAAATGTTGATGTATCAAGAGGTTTTGTGAACATCAGCTATTTGGTTAGCTGTGGGAACATACTTTACCTCTATTTTGCCTTTTTCATAGCAATCTCGGATGAAATGATACCTGATTTCAATGTGTTTGGTCTTTGAGAATTGCACTGGATTTTCAATGATGCTTATGGCTGAAGTACTGTCTAGTAGCAATGGAGTCTTGATTTCCTTAATGCCATAGTCAAGAAGCTGGTTTTGAAACCATAGAATTTGAGAAGTACAACTTGCTGCTGCAATGTATTCTGCCTCAGCTGTTGATGTGGCCACAGATGTTTGCTTCCTTGATTGCCAAGATACTAGACAGTTTCCAATGAATTGACATCCACCAGATGTGGATTTTCTGGTCATTTTGCATCCTTCAAGGTCACTATCTGAAAATGCTATTAGATTGGCATTGTTAGAAACAGGGTACCAAATCCCTAGTCTTGGAGTGCCTTTCAGATATCTGAAAATTCTTTTGACTGCAGTTAGGTGTGATTCTCTGGGTGCTTCTTGATATCTAGCACAAACACATGTAGCAAACATAATATCTGGTCTAGAAGCAGTTAAGTATAATAAAGAACCAATCATACACCTGTACAGTGTTTGATCAACCAGTTTTCCATCCTCATCTGGATCAACCTGTGTGGTAGGAGTCATGGGAGTGGAACATGATTTACAATCTTGCAAAGAAAACTTTTTCAAGAGTTCTTTAACATATTTTGATTGATGAATAAATGTTCCATTTGATTGCTATTTAACTTGTAGTCCTAAAAAGTACTGCAATTCTCCCATGGTACTCATTTCAAATTTGGACTTCATGAGTTTCTTAAAGTCATCACACATCTTGATGTCAGTTGATCCAAATATGATATCATCAACATAAATCTGAACAAGTAGCATATGATTTCCAACATGTCTTATGAAGAGGGTATGCATCCTTTTAAAAAGTGATTTTTCAGTAAAAATGATGAAAGTGTTTCATACCAAGCTCTAGGAGCTTGTTTAAGGCCATAGAGAGCCTTATCCAGTCTGTATACCCAGTCAGGATGATAGGGATCCTCAAATCCTGGGGGTTGACAGACATACACTTCCTCTTTTATTTTTCCATATAAAAAGGCACTTTTAACATCCATTTGAAAAACTTTAAATTTGTTGGAAACAGCATATGCTAGAAATAACCTGATGGCTTCAAGTCTGGCTACTGGAGCAAATGTTTCATCATAGTCAATGCCTTCTTCTTGAGAGTAGCCCTGCACCACCAGTCTTGCTTTATTCCTTACAACTATCCCAGATTCATCCAGCTTGTTTCTGAATACCCATTTTGTGCCAATTGGGTGCTTATTTGAAGGTAAGGGGCACAATTCCCATACTTGTTGCTTCTTGAATTGTAGCAGTTCATCTTGCATGGCCTCAACCCAATTGTTGTCTTTTAAGGTTTCTTGGTACTTCTTTGGTTCCAACATAGAAAGAAAGGCAGTGTAGAAACAAAAGTTGGAGAGTTGTCTTCTGGTCATGACTCCAGCAGTAAGATCACCAATGATTCGATCAAGTGAGTGATCCTTTAGTTCAACCAACTGTTGTTGGGGTAACACATTGGGCTCTACTGCTGCTTCATTAGAACTACTGATGTGAATAACTTCTGATTCAGGATGTTGAGGTGTATCAGAAGTTTGAATGAAGTCATCAGAAGTTTGAGGTTCTTCATCAGTAGTTTGGGGATGGCCTTCAGAAGTTTGGAAGATTTCTTCAGGAGTTTGAGCTTGAGCTTCTGATTCAGTAGTTGCTTGATTTGTGACTGAATTTCTGACTGTGCTAGAAACTGGGAAAGGAGCATCATCTTCAAACTCATAGTATTTGTTTTGAGTGGGGTTTGAAGGACTAGCTTCAGTCTTTTCTGGTCCAAACTTGAAACTGTCAAGATCAAAGAGTTCAACAGGTTGTGCTGGAATAGGAGTTGTGTTTAACTCATTGAACTTGACATTAAGAGTTTCTTCTACAATATTGGTTCTTGCATTAAATACTCTGTAAGCTTTTCTATCAGATGAATAACCAAGAAAATAGCCTGAATCAACCTTGGCAGCAAACTTTGACAGGGATTCTTTGACATTCAGGATATAGCAGGGACATCCAAACACCTTGAAGAAGGAGATAAGTGGCTTGATGTTATGAAGAACTTCATAAGCTGTCTTGGATTGTCTCTTATTGATAAGAACCCTATTCTGAACATAGCATGCTGTGTTAACTGCTTCAGCCCAAAAGTAAAGAGGAAGGCCTGAATCAGCTAACATTGTTCTTGCTGCTTCAATCAGTGTTCTGTTCTTCCTTTCTACTACTCCATTCTGTTCAGGAGTTCTGGGAATGCTATATTGTCTAGCAATCCCTTTAGATAGACAGAAATTGTCTAATGTATGGTTCCTGAACTCTGTTCCATTGTCACTTCTTATCATTTTGACAGAAAGAGAGAATTGCTTCTCTACAAGTAGAATGAAGTATCTGATTATGTTGGCTGCCTCATCTTTGGAAGTTAAGAAAAATACCCATGTGAATCTTGAGTAATCATCAATGATGACTAAGCAGTATTTCTTCTTTCCAAGGCTTGAAATCTTGACTGGTCCAAACAGATCCATATGAAGCAATTGTAAACATGCATTTGCTCTTGATTCATCAATGGATCTGTAAGAGGACTTATGCTGTTTTCCTTTGAGACAAGATTCACAGCTTTCTTTCTAAAGGTATTCTTTCAAGGGAAGACCTCTGACCAAGCCCATTTTTGTAACTTCATTTATTGTTTTGAAGTTTACATGGCCAAGTCTTCTGTGCCAGAGATCAGTCTCAGAGGTTGAAGCTTTTGAGAAGAAGCAGGCAGTGTTGTTTACTGCCTTGTCATTCTCCATATCTACAGCATAAACATTACCAACCCTTTTGGCAACCAACAAGGTATGATCCTTGATTATCTTTTCAATCCTTCTTTGGCCTTCTGATAAAATTATCTTGCATTCAGATTTGGTGAAAAAGGAAGAGTATCCTTTATCACACATTTGAGATACACTCAGCAAGTTGTATTCTAGATTCTGCACCAAATTGACCTTTTCAAACTTTAGTTGGCCTGAGGATACTGTACCATGTCCAAGTACATATCCAAGTCCATTGTTTCCAAAGGACACAGTTCCTTCTCTTTTACTTGTGAAGTTGGTGAGTAGGTGACTGCGTCCAGTCATGTGCATTGAGCCTCCACTATCAACATACCATATACTATTTAAGTTCCTGAAGACTCTCTGCACAAAAAGGAATCAGTTAGATTTTGGAACCCAAGCCCATATGGCTTTGGGTTTGTTCTCATCAATAGTTTGATGTTGGCCAGGTTTAGGTACCCATACTAATTTGGTCATGGGTCTGCTCCTAGAGGTATTGTGATTAATTTTTGTTCTTTTAGTGGTATTGTGGACACCTCTGTAATTTCTAGGAGCAGAATGATAAGTCCTTTTAGGCTTATCATTTACCTTGATCGTCAGAAGTTTTACCATGTTGATTAGTCTGTTTATCTCAGCATTTTGCAAAACTGCTGATGTTTTTGGTCTAACTTCTGAAAAGGAATTTTGTCTTGGCCTTTTAGAAGGTGTTTGTTGAGTCTTGGCCTTCTTTTTCTTGGGATGAGTTTTGTTTTTCTGTTGTTTATGAGGATAAAATGTTTTCTTAAAATCCTTTTTAATTTGTTTCCCCATGGCTATTTGCAACTGTATTTTATTGTATTCTATTCCCCTCCTGTACCTACAAAATTCCGGTGTGTGGTTGAATAGACCACATACCTCACATGCTTTGGTTTTCCCTTTCCTTTTAACATTGTTAGATTCTTTGGAAGACAATATACTGATTGCATCAGTATTTTCAGGTATGTCTTCATTTGTTTTTAAGGAAACACCTGATGGTGTAATGTCAGATGGTTGAACTTCTGATGAGCTTTCAGTTTCAGTAGATAGACAATTTTGTTGGCTATCAGAAGTTTCACTTTCCATGATCTTATTCCCATCATTATCAGTTTTGGGAGTAAGATCATTTGGACATTTGGTATGATTATACCCAATTCCAAACCTGACATTTGAGGCTGTTTGTTTATTCAGAAGCATTTGAAACCCTCTACATGATTCTACCCATTTTTCACACTCTACTTTTGTATCAGACAGTTCTTTTCTGACATTTCCTAGATCTTCTAATAAAATTCTTATTTGTGATTGGGTTTCAATGACTTTATCGGACAGATTAGACACTTCTTTTGTTTTGGCAGTTAATTTCTTTTCTAAATCATATTTAGATTGACTATACTTTCTGTTTGCTTCATTTGCTTCTTCTTGTAAGGAAACATTTGTTTCTCTTATTAAAGCAAAGGCTTCTTTGCAAGAATCTGAACATAGGTTAGCAAGTGATTCTTGTGATACCTTAGATAATGCAGTAGAAGCTGATGAAGAGGAGGAACCTTCAAAGGCCATAAGAGCAAAATTTCTTTGTTCATTTGTTTGTTCTCCCCAGTTGATGTCAAAGATCTTTTGGTCAGCATCATTACTACAGTCTGTGGTATCATATGGAAGACTGCTCCAATCAACATATCCTGAGGTAAATAAGCTTTGTTGTTGTTGAGGCTGTGGAGGAACAGCAGCTGTGGCAGGCATGATTTGAGGCACTTGTTGTTGTTGCATAGGTACCTGTATATATTGTACTTGTGGTACATACTGGATTTGAGGAGCTTGTGCCTGAACAAAATGAGCATTACCATTAGATTCATGATAACTGGAATTTTGTTGAATACCAGCCTGAGGTTGGTTGTAGTTGGAAGTTCTACATTCTCTGGCAAAATGCCCTAGCTTTTGACATTTATGACATCTAAGTTTTGATTTGTCAAAACCAACCTTGGTTTGTCCTGACAACCCAGGAAACTTTCTACCTGTTCTTTTGTAAAATTTATTGGTCTTTACACTTAGCATAGCAAGTTGATTTAGTATGTTCATTTCTTCTAGATCATCATTGCTAAAGTTTTGTAAATCATCAAGTATGAAACACAAGTTATCCACTGTTTGATTACTGTCATAACTAGGATGGCTTCTTTCAGCTGTAATCCCAGTTGTGATGTCAATATAGTCATGCGACCCATGATTATATGAGCAGGATGTTGAGTCCTGACCCATGAGTGCTGTACTATTTTGAACATAATCATCAGCAGATTTACCATAGTTTTGTAATCTTTTCTTTTGATTTAATTCTCTTTCAAACGTTAACAATTTCCCATGTAATCTAGTTAAGGTTAGGGACTCAAAGTCAGCGGTTGACCTTAGGACTATGGTATAGGTGTCCCACTTTTCTGGTAATGACCTTAGGAATCTATGCATCATAGATACCATTGAGTAAGTCTGACCATTTACTTTTAACTCAGAAATAAGTGAAGAGAAACTTTCAAATTGTTGAGTCAAAGTTTCTCCACTTATATGAGTGAAAGTTTCATACCGTTGAGCAAGAATCTCAATGGTATTTGCAATGACATCATTTGTTCCTCCGAACTGTTCTTTGAGATTATCCCAAAGTTCTTTAGCAGTTTCACAGTGTAAAAGTCCGCTAAATATTTCATTTGGTAGTGCCATTGACAAAATACCAAAGGCCTTAGCATCAAGTTCAAGTTTTAAAAAATCTGCCTCAGTATACTCTTCGGGTTTTTTAATGGTTTCAACATTAGTTTCAGGATGTATACTTATTGGCTTGTGTGGTCCATACATGACGGACCTCCAACAGCCAGTGTGGGCTTGACACAGGATACGAACCATCCTTTTTGCCCAGATGTTGTATTCACCTCTGACAAGCATAGGAGGTTTGCTAGTTGACCCTGTGTTTTGGGGATCCATTTTCTCAAGAAGATTGATGAATTAACAATTTCTTAAGCCAAAGGATTGAGGATTTTAACTACTGTCCTTAACTGAATATCAATGAGAGCCTGTATCTGATTTTCAATTTGTTAGATTGATATGATCAGATTAACCAGAGCTCTGATACCAATTGTTGGATCTCAGTTTGACAGACTCTTGTAAACAAATAATATGCAGCGGAATGTAATGCAAGTTTAATCAAGTAAAAACTCCCACTCAACTTGAACCTAAGATGTTTTGCAATACTTATGAAAAATAATGAAAAGGATTTAACAATATCAAAGTAATTCAAAAGCTTTTCATGCGATATATTTTTCAAATGAATAGCACTTAATGCTTCTTACAAAACTGCAAAAACAGGTCACTTTGATAGTGGTTGTAAGCCCACTATTTATAAGTGAAATACAGATCAAAAGTACATACACAAAATACTAAAATACTGTTCCACTAACAAATACTGATTAAAATACTGAACTACTGAAGGTCTTTGTCGGATCAGTAGTTTATAGCAAACTACTGATGTGTATGCAGGAACTACTGATGAGCAAGCAGGAACTACTGATTAGTTAAAACATCAGTAGTTAGTCATCGGAAGTTACTCATCAGTTGTTTCCTTCATCAGAAGTTAACCTTCTTAATCAGAAGTTGTCTCTTCATCAGATGTTGTCCTTCAGCAGTTGTTGTTCTTCAGAAGTCTTCATCAGAAGTTGAACTTCAGTACTTTAGAACTATGTCTTCAGTACTTTCGTCCATCTTGTTTGCTCTTCAGTACTTTGCTTCTTTACTCTTCAGTACTTTGTTAGTCAGCAGTTTATTTTACAAAAACAAATAAAAGAAGATATTAGAATAAGGTTTAAATGCTCATTAATCCTTTTTGACCCAACACGTGTATTATTGTTTTGTCCATACGTAATAACCGGTATTTAGTTGCTCTTTGTTGAGCGTGTGATTGGCTTGATTGTTCAATTCCAATTGTGTCGGATATTTCGGGTGTTGTATGCGTAGGAGATTAATTCATTGAATTTGTGCAATAGTCCGGGCTTTACTAGACTTGTGGGCGCGGGGGGGGGGGGGGGGGTATAGTGGATCGTTGACTAGTGTCACATCTACGTTGAAAAAAATGCTCAGACTTGGACAACCAATCATCAACTTAATTACCGTCAAATTTGGGGAAATCAATCTTCCCAATACGATGTAATCGATCATTTCTTCCCACTAGGCTCGTTGTTGTTTTATTACTTCCATCTTTAGTTGAATTGATGACAACATCTCCATTCAATTTTGCTAATAAGGCCTAAAAACCGCATTCAAGCTAGCAATGGTTGTTTCAAATTTCTGCATAAATGCATCCACCTTCAACAATGTGACTGAATGGTCTTCTATGGTTTTTTCTACATTAAACTTTTCTTGCTCTGCTCTGTTTCGTGTTGCCATGGATAGGATCTATAGGTAATGAAAGAATTATAAGGTTTTCTTTAGGTATTATGGTGAGTTGCAGGTTTTCGGTGGTGGATAACGGTGGATTTCGTGGTTGACGGTGGTTAGAGTGCCAAGATCGGCGCTCTGATACCAATGATAAGGTGTGAAATGAAAGAAGAAGATAACAGAAGAAGGTTCTAGCTCAATAATCACATAACCGTTTATTATAGATGACAAACGTTTATATAGATGATTACAACAGTTATTAACTACTTTTCAAGAGCTAACTAATTTTCTTAACTAAGACCCCTTTAACTATCACTTATTAACAATTGACCCCATGGACTCTACTTTATCACAGCATATTAACTATCTTTTGTTGTCACTTTTAGTCCCTGAACTAATTAATCCATATAAGAATTTATCAATTTTTGAGTGGTGGTGGTGTGTGTGCGCGGTGGTCGCGCAGGGGGGGGGGTGTATCCTGTCGGGGCCTACCCTCTACATCGACCCTTCCCCCACCTCTTGGCCTAACAACACAACTTAATAACTAGCGAAAAGTGTTGCCAACTCAACGCCATGTAGACGGAGGGTCAATAACTATACCACCTAATAATTAGGTGTTGTCGAATAACTAAATATATATAAAGAAAAAAATAAAGAAAAACAAATACAAAATATATGGTTGGTCCCACCTTTAACTAAATAACGCCTCCCTTAATAGCGAGACTGGATAACATGCTAGCGCGATGTTGCTCTCTGTTTTTTTAAGGCTAATTTCCTCCCTCAGTTTTGCCACCCTTTTATTACACCCTTTTTCCCCTCTCTTAACGACTAATGTGGCTGTCTTCACCATTTCGAGTGCATAATTCACAACAACAATTAACAAATAATCTTGGTTGAAATCATTAACATTATATATATAGAACATGTTTGATTTTACAATGACTGGTTTATAAATCAATAATCAAAACTTACTGTACTTTATTGGTAATAAATGTTTAAATTATTCTTTAGTTTGTTAATGTTGCTTGAGGACTATTTGGAGAACACCATCCGTCATCTGTGATGAATTGCATCCATGATTCGTCTTCTTCGACACAAGATGATGATGCCACAGGAACATCTGGTGACATCGTCTCATAGTCATTTGTAACCGTTGGAGAATATTGTGAAACCAACATGCTCGTATTTCCATTATCTTCAAGCTCAACACACACACCATTTTTCTTGAAAACGCGACACAATGCATAAGAGTCCTGTATACAGACATTCAACTAATTTAATTTTTTTAAATGATCAAACAAACATATAATTAACAGAGCATAGAATTTTTAAACATTTGGCGATTTTTCATTAAACTCATCTTCACGAATGAAAAATATAATTCGACAACTACAAAATAACATGAGTATAAAAGAATGATTACAAACCTTTGATTAATAAGACAATATAATTAAGGATGGATATTGATAACATTCATATAAGTTGTTACTTGTGTGTGCGTGCGTGCTTGATCAATGAACTAAATTAAGAGAAAATTATGATGAAATGAAAATTTATTTATACTTGAAATGCTAGCGTTCGTTTCATAGATTGCAATAGAATTAGAATTGAAATTCGTGCGAGAACTACATTTGATTTAGAATTTAAATGTGTTCGTTTAATAAAATATAATGGAATCTCGATGGAGTTGCTATGTGGATTTCATTCCGTATGTTGTTGTTTCATTACAATTCATTCTTTTGTTGTAACAAATAACACAAGATCGTCGAATGTACATTCCAATTCTTTTCGAATTCCATTTCATTTCGTGAAACAAATGGTACCTGGTGTTTATATGGGATATGTGACACTTGGTTTCAACCGAACTAAAATTCCTATATTCTCAAAATTTATTAACTTTTAAATAAAATATTTGTGTCTCTATCTCATTATGTATATTGTATAGTACTGAAAAGGAAATCGGCAAATATGTAATATTCCTTTATGATATGATGGGGATGGGGAAGACACTTTTGCCCGATTAGAGTAAAAGACAAAGTAAATCAAACCTTTGCTTTACAATCGAGGATATCTCTGATTCATCAACACCGCAAGTAAAGAATATATAAATATAAAATTTGTTATATGATATTAAAAACAATATAAAAGAATGGAGACTTAGAGCATTCACAGCAGGTTATGCATATTTATATTTATGTGAGAGAAGCCTCCATATTTTGATATGTGGAAGTAAATGGTTGTGAGTGAAGGATTTAGAGAAGTTACTGTTCATCTCTATATTTGATATGAAACTGTTCATCCTCCATAATTTTTTAATATTTTTGAAAGTGGTTGTGAGTAGAGGAGAGAGAAAAGGTAATGATAAAAGTATAGAGTAAATATTATTTAATTGAAAGAAGTGAGAAAAAGTAGTGTTTTTAGAGTAATTATAGAGAAAATATGCAGAAGCTACTGTGAATGCTCTTAACACCTCTATATTATTTATTATATATGTGAGCTCTAACCATTTTTTTTATTTTCAGAATAGGCTGGCATCCCTAGAAGTTTATTATACGAATACAAAACACAAGAATAATATTGGCGAGTGGCTTCATATATGACTAATCTGAGCTTTATAAGAGTTTTTTACACAAGCTAACAGCAACTAGTATAACTAACATCATTTTCCCATTATGCTTCATATTTATCTTGCTAAACTATTATAATATAATATATCATGTTGATTCACATATAATGTTACTTATAAATTTTTTTAACCAGTAAAAACAGTTTTTATTTCACAATTTACTAAATTACATCATAATAGTAGGCAGACAATAAGTTACACCGCCACCGTATCTATATTTACATTTACATTTTTTCACAAGTTATAAATGAGATTTACATTTACATTAAGGTTGATTCATTTTTTTTTTCAAATTCTTATTAATATATTTTTATTGCTTAGGGACAAGCAAATTAAAGTTTGGAACATGTACATGTAAGAAGATGCTGCAACAAAGCTATATATTATTTGAAGGAAAAATTCACTATATCTAACGTTGCAGTTTATCATTTTTAGAGAAGAATTTTATTGCTATTAAATCGGTTGTAATTTCAGGTTCAATCCAAAACTAACCTGATGTGTGAAAGTATTTTTTGTTTGAACAAAAGTCATTGAACATTGCAAAAATAAATTAAACACTCAAACATCTCCTAAATCCTAACTTATAGTACGTACGAGATATATACCTGGATACCAAATGTGCCTTGGCAATCTTTATCGTCGAGACGATATTCGTGCATCACCCAATCTGTTCTAATTCCTTGAGGAGCGCGTCCACGATAATACACCAACGTCTTCTTCATTCCAATGGCACGGTTTTGACCCTGGCTTGTAACCTTGCGATCTTTACCCGTCGATTTCCAGTATCCAGCCCTTGTCGCTCTATTTGTTCTGAACCCGTTCGGATATTTTCGGTCTCTTGGGCCAAAAAAGTACCATTCTGGATCTCGACTTGGTAAAAATGATTTCTCTACATACCCATTGGACAAAAAAAAACCAGTTTATATTATACATCAAGTCTATAAATTCCTAGTATAATATAATTATAATTTGTGTATCTAGACAGTCACCTAATACTGAAACGTCCTGCTATAATATAATTATAATTTGTGTAGTGAATATTGCGCCAAAATATAAATGACAATGATCTGACTATCAAGCCGGGGTCTTACTAGAAACAGACTCTCTATTCTTATAGTAGATTAGTAGAGGTAAGGCCGTCTACATCTTACCCACCTCAAACGCTATCTTAGCTTTGCTATTGATAGGATTTACCGAGTATGATGATGATGACTAACCAAACCGAAATCAATAATAATCAAAGTAAACTACAATACAAAATATAAAACAAGAAACTAAACCTGCTAACTCCCATGGCTCACATTTATACAGATCAACTTCAGGAATGATATCTAGCTCAATCTGTTGGCCATTTATCTTCCTTTTAAGATAATAATTCACAAGCTCTTCATCAGTCGGATGAAACCGAAAACCCGGTGGCAATCCAACTGGCGCCATTTTTAAAATGTCCGGCAAAATAATTACCCAAATGATCACACATATATACTGGTTTTTTTTATATGTTATGTCTGTCTGTAGATTCAAAGTTACATTTCTTTGAATCATCATATCTCTTTAGCTTTTTCTTTTATAGATTCTTGGACAAACGTTTCTAGCAAGCCATTACCACACTGAAATTAATCAGAGCAAATGGTGGCTGATTGGAACTTTCTTTAAGTGAATAAAGTTAGTTTTGAGTAACATTATAATGATTTTTTATGATGATAATCACATAACACTTGAATTGTCCAGAGTGTTTAGTGATAATAGTGTCATCTTTCTTTGTATGGGACGTCATGTTTGCTTTTGTTTTATGATTGTTTTACATGCAGAAACTTGTTGTTTAGGTTACGATTAAAATAATGTAAAAGAAACGCTAAAAAGCTATCATACACACACACGGTATTATTTCAGAACATCTATACTTTGGTGTGAACATGTAAAAGAAATTTAAACCATTTATTGTTTTTGTTAGACAACAAGTTAGGGGTGAGCATTGGTCCGTACCCGACCCGACCCGACCCAAACCCGACCCGACCCGAACCCGAGACCTACATAAAATCAGAACCGATCTCAGACCCTAATCAAAGGTTCGGTCCTCGGTCCATCATAAATCGGGTCTTCGGTTCTTCATCCTAAAACCCGACCCTACCCGAACCCTACAAAAACCTTCCATTTTTGTGACAGAATTCGTGTTTTAAAGGATGCTTATTTGGTTCAGAATTCGTGTTTCAGGTTAGATTTCTGAAATTAAACCTTGATGGTTGTGTTATGTGAATGTTTATTGATTATACAATTAGTTTATCTATAAAATCAGGTTATTGATGTTTGTGTTATGTTAATTTCTCGGCAAATCATTGTGTTTATTACAATTTAGCTAGGATCAGATTAGTTGATGATTACTTTGTTTGATTGTGTTCGATTGGTATGTACAATATGTTCGCACACCAAGTGCTCGATAAAATTCCTAATATAGTTTTGGCGATTCTTTTGGATCGCCTAAACTAATATAGTTTAGTCGTTTTTTTTAAACGCCTAAACTATATTAGTTTAGGCGTTTCAAAAGAAAGTTAGAAACGCCTAAACTAATATAGTTTTGGCGATTCTTTTGGATCGCCTAAACTAATATAGTTTTGGCTATTCTTTTGGATCGCCTAAACTAATATAGTTTAGGCGTTTTTTTAAGCGCCTAAACTAATATAGTTTTGGCGATTCTTTTTGGATCGCCTAAACTAATATGCATCCTTAATTGATCCAGTATACTATTATGCTGATGCATATATAGTAAAAAAAAATTGATATATGATCCTCTTTCTGTTATAAGTTTTTAAAATTAGGCAACATGTATTCAAGTTGTTTCAAATGGGTCAACAACTAAGTGTTAGTATCATCAGAATTCAGAAATAATCTTGCACTGGAATTCTCTTTATTTTGTTTTTGTCTTTTACATGTTTGAATGCTCATATACTGTTTTTTACTGCTTTAGGGTGTTCTATCAAGACTTGAAGGTGCTATCAAAGATGCAGCATCTCTTCTAGATTATTATCATTCAAAGGTGGGCTTTTATTTGATTATGTGTAGCTGTGAAACAGATCAGGCCCATAATTTGGCGCCAGATTTTGTGTCAGGTAGTTAATTTTATAATTCATAATCGGTTTTGGGTTTTCATTCGGTTTTAACCTTCTCAGGAACCGACCCGACCCGAGAACCGGTCGGAGGTATATTGATGGACCGAAATCAGAACCTAAATACTAGACCCGGTTCGGTTTTCCTGATTTTTCGGGTCGGTTCTCGGTTTTTTTTCGGTTCGGCCCAAATGTGCTCACCCCTACAACAAGTTCTCAATAATGACACAAATAATTAATTACTCAATAAATTTTATTTTTATGAAGTTTCATATATCAATGAATTAATGATCATTCACAGGTTTTTTTTTTTTGAACGTTAACTTTTATAAATAAGGAGGCCAAAGTCCTCAAATGGAGTACCACCAAAACCGAAACACCAATTACATCATGTATAGTGGATAATTACACCAATCCCTCCTGTGAAGGTATTTAAATCTAAACCTATGTTTAAGCCAAAAGAAAGCTATGGACTTAACACACGCCACTACATCAACGACTTTAGACTTTTTACCTCTAAACACCCGATCATTTCTTTCATTCCATATTGCCCAACAAGTGACCACGATGACTCTGTGAAAATCTTCTTACCTTTCTTTCCTTTATCGACTCATTTATAATATTCTAAAATGTCCCTGAAGCCGAAAGCAAAAATGGGCTCCATTTTAAGCCATTTGCTAATAAGTAGCCAAATATCACATGACATATTGTGAACATATGTAACGTGGATTCTTGGCCTTCATCACAAAATCTACAATACTCATTGTCTACACGAATATTTCTACGAGATAAAGCGTCGACTGTTGGTAACCGATCCATCTCTGCTCTCCAAGCCATGATATTACAATTACATGTAACCCACGATACCCATTTAAACTTGAAAAAGTGTCGTATCCTTTGTTGTCCTGAAGTATTTGTTTCACATTATAACCGAAAAGGAGCCATCTCTGTTACCACACCACTCCCACCTATCGGGCCCAAGCTCAACAGCAATCGGCTAAAGAGCAGCGGATAAAACCACCCATTCTTCTATCTATTTTGCTGAAAAACCTGATCATAGCACAGGGGTATCATTCACAGTTTTGATTGATGGTGTGAAAAATCTAAGACTAGACATATTCTCTCAATAATACAACAAGATCAACACATACAAAATAAGAACACCAGATATAATGACAAAACAAGTGACCAAAAATATTATTAGGTTAGCCAACCCAAAAACACCCAACCAATACACAGAAGTTCTTCCAAATCAGAAGAACTTTAAAGATACAATGTTAGATCAACTAATATTTAAATCAGTTGATCTTAATCAACCATAAAATACAGAAATACAAATCAAACGATCTTATAGACGATGATCTTTACAAATACAAGACAAAGACAACTACTGATGAAGAGATCTTTAACAAATCTGTTGAAGAAACCCTAATCACCACCAGATAGACACGAGAGACGAGAGAGAAAATAGACTGAAAAGTTTTGATTAACCATAATCTCCAAAAGCTTATCCCTTTTATAACCTGAAAACAACAGCACTGGGCCTCCAGCTGGGCTCCAGCTCATAAACAAAATAAGCCTAAAATATAATACAAACTTTAAGCCTAAATGAAACAACTAGCCACTCATGGCCCAAGACTGGCCAAACACAAGTCCAGTAACAACATTCTAAGTCCAGCAACAATATTATGTCACAATAAGTCAACCAATAAATTATAATATAAAATAATGTATATTTTCTAACATCCCCCCTTAGTTTCACGGTTAAACAAATCAAACACACATAGTTTTGAAACACAGTTCATTATGTTGAATCTGTCCCAGACCTTTAGTAAGAATATCTGCAATTTGATTTACAAATTCAACTTTCACAGTTTCTATAAAACCTTTTGAAATTTTCTCACGAACAAAGTGTAGATCTATCTCGAAATGTTTTGTCCGATCATGGAAAACAGGATTACCTTCAATTGACATTGCAACTTTACTATTTGAAAATAGTTTTATTGGAAGTTGGACATCAACCTTTAAATCTCTGAGTAAATTTGCAACCCAAATCAACTCACAAGTTTTAGAGCACATGGCTCGGTACTCAGCTTCAGCTGTTGACCGAGAAATTGTATTATGCTTCTTAGTTTTCCAGGAAACAAGTGATTTCCCTACAGAAACACAGTATCATGTGACAGACTTCCTAGTCTATAGACATTTAGCCCAATTTGAATCCGAGTAGGCACTTAGATCAAAATTCTCATCTTTTTTGAACAAAATACCTTTCGCAGGACTGCACTTTATGTACTTTAACAACCTCAAATCAACTTGCAAATGAGCCTCAGTAGGCTTATGCATGAATTGACTCGGATATTGCACAGATTAAATAATATCAGGTCTAGTAAGAGACAAATAAATTAACCTTCCTATCAATTTTTAATACCCAGTTACATTTTCTAACAGTTTATCCCTTTTTGAGTTTTTAACAGAAACAATTTTTACTAGGTTCAATAGGTGTATGAGCATGTTTACAACCTAGATAACCAAACTCACAGAGCAATTCTAGAAAGTACTCTCTTTGATTTAGACATATACTATTATTAGTGTATAATACTTCAATACCCAAGAAATATTTCAATTTTCCTAAATCTTTTATTAAGAAATTTTCACTCAGAAACTGTTTTACTTTGACTATTTCTTGTTCATTGTTACCAGTCACTACTATGTCATCCACATAGACCAGCAAAGCAACAAATACATCTTTATCAGTTTTAACAAACAATGAATAGTCAGAAACACTTTGAACAAACCCAATATCAACTAATACCTTAGTTAATTTCTCATTCAATGTTCTAGGGGCTTGCTTTAAACCATACAACGACTTAACAAGTTTACATACTTGATTTTCACCTTTGGAATAATATGCCTCAGGTGGAATCATATACACATCTTCAATTATAGTGACATACAAAAACAATTATTTACATCTAACTGAAACAGTGGCCAACCATTTTGAACTGCTAATGAAATTACACATCTAACAGTTACCATTTTCACAACTACAGAAAAAGTTTCATCATAGTCTACCCATTCTCTCTGATTGTACCGTTTAGCTACTAATCTAGCCTTGTACCTATCTACTTCACAATTTGAGTTATACTTAACCTTGTATACCCATTTGCAACCAATGGCTTTTCTACCTTTTGGCAAACTTGTTAATACCCAGGTGTTATTTCTATGTAAATCCATTTCAGCATTCATTGCCTTAACCCATTTTGAGTCTTTAGAGGCTTCAGAATAACTATTAGGTTCAACCAGTTTATTTAGACTTGACATAAAACACTTATTCTCATAAGACAAATTAGAGTAGTTTAGCACTCTTTCCAAACCATACTTAACTTTGCCCTCAACAACATATTCACTAAACTTTCTAGGCAAAACAGACTCCCTACTAGACTTTCTAACACTAGTGAACCTTTCTCCCTCAGGGTTAATGTCCTCATCATGATAACTCTCAACATCTGGGCAATCAATCCCCCTAGTCCTAATAACAGATTGCTGATCAGAATTGATCTGATCTACCATCCTGGCAGCAGTGACTGGGTCATCTAGTTGCTGACCAGGAGAGAGATTATGAGTGACACTTGTTTCCTTTTCATCATTGGGAGGTTTGGAAAGTGACTCACCATTTAAAACTTCAGTATTTGAAATATCATATTGATCAAAAAAAATTAAATGATTTTTTTGTCTCATGTTCACATAATAGTAAAAATGTAACTGAACTTGTACGCAAGTTTTCCCCCTGAAAAGTATGAAAACAGTAAAATGGGGCCGTGAGAACTCACCTGATACCTGACTACTACAACTGACTAAGTCTGCGTTGGAATGTCTGAACAAAAGTGTCCTAGATTCACATAAGGACAACTTAAGTCTATGTATAGTACTATTTACCATGCAACTGCTCACCCGACTTGTACTTTTATGGACTGCGTGTTTATGTACGGCTATCCATTGTGTCACACACTGTATGTGTTGGAAAAGCTTGTTTTTATCGTTATTTGTGACTGTGAGTAACCATTTGTGGCAAAACCGGTGTCTTGGTTTTCTATATGTTACCATATGATATGTAGGTTGAATATTTGCACAAATTACGTCATATAATCATATGTTTGGGGCCTTTTCATGTGAAAATGTTATGTGTACATGTTTTGCCATTGCTAACACATGTTCCTTGGTTATTAACACATGTTTTCCCAATAGCTTTGTGTCTAAGCATATTTAATGTATGTTTTTGGGTCTTTAACATATGTTTACAAAACACCATTTCATATATGTTACATTTTCAAGTTTCAAAAACGACTCTTGTGGTCTTTATTCAACCCTATACACACACGCATACACTTGTGTGTGAGTATGTATGTTCATTTGTGTATGTTTATACGTGTGTATGTATACCACATCGAGATGTACATACAAATATGTTCTCTTGTAATGTGTGTGTGAACGATGGACATGGTCGGGTAAGTTCTATAGTGGCCAGAATATGAATGAAAAGGAAACAAAGATTAGTTTGTTAACATACCACTATAGGTGCCTTAGAGCAAAGATGGAATCGATTTTCTAGCTAGTTCATTCCACTCCACAACCTCCAAGGTTCCTAGAAATGGCTCGTGGGGCAGTGGTGAGGTTGTTCGATTGGTAATAGGTTCGGGTATGGGATCTTGGGTTCTCGGCCGAAGGTAATAAAAAGAGGAAAGGAGAGTTGTGATGTGTTGATATGTTATGTGGGTGTACCCTTCCCTTGGGCTGGTTATATAAATGAGTGAGAGGGGGGAAAGAAGGGTGTTGGATTAGGTATTAGATAAGGTAAGTCAACACATGATTTCTAGTGTTCCATAAAGTTGTTTTTCCATTTTCATCTAAATATTTAACTTAGATTTTTGATTGTTTATGTAGGGTGGCACATAGCCGACCTTGGGAAAGACCATTGACAAAATGAGAAGGTCAAAATGTATGGGAATTCTTTGTGGGAAAGTCTAGGCTCCATGTTAGTGATTCATCTAGATGTGAGTGTGTAGCGGAAAAGATTGGTGAATAGATTGTAAGTGTATGTGTATGTATGCGATTGTATATATGTAGGTGTAGGTGAATTGTTAATCAAAATCGAAGCATGAGTTTGCGTGCGTGTGTATGTACTCGTGTGTGTGTGTGTGTGTGTGTGTGTGTGTGTATAGTATAAGGTTATATTGGAAACCCTTGTTATAGTGAAAACTCTAGAAACTCTAACTTCCCGAGCTTTTTTTTATATGAAAATTTAGGGTATTAATATACATGATTCTAAGCATTTTGGGCCAAAAAAATAAAAAAAGCGCAAAACACTTTTTTTAAAAAAAAAATAAATAAGTTTTCGGGTAGCACATTGTTAACACATGTTAATTTCGCTTAACATGTGTTACCCGAAAACTTATTATTATTTTTTTAAAGTGCTCGGCGCTTTTTTGATTTTTTTGGCTCAAAATGCTTAAAATCATGTATATGACATGCCCTAAAATTTCCAGGCCCTAAAAAGCTCGGGAAGTCAGAGTTTCTAGAGTTGTCATTATAACAAGGGTTTTCTCTGGATCCTAACGCTATATATATATGTGTATATATATATATATATATGATGTGTGTATGTGACTTATGTAATCTAGGAAGTGTCCAAAATTAACACACATATCTTTTTCTTGGGAATGTATGGGCCGAAACTTTGGGAAAGAAAACATGAAGGTTTTGGTTAGTTGACTTGTGTAAGTTTAGGATATAGGGTGGCTCATGTTCCATTCTAAGTGGTGAGCTTTGTCTTAGGATTTTGAATTGCGTTTGGATATGGATGTGTGGCCGTAGGTATGTATGTGTGAGTGAGAATGTATTTGTTTGATTTTGATACTCCTACATGTGTAAATGGATCACATATATATATTTATACACTTGTGCTCTTGGAATTGGATTAACATGTTTGTCCATGTGTGTGCATGTATATATACATTCATATATTGATTGGAATGGGGTTATGTTATGTTGATTGTGATCAAACCTCACACACATGTATATACATATAGATATGGGCAAAAATTGCGTGATTGAGTGATGAATCCGTTAAAATTCATCAATTCATGATTGTATGATGTTCATGCATATTGTGTTAAATCATTGGCACTATGTGCTTGGATTGTTAATTGATAATAACGTGGTGTTAAACCCATACAATGTCATGTGTTAATTTATGTTTGAACATATGTTGGATTTGTGTATTAACTTGTGTTGCACATGTTGTTGAGTTTTCAATCCATGAATTGTAAGATTCCATAATCTTGTGTGTCAGATTGATCGGGTGTTGCATATGTAAATGGGGTAATGTAATGAATTCCTAAGATTTGCTAGACTCGGGGTGACACATATACAGTAAAAATGTATAATGCATAACTGTAAATGACAACATGGTGAGTGTGTGTGTGGATCTTGACCTGGTTTGCTGACGGGTGTCACATTCTCGCCTTGTTTTTGGAATTTCGTCCACGAAATTGAGTTGAGTCCTTAGTTGTAAATGCTTTGGGAAAGAGAACTGGGTACTTGCGCCTCATCTGGTCTTTACGTTCCCAAGTGAATTCAGGTCCGCGTTTTGAATTCCATCTGACTTTCACAAGTTTGATCCTGCTTCATCTCAACTTCTGGACTTTCCAATCTGTGACCTCGATTAGCTCCTCAATAAAGTGGAGTTGTTCATCGATGTGAATTTCCTCGGGAGGAATGATCAATGATTCGTCGGACAGACACTTCTTAAGGTTGGATACATGGAAAGTGTCGTGAACACCGCTGCGTTCTTCTGGCAATTTGAGCTTGTAGGCCACGGGACCAATACTGCCAAGGATCTCAAATGGGCCTATGTAGCGAGGGTTAAGCTTGCCGCTGTCACACCCTCAAATTTCCACTTGCGGAGTTCTACCGCGAGGCGTGTGACACACCAGGATCCAAGTCAACGGTTACAATAAACGACGTCTAAATGTAAATCATACGTAATAAAATCATGCATAAGATTTAAAACCAACTGTTGAAAGTGCGGAAGCATTTAAAGTTTACAAAAGTCATGAGTAAATAAAGACATGGGTTCAAGAGTTTAACATCAAAAGACATGCATAAATGATCCTAGACGCGAGTACGACTCCAGTGCGACTCCGTGCGCCTAGCTGACAGCTGCTACCTTAGCGACCTGAGAAAACATGCTAAAAGAGTCAACATATAATGCTGGTGAGTTCACAGGTTTTATTTAAAAGTTTAGTCCAATCCTTGAAAACCGTTACCGTTGCTGTTACTACTATGCTTGTGTGAACGCTAGCTAGGCTTTATGTAATATTACTACTACGGGTGAAACCATTGCTGACTGTGTTGTTACTGTGTAACCCTTATTTCCGGACTACCGTCATCACCGGTAGGCCCTGTGTGTTTAGAGACAATATGCACCCGCCCGGCCTCCAGCCGTCAAGTGGGGTTTGTCAGTTCCCAATAGCGCTATCCACATTTCCCTGCCATATACCCATGTTAGTGGTTTCTAAGGGAATTTAGATGAACCGTATAGTAATAAGATGTTAGCCATAGTATAACATGAAAATGTGTGATAAAAGAGTTTGAGCATGTTTCTCCCCCGAAAACGAAAACAGTAAAGTGTGGGGCCGTGAACTCACCTTAGGTTGCGTCTTCTGTTTATGAGTATACCGTTATGTGTATGATAGCCCCAACTAGTGGCGACCTATCATAAGATGCGTGTGTAACGTTAGACTAATAACCCGTTGGGTTCATTAGTCCCTAATGTCCAGTCCATGACCATTATACGTTTGAAAATGCGTTTGACTGACAACCAGACTATGTGAGACAAGACTCGACATCCCATTGGTGACCCGACATCCCACGTGTTCATCTTTTACAAGGTATCATTCATAATACGCAAACAACACTTAACACGTGTAAGAGTTCACCGAATCTAGCATACAGTTCAAATAACGCACAAATAAGTCCGAGCACGTGTTACCATGTTACTAGGCATGTTACGGGGTTTCTAGCATGTTCCTAGGTGTCAAATCGGGTCTCGGAATGCCAAAATACACTTACAACAGCAGCACATGCGATTAGGAAAAGTCAACTAGCAATTAGGAAAAGTCAACTAGTGATTAGGGGCTATAAGACATGCAATATAGGTGATTGGGGGCTGTAAGACATGCATTATAGGCGATTGGGGGCTATAAGACCTGCAATATAGGCGATTGGGCTCCTAATCACCTTCAGCATAGGCGATTAGGATCCCTAATCGCCCCCTGCAGGTCTGTTCCAATTTTTCGCGCGTTTAACCCTCCAAATCAGATCCGGAACGTGTGGAAACACCAAATATCAATCACAAAACATTAACAAACATATTCTAAGCAAAACCCCTAAGTTATCATCATTCTAACAGTCCCGAATGCACGTGTTTTCCCAAAATAGCATAATCCATATGTAACCATCACTTCAACATGCAAAACTTACCCTAAATAGCAACAATCCAGATTTCATCACGTATCTACGTCGTTTAACACTATCCTATCATTCTAGCATCATCCTAAGCAAACCCTAACATCATATAACTAACAAAACACATCCTATCATCCTTAATCATTCAAAACCATTCAAATGGGTCAAAATACCAAACATCAACAATACACAACCATGGACCTCCAAACTCCTAAGTTAACATTATCATAATCCGTTTAAGTCAGAAACACATTCACAACACAAGAATAGCCATGTTTTAATCATAAAAATCCTACCTTTATACAAATACAACACATATAACATGCATAAAGGTTTGGGTTTGTTTAAAAACGGTTTTTAATAGATTTTCAAAGACACAATAGTTTAGAAATCAGGTCTGGACCTTTAGGGAACAAAACATAATCATACAAAGGTTTGGGGATGAAGAACACACCTTAGATTTATAGGAAAATGATGTGTAAAGCTTGGAAGTGTGTGTTTTGATGCAAAAACGTGTTCCAGAGGGTGTTTGTGAGTTGGGATAGGTTATGGGACGGCTAGGGTTGCACTAATGATGTTTTACAAGTCAAGGGTGGTATTTATAGGCGTTTCTAGTCGTTTAAAACACGTCAGGCGATTACGCAGCAGTGCAGGTGATTAGGCCTCCCAATCGCCCTCAGCTGAAGGCGATTAGGGCCTAATCACCCCATGTAACACACGATTAGCCCCTAATCGCCCCCAGACTCTCCTAATCGCCTTCCCTATCAGGCGATTAGGGTGCTAATCGCCCCCTGTGTTGCGTAATCACCTATAATGTCATGCAATCGCGTGTAATCACCGTTTTAACACATATAAACACGTATACACATACCGAAAAGTCACATAAAGATTATAAACACATAATTCATGAAAACAAACACGTTCACACCCGTTCACCAATTCCCGGGACTCGAGACCTTTGTGTGTGTTAAAACCCCAATGATCCTCCGAATCATTGATCCCTGGACAAGTACTTAACGCGAATTGACTCGACTGACTCTGTCATGTGTAACGTATGCACGACTCGCTAAGGTAGACTTACTGAGTTTTCAAAAATTTAATAACCGGAGTTTACCGGGTGTCACAGCCGCGTTTGCCAAAATGTGGTACAACTTTCCAAGGTGAGACTTTCAAATGATCCCTATCACCAACCTGGAACTCAAGTGGCTTACGTCTCTGATCTGCATAGTTCTTCTGTCGGCCGCGAGCGGCTTTCAAACGATCTCGAATCTGGAAGACCTTGTCTTTTGTCCCGTGGATCAGCTCGGGTCCAGTCAGGTGTTTGTCTCCAACTTCTGCCCAACTTAACGGATATCTGCACTTGCGTTCGTACGAGGCCTAGAATAGGGCAGCCTTAACGCTGGTGTGGTAGCTGTTGTTGTAGGAGAACTCGATCAATGATATACGCGTATCCCAGTTTCCACTAAAATCAATAATACAGGCATGGAGCATGTCCTCAAGTGTCTGAATCGTCTATTCACTCTGACCATCTGTCTGGGATGATAGGCGATATCCGTGTCCAAACAAGTGCCTAGAGCATCCTGAAGGGTCTGCCAGAACCTGGAAGTAAATCGACTATCGCAGTCTAAGATGATTGAGACAAGTACCCCATGCCTAGACACAATCTCCTTGACGTACATCCTTGCCAACTTTTCCAATTTGTCTGTTTCTTTGATTGGTAAAAAGTGTGCAAACTTGGTCAACCGGTCAGCGATTACCCAAATCGCATCATGACCATTGGAAGTCTTGGGTAGCGTAGTGATGAAGTCCATGTAGATCTACCCATTTCCAGACATGGATCTCTGGTTGCTGAAGCATACCGGACGGCTTCTGATATTCTGCCTTGACTTTTGAACACGTGAGACATCGGTTGACGTATGAGGCAATCTCACCCTTGAGATTTGGCCACCAATTGAATTCCATTACATCCTTTTACATCTTGTCGGCTTCGAGGTGAACCAAGTACTTGGACTTGTGAGCCTCCTTAAGAATCAATTCTCGCAATCAACTAAAATGGGGCACCCAAATCCGATTTGCAAAGTACAATGTACCATCTGACCTAGGTTCCAATATTGCAACCATCTTGAATAGGGATTCGTCCTTCAAATTCTTGCTCTGGAGTGCTTCCTGCTAGGCTTCACGAATACGAGTTGTGCGATTGATGTAGATGGTTAAACCTAGCGCACGAACACGCAGGGTTTTGACACATTCCTTCTGGCTGAAGGCATCTGCCACAACATTTCCTTTACCCGGATGATACTTGATTTGACAGTCATAATCGTTTAGTTGTTCCACCCACCTGCGTTGCCTCATGTTCAGATCCTTCCGGTTGAAGATATGTTGTAGGCTCTTGTGATCTGTGAAGATAGTGCACTTGGTACCATACAGATAATGTCTCCAGATCTTGAGCGCAGAGATTACCAAACCTAGCTCCAAATCATGTGTTGTGTAATTCTTCTCATGAACCTTGAGTTGACAAGAAGCATAGGCAATAAACTTATTCCTTTGCATAAGTACACCCCCAAGTCCTTGGTGTGAAGAGTCGCAATAAACTACAAAATCATCCGTACCCTCCGGAAGTGAAAGAATCGGTGCGCTACAGAGCTTATGCTTCAAGGTCTGGAATTCTTCTTCTTGTTTGATCCCCCAATCAAACTTCTTGTCCTTCTTTGTCAACATGGTGAGGGGTTGAGCAAGCTTCGAGAAATTCTCAATGAATCGACGGTAATAACCTGCTAATCTAAAAAATTTACGTATTGTTGTTGGTGTAGTAGGTGCTTCCCAATCTTTGATCACATCTATCTTAGCTGGGTTGACCTGTATGCCTATCTCATTCACCGCGTGACCAAGGAAGTGAACCTCTCGTATCCAAAACTCGCACTTCACGAACTTGGAAAACAATTTCTCGTTCTTGAGCAATTCTAGTATCAACTTGAGATGATGTTCGCGCTCGTCCTTTGTTCGCGAGTATATGAAGATGTTGTCGATGAAAACGATAAAAAATTGTCCAAATAGGGCTTGCAGACGTGATTCATCAAGTCTATAAACACGCTTGGTGCATTGGTCAATCCGAAAGGCATAACCAAAAACTCATCATGTCCATAGCGGGTTCTGAATACAGTCTTGGCTATATCTTCTTCTTGAACGCGTAACTAGTGGTATCCCGATCTTAGATAAATATTCGAGTAGAAACTGGAAGCTTGCAACTGGTCGAATAGGACGTCAATTATGGGCAGAGGATACTTGTTTTTTACGGGCAGCTTGTTCAATTCTCGGTAGTCAATGCACATCCGAAAACTACCATCCTTTTTTTCACAAACAGCAATAAGGCTCCCCACGGGGAAAAGCTATGTCGTATGAAACCTTTGTCTAACAGTTCCTGGAACTAGTTAGACAGTTCCTGCATCTCCGAAGGTGCAAGGCGATACGGCGTATGAGCTATAGGGGCAGCTGGAACTAAGTCAATGCGAAACTCAACATGACGTGGCGGCGGCAACCCTGGCAATTCTTCGGGAACAACTTCTAGATAGTCCGGCACTACTGATATGTCTTCGAGTTTCCGATCTTTAGTCTTCTTCTCGACGATGTGTTCTAGGAATGCAACAGAACCCTTCCTCAAGCATTTCTGCGCCTTTATGCTTGTAATGATTCAACATATAGATCTATTGTGATCGCCTCTGACTGAAAGGGTCTCGCCGTTGGACAAGAGGATTCGAACCATCTTTTTATGGTAAACAATCTCGGCTTGGTTTTTGGACAACCAATCCATTCCGAGTACGATATCGAAACAACCTAGTTGAATCGTTAGTAAATCGATGTGAAACACATGATCACCAAGATTCAAGGTGCAGTCACGAACAACTTCCTCGGATGAGACCGACTTACCATTGGCCAATTCCATAGTATAGGGTGTGTGCAACCTACCGGTTTCTAATCCAAGGGATCGTTTGAAATTGGTTGACACAAAACTTAAATCGGCGCCAGTATCGAAAAGCTCAGATGCAAAATGGTTGTTAACAAGGAACGTACCGGTAACCACATTCGGGTCCTCACGAGCTTCCTCAGCACCCATGATGAAAGCTCTTCCACGCGCCTGACTCTTGAGCTTCGGGCAGTCCTTCTTGTAGTGGTAGTGGCACCACACTCGAAGCAGCCCTGCTTTGTTCCGGCGTTGTCCAAAACCTTGGATCTGCACTGACCGGTAGGATGACCCATCCTCTTGCACTTATCGTACTTTATGCTGTCACAGGACCCCACGTAATGATACTTGTACTTGTCACATAGGGGATGGGCTCCATTGTAAACATGGACACCATCCCAATATAATAGGCCAGATCAGGCCTGGAATGGGTCAAATAAATTAACCCTCCAACCAAACTCCTATAAGTAACTGCATTGGCCTTCTCAGCTTGATCTTCTAACCTTAACTTCTCATTGATCTGCATTGGTACAGTCTCAACATTATACCCCATCATACCAAATTTTGCAAGTAAATTCTTGGCATACTTATGTTGGGACAGAAAGATCCCTGACATTGTTTGCACAATCTCCAAGCCAAACAAATATTTTAATAACTCCATATCAGACATATCAAACTCATCTTTCATGGTTTTCTTGAATTCAACAATCAGCTCTAAAGAAGAACTTGTGCATATAATATCATCTACATATATACACACATAGATAAAGTGACTGCTTTCCACCTTCTTAACAAACAAAGTAGGTTCATTGTGACTTCTTTTATAACCATGCTTCAAAAAATGATTGTCAATCTTGGCATACTAGGCTTTAGGAGCCTGTTTAAGCAAACACAAGGATTTCTTCAACTTGTACACTTCGTCTTCATCACCATCAACTTCAAATCCTTCTGGTTGCTGAACATAAATGTCCTCATTTAAATCACCATTCAAAAAGGCTGACTTAACATCTAATTGATGTATTTGCCAACCTAATTGTGCTGCAACAGCTAGAACTACTCTTATTGTTTCAAACCTAGCAACGGGTGCAAATGTTTCTTGATAATCAATCCCTTCCTGTTGTGAGTACCCTTTCACTACTAGACTTGCCTTGTGCCTGAGAATTTCCCCATTCTGTCTAATTTTGGTCTTAAAGATCCATTTTAGACCAACCAGATTCTTGCCAATTGGCATTTTAACCAATTCCCAAAGTATCATTCTTTTCAATAGCTTGAAGTTCTTCTTTCATTGTAGCCCTCCATTCTTTTTTCTTGACAGCTTCTTGATAGTTCATAGGATCTATGACATTAAGAGCAAATTGGCAGGCAGTAAGATCATCTAAAAGAGTGTTCGTGTCATAGTCAACATTAACCTTCCTTGCAATCTGGTACACTTCACTGAGAGCCTTCAACTTTGGAGATGGTGATGCACTTTCACTTGAGAGACCTTGCACACTGGATCCTTCATTAACACTACTTGAGTTGCCAGTATTTTGGCTAGACTCAGTAGATGATATGGAAGGCATTGGACCATGATCAGAATCATTTGCAGCAATATCACCAAGATAACCCATATCAGGAAATGGGTCAATATAAGTTGCATCATAACTCTTATTGTTTGTTCCTTCTCCCCATTCCCATTTGGTGTCTTCATGAATCTCAACATCCCTTCTTGTGAACACTCTTTTAGTCTTAGGATTATGCAACCTATAACCATCAGTTTCAGGAATATAACCAATAAAAACAGCCGCTTCTGACCTGTCATCAAGCTTCTTCCTTCCTTGATTTGGAGTCACCCCATATGCCAAACTACCAAAGACTCTCAGGTGACTACTTCAGGCTTCTCATTATACCAGGCTTCATATGGAGTCTTATCATTTTGTGACTTGGTAACCATCAAATTGATTAAATACACTGCTGTTGCTACTCCTACCGCCCATAAATAATTAGGCATTTGTTTTTGTTTTATCATGCTCCTGGTGAATCCCATGACAGTTTTGTTTGTCCTCTCCACAACACCATTGTGTTTGTGTGTGTAGGGAGGAGTAAGTTCATGTTTGATACCATTCAATTCACAAAATGAATTGAATTCTTTAGAACAAAACTCACCCCCTCTGTCAGTTTTCAAGGTCTTGAGAGAACACTCAGCATCTTTCTCAACCAAGGCCTTAAAAACTTTGAACTTTATAAAGACTTCTGACTTTTCTTTAATCAAATAAACCCAACACATTCTAGTAAAGTCATCAACAAATAACAAGTAATAAAAACTACCTCCCAGGCTAGGCACTTGCATTGGTCCACATACATCAGCACACAAGCTCAAGTTTCTTCTTAGCCCTCCATAGCTTTGAACTGAGTGCATGCTTGGCTTGTTTTCCAAAGATGCAGCCTGAACAGTTTTCAGCAGCCTGAATTTTGGGCAGTCCAATCATCATTTTCTTGTCATGAAGAGTCTTTATGGACTGTGAATTGTAGTGTCCATATCTCAAATGCCATAGATTTGAATCAGATTGACCAGCAGCAGATGAGGAAGATTAAGCATGTGTGGCATCCATTAAGAACATGTTGTTCTTAGCAGCCGTAATAGACATAAGAGTGGCACATGTTCTCTTGTTTTTAATAACACATTTACCATCATCAAACAAGAGTGAGTACCCCTTCCTCATCAGTTGACTACACTGAGCAGGTTGTATTCTAAATTTGGTGCATAATACACATCATCAAGTAGTCTGTACCCACCATTCTTCACATCAATCTTTACTGTCCCTTTTCCTTCCACTACCAAGTTGTTTTTATCTCTCAACTTGACACTTACCTTGAAACTTTCATCCAAATCAACAAAGTTGTTCTTGTTACCTGTCATGTGATTGAAGCACCCAGAATCCAAGAACCATAAGCATGAGTTTCCACTGCCACTACTGATCCCATATTCACCAGCCATGAGAGCATATTGTTCTGTTGGAACAAAAGCCATAACAGATGTTGTTCTTCTCTTGTTTTGCCATCATCTTGACCTTCATTATCTGCTACATTAGCATGTCCTTCATCACTATACCAACAATCCATTTTGATGTGTCCAAGCCTGTTACAGTTGTAACATTGAGGACCTCTATTAGTCCTCCCTCTACCTCTTCCTCTAGCATAACCTATTCCTCTACCTCTGCCATTTCCTTGTGGACTCCTGCTAGTATCTTGAAACACTTGTAAGGCATGTTCATCAGTCCTTTCCACCTTGTCTTGACTCCTACTATTGATCCTCTCCTTCTGTGACTGTAGTGAACCCATCAACTTCACAAGTGTGATAGTTGATAGGTCATTAGAAACTTCAATTGAGGGAACAACATAATCAAACATTGGGGTCAGAATTCTCAAGATCTTTTCAACCACAGTTTTATCAGCAATGATCTCTCCATAAGATCTTTCTTGGCTTACAATCCCCATGACCCTCAAAAAATAATCACCAATTGTCTCAGTCTACATGCTAAGATTCTCAAAATCTCTTCTAAGGCCTTGCAACTTAATGGCCTTTACTTGTGTGTCTCCTTGGAATTCCATTTTGACAATTTCCCATGTTTCCTTAGCAGAAGAAGCAGTTGAGATTCGTGAGAACAACTGGTCATGGACGGCCTGTTGTATGACTGCCATGGCATGGGCATCCTTCTTCCTATTAGACTTCAATCTTGTCTGATCTGTATCAGCTTCATTTACTCCCATCTCAACCAAATCCCAGAGATCACGAGATCTCAAGATTGTCTTCAATCTGATGCTCCAAAACTCGTAGGCCTCGCCCTTGATAATAGGGATTGGACTAGGAACCATGGGTAGAGCATTCACTTGTTCAGCCATTGTTGATTGACAGAGTTCCTCAGACACTCATAATTCAATAAAGAGCACAGACGTGGCTCTAATACCACTGTTGTATCAAGAGCAATCACACAAACAAACTTGAACACACTTGAACACACAAAATACTGATAAATACTTGGCTCTATTATTGAACACAATATGAAAGTGAAGACATCACAAGGAAATACGACTAACTATATAAAGGAAAAGATCACAACAGCTAGCTTGATAACCAAGACAATCTTAAGAACTAATTAACGTAAACTTATTCAAAGATAACTGAAAACTAGGAAGACTTAACAGAAATGAGAGTCAGTCAAAACATGCACGTGTATGCATGAAATATGAGTTTAAATCATATTTCAACATATTGTTGTTGGAGATGATGACATGTAAGAAGTCTACGGACGTCATGTTTGGAGAAGAGCTCAGCCTACATAATTATGCTAAGGAATCCTTGGGTGATGGTGCACTAGAAATCATTGATCCAGTGCTTCTGAAAGATGACAGGAAGAACGCCACCAAGGAAGAATCAACGGGTTACTTGAATCATGAAACGTGCTTGCATTTGTTGCTGGAAATTGGTGTGTCTTGCTCCATGGAGTCGCCACAGTATAGAATGGACACGGCTAATGTTATACAAGAGCTTCATCTGATAAAAGATGCCATTCTAGGAGATTGATCTACCGTTTTCTCATCTTCTGTTTAAACTAGTAAATAACACTCGATCAATTGTGAGACATAGTAGTTGATTGTATGCAGTATATATGCTGACTTGAGTCTGACGTTACTATATTTTCTAGTATTCCATCTAAATTATTTAAAAAACCTGCCTTACAAATTCATCCAAGCTACACCGAAAAATTCGCCTGTTACAATTTAGACAAAGGCTGCAAACGAAACAGCCTAAAAAAAACTAGTGCACATTAATATTAACGAACTATATGAAAATGTAATCAAAACATATCGTAGTATTTTTTTTTTTTTTACTGAACAATGTTTGATAGAAATGTCTTCACAAAATCCTTGTTCCCATTACACTCTAGGTTCCGACCTCCAACATAACGCACAGTGAGTGTTTATAAACAAGTAATTATGACCATGATACATCATGAATTTACAAAACCAAACAGAAAACTGAGGTTACAAAAAAAAAAAACGAAAAAGAAACAGAAAACTGGGATGGTGGCATGATCAGGCATAAAAAATACATGAAAATTGTGATGCAGAAGAATCATAATCTTTTGAAATGCACGCGTGTTCATTGCCATATCCAAACAACCACTTCATCGTGTGATCAAATAACTCGCACAAACACTTTGCCCAGTTTGCTGCTACGTTGTGGAATCCGATTGGTCTACTCTCTTGACTGTTTTAGAACTTGCGTTCAACTTCTGGAGGGGCTTCAAGGCGGCCATGATGTCAGCAAACGTAGGCCGTAGTTTTGGATCACTATTAATAGAAAGGAAGACTATGTTCAGATTCTTTCTTATAGCCATAAAGTTCACGCATAGTAGTTCACAGAAGCATCATGCATTGTGTGTACATATGTGCATATCCTACGTGCGCATGTATGTGTGTAAAAAGTGCAATTACATGGCATTTAGAACCGCAAGGATCAAATGTCGACCCATTTATGCATAAATAAGTTAACACACGTCATGCTTTATCTCTAACGGTTCAAACAGGCAAAATCAAAGAACATAGCTAAAATGGAAGCGGGTTTGAAAGTGTATTCAATATGCATAAAACCTTCTAAATCATGTTCAAAATAATTAGGCTTTTATTTTACTAAACTAGCTTTATAGTCATATTTAACACAATTTTTGAGTTAAAAGTGCCTATTTTGAACCAAACACGTCTTGACACGTTACCCCAAGCACCCTTCTTTCCACATAAAAAAGGTAATATTTGTTAAAAGATGTTGAAAAAGTCGAAGACTAACGTTTGCCAACATTTTGTAATGATATCCGCAATGACCGGGTCCATGTCATTTGGAATTTCAAGGCGGCGATGTTGAAACCCGACTGCACCGACAACTTGCATCGGATTCATTCCATTCCATGGTTGTTGCATCGTACAAAGCTCCCATAAAACCACACCAAAGCTATAAACATCACTCCTATAAATCAGAATATAACGTTAGTTTTTTGGTATCAAGAAACTCGTAGTTCTTCGCATTATACGTAAGAAAGCAAAATACTAACTTTTCATCTGAAGGTTCGTTTCTAAGGACTTCTGGAGCCATCCACTCTGCCTGAGAAGTATTAAACACAATCATCAACAATAGTAGATAATAGATATATTTACGAGGTGGCAGTCTTGACCCATTGACTTATGAATGTGTCAATCCAGGTTAAATTCCATCTCCCAACTGTTTAAATCAAAATAACTAGCCTAAAGGGATATGCAATGGGTTGAGTCTGAACAATCATAAACGGTCTCATTTTATTAATGAAGTTAAAACAGTATTACTGATATAATATCACTTTAGTGATCATGTTGACACACCAACCATTTATAAAAACAAATTTTATGGAGGAAAGGTGTTTCAGTCTACCCAAACCGACCCACTTTGACAAGAACCAAAATTTACCCGTTTCAACCCTTACCCAACCCGTCCATTGTTCCATCTCTAATATTGATGCCATATACTGGATAACACATACTGTTCCTGCAGTAGATCTTGAAGAAAGAAAGGTGCTGTTCTTCATTTTTGACAGCCCAAAATCACAAACCTGAACATCAAAATCAGTTACGATAATTGCCATAATTATTTTAAATATTTTAGGGTTAAAAGGTTGGTACGCTACCCTACCTTCACAATCCAATTCTTATCAACAAGAAGATTTGGAGACTTCAGATCGCGGTGAACAATAACAGGTGTGCAATTGTGCAAATAGTTCATACCACGGGCCTGAAATTTTAGTTACAAAACAATCATAAGTAAAATACTACTATAATGAATTCAGTTTAAAAAAAAGGATCAAAATAGTAATGAGATTAAAGGTTAATAAGGGGCGTTGGGATGCACGTCTTCAGAGTGCTTACTGTAATATCAGGAATCAGAAAAGGATAATCTGTTGCTAAACTAGAGATAGTTTAGGTAATTTTACATTTACTTCAATAATCAGGCTTTTTTACTTACAAAATCACCATACCTGGTTATGCAAATCTGATAATCAGAAAGGCGGAAGCATAACCAGTTTTACCCAAACACTCTCAATGGGTTATGGCGTTTCAAATGAAAGTAACTAGCTTAAACGCACATCAAAACACCCCCTAAAATAGAACATACTGTATCCAGTGCCATCTTCAAGCGCCTTCGAATATCTAACTGGTTGTTGGGGCGGTGAAGTAATTTATATAAGCTACCTCTGCACAATGTAATATAAGCTTTATCATTACATGTAAAAGACATAACAATATATGAAGGTTTTCAACTACTGTTAAAAAAAAATCACAAGTGCGTAATAATTTATAAAGAAGAAATATGGTTAAAAGTTAAAACTACAAAAGGAAACCATATACAATCAGTGACAGGACAAGGAGGCACCAGCAGGTAGTGGTGCACAAGGCCCAGTCACAAAAAAAAATATGTGCCTAAATGGTTTAATAGAGCCTGGCTCAAAGTGAGTGCACGCTTTAACCAAAATATTAGGACTCTTAGACCAAAATATCAGAACCAGGGCAACCTCTTTTACTTTTTCATCTTTATAAATCATAAATACTAATTAATTAAAAGATTTAACATGATCAAGTAAAATAATAAAAAGTTATCAAAAAAGACCTCAAATAAGGTTTTTGTTTTTATGTATATAATCCGGTAGACAGTAAGGATAACAAACCACTTTATACAGGAATATATTATTGAAACAAACCCAGGCTTTGGAGCTTTGGGATTAACAAGGCTAGCCCAGGGCCAGGTTCTGATGGCTAAGTTTGGGTGGTTTAGGCTTCTTAGGCCAGGCTGGACTTTTCCAGGCTTTTCCGTTCTGAGCATATATAGGACCGGCATCAGGCTTGTTCACCTCCACTAGCAGTCCTGGTCACCTTGTCCAGCTCTTGTGCTTATAAACATACAGTATGATATCATATATTTAACAACTTTCACTCCCCTCCCGCACACACAAACACACTCAGTCACTCACAGGCACATATATATGCACACACACACACACGCGCGCCAATGGAAGTGAGGTGCCCGTGCGATGCGGCTGGGAAGACTGACACTGGTAATCATTTAACATGTTAATTTTTTTTAAATAGTAAAAAACTATAATGCTTGTTTTTATGGTATATTTTTTTTTTTCAAAAGATATTACCGTATGAAAAAGTTTTGGGCGTTAAAAAATCATGTGGGAGAAGTTGGCTTAAAAGCCAACAATTTGTTTTAAAAGATTGTACCATATGTTTTAGAAGTTTTAATTACTTAAACTCTAAAAACTATGTAAACTTACATTTTTGAACTCCTTATATCATATGTACTATATATATGTGTGTGTATGTGTGTGTGCGCGCGCGCGTGTGTAGGGGTACATTTGTTTAAGAACCACTAATATTTTGAGAGCCACATAATGCACTTGTACATAGTGCATAAAAGATAATAAGTAGTGGGAGAGATAAACAAGCACGTTACATAACCGCCTTGTGTATCATAGTTAAGGCGATAAGTAAAAATTCATTATGTGGTTCTCACATTTCTTAATATAATATTTGCTATGATATGAACGTCCTTCTATATATAAAATATATGATGAATTTGTAAATTTGCCCTCCCAAGCATGCATGATATTGTGATTGATTGCTTAAACGGTCTTTAAGGTAAGGAATGATAAATACAAACACGTGTGACATACATACCTTGGAAGAAATTCAGTAACAATTGAAAGATGCGGTACACGTGTTACAGCCCCCATGAAGAGTACAACATTCGGATGCCTCACTCTTTTCATGATCCTGACCTTGTAATCCAAAAAAATTAAAAATACTGGTTAGAACAAGGACATAAAATAGTAGAGTAATACAGCCATACAGGAACAATTTCCATACTTTCAAGAAAATGGCCCCTCAAACTTAGATGATATAGTTCAGTCTAATAATATGTGTTTACTACAATACAAGTTACTGCTTTAGGTTTTTTTTTGTTTTTTAAATGGGCATCAAAATTCAAGTCGCGCTAACCAGTTTAAAAAGTTTGGCTAAAATTGATTATTTAGAGATCTTTATTAATTAGGGGCAAATAATCAGATTTAGAGACAAAACTGATTTCAGGAAAATGGATAACTATCCCTGACAGCAATCAGGATTATCTTAGCTTATGATTCGCATTCTACATGTCATAATAATCAGTTTAGTTGTGAACCTCCTAAACACCCCCTAAATTTACGGGCATATAATTCCGAATGACTTTATTCTATATTCGTAAATGCCATTACTTTAGGTAGATCAGGAGGAAAAAACATACCTCACTTCTAAATTCCTCAAGGGATTCTGTAGTTATTTCTTGGTCTAGGAACTTTTTAACAGCAACATCCTGAAAAAATTAAACCGGAATAATTTTACAAATAGATCCACAAATATTCCTGTATCAGTACAACTAAGATCACCAGTCACTATGAAATGGTTACGAAAATGGTACAGAACGACCAAAAGCATCTTTCAAGTATTTGTACTAAATGAAACCATGTAAGAACATAAACTCACGGTTCCATGCCAGTCACCACGGTATACCTCTCCATATGATCCTGCAACAAAGAGATGATATAAGTAAGTCAAATTAATTAATAAATACAAAAAAAAACTAAATTATAAGAAAGTAGACAAACCACTATACTTCCAAATTTTTCCTACTCGTATCGTTGAAAATTACTCATTTTTGTCTAAATTTAGCCAAGAGGGTGTTTGGACGGATTGAAAGTGATTATTTTCACACAAAGAACAAGAACTAAAATGAGGGTTTAGATTGATCATCGAATTATTAGATGGTCGATTCGGGTTATGTTGATTCCAAATGGATCATACAAGCTGAATGGGTTGAAACTCGCCCGAAGTAGGTCGTTTATGCATACAACCTCCAAAACAGCTTTATTCAAACATTGATTATTTTTTAATACAATGCATTGTAAACACATTTAATGCATTACTAATTAATTTATAATGTTTTGGATGTGGACGAAGAAGTGTTTGTGGGTACTCAACATGACCGTTTCAACCTGCATTAAAATTACCTATTTCAGCCCTAACCTGTTTTAACATGTTACCCAACCCACCCATTTTCCCAACGACAGAAAACACCAACAACATTAAGCATGAATAACGTTGTAAAATAACGAGTTAAGGAAGTACCCAATCCGATACGTTCACCCAAAGTGATATCCTCCCATGCTATTTCACAATCTGCTACATCTTCAAGGGATACTTCAGATACTGTGCTTTCGTTACCTGTTGACCTATCTGATACTCTTTCCCCTTCTTGACGTATCTCATGTTGTTCTGTATCTCCATCATTTCTTGGAGAATCCAAAACATTTGAATTTTCACTCTGTAAATTACCAGATATTGCGGTGGTTGTAGCCACCATAACTGCCGCTGTCACAGTGGCTGCAGCTGCTACCGGTAGTTGTATATTTTGGTCTGTTATAGTTTTTGTCGCAGCCACCACCATGGAGGAAGCAACCGCAGCGGCAGCTGCAGCGGCTGCCGCTGCAGCCGGAACATTTCTCACGTATTGCACTGGATTTCCTTCGGACAGTGAAGAAGCTTTGGTTGGGTGGGGTAATGGAGGTAAGAAACGAGGTTGACTTGGTTGACTTTGACTTTCGGTAGTACTGCTTGGTAATTCATCTTCATAAACTTGGGTAAAGAGGTCTGGAGGAGCAACAACGCCACTTTCTAGTAACACATCGTGTAATTTTTGGGCTAGTTGAGGGTTTTCTTTTGCAGCTTCCATCATGTATTGTGAAACATCTTTTACCTTCAATTTACGTACAGCAGGTGAACTTATTCCTTCAGTCCATGAAGGAGATCTTGCATGAACATGTTGTGAACTTCCTCCTTTGTCCTTTTGTACTTTTGGTGGTAAAGATTGCTTGGGTTCTAACGTAGATTTGATCGGCTGTTGTGATAATCCTGATGAATGTGTGTTGTCATTTTCTTCCATGTAGTCTATAGATGAAGTGGTGAAGTTACTTGTTGAGGAAGCTAAATAATAAGAAGAATCTTCGTCACGAGACCATGGACTTGATGAAAAAGATTCCTCGTAATCTAAATTTAATCCTGCTGCTGTATCGGATGGAATAAGAGTTCCAGGGTCTGCCATTAGGTCAACAATATATTCCCTAGCATTTGCATGAATCATTTGTTACTTAACAGTAGACTAGAGAAAGCAATTTTATATAAAATAGCTAAAAGGGAAAGGGTGTCAAGCCCACAAATAGTCTATTTTTAGCATTCAAACTCCTAAATTGTTTTGTTCAACAATTTAGATTATTATTGTAGTAACATTGATCCTCTGTAATTACAATTAACACATTAAATATTAACAAAAAAAATGTATCAATTTTTTTTAGAAAAAAAACATGGGAAAGCTATAAAAACCGATCTATGGGTCTATGTTACATACAACAACAACAACCTTACCCAGTAAATCCCACAATTAGCAAAGCTAAGAGTAGGGTCTATGTTACATAACACCCTATTTTCCAAAGTCCAAACACCAATTAAGTTTTATAATATATGTCAAACATGGTCAACTGGCTTAAGGTGGGAACAACTCACGCCCATGTAAGGAGCTTTTACCAACATATTCAGGGGTCGGCGTATTTGACAAATTATGAACACTTCTACTGCAAATTTGTTAATAAATTTTGGGCAGAAATGTTCACAATTTGACTAGAGAGTTCACAACTATACAACGTGGGCACACGATACCATATTCAAAAGGGTTTATAGTTTTCAAATACGAAATACGATTTGTGAGAGTACATAAACTGTTCCTTATTTGGCAAAGTCTTACAAACTTTGCCAAATAAGATTTTCCACATTACATTTGGTTGAGTACTTGAACAAGTCCACAATTTGTCAATAACAATTCATGCAACAATTTTAGGCAAATGTGTTCAAAATTCGTCAAAATAATGTTTTGACTAGTTTTTAACGGTAAACTAAACTTAAAAGGGTTATAATGAGAGCTAAAATGATATGTGTGAGTGTGTATATTAATTTATTTATTTAAAATGCACAACATATATTTTTTAGAACTTTGGCAGATACGGGGGCTGTTCAAACAAACTGCCAAGCATGATTTAGTATTAAGCTTGAATAAAACAGGAAAAAGATGCGTACATAGGCTATAGCAGACACAAACAATGAGTAGTGAACATTTTAAAGCTACGTACATAGTAGGCACAACCAACTATTGATGTATACGCTAAGTTGAAGAGTGTCAAACTTCATAACCCCCCTCCTTTTATAATAATTGGCAATGTGAATATATATAGCAAAGAGCACAAACCTTCCATCATTAAGTTTTATAAAGTTCATTGCAACACTGCTGGAACCGGTGTATTGCTTCCCTTTCACTAACCGGCAAGGAATGCCTACACTATCAGCCAAAACCTACAAAGAGAAAGTTTGTTATAAATCATGCTTCCAAAAGGAATGAATCTAAAGATAATCATATATCATCAACCGGAAATAAAAAGATCCTTCAAGAGCATCAATCACAAATTATGTTACGAAAATTCCATCAGAAAAACCACTTATCATGTGAGTATGTGACATATGCATGGTTTAAAACAAAAACAGGTGAGGCGCACGCCTCGAGGCGCGCCTCAAGGCGATTCTATAAAAAACGAATCTGAGGCGGCGCCTCAGGGTGTTATTTTGTATGTGCGCCTCATAGAGCTGAGGTGGTAACAAAAATTGCGCCTCAGGGGTTTTTGATGTTTATTTTTGATGTTTTGGACTTTGTGTCAATTTCAAGCGTTGCATGTCGTTTTAGTCTGTGTTTTTTATGAATATGAGGATGAAATTAGTTAGTATTTCATTTTCTATAAGATATATAATATTTATATTTATTTTTTAATTCCGCCTCGGGCTTACGCCTCGTTAGGCGAAGGGAAAACGCCTCGAGGCACGATTCCATCCTTTTAGAATAGATGCACAATAATCCAGGAAATAGGAACTCCAAGGTAATGTTGTGAATTGTGATGACATGCTTGTATGCAATTTGTTTATCTAAGTGTCTAGTCCAAGATCTTCAACTAGGTTTATGCACTACCATAAAAAATTATTTCCAGAAGATCTTCAACCTGCTTTGACCCCTACATAAAATTACTACATGTGTTGACCTGGATCTGTTTTTGGCCCATTCCCACCCAACTGTCTTTTATGGTTAATACTATTCACACACTTTTCCTTTATTCCATCAACTATTCTTGTAATGTAAAATCCCTAGAAAACATAGAGCAGCCGCTATAAATTGTGTAGCCACAACCATTTGTATCCCCTCCACATTCCTTAAGGTTAAAAAAGTCGATTCCTCAATCGTTGTGATATCCAGATGAAGGCATTGATACTTTAATTGCAGCCGCCTTTTCTAGAACTAAATGACAATGTTTACTATTATATCAAGTTCTCATCCAGTTTTGCTAATTTCTGTGCTTATGATTTTACTAACTATTTTGATATGACAAGAATATTAAATTAACAATCATAATATACCCCCTTAACTAAATGAGTACATGTTATTGCTGAACACATTAACAAACATTTTTGATGTTGGAATATGAATTTTATATTTTTATGTGTTCCATTTACTCTAAAAGTGTAAAATCACTCAAACATGAAAGAATAAATACTAAGAACACAGAAATAATAATTAAATATATAATAAGGTAAACTGAAAACAAAGAGATAGAAGAAGAATACCTTGAAAAGCAAGGCCCGATGACGGGCCAATCCAATATTTAACGAGCCTAGAGGCAAAACCATGCTTCCAATACTTTCCTTTAATTTCGAGCAAAAATCCCTCCAGGCTATCGACATCTTTTCTGGATCTCCAACTGGTCCCCCCATGTGATCAGAAACCAAAACCGCAAGTCTCTGAACCAAAGTTTGACCAGCAAAATTTATAGATTCAGACATCGACTTCACAGCCATTTCCAGGGCCGTCTGTTCGAGACCTAAAAGCTTAGAATCTGAAGCCTTATTAACAAGGACCGCTTCCCATGCCACATTATCTGACACGGGTGTTGCTTGCAAATCGACAAGGGAAGGCATCTTTGAAGATGTGGGTCCCGTCAACACCCCGTACAGATCATAGAACCCATCAAGAATCTTGTCATCATAGCTAAGAGCACTGTAATTCTGTGAAGGATGAACGAGTCTAGGACATGAGAAAGATTAGAACCCAATAAGCAAAAACAAAAGATTCAAAACATGTGTACCGTAACACTTGTAATTCTGCTAGACTCTTATTAATTAATGTTAACTACTAAAAAAATAAGGCGACATTGATATTTCCATGACTGAGGAAGGTAAGGTCAAATTAAGTATACCATAGGTAGCTCTTAGTATCTAGTAGACCATTAATAAAAACTGTTATCCGGTCCTATCAAGTCAATACGCTAAAACAATTATACACAATATAAAGTTGGTTGGATCGTATGAAATATGAATCATACAGTAATGACATGTTTTTATTAAAAACATATTGATCTTTAAGGGACAAGAAGTACCAGCCAAAACACATATAGTATAAAATTATACCACTTAAGGGAAGACAGGTTATCAAAATGAAGGATTCGGTGCAAGCACTTGAGATCCATTTATTTTGACCTAAATCACACAAGCGAAGTTACAACCGAACACATGTCTTACTAAGTGCAACATATATAAACATGAAAACAGTCTGATAAGTTTCCATAAGTAGAAACACTTCATTTTTGCCTTAAAACACCATATGGACGTTAGTTATTACTGTACAACCTATAAAACCAATAGGGTATGATCAAAGAGTGTTTCTAACTTTCTTCTATATGTACACCACTCACTTTAATAGCGGTGTACACTACATGCACACCCCTGAAAGTACCTGTTACATCAGTCGTTTCACCTTTTAAACAGGCCTTTACTTTTTAAGCGCCCGATATAACATCAAATCCAAAAGCAGTGTTAGCATAGCCTCCTCACCCATATTCAAATAACTTAAGAACCAATATAAGTTTTCTTTAGACAGCTAACTCACACACCCACTAACCAACTCTTATATCTACATTACATACACCATCAGACTACACACCTTAATACCGTTAAACGCCCTTGGGTCACTAAAACAAGTAATACCCAAATAACAAAACACAAGATTTACTGAAAAAAGAAGTCAACTTACCCAATATCTAAAAGCAACAATTTCAGCAGCAGCAGCAGGAGTATTCTCCTTATCCAAAGACACCAAACTGATCTGCTTAACCGCTTCGATCTGAGCCGCTTCGGGATCTTCTCTAGCACTCAACTCCAAAGCCAACTGAATCTGATACTCCTCCTCAACCTCAGCATCCCTAGACTCACCCAACCCTCTCAATTCATCCATAGCAGCATCCAGTTGACTACTACTAACTGAGTCAACCCTCTCAACTGTAGAAGAAGAAGAAACACTTCTCTTACTTGTCACTGAGTTCAGCCATCCTGTAATTGAACTGGGTTTGCTTAAAGATTCAGAAACTGATTGGATGTTATTATTATTATTATCATCAGATGAATGGTTTGGTCTGATGTGTAGCTTCTTAAGAAGGTTTTTCATGCTCTGTTTGCAAGATTGTTAATCATTCAACAAAGTCAATGCAAATCTCTTCATGGGTATGTTGTTAAAAGTTTTGAATCTTTAAAGCAAACAGATGCAAATTAAAAATATTGAATTTTTAACGAAAACAGATGCAGATTAATGGATGGTTTGTTAAAAATCCAATTTTTTTAATAAGGGTATGTTAAAGATTGAATTTTTAAGGGAAACAGATACAGATAAATAAAGGGTTTGATGGACTGATACAACCAATGAGGTTAATTGATAAAAATGGAATTTTTATTGGAGAAATTATTAAAATTAATATTAATATTATGGGTTTAAAGAAAGATAGAAGAAGAAAAGGTGGGTGTGAAGAATAGAGGAAGTGGGACTAGTACAACAAAATAATAATACAAAAAAAGAAAGATCCACTTGAGGGAGGTGTGAAGGGGTGTAGTAGAGTTTGGGGTTAAACTAGAGGTGTGTGTTTAGTTTTTGTTTCCTTATGTTTATATGCACCAACAATTGTATTTGTGGTGGTGGTGGCGGATTATTGGTTGGTGACTTGTTAGGAACCAAAGGAGACTTGGTATATATATCTATACTATATTAATAAGCATATAGGAAGGGCAGGAATGGTCATTTGCCACTTTACAATTGTTTAAAGCATATGTACAATCAAATTAAGCATGAACTCTTAAATGTTATCTCACCAAACCCTAAAGCACCACACAACATAACATCAGCCGCTTGCTATGTGATTTGTCAAAACCCTAAAACATACATCAGCCGCTTTCTTTCTCACACACAAAAGCACCAAAAGTTTTCCCATTAGTTACAGCAAATCTAAATCGAAACACCTATTTTTATGACATGATAGAGGTTTGATCGGAGACCGGGGTGTGCCGTCATCCATGGCGGCCAAGTTTGCTTTTATTCCTTCCACTCTGTTGTCATGAAGGGTCGTTTACAATCTAGCAAGTTGAAGACGGATGTCTCTGAGAGAGGAAATGCCTATGTTTTGAAGTTGTAGACAAAAAGGGGATGTAGATTATCGCGGTGAAAGTTAATAAGCCAGTTGTGTCGCTGAGATATACGAGTTGTTACATGAACTCAGTCTTAACCTCAGATCCACCTGACGAGGTTAGTTTCACATTTCATATTCCGTAAATTTATAATTTTAAATTGAACCTGGAATCTAGGGTTTATGTTTTTGGGGCTTATTATAGATTCTTATTGCCTATTGAAATTATTTGTATGCTTATTAGACTGTTTTTATGTATTTATTATAATTAGTAACACGGATGTTGCAGGTGGTGCATATTTGATGTTCAATGTTCCAATTCTCGAAATATGCGGCAGCAATGCTTTGCAGGTTTGTTTATACCCCAAACTAGGTTTTAGTTTATTTGGTTCTAACTTTTATTGAGTTTTTTTTTTCGGTAGTGGCTTGGTATGGTAAATTCATGTTCTTGCAGGTAATAGGTTTGTGTTTACAACCCAAAACAATCTATCCAAGAGTTAGAAATAACAAAAGAATAGTTCACTAGGTAACTTTAACCAAAAGATAAACATGATGAAGGTGAAGTTTCTATAGAAGTAGTCTCAAATAATGCTAATAAAGTTAAATTGGACCAGTTAAACACAAAGCATCAAAATCTTCGTAATTTTGCACAATTTGGTAATTATCTTTTTAATGTGTGCCTCCATCATTATTTGATCTTGGATAATATGGTTTTATCGGATTTCATGTGCTCTGTAGCAGGTCAACAATGCGATGAGCTCACATAGACCCGAAATTTAAATGAGCAAGCTTGGATCGGCTCATTTAATTACGAGCTGATTTCAAGAGAGCTTTAAGCAAGGTTAGTAATTTTTTAATATGATTCAAAGTTAATAAAAATGAATAATTGTAAGTCTATTCTAATCGATATGAAATAGACTCTTTCCGCATTCCAAAAAATATGAAATAGGTGTAAAAGCTCAGCCCTTTCTATCCTAGATTTTAAAAAAGAACCTAAAGCATATCATTTTCTAAAATGTCCACATACAGATTATATGGGTCAAGTTTTGTATCAAGTGCATTTTCAGCTGATGTTGGTTAAATGGAAGGATCTGGGAAAATTTTAGTGGACTCAAGGTTATCAAGGTCGAGACATAAAGACCGGATGCAATATTGTCGATTGAGAGGTTGCAATTTCAACATATCTATGGGTAGGAATGAGAATGGTATTGGTATCGAAAATCGCTAACATGGTACTGGTACTGAAACAACTGGTTCGGTACCGATACCCGGTGCCATTTGCTCATCCCTATCTTTGGGGGTAAACTGGGTCAAACGTTAGCTGAAATATGTGTGTCTATGTCTAATGGTTCTAATGTTAGACTATGATTTGTGATATGTTGTAGGCTTTGCAAACATTGGGAAGTGCAAGACCCGCTGGTGCAGGCGGTGGTGGAGTTCGGGGTAGGGGTCATGGTGGTTCTGATTTTGGTTGTTGGCAAGGTGGAGTACATCTGGTTCTCTTATCGTAAGTGTGATAGCTCTTCACCACTTGATTAATAGTAAGGTAAACAACCATTTCCCACAAAAGTAACAAAGTCATTTGTTTTTTAAATACTAGCCTTGAATGGGTCAAATAGAGAAAAAAAAGTTTATAAGTGGGAGCATGTGTCAAACGGAACAAACAGGTAAAAGATGTTTTAATTCATACAACTACTTAAAGTGTTACTGTAATCATAATAGTGAATTAGCTATATATAATTTGGTATACAATGAGCAAAGATGTTTGAAGCTAAACCCAACCATCCTTGCCTGTTTTGTTTTGATCACTTACCGAACCTTGTCAGACATCTCGCCACCGCTGATATTTGTATGTTGTAACTGAAGTTGTTTTGGTAGTCTATATATAGTCAGTTAGTTTCACAGAGTTGACTATAAAAGTCAAACTATTTTAATCTTTTATATATGTTCTACAGGTAGAAAAGACTGAGCTAAAGAAACTGAAATCAGACAAAAATAGACCAGAGCAACAAATTAAATCCTTTAGTAGGCCACCTGCTACACTAGCCTTCTTCCCATATCCTCAATGTGGCCATTTACTTCCACTGGTGCTATATAGCAGTCAAATGTTCAATACAAAACTTAGTTTTGCCATTTTTCAAGAATGAGCCACAAACACATTTGCTTTTGTACCATGTTAGCAAAATGAGCATCTTAATTAGTTTTGCCATTAAAAATGGTTCCATTACTGCATATTGAATGCATGTGTATAAAAATTGATAATTAGAATACTGAACAAAAAACAGGACGCATCATGTAGTTCAAAGTAAGCTCTAAGATCTATTTTTTTTTTAAATTTATTTTATTTTTGATAAATTTGGACCCATTTACATAGAATGGGCCAATGCGGATTAAGAAAGTCAAACGACTTCAAACTTATAAAATCTATAAAGTCACATGTAACACAATAATTATTAATTAAATTTTTTAAGTTGAACAAGGTGATTTTCGGGCGGTGTGACTCGGTGCCACCCCGTTTGACCAGGACAAAACATTACCCATAACGAGCCAAACCGACATTGACCTAATTCCTATTGCATATGACAGGGCAATCCCACTATAATATGTTAGAGGTGCCGTTGCTTTTAAATACAATTGAAACTTTCTTGAAATCGGTATGCCCCCAGCAAAGCGCCGATACACCCACTAGAAGATTGATAAACTAACAGAAAACGAGTACCACGTTGTAACTTGTCGCCGCCGCATCGCGCGGGTTTCCTGCTAGTACATACATAAATGGAGATTGGGGATGTAAGAATGTTCATCATCAAGGCGTGTCACCAATTTTGTCCTTTTATTTTAATTTATTTCTTTTACTTTTTGTCGTAAGAAATGATTGTAAGGTATAATTCATTAGAAAACGCTTAAAAAACTCACAAAACCGAGCGGTCATAAAACACAACTTACATAATTACAAAATTACACCAATTAGACCATGATAAAAAGTCTAATCTAACGCTATGCTTGGCCCAAAGAAAACTCATCAACTTGACTTCGCTAATAATGCCTTCCATCCTAATTGTCTTGTCTTCAAATTTAAGCTTGTTCCTTGCTCTCCATTTGTAAACTTTGATGGGCGTTATCAAACATTTACTGTTTTTAAAGTTGGGTTTTGTTTTATTTTTTATTTTTACTTTTTTTAAATGAGAAGCTTTATATAAACTTAAAAGAAAATACTCATAGCATTAGAAAAAAATACGGCTTTTAGGTACCGGAGTTCACATTTTATTGTGAGTTCTTTTGTTAATATAGAGTGTAGAGCGATAATTTCTCTATTTATGTGATTTACGAGCATCCAATTTTTCGTAGATTTCTAGTTTCAATGGACAACCTATACGGATCAATGAGAGTAGATCAAGGATGAGGAACATGTATGTGTTCTTATCGTTTAACCTCTAACACGGTGGGGTGTGGGATCAGTGAGGGAGTCGGGGAGCTGATGTGGCCCTCATCCCCGTCGGGGAAACCCCCCCCCCCCCCCCTTCGTTGATCGGTGCCAAGGGGGAATCCTCCCCGTCCCACTTATTAGGATAAATTTAAACGTTGGGATTCGACCGTTTATAAAAAAACGTTATATATATATATATGGTAGGGATCCTAAGAGAACCAAACCCTATTTGAGAACTGAGAGAACCATTCTGGGCCACACATTTCTTATAAAGGCAATTTTTTTTGCTTTGATCGCATGTTTTTATGCAAGAAAAAAAATTATTTTTTTGTATTTTTTTTCATTTATACATATGTGTATATAGCAATTATACATATGTGTATATTACATTTTCAGCTATACATATGTGTATATTTCAGTTATACATATGTGTATATTGGATTATATATGTGTGTATATTGCAATTATACACATGTATATATTGAAAAAAAATACAAAAAAATAAAAAAAAATTGCATATAAAGCAGCGATTAAAGCAAAAAAAATATTTGTTTTTGCCTCAGAGAAAATTTGTGGTCCAAAATGGTTCTCTCAGTTCTCAATTTGGGAAAAAAGGTTCTCATTTGAACCAAATCCTATATGTATATATATACACAGGATAAGGATAATTTAGAAACTCCCTTGAGTTGGAGAAACCCATGAAACTCAATATCTACCATTGATTATAACCCATCAACGACTCTGATTGATTCCATCCAATTAATCATTCCAAAAGTCTTGTCCTTTTTATTTTATGGTAATAAAAGGGTAGTATGGGTATTCTCTTCTCATTTTTTACCCATTCCAATGTAACCTGCATAGACATCAAATCAACCTCTCTAAACCCTCCTCTCTCTCTACCGTGTCATCTTCATCTACAACCTACCACAAATAATTAATTATCAAAATTTAGTAAAATAAAGCTAAAGCAACGGCCAAGAAAGTGGCAGAAATTATGGCAGTGAAGGATCGGGATGGCGGTGCTAGGTGACGGTGGAGGAGGGGTCGTGTTACTGGCCGGAGATGGCGTTGGCCTGTCTGACGGAGATGGACCGGAAGTGGTAGGTGACGGCGGGGTGGCTCCGACTGGAGACGGTGCCTGAGACGAGGTAGGTGGTGGTGGAAGGGGCGGGGGCGGGTGAGGGGTGGTGGTTGGTGGAGAAACAGTTGTCGGTGGTGGTGTTGGGGTGGTTGTAGGTGGGGTGGTGGGTGGTGATGCTGGTGGCGGGCTGGTGGGGGTGATGGCTTGGGCTAACAGCCAACATGTCCAATAAATCTTCATTGTTTTTGTTACTTTTCACAATAACCGCCCCCATGTTACATATATTGTTCCCAGTTACGTTTTAACAAATTTGTTATAATTGTTGTAACAACTTATACTCCCACATGTTAGATAACATATATATACATGTAACAACTTTTGGTACCGTGTTACATCTTATAGTTCTAGTGTGTTACGATTTATGTTAATATGTTACAACTTATACTCCCCAATATTAGATTTACGTAACATCATCCGGATAAAAAAGGAAAAAAATGCATATAATTTGTTTATATATTTTTATGCATATTTCTTCATTTTGTCAAACAACAATAAAACACAATCAAATAATTAAATTAAAATCAAATAAAAAATAATCCTTTTTCCTAACATAAATCACACAAACAACTTCAAACTTGAACAAAATAAAAAACTGAACAGTCGTACCCAAAAAAAAAATTTATAAACTTTACAATACCCATACCGGATCTTGATTCCACCCCACCCCCCCCCCCCCTTGGGATCACAAACATCTTCAAATTTGTACACACAACCGTACCGGAACTTCAAACTTGTACACATCTTCAAACCCGGATCGACCAGAAAGCAAGGATGACGACGGTTGTTGTGTTTGGATGATGATATTCAAACCGATATCTTCAAAACCACTAGCAGCCTACACGAAATACAATTACAAAAGTATACTAACATAACTTTCGACAAAAAATATAATACTTTAAAGTTCAAACATCAAAAAAGCTGATTTCAAAACATAGGTTTGACAAACCAATTAGATGGACTAAATGTCGACTATCGTCTTAGAAGATCACCCTTTTCCCATGGTCTACACGAAGGTTTGGATGAACCAAAAGCCGAACCACCAGCACTCGTCCTTAAAGAAAGAGAACAAACTATTCAAAATTCAACTTTATCCTACAAAATTATTTAAAAAGACACAATCTTTACACATCAACAAACAAAATTACCCATAAAAAACGACTGTCTCTATGATGTACTAGAACATATCAAAAGAACAATTTAAAATGTCTCTATGATGCAATCTTTACACATCAACAACAAATGCCCACAAAATATAATATCTTTAGATAATAGCTTTCAAAATCGGCTCGTAGCTCCATAACTTCAAACGAAAAACATATACTGTCAAAAAAGCTAATTAAATAACTAAACCACTATCAATCTTAGTTCAATAACTACATAATAACAACAACAAAATTCACTCCTCGTTGGTATCATAGAGACATTTAAAATTGTTCATTTTAAACTCACTCCTCGTTGCAACAACCATAAAACCTAATTAAATAACTAAACCACTATCAATCTTAGATAAATAACTATATATAACAATAGCAAAATTCACAGGAAAGATCATACCTTTTGATCTACCCAGACCATTAATATGTTTGATTTAATAGAAAATAAGCTCCTACGATACTCAGGTCTGCCCATCCCATTTATTGAACCCATCGCTGGATCTGAAACGTTTCAGCCATAGATCTGAACAGTGGTACAATCTTCGGCCATAGATCACCTAACAAGATTCAATAAAAATAACAACTTCCAAATAAAACTAACAACTTTCAACCTAGCGTTGACTTCTTAGCTTTTATCCTTCACCTTATCTTCTGTATCCTCACACTTGTCCTCAAGTTCCACCTTTTTCTCATATTTCTTCTCACTTACATCATTGTTAGATTTAGTGGGTGACACAGTCCCATTAGCCACCGCCTCACCACCTTCACTGCTGTAACACTAAAAAAAACTATAGGAAGTTATGAACAAATTCAAACGTTCATATGAGAGAGAGAGAAAGAGGAAAGAGAGAGATGAAATTGAAGATGTGATGAGTGAGAAAAGATATAACTTTGTAATGAGAGAGAGAGAGGGGGGGAAAGAGGGTCAGATTTGCTGCAGAGGAGAGATGGAAATGAAGATTAAATTACTTAATTGCCCTTTTGTTTCTTTCAATTCTATAAGACGTGGCTCAATAGGGATCACACAATGGGTTTCAAAGGTTTCTCCAACTCAACCAAGTTTCATTAGGATACATAGCCTATATACACACACATATATATAAACTTTCAATTTCAAACCATACCACGATCAAATTCTTTTTCGACACAACCTTACACCCTATATTTTTTAAAACTTAAACTATAAATTTTATAAAACCACACAACCTTTCCATCCTTTTCACCTCTATATTTTTATACAATCATGAGTTCATTGTCAGAAGAGGAAAATGCGGTCAATTTTTTTGTGGACGCGATGGTGGAGACGTCAAAAGTTCTCTTGGAGTTTGTAGATGACAGTGACGACGAAGAAACTTCGGTACCAAGAACAAAGAGCGTCGTACTAAACAAAGATCGTTAGGATATTTTTTGTTTCTATGGGGTGAATTGATAAAATGTTTGTTTATTTGTTTGCTTGATTTCTTTATTATTCCTACTTTTTACCCTTTTGATTGATTTCTTGACTATCTTTAGATTATACGAGTCTCCCCCCAAGTAGTTGACATCCACCAGTCGTCGATTTTCTGTTCTGGTTGCATCCTCCGTAGTCTGAGTCGGTGTAGGATAAGAGATCTAATCCACCGTCTGATGGATACCAGAGACCTAATTTAGGTTTCCCCTTAAGGTATCTCATTATCCGTTTGACCGCAATCATATGTGACTCCTTTGGATCCGCCTGAAACCTGGCCCAAAGACAAACTGGAAACATAATGTCAGGTCTAGAAGCAGTTAGGTACATGAGTGAACCAATCATTGCCCAGTACTCTGTGGGGTCGACATATTTGTCGCTTTCGGTATCTGGACCGAGACCGTGGTTGACCGGTAGAGGAGTTTGATAAGGTGTGCGATCATTCATCTTGAAACGAGTCAGGATGTCATGCACATACTTGGTTTGATGGATAAACATTCCATCTGCCTTCTGATCCACTTGTAGACCAAGAAAAAACTTTAACCCCCCCCCCATAGCACTCATCTCGAATTTCCTTTTCATGACATGCTCGAATTCCTTGCATAAGTCGTCATTTGGTGACCCGAAGATGATGTCATCAACATACACCTGTACCAGCAGAAAATCTTCTCCTTTTCGCCTAATGAAAAGTGTACTGTCAATGTTTTCTCTCTCAAAGCCATTGTTCAAGAGGTAAGAAGACAGTGTCTCATACCATGCCCTGGGTGCCTGATGAAGTCCATAAAGGGCCTTGTCAAGTTTGTAGACCCGATCTGGATATTCTGGATCAGTGAACCCCGGTGGTTGGTAGACATACACCAGCTCTTGGACTTTTCCGTACAGAAAGGCGCTTTTAACGTCTAACTGATAAACTTTAAAGCCTTTGTGAGACGCGAATGCCAGAAACAAGCGAATTGCCTCTAGCCTAGCAACTGGTGCAAACACTTCATTGAAGTCTATCCCTTCCTGTTGATTAAACCCTTTGACCACAAGACGAGCCTTATTCCTGACCACTACACCATTGTCATCTTTCTTGTTTCGAAAAATCCATTTGGTGCCAATTTCCTGTGCACCTCGAGGGAGATCGACCAACTCCCAGACTTTAAGCTTCCTAAACTGAGAGAGCTCTTCTTGCATAGCTTCTACCCACGCATTGTCCCGAAGAGCCAATTGATAACTCTTAGGTTCAATTTGCGAGATAAAGCACTTCAAGCATTTGTTCACAATCCCTGAGTCAACGATTCTTGCATACATACAGTTGGCATTAGCAAAACTTCTCCGAGTCTGAATACCCGCATTAGGATCCCCCAGTATGGAGTCAAATGGATGAATTCTATTTGCACGTGTTGAAATCACAGTGTCGACCGGCAAATATCATCTAAATTGGAGCCAATATCTCCTGCAGTCACTTCATCATCAGTAGAATCTATCCCGAACGGATTCGTGAAAGATTCTTCTTCGTTTTCAGTGACCTCTTTTGTGGATGAAGACTGGTTGTTTCCCGAAGAGCTGGTACTTGCATCTGTCTTGGCCTTTTCTGTAGAGATTGGGACTATTGATCGAGGTGAAACAAAATCATCATCATCCTCATCAACAATCACTAGTTCTTCTTCATGTGGATCTGCATTAAAGGTATGAGGAACATTAAAGGACTTAAAGACATAGTCATAATCAAACATCCAACTTGGTTCCTGTGCACTATCTGGTGGTGAGTAACTTGTTATTTCAATATTAAAAGCAATTTCAACTACACCCTTTGATTTATTCCAAACACGTTTGTTTGGTGAGCCGGGAACATAACCAAGGAAGAATCCCTCGTCTGCCACCTCACCAAATTTAGGTTGGTTTTTATTTTTCAGAATAGTGCAAGGCATTCCAAATGGCTCAAAATCTTTGATGTTGGGTTTACGACCGTTTAAGAGTTCATAACACGTTTTATTGTGTTTCTTAACGGTCAAAACCCTATTCAAGACATAACATGCTGTGTTCACAGCCTCTCCTCAAAAATGGACGGGAAGCTTAGAGTCAGCTAGCATGGTTCAAGCAGATTCAATCAAAGTCCTGTTTTTCCTCTCGGCGACTCCATTTTGTTGAGGCTCATAGGGAGCACTGAATTGATGTTCAATTCCTTTGCGAATGCAAAAGATTGAAAATGTGTTGTTCTTGAACTCCGAGCCATTGTCGCTTCTGATCCTCTTTAGTGTGATGTTGATCAGATTCTCTGCTTGAAGAATGAAATTCGTCAAGATTTCAGCAGTTTCATCCTTCGTACCTAAGAAAAACACCCACGAGAATCTAGAAAAATCATCAGTAATCACAAGGCAATAAAATTTTCCACCAATGCTCCGAACGTTTACTGGACCGAAGAGATCAATGTGAAGCAATTCAAAAGGAGCAGAAATGGAATTAATAGTTTTTGGGTGATGAGGCTTCTTGTGTTGCTTTCCCTTTTTACAAGGGACACATTTGTCCTCAATCCCAAAACTTTTTAAAGGAACACTTGTTACCAAACCGTGTTTTACAATGTAGTTCAGTTTCCTGAAATGGATGTGTCCCATCTTTCTATGCCAAAGTAGTGAATCTGATGCAGATGCTCTGGATAATAAACATGTAGTCTCTGTTGAAGAATCGTCATGCATGCTCATATCCATGATATACGTGTCATTTCTTCTAGGAGCCCTTATAATTATCCACTCTTTTGGAATTATTACTCCTGGTTTCAACACTAAAGCCTCAGTTTTGGTGAAGTGAACCGAATGCCCTTTGTCGCAAATTTGCGAGACACTCATGAGATTGTGTTTAAGCTCCTCAACATAGTTCACTCCTTCTAGGTTGATCTTGCCATTAGTGACCTTCCCCTTTCCTGAGATGCGCCCGCCTTTGGCGCCAGCAAAGTTTACGAAACCTCCATCACATTTCATAAATTCAATCAACAATCTCAACTCCCCTGTCATATGCCTGGAGCAGCCGCTATCAACATACCACCAGTTGATAACCCTCCTCAGCAGCTCCTGCATTCACAAAGAAGATTAGTTAGAGTAGGGGACCCAAGCTGTGAAAGTCTTGGGTCATCCCATTTCATCAACAACAGTGAACTCCCTCCAGTATCCATCACTCCCCACTGGAGTCCTGGATCTTGGTGGGTTGTTTCTGTTCATTTGGTCAAATTGCCTGTAGGGCCTTTGATTCTGAGAATTGTGATATCCTCTTTGATTCACTGGCCCGCTATTGTTATTTTGAGGATAACTCCATCTATTGGAGTATCCCGGATTGTAATTATTTCTTGAAAAATGTTGGTTATTTGAATACGGTCTATCCCTATAACCATTTTGATTATTATAATTATTCATATAATTAAATTTGTCACATTGTGGACTTTGGTGACGTTGTTGCCTATGTGGTGGTTGGTATTTTTTGGCATTTGAAGGTGCCGCCTGCTTAGATGGTTGAGCACCAGATGTGCTTGCCTGGCCAACACTTACTTGTCTAGGGACAAACGCAGGTTTTTTAAAATTCTTGTTTACTGGTCGTTTTCCTGGATCCCTACACCTACCATCTGATTCTCTTTCTAGTTGTCTCTGCAAAGATTTCTTTGCAGAGTTGCTTACCTCTTTCCTGCTTTCAGACTTAACAGGAGTCTCGCCTTTCCTTGCATCAGTTGATGTAGTGCTATTCTTCTTTTTGACAGTACACGTGCTAGCTACATGACCTTTTTGATGACATTTAAAACATGATCGCTTCTCAAGGGGCTTTTTGTACTGTCCCCTTGAGGTCGATCCATCAGTGCTAGAATGAAGTATAACGGCCCAATTACAGATGGTGCTTTACACAAAGGGAAGCTGTGTCCTCAGTTCAAGTACTTTGCTCATGTGATTATTCATGTATTTGGAACAGTGAGTGGAGGATATGATGTTATGAGGAAGAGTTTGAGTTCGTTGATGGTTGCTTTAACATTGAACAAACCATTCAATGTGGCGGGAATGATTCTTGATCACATGCTTGAACCACTCAAGGGTTTGAAGGCAAAGAAGTTTCTATTATATCCTAGGTTCTTGATGATGATATTTGATCTTAAGTATCCGGAGTTGAAGAAAGATCCTACAAAGATTCTTGTTCAGGATCACATGAACATGAGGACGTTGATAAGGATGAAGGGATACAAAGAGGTTCCTGATAATGAGAAGCCACCACACAAGAATCTATTTAGGCATTTAATCAATCCAGGGTATACTGATCCAGGGGAGAACAGGGCAAGGCATGAAAAGATTGAATCTGATGCAGATGATCCATTGGTCCATGCTGATACAACAACAAAAATAAAAAGACAAGTTAAGAATGACGGAGCCAAAGGGAAGGGCAAGGCAAAAGTTGATGAAGCTGAACAAGCTAAAAAGCAACAGAAAAGAAAGAAAAGTGTTGCTAAGAAAGGTACCCAACTAGTGGATGAAGAATCTTCTGTGGATTCTGAAGAAACAGAAGAAGATGAGCGTTGGGATTCAGATGATGAAACTTTGAAGAAGACCTCCAAGCGCAAGGCCACTGTTGCTGGAGAGTCTGAATGTTTGAATAAGTCTGTTGAAGAACAACTGCAAAAAGACACCATTGATTCAGAAAGTGGTGAAGGTGATCTTGGACTTGGTGCTGGAGATTTTAGTGGTTCTACTGTTGTTGTTAATTTGAAGAAACCCAAGCACAAATCTATGTCTAAAGGGATGTGAAAGAAAAGCCTAAGAGATTGAGAGAGAAGGAAGTAGAGATGTTATTGAAGGGTAAGAAAGTCCCTGAAGCTGGCACATCATCAAAAGTTTTTTCTCCAGTTGCAAAGAAACAAAAGAAGACTACAACTGAATTTGAGGTAGTTCCTGATCTGTACACTACTTTGGAGAATGTATTGAATTTATTCCAGAAAAAGAAGAAATCTCCTGAAGCTGAATCTTCCAATCCAAAAGTGACTGTTTCTGATAATGTCATGGAGGTTGTTAATAAACAGATGGAAGAAATGATGAAAATAATCACTGCACAACAAGATGAGATAGAAAAGTTCAAAAAGAATGAAGAGAAAATGTTACAGATTGTTGTTGCATCAAAAATAAATCAAGATGGGTTAGAAAAGAAGTTGAAAGAGTTAGAGAAAGATAAGATTGATAATCGGAGCAAGAAAAACAGGAGATTAATTGCTGGAATAAAAGATGAGAATAAGAAGTTGTTGAAGGATAATGAGAGGATGAGTAAGTTGCTTGATAAACTTTATAATGAAGCTCCTCAATTGAAAGTAGGAGAAGAGAATAAAGAGAAAGAGGAAGAACAAGTAGACTTTGAAGAATCATCAGATGAAGAAGGAGATGATGAGAAATATGATGATGATTCTGATGATGATGATAATGCAAGTGGCAAGTCTGGAGATAAGAATGATGAGGATGATAGTGATAGTGATGATGATGATGATGACACAAGTAAGTTTACATTTGAAGAAAGACAAACTAAGAAAGGAAGTTCTGGACAGTCTAGTTCCAAGAAGAAGTCTGGAGAGAATGTAGATGCTGAAGATGACATCTTTTGGACAGAAAGATCAAGGCATTATCTGCTGATGATAAGAATTTGTACAGAGAGATGCTTAATAAGAAAGTTTGGACTATTGAGCTTACAGGAAAATTTCTTGAAATCTTTGAAGCAGATGACATGAGGTATGAGATTGAGTATAATGACCCAGATCTTGAAGAGGGTGAAGTGTCTGCTGCAGTTTCGAAAGAAATACTTGAAGGCATAGCGCAGCAAGTTGGTAAGACACTAGAGGAGATAATGACTGAACAGGTGATTCCAGACATTCCTGAAAAGGATGTTGGTAATCATTCTGATGATAAACAGACTCCTGAAACAGAAGAGATTGAGATTGAAGACATCACAAACGAAAAATATCCTGAGTATTTTAGGGATAAAAGTGATGAAGTATTCCCAGACTTTACAGAGGTAAACATGAAAGAGGCTGAGAATAAAGCAAAGAAGAAAAGTGAAGAATTCATGAAAAGTGTGTTTGGAGAAAGCAGTCAGAAACCAACTACTGAACAAAGTGATGGTTTGAAGACTTTGTTGCAGAAATTGAAAGAAATTGATGATAAAAGACCTAAGCCTGAAGCACAGGGTGGATTTTACAGATATCACAACCAACTTTTCAAAGGCAGAGCTTTAGGTTGGAAGTATCTGAGATATTTGAAATGCATTGCTGTGAAATGGGAGAAAGGAATCATGTACTTCTACATATTCCATGACATACAGACTCTACCGTACTGGGCGGTGAGAGACATTTGCAGATTTACAATGACGGGTGCTTCAGCGAACAATGATGCAGTTGGTTGGTTTGCTGATAAACTTACTTGGGAGAGTAGAACGAGGTGGAACATGTTTAAACCTCAGTATCCAAGAAGAAAAGTTCACAAAGAGATTGATTCAAAGACTGGTAGGAAGAAGGTGACGTTAAAGTACAAACCTCCAGTAGTTATGAAGAAGATACCGTTGATGCCGATTCAGCAGCATTTCAGCTCTGAATTTGTAATGTGGTACTATGATTGGCGTACGGATGAAGCGGTGATTGTGTTGAGAGACGGAAAGGATGCTTACAAGAAGATACATGTTTTTGATCCAATGTGGATCACAAACTGCACTTTTGAAGACATCATCATGCTATACTATAATCCAATCTACTGTGAACCTAAAGATGCAGATCAAGCAAGAAAATATCAACAGGTGGTTGGAGTTTGCTTTGCATATGACATTAATTCTGGAAGTAACTTAGAGAAGAAACTGGGTGAAAGAGTCAAGGTGAATGAAGTGCCAAAGCGTTCAACGAAGAGGAAACTTGAACCCGAAATGACTAAAGATCAAAGAAAACAACTTCGTTTGAAGCTGATGAACAAAGGAATGGACAAAGCGCGTAGGCAATCCAAGCAATAGTCGAGGGGGAGTTTGTTGATGCATAATGTGCGACTAGTGCTTTGGATTGCGAAAGAAAGTTGTTTTGTAGATTGATGAAAGGGCAAACGTGGAATTAGAAGGGGCGAATGTAGAAGATGAAGGTCGAAGGTAGAATCTAACACAGACAGATTCCAGATTCGTACTGACTTGGAGGGCGAATGTGGAAGTCTTCCACATTCGACCACACGTAAAGGACGAATGTGCAGGTCTATATAAGGAAAAATGTTATTTTATGATGTAACTTTGATCATTTTAGAGTGTGTGTCTGGTCTAGTGCTCTCTAGTGTTCTTGATTATCTGAAAACAGTCTGTTTGACTTGTAATCGTTAATGTAATCATATTTTGACAAGTAATTAATGAAAATGACAATTAAAAAGGTGAATTTGTGCGTTTGATTCGATAACTATCATATTGTAACTGTTCTAGGGTTTTCGCACCTAGAATAGAGACTTGTATGATCAAACCAATCTGTTTTTGACAAAACGATCCTCTACAACCCCAACCACACAAGTTGAACCAGATGATCAAGGAAAACAGGTTGATCAAACCATGTATATATGTATGATAGGTTCCCTTCTTTATCTAACTGCTTCTAGATTATGTTTTCAACTTGTGTTTGTGCTAGACATCAATCAGCTCCAAGGGAATCACACCTAATTGCTGTCAAAAGAATTTTCAGATATCTGAAAGGAACTCCTACTTTAGGAATTTGGTATCCTGCTTCAAGCAATACCAAGTTAACAACTTTTTCAGATACTGACTATGCAGGGTGTAAAATGTCAAGAAAATCAACATCTGGTGGTTGTCAATTCCTAGGAAACTGTCTGGTGTCCTGGAAATCAAAGAAGCAAACATTTGTGGCAACATCAACTGCTGAAGCAGAATATATTGCAGCTGCAAGCTGTACATCACAGATTCAATGGCTTCAATATCAACTTCTTGATTATGGAATCAAAGAGACCAAAAGTCCACTATTAGTAGATAGTAAATCTACCATTAGCATCATTCAAAACCCTGTTCAATTCTCAAAGACAAAACACATAGAAATCAGATATTATTTCATTAGGGATTGCTATGAAAAAGGCAAGATTGAGGTAAAACATGTGACAACAGCTAATCAAATAGCTGATGTGTTCACCAAACCTCTTGACACATCAACATTTCAGAGGGTTTGTATCCATGCTTGGGATGCTAAATTTTGAGTGAATTTTGTAAGTGTTTTCATTTTTTCTATACATATTTTACTTTCACTTACCTGTTTACTAATCTGTCTCAAACCTCTGATGACCACTAAAAAGGGAGAAACTTCTGATGTACAAAAACATTAGATTCGGGATATTTGCAGAAATTGAATAACTACTGATAATTATAAGAAGTTATAAATGTGTTTTAAAACTTATTCTCATCAGTTGTTTACAAACTACTGAAGAGAAAATGGGAACTAATGATGAACAATTTTGTTTCATCAGCAGTTTAGTCAAAAAGGGTAAATCAGACTTTTTCCATTTCAGAAGTTTGACCTAGGCGGTTATAAACTTCTGATAAACACATTTTTCTCATACTTATCCTTTCAAAAAGCAAAATTCCCTCTTTTTCTCTCAAAGAAAATTCAAAACCCCCACTCTAACCTAAAAATACTGTTCGATCAAACACATGATGGCTCTCGTTCTAAAACAGGGACATAATCAAAGAGGCTACTTCATTAAAGACTCTGCCTGGTCCCAATACGACGAAATCATTGATTTAGTCGTCAAATCCCAGTACTACACAGCTTTCACTGTTGACCCTCCACTACACATTCAAACTCTAAATGAGTTTTAGGCAAACGCCGAGGCAGTCACAGTGAATGATAGAGTTATTTCCCTCAAGTCAACCATCCAAGGGAAAATGATGGCAATCACACCTGAATCTCTGGGAATAAGACTTGGCCTTGATAATGCTGAAGCACCAGAACACATTCCCAATGCTGATATTCACTTAACCATGACTGAGTGTGGTTACCAAGGTATGCAACAGTTTATAAGAAATATTTTGATCCAAAATACTTACTTTTGTTTCATTATATAATCATGTGTTTAAGTCCAAAACTGGATCATATGATCAGATGCCTTCTACCTTTCAACCTATTTTTCATTCCATTGTGAATGAAACTACTTTTAAGGCATCAAATGTTTTCTTTAATGTGTTGGTGTTGCATCACCAAAATTCTAAAAAGAAATTTTTGTTGTACCCAATGTTCATTATGCAATGCATAATAAAAGAACTTGGTGAGGGGGTACTTGTTGGTGAGTCTACAAAATTAAATCCATTGACCACACAAGTATCCTCTACACTTGTTAAAGATGTGAGTGAAACATCCTCTCAGTCTCATCCATCTCACACCCCCCAAAAGAGCACCAATTACCATTTTATTTCAAAGGAAGAAAACCAAAAAGACAATAACTACTGACCCTTCCTTTGAAACTGTTGATCCCTTACCCAAAACTACTAAAACTGCTGAACCAGAAACATCACACACAACAATAGAAATTGCCAAACTTGTCTCTGGGCTGAAAGAAACAACCCAATCCAATCCAATCCAATCTGATCATGTCAATCCCCAACAACCACATAAAACAGGGGATCAAACCACAGAAACAGACATGGATGAGGATGTTACCAGCCCTAACCCAAGAGATGAGGATGAATCAAGGTCTCTAAGCCCAAACTTAGTTAACTTAGGTACATTTAAGGCTGCTACTACTCATATACCATCCAGTGGTGGATTTGAGGACAGTAGTACCATAGCTAAGACCTTAGATGTGGCAACTACTGATGAAGGCTTTATGCCTGAAGTAGGAAAACCTCAATACCAAGACAAAGAGGTTCATGAGACAACTAGGTCGGGCCTAGCACATGATATAACTTATGACTTCATCATTGATGATTTCACCAGGGATTCAAATGATTCCATTAATTTGAATGATGATTCAACAATTCCACAACATGAATTGACGGCAGACTGTGAAGGTCCTGAATACAATTTCTCTGTACTCAAAGAGTCAGTCACAAAGGATCAGGTTAAAGACCACTTGAGCCCTAATTCCCCTAAAGTGGAATCCCCAGTTCACACTGAGGATCACCCCAAAACTCACCTTCCATACTCTAAAAAGCCTACCCAATTCTCTGGGTCATCAAGCATAGACTTGAACCACCTATGCAGCCCAGAAGGTCCCTTATATCAGATGGTCCACCAGCTGATATCCTCTCATCTTCAAACATTTATGACTGCTATGGAGTTAAAGAATAGAACTTAATTGGAGATGATTGATAATGCAACTAATCACAGACTGGGAGAGTTATCAAGAAGAATAGAAGATAACATAAGACAACTTGCTCACTTAACTGGTGTGACACCTCCTGCTCCTTGGTTTCCAGAAGTGGATGAAGCCAAAAAGGGGGAGAAGTCAAAGGAACCTGAAGTTGTTTCTCTTGAAGTTGCCAAAAAGGCTAGAGAGGCAAAACATCTCAAGGATGCCCAAAAAGAGACTGCCAAGACAAGACAAGAAATTGCCTTGAAAGAAAGACAAGATTGGTATGAAAAAGAAGAAAGGCTCCTTAGAGAAAAAACTGAAATGGCTTCCCAAGGCATTATTGGAGAAACTGCTGAAGACCTTCCAGGAAGTACTGAAGACAATCCTTCAGTAGTTGATGATCAGATCAACCCTTCAGTAGTTAACACTCCCAATACTCAAACAGAAGACGTTTCTAAGGCAACTGAACCAACTCCAGCTGATGTTCCAAAGCCTATTCCCACTCCAAAAGTTGTGTTAAACCCTACTCTTATATTATTTTCCAAAGAACAGATTGAGCAGAGTTTAATTGCAGCAAAGAAGAAGGCTATGGAAGATAAGGCCTGGAATAGCCTAGAAGCAAGGGAAGACTTAAGCTTTAATGATAAGTTAATAGCTTATGAAGTAAAAATGAGTGAGTTAGAAGAACAAGACAGAATTGCTGAAGAAGATAAGGGACAACAATTGATTAATTACATCTGCAAACACAGCAAGGCAAAGAAACACTCACTCAAGGGACTCTCAACTATAGAACTAACAAGCAAGTCATAGCTTGTATCTGACAGGCTTTCCACTCAGAAAGATAGAAAGATGATGAGAGCCCAAATCATACAAGAACTGGCAGACAATGATTATGGTTCAAAGACTCAACTGTCAAAGTGGAAAGAAGACATTCTTCTGGACTCTTACAAGAAATTCAAGGCCCTACAAAAGACCAATCCAGAGAAGTTTAAAACTTCTGAGGTTTCAAAACCTTCAGTAGTTTTAACTTCTGATCATTCTAAGAAACCCCCAAGGCCTGCTGCTGCCAAGAAGAAGACAGAGGAACAAATTAAAACAAACTTCAAAATGGTCCTGCTAGAAGGAAACACAGTGGTACATGATGATTTTGTTGTTGAAGAAAAACCTCTACTCACACAATTCAGTGATCCTTCTACCTTTGCCTATCAACTACAACAAAACCATAATAGAAAAACAACATACCAAGGTAATCACTAAACATCACATTCCAACCCCTAATGGACTGCCTGGTTTTGCTAATATTGAACAGAGAAGGAAATCTCACCTGATGGTCACTGAAATAAAAGAAACTCCACAATCAGGTACAAACCAAGAAAAGGGCATTGTCCCTTATACTTTAGACTTTGACCAATCTAAAGTAAATATTGTGAAATGTTCCTTCACTGATAAAAACTCAGTAATGGTCACAAGAAGAGATCGTTCAAGCAAGGTCTTCAAAACAATAGAAGAACTGAAGAAACTATCATCAAAAGACCTTCTTACAATTCAACATCTTGAACCTGAACAAGGATCTCTCACAGAGCAACAAGCTCACCAACTCAAGGTCTCCATGGTTGCAGAAATATGGAGAATACTTGAAGACAGAAAGACAGCCAATAAAGATTAGATAAGGTTTTGGCTTCATCAATCTAGGGGGAGATTGTAACACCCCAACCGATGGCGGAAACATCGAGGTGTCACGTAGTGACGATTGTTCAATAGCTCATGGACTAAAAGTGTAAATATTGAATACATTGAATTAATAGTTTATTACATTGACAAGAAATTCAAGTTACAAAGATTCCAAAGCGACAAGTCTAACTAAAATACAATGAATTCAAATCATAAATATAAATCCAAAGCTTAAAGTAAGCGTCTCAAAATAACCTGAAACATGTACAAAATAATTTTGTCAACACATATAATGTATTGGTGAGCATACCCTGTTTTAGTTTCAAGAATCGTTGTAATATTTGTGCCATGCTGTTTGCCAATATGTAATTAGTAGAATGAGTGCATCAAAACCAACCCTAATAGTTTCAAGTATCAAGTATCACCCCAAAAGTTTCAAGTTTCAAGTTTCACATAACAATGACCAAGGATCAAATGAAACCATAATCACACAAGGGATGTAAATCGTAGTACTACTCATTGTTATGCTCGGCCCTTCGGTTAATGATTTTGATTACGTTTCAATTCACACAAATCACATAAGCATCACATAAGGCACATTACGTTTCAAAGTCTACATAGTTTAATAGTATAATGGTACATGAATCACCCCAAAATAGTAAAACATGAAAAAGGGGAAAGATATACTCACAGTTTGCGAAAGCGATCAAAATCCAACTTAAGCGGTCATGAGTTAAGTACTGGGAATTCCGAGGAATTCAACCTATAATGTATATGAATACTAATGAGGAAAAGGCTAAGAGTCTAAAGTATCTAGGGTCCAAGGCATTAGGGTTTGCTAGACTTATGTAGGGAAGATGAAGTTTTATTATATCTTGAATGTAATAATAATTTTTAAATAAAATATATTATGATTCTCGATCAAATATGTGACTAAGAAAATGTAATATTATGTTTTCACATATAGGAATATTTTCTATTTTATAGAAAAATATCCATAAAACATATTTTAATAATTTACACTTAACTGGATAATTAATTATATCTAATTAAATGTAAATAAACTAAAAATACAAGATATGATCCAAAAATGATATTTTTATGAAAAATAATTATTTTCTGAGGTATAATAGTGAAAATAATTTTTTCATAATTTTCCTCAATTTATTTGTATTTAAAATAAATTTAATGAGTTTAAATCACGTTTAAATGATTAAAAATAGGAAAATTAATAAAAATAAATGTTTTCTGAACCAATAATTTTTATTTAGGTTCATGATCCTTAAAGATAATTTTCCAGAAAATTTGGGATTTAAATCTTTAAAAATGAATTTTTTATCAATTATTAATAATTAAAACTATTTAAATTAATAAAAATATGAAAATAATTCATTTTCCAGAAAATTTTTATATGAAATTTTTATTTATGGTATCAAGATGTTACTCCTAAATTTTTATAATTTTTGGAGTAAAAATGAATTTTCTATGGTTATTATAAGATTTATGGGTTTATATATTATTATATAATAACAATAATATAATTCTGGAAAATGGGACACAAAAAAAAAGGAAGAGGGGCGCTGGGTGCAGGGCTCGAACCCAGCCCTCTTCAATCTCTAACACATACACACACCACTAGGCTATGTCCTAGTTTGTTGATTTATTTTAAATCTGAAATATATTTAACCAATAAAACCAACATCATCTTCTTCCCCAATCCTACATAAACCCTAACCCTAACCCAAATTCAATTGGCCCTCAATTCACATCTGTTACGAACTATGATGATGGGGCTTTTGTTCAAGGATGATAATAAAGTAAAATGGCATGATAAAATTCGACTTACAATGACGATTTAGATCGAAACAGAAGAAAAAGAAACCGGGTCTTAAGGGCCAATTAAGAAGTCACTAGTCACGTTTAAGATGATTTTTATGTGGGTATAAAATGTGGTTAAGTGCAGGAATCGAATGGAAATAAAAATCTATATGATTGCTAAATAAAACCGAATCTTAAACTCGCTTAATATTTCCGGTCGGTTACAAAACGTTTGGTCCGCTTTATTGACTCCCTAACGCGTTAATTATGCGATTAAATGGCTGGGATTCGAAGCAAAAGGATGGAGAAACGTATAGCAATAATTATTAGGGTTTAAAACGCATTAAAGAGGGTGTTTGGGACTCGCCGGAATAAATTCCGGTTGCCGGAATATGTACAGGAACAAGGGAGTGGGAAATTTTTTTTTTTAAATTTGTGATAAATGGCAAGAATAGTCCCTATGGTTTTGGATTGGCAATATTGTGAATAAAACTTATTATTTTCTTTATAAAACCTAACTATTTTAGAACTTTAATTGTTTAAACATAATTAATATAAACTTTTTTTTTAAATAAAACATTTGCCAAGATATATTATGTTTAAATATCGTTTCCATATTCGTTTTCGATTAAAATGTAGACATTTCCAAGTAAAATAGATTGATCGAATAGAACTCAACTTTTATTACAAAAATGATGGAATTACAAGGGCTAGGTTTGGCGACTTGACAAAAGACGAGGGTGACGGTTGTTACAGTCTCCCCTACTTTAGAAAATTTCGTCTCGAAATTTCTTTCAAGTGGAGGATTCTATGAAACAAAAGACGTTGTAAAAAGGTAAGTAGGTTTTAAAAAAAATTGTATCAGTCATGATTTGATAAAATTTAAAGTAGTTGTTTAGCACCCAAAGTAAAAGTTTCAAATTCTTTTGACAGTTAACCCAAAGTTAGAAAGTTGAGTGTTTAAATGAGTAAGGTTTGGGAATGTGTAACGGGTGAGGGGCAGAGGTACTAACGAAGCAGTCTCCCCTACTTTAGAAAGGCTCTGTCTGAACATTATTAGAGTATGCAATAAGAATCCAAATAACTGAGAGGGTAAGAATACACAAGGTTCGTGTTTTCTGCGTCAGTGGTCAGGAGAAAGACTCTAGGAAGACGAATTGAAGCTCGTGTAAGAACGTTCTTATTGAAAATGCTAGCGATTAGTCAACGATCTAAAGAAGAGGTAATTATAAAGTAATGGGTAGGTTCTTGGTTAGACTCCTAGTCCGTTCCCGCAGTATCGTTTATGCTTATATATAGGGTGTACCGCAGCTGACCCACCACACTCCCGATACTTTGGACTCGTACTGATTGTCTACCAACAACCTAATTAGAATCACACACCACCCTTATGTACCTGTAAACCTATGATTGCGTTCCGGACCGTAATCATCGATTTACCTTACACCAGGGTGTTATGCTTTTCCATAACCCTAACCTAAGTAATACTAGAAACAAATGCGTGCAACCAAGATGTGTTAAATAATAGATACTGCTCAAGTATAAGATGCGGTTAGAGGTTCTTCCCCTTTCAGGTTCACCCAAATAACCGTAATAAGTATCAAGCACGGTTAGCGGTCCTTCCCCTTTCGGGTTCACTCGCACAAATAACCGGTTCAATTTATGACAAAGTCTAACAGGGTCTTGCTCACTTAGGAAAGTATACGTACAAAATACACGTTCATATAAGTAAATAAGTATAGCATAAAATATCGATTTGAATATAAATCGAGTAAATCGCACAATTGTGCAAAATGAGAGTAGACGAGTTAAATAATGCTCAAGATCAGTAATGTAAGAATAACTGCTAATAAATAGTGTGAGAATAACCACAAATAACGCGTAAGAATAACAACAAATAAAAGAATAATGCGCACGCATGATAAGATGATGTAAGAATAAAATAATGAAATTTACCGCAAATGAAAGTGCGCAGAACAGACATATAGTCTGCTGGCATGAGGGTTTAAATTTAATAGTTTTGCATTTATGTACTATACGATAAAAGTCATTTAGCAACATTCCGATGAGAATATGTCCATTGTTTTGTTAAACCAAAAGTTTTGCGACTGAGAGTGTCCAAGTGTAAAGAGGTAATCTTTCGTCTATAAAAACGTAGTTTGCTCGAACTTCGTGATATAATTTGAAGAGTAGTAGTAAAGCATGAGAATAACTTTTTTTAGAAATCGAAGAATGTTTTAGATTCAAAACAGGTACACATGAAAAGACTTCGTAAGTACACATTTTTATGTGTTTACGAGAAGTCGAGTTGGAAAGTGTTATAAGGCGTATTGTCAGTCGCAAGTTTCTTTTCCCGAAAACATATATTCAACCGTTATATGAAAACAAGAAGGTTTATATTTGACTGGTAAATATGCAAAACAAGTGTATAAAATGCAAGAGGAAACCATATAAATCAAATGTGTTTCAAAAGACCAATATTTATCTGGCATAAATGTTAAAAGTCAATGTATATGACATGAATAGACTTCAAATGTAAAAAGTTTGAAGTTTCGAAATAACATGAATGTGAAAAGATTGCAACATACATCTCTAAAAATTACACCATTTTAAGTTCTAAAAGAATGATCATGTCACAGTAACTGATATAGTAGGGTTTGTGAGTAACGTGTAAGTTCCAAGTCTTAAGTGTCAGCTGGTAACCTAGCTTCAAAACCCAATTCAACGTTGGAAGTCTACTACGCACGATTCCTCGTGCTCCGTTGAATGAGTGAATCAGCTCGGTATTTGATAATTTGGTATAAGTATGTGGGTTTTTTTAAGACAACGGAAAAAAATATGGTTTGATTTGGGTTGATTTTCCTTGATAGTGATTGGAAAGTATGTGTAGGACTGGTAAAAGATTGCATATGATCCCGAATGCCTTGACAAATTTTGAGAAGTAAAACTTTACTATATTAGAACATTCCTTCTGTTTACAAGTCAAATCCCATTAAAGTAAAAATCTTTCATATTGATTAAATGTTTGGAAAAATCCGAGTGTTACCCATTTTGATTTGTAGATGCGTTTTGCGACTAGTGATTGGATAGTTAACATGTGTTAGAGAGGCTGAAGTGGGCGAATGTAGACTGTTATGGGCGAAGGTGAAATAAAGTGGGCGAAGGTAGATAGACTATGGACGAATCTGGAATGGAACTGATCAGAAGACACACATTCGACCATTGTGATGGGCGAATGTGGAAAACACTCACATTCGACCAGTTGAAAGGGGCGAATGTGCAGTGCCTATATATAGATTTTGTGATTTTGTAAGTTTAAGGGAGTCATTAGGTGTGTGTGTTTTCAGGTGTTGTTCCAGAGAGGTTTGAGATAGTGTGTGTGTGTGATCTAGATTAACTGTTTTGAGATTGTAATCAAGTTTATGAATGAGTTAATCTATGAAAAGCATTGAAAATGACTTTGATTGTGTTTTGATTTGAGTTTATATCAGTTTGTTCAAAGCTAGGGTTTCCGCACCTGGTTTTGTAACTTGTATGATCATATAATCCTGTTTTCGTGTCAAACAACATCCTCTACAAAGTGGTATCAGAGCATAGAGGATCATACAACAACAAATTGATAAACTCAGAGCTGATTTGGACATTATTTTGATCAATTCACATCTGTTTTTGCATAAAAATGGTTTTTGAGTGTTTTTGAAAGAATTAGAGTTGATTTTGTGGTTAAAATTCAAAATTCCAAGTATTAAAGTTGTTCCAAATCATCTCCGAAGCAAAACCTGATCAAGATCATTCAAATTCACAAACTTTTGAAAATCAGAGATCAAAATAACCGTTTTTCAAAGTGTAACCGTTTTTCAAATCAGAAAATGGGCGAACCTGGAACAATGTGGTCGAAGGTGTGTAGTTTTGGGCGAACCTGAGTGTATTTTTGGGCGAACCTAGGAGTTTTTGGACGAACGTAGAATTTTTCTGTTGAATTTTTCACATTCGGGTCTCATTTTTCACATTCGGTTGATCGGGGGTACGAACCTGAAACAGAAACGGGCGAACCTGAAACTTTTTGGGCGAACGTGAAAAGTGTTAGTGTGTTTTTACTTTCTGGTGAGATTTTACATTCGGGTATCACTATTCGGGCGAACCTGAAGCAGAAAGGGACGAACCTGAAACATTTTGGGCGAACCTAGAGCTAGTTTTTGGAAAATTTTCTGAGTGTTGAATTTCTCGAAGTTCGTGATCATGTGGAATTTTCCGACTACTCCGACACCAGCAACTACACAACCACAACAGCAGGTGATGGACCCATGGACGGTAGCAGCACAGAAAACGAGCACACAGTCTTCGCAGCCGGTTAACTATATGACTCAAAGTGCACCTCCAGCACCACAATCTGACTACTGGGGAGTAGCAGCAGCGGTGGTAAACACTCAAGCTACAAATGCTATTTCCACACTGATTAATGATTTGTCTTCAGGTAGCGGGAATCGGCCACCGAAGCTTATGGAGATTCAAGAATACAATCAGTGGCAGAAAAAGTTCAAGATACATTTGGAAGGCATGGGAGTGGAGGGTGCAGAAGCATGGAACATGATTGCTAAAGGTTACACACCACCAGTTTTGGAGAACACAGGTGAACCAGTACCATTGGAGAGCATGGCTGAGGATGAGAAAAAGAAGTTTGCTGTGGAGAAGAAGGCGTTTTCCCAATTGACACAGGCAATCACAAATGATCTTTTGCATCAGTTTGGGACTTGCACAACATCTAAGGCACTTTGGGAAGCACTTAAAAGAAGGCATGATGGAAATGAGAAGACTAGAGGTCTAAGGATGGAAGAACTAAGAAAGGAGTTTGAGAATTTTTCTTATATTGGAAATGAAACTTTGAAAGAACTAACTCCTAGATATAATCATTTGTTATCTGAATTGTCTAGCTATGGTATACAGATTCCTATGGCAAAGCAGGTGGACAAGTTTGCAGATGCATTACCACCAAACTGGGATCAGCATGTTGAGGTCCTGAAGGAGAAGGATGCTTATCAATACTGGTCTATTCAAGAGTTCATAGAGAAGCTGGAAAACAAAGAATTGGAAGAGAAGAGGAAAGCTAGAAGAGCACAGATTCCTCAGAATCCCAACTTATACTTTGGAGGATCTCCAGTTCCAGCTAGTACATCAAGCTCAGGAGGGCTAGTAGCACCACATGTTGCATGTATTTCCAATGTTATGGAATCACCTACCATCAACTACCATCAACAAACATCATCCTTTTCACAACCATCACCACAACAACAATTTAACAATTCATACATTCCACCATTTTCCCCAATGCAACAAGCAGCTTTCTACACTGCTAGCCAATCTCAACAACAACCAATGAACCAACCTAACCAACAAACGGTGGTTTTGGAGACATCTAACTTGGGAAATGTGACAGTTGAAGTTGCTCAGCAACACATTGCATTAGTCTCTGCAATGGTCTCATCCTACAATGGATTAGTTGCTAGTCAAATTGGGAATAACAACTTGACCAATGAAGACTACGCACAAATTGACAAGGAAGAGATGGAACTCATTGATATTCAATGGGCCTTTGCGAGCATAATGAGAAGAGCAATAGAATTTATTGAGAAGACAGGAAGAACTGATTTGGGAACTTCTCCTAACACAACCTACGGGTTCAACAAGGAGAAAGTAACTTGCTTTAACTGTGGAGGGAAAGGTCACTTTAAAAGAGAATGCACCCAGCCACCAAAACAGGGAAATAGGAACCCATTCAATGCCAGCTACCAGAATCGTCAACAACAAAACCAAAACCAAGTTTCTTACCAAAACAACAACAACTACCAAAACCGTCAAAATAACTTTAATAACAACCAAAATAGACAACCAAACACACCAAACCAGACACAAAACCAAACACCAAACAATTCTAACCGAACAGTCATACCAATAACTACACCAAATGAACAACAACAGAATACCAATCAAGCATTGGTGACTCAACAAGATGAGAGGTTTGACTGGTCGAGCATGCAGATAGGTGTTGAAGAAATTACTACTGGTGGAAATGTGGCTTGTGTTGCATATCAGGTTGATATTGAAGATTCAGTGACGATGGATGAGAAGGTAGAAACTGAGGTTGAAAGTGATGAGTCTGAGGCTGAGATGGATGTGGAGACTGAACCTGTTAAGGTTAATGCTGAGGTTAATGTTGAAGTTAAAGCTGAAGAGACAAATTCTGGAGTTGTGATTGATACTGTTTCTGATGTTCCTGAGGAGTGTGAATCGGTTTATTCTGATTCAGACAGTGAATCGGATACAGAAGCAAGTGTTGATTCTCTGGATGAAGACATCGATCAGTTGCTAGCAGAAGCAGATTTTCTGATGACAAGGAAGTCGTGCATTGCAGATGATGCTTTCACAAAGATTGACTATTCCAGATTCTTTGCAGGAAAGGAAGCTCATTTCGCATTAATGGCCATGACTGATCCGTCAAAACCTGTAAGTTCTGAATGTAGCACTGATGTTACAAGTGATAAATATTGTGGTACATGTGATAGATTGACTGAGGAGAATAAACAACTCCGTGTTCAACGTGATAGTGCTATCATGAACAGTCAATCTACTCGCAAAGAGTTGAATGCTTTCAACAAAGTTTTAGATGGCTACAAAAAGGACATTTCCGACTTGAAAAACACTTTGTCTTTAAAACAATTGGCAATTAACAACTATATCAATGAAATTGAAAACACCAAGTTGGAAATGGCCGCCATCAAATGCTTTGCTGAGAAAGTAAACAAAAAGCTGGAAAGCTATAAGCATATTGCTTATGTAGTAGACCACATCATAGATGATCAAACCACCAATTATCGGTCTGTACCATCTCCGGTTCTCTTTGAAAACCATAATTGTCACCAAGTGACACCGGAGAGTTCGGTAAAATCTGATTCAGCATCGGAAAATGAATCTAATACTTCAAGTATTGGTGATCCAAATTCTGATGTTAGACCGATTTTGGGTATCAATGATGAGGGTGTTACTGCTGAGAGTGTAGATTCAGACACTGAGAGTGATGACACTGGTTGTGATCAAAATGTTAATGCATGTGAGATTCCAAAAGAAAATCACATCATTACAAATGAACCAGTTTCACCATCTCAGATTGTGATTCCGATGGCAAATGCTAATCGTGAAAAGAAGTCTGAAAAGAATATAGTGAAGAAAGATCTTGAGAAAAATGTGGTTAAGAAAGATCTTGAAAAGAGTGTTAAGAATGAACAATGTGACAAATCTGTTAAAGTGTTTTATCGGATGGAAGGATCCGATAAAATCATTTCTGACGAGGACTTTCCAATAAAAGATGTTAACTATGCTAAAATTGACAAAATTTGGCAAGAAAGCACTATTTGGTTCCCAAAACATGAGAGAACAAATGAAATTCCACCAGCTTTATTAAAGAAATTATACTTGGATGTTCCTCAAGAACCAAAGGTCCATGTCACAGAGTTTGTTCGACCCAAAAATAGAGCTAATGGTTTTAATGAGCCTACTTACTCAAAAGGGCCACTCCCGGAGAGTTTAAGGAAGCAACAGTACAATGATCAATACCCTGTTAGATCATTTGCTCAACCAAATGCTCCGAATGTTTTTGAAGAGTACCGTGCGTGCTTTAAATGTGGGGAATGAGGGCATTTACTTGCTCAGTGCCCATATGTAAGGCATAAGAGGCACGAGGTGGAAGTGAGGAATTCCATGAGGAAACCGATTGATCATTATGTGCCACCACATAGGAGAGTTGTTCCTCAGCAACCACAACCATTTTATAATCAAAACAATTTTCAACAAATGAGGAACACTCGTCCAATGCAATATGATCGAAGGAATCGGATTGCTATGGAACAATCATGGAGGAAACCTGTGGTGAACGCAACAGTTGATAGACAAAAGGTTCCACCAAAACCGATTGTCAAATCAAATGTTGGACCTAAGTCTGTTAAATCAGATAAGGTTACCAAGAGAGTTACATTTGCTAACAATGTTCAGAAACCGACTGAGAATCCAAAGTCTCAGATTCGTATTTTGAAAAGGTCTGAACAATCTTGGTCACCCAATGGTACTCCAGGAGCCTCTACTTCAAGGGTTAATGAGAAAAATGAAACTATTTTGAACAATCAGAAAAAGATTGATCAAAAAGTTGTTGAAAATGCTTGTGAAAATGTTCCTTTGAAACCTGATGTTCAAAGACCCAAGACTCAGGCTTGGGTCCCCCGAAAGAACTAACTGATTTACTTTTTGTGTGCAGGGAGCTTCAGCTGGCCCTATTAGCAGTCTTTGGATTGTTGATAGTGGAGCTTCAGGCCACATGACAGGGGATCTTGCGTTGCTGTTCGACGTGAAGAACATCAATGGAGGGTATGTAGCTTTCGCGGGAAACAAAGGTGGATATATCACAATGGAAGGAAGTGTGAGCAATGGGATAGTGAGTTTCGAGCGGATTTCGTATGTGAAGCAGATCGATTATAATCTGTTGAGTGTCAGTCAAATATGTGATAAGCAATTTACTGTGCATTTTGATGACAAATCCTGCTATATTCTGAAACCGGGCTTTACAATTCCGAAAGAGTGGATAATGTTGAAGGCACCTCGCGTCAACAACCTATACATTCTTGATATGTCCAAGGCGATGACATCACAGGGGCAGATAACATGCTTTTTGTCCAAGGCGACAGAGAAAGAATCGATAATGTGGCACCGAAGAATGGGGCACATTCATCTGAGAAAAATGAATCAACTTGTGAGAAATGGACTTGTCAATGGAGTAAACGTGAAACATTTCCATCTGAATGACAAGTGTGTGAGTTGTAAAAAGGGGAAGCAACACAAACAGTCCCACAAAGTGAAAAAGGTTAACTGTGTTGAGATGCCACTTGAGCGATTGCATATGGATCTTTTCGGACCGGTCAAACGCAAAAGTCATCTTGGAGAACTTTATTGTTTAGTCGTCACTGACGATTACTCAAGATTTTCATGGGTGATGTGTTTGCAGAATAAAAGTGACACCTTTATCAACCTGAAAGTTCTGTTCACTCGATTGGAGAATCTCTACAATGTGAAGATAAAGAGAATTCGGAGTGACAATGGGACGGAGTTCAAAAATGCCAAGATGGATGAACTTTGCGAAAGCAAAGGGATACATCATGAATATTCGGCTCCGTACACCCCACAACAGAACGGTGTTGCTGAACGAAAGAATAGGACTCTAATTGAAGCGGCTAGAACAATGCTTGCTGATTCGAATCTTTCAGTAATGTTCTGGAACGAGGCGATTTATGCAGCAAATTACACATTAAATCAGGTTCTAACAGTGAAGAAGTTTGGTAAAACATCTTATGAGCTGTTACACCGAAGGAAGCCGAACTTAGAGTATCTAGAACCTTTTGGGGCGCCATGCACTATGTTGAATCCAAGCGAGAAGTTTAGTCCTAAAGCCGAGGAGGGTTATTTTGTTGGATATGCAACCCCGCTCAAACGGGTATACAACAAGCGAACTCGTCGAGTGGAAGACTGGGCTAACGTGGAAGTTCAACGATATACTCAAAATATTCAAGGCACGGGTCCTGATTGGATGTTTGATTACAAAGATTTCTTTGAATCATTCAATCTAGATAGCTTGGTTGAAGAAGCTGTTATTCGATTACTTTACGAGTGTGAAAATGCAACAACTTCACCGTTGGTGCGTCCGATCACTGTGAACCCCCTACCAGCTTCTAATGATACCAATGCTCCTATACAAGAGGAAGAAGTGTTTCAAGAGGCTTCAACTTCATTAGACACTTCAGAATCTGAAGATGAACAATTTGAAGAAGCTATTCTTGAACAAACTGAAGAACCAGAGGCACCGCCAGTGAACCCAACTCCAACTTCCGATGTGGCTTCATCATCAAATACGGGTCATGATCTGGATGCTGTAGAGAACTTGACTGTTCAGACGGGAGTGCAAGTACCTGATTATCCGGAATCTCGGATTCATCGTATTCACCCGCTGGAGCAAGTTATCGGTGATCCTGGAAGCAGTGTTATGACCAGAGGGCAGCTTAAAAGTGTTAACTCGCCAGAGAGTTTTGGTGCTTTAGCTTTATATGCCAAAATTCAACAATCTGGTAGTCAAAATGATTGGTCGTTTGCGTGTTATGTGTCGCAGGTAGAGCCAAGGACATACAAGGACGCTTTGAAGGATAATGCCTGGGTGGAAGCTATGCAGGAGGAGTTATTACAATTCCAGAAATTGGGAGTTTGGACGCTCACGGATTTGCCGCCGGATAGAAAGAAGATAGGCACTAAATGGGTGTTTAAGTGCAAGAAGGATGATCGTGGGGTTATTGTTCGTAACAAAGCCAGATTGGTCGTGCAGGGTTTCCATCAAATCGAAGGGATTGATTATAACGAAATCTATGCACCGGTAGCACGAATCGAAGCTATTCGGATGTTCCTTGCGTTTGCTTCATACAAGAAATTCAAAGTTTATCAAATGGACGTTTAAAGCGCATTTCTGTACGGGAAAGTCAAGGAAGAGGTTTTTGTCGGGCAGCCACCAGGCTTTGAGGACCCAATCCACCGGGATAAGGTCTACGTGTTGAACAAAGCTTTATATGGCTTGCACCAGGCTCCGAGACAGTGGTACGAGGAGCTAAGTACATACCTCATCTCCAAAGGATTTAAGCGCGGCCTCGTCGATTGTACCCTCTTTACGAAGAAGACGGGAGATGACTTGCTTCTAGTACAGATATACGTTGATGATATAATATTTGGTTCAACTAACGAGCTTTTATGCAGGGAGTTCGAAACTGTCATGCAGGAAAAGTTCGAAATGAGCGCAATGGGGGAGATGCAGTTTTTCCTAGGCTTACAGGTGGACCAAAGACCCGACGGAATCTTCATTCACCAGACGAAATATGTCTCCGACATCTTGAGCCGGTTCCAGATGGAGGACTCAAAGCCGATGGATACCCCGATTCAACCCAATCACGGGATTGGAGTGGACGCTAAGGGGGAGCTGACGGACCCATTTACATACAGAGCAATCATCGGATCTCTGATGTATTTGACGGCGTCTCAACCAGATATTATGTACGCAACGTGTCTTTGTGCCCGTTATCAATCGAAGCCGAAACAAAGTCATCTGACGGCGGTCAAGCGTATCCTTAGATATCTGAAGGGTTGTCCCTCAAAAGGACTTTGGTACCCTAATGATGATAATTTTGATTTTATCGCTTTTAGTGATGCAGATTGGGGCGGCTGCGACAAAGATAGCAAATCTACTACAGCCGGTTGCCAGTTTTTAGGGAGCAGGTTAATCACCTGGCAATGCAAGAAACAGACTTCCGTGGCTCTATCTACCTGCGAAGCCGAGTACATTGCCGCCTCGAGTTGCTGTTCGCAAGTACTCTGGATTCAACAACAGATGGTGGATTACGGTTTGCAGTTTCTAAAAACTCCTATTCACTGCGACAACGAAGCCGCAATTGCATTAACTAAAAATACTGAAAATCATTCTAAAGCGAAACACATCCGGATCAAATATCATTTTATCCGTGATTGTTACTCTAAGGAATTGATCGATATGATCAAAATACATACTGACTACCAACGTGCAGATCTGTTTACAAAAGCTTTTGACCGTTCACGCTTTGAATATCTTTTAAAAGTAAACAATATAAAGGAAAAACAGGACTAATCGGCACCTCGGTTTATCGCTTTTTAGTGTTTAGTTTTTATATTTTGCTAATTGGGAATTTCTCTTTGCTAATTGGGAATTTCTCTTTTCTATCGTAATCCTCAAAGAAGTTGATGCTTTCGAGGGGATTGTTTAATCCTCAAAGAAGTTGATGCTTTCGAGTGGATTGTTTCTTTTAAAATTGTTGTTTTTATTGTTTTTCAGAAAAATTAAAATCCAAAAATATATTCTTTATTTTAGGGGGAGCCATTTTATCAGAAAAACCAAAAACATTATAAAATTCAAAAAGACCTAAAAATAAGATAATCAAAAATGATTTCCTGGTAAACAGAGGAAATGATAGTACATCAGTGGGGATCTGACACAGGCTAAAGAATTGTATAGTTTATGAGGCGTATGTTGACTACGTGTGATATGCTGATAGGCTTCGTAGACTAAATATTGCGTGCATTAGTGATACAAACATAACGAACTACGCGTTCGTGGCTGAACACCTCATGGGCATATGGTCTTAGTACCGTAATTTCGTTTGATAGGATTGCCAAAATCTGAGGTTTCGGGTCGTTATGTTATGGTTATCCGGGATATTCTGATAAACTTTTGTCGTATTGATTTACGGACCTAGTTTTATCAGAATATTTGCTAAAAGAGCTTAATTGCCAAAACCGGAAGTTACCGAATTGAGGAACTTTATGTTTTAACTGATCATAGATCATTATTACATCGTATTGATCATCTGATGCAAATCAGTGATTAATATCAGCCTCAACCTAGTGTATACGCACATGTTACTCTGCTGCATTTAATTGCTGACCTGTACACCTCTGTGCTATATACTTTGTAACTTTTACGGATAACTCTGGCATAATCACGCGTTACGACGAAGCTTTGTGCAATTACTTGATACGGGAGTATGTCGTGTGTGTGGGCACCACATCGTGTTAGTCTAATACACCTAACTCGTATCATTTTAAAGCATTGCGTAATTGTCTGCATGTGAGCTTACGTGGACCACAATATCAGCAATTGCCGTGTCACATACTGTTTCTAATGATAATATTAAACAAAAAGATCAACGCTGTGATCAGATTTCTCAGAAAACTGATATGATCCTCTGACCGGATTTCACAAAACATTTACTGTTTTCATTTACTTTGCTGCATTTTATTTTGTTGCAATTTACTTTTATTGTCAAAAAGATACAAAATCCAAAAAGATTTTAGGTGTGTTTTGATAAAATTTCAGAAAAATCCAAAATTTTTGCATTTCTGCTTTATTTTTGATAACCGGGGATGCTTGATAGTCAATTTCTGAGATTTGACAACACCATCTGGGCTTTGTATCATTCTAAAAGTGAAAATTTTTGTATTGGAAGCTTAACGGATTGAAAATTGTTGAACGGGATTCGAATTCGTGATTTGGCAAAATTTTCAGAATTTTCCATTTCACATTCGCCCCTTAATTGGGTCGAATGTGGAAAATTCTCACCTTCGGGCTGTTTGTAAATGGGCGAATGTGGCTTTTTACTCAAAAATTCACATTCGGGTAGACATGTTCTACCTTCGTGCCATTCAGTTGGGGCGAAGGTGGCATTCCTTACATTCGTCCATCTACACAGGGCGAAGGTGGACATATATAAATAGCCACTTGCAGATTCGACCAGTCATTCACAATTTTTCAAAATTTCTCTCAAGTACCAGACCTTGTTGCTTTTGTTTTTCTTGATTGACCGATTCATTCCCTGACTTTTTCTGATCTTTTCCATACCCATATTACAGGTAATGGAGCTGACACGTGACCGCAATCGTTGTTTTTCTAAACCGGACTAGGGTTTTAGGGTTTATGAATTTTCAGTGTTTGTTAATGCTTAATTTTGATGGAAATTCATTCCATATCAGTTTTAGGGGGAGAAGTATACAAGAATTAGGTTATTAACATCGTTTCAAGATTGATTGATCGATTGAATATATAAAAACCCTAATTCTTAATGAAAACTGATATATAATGAAATTTAGGGGAAATTGATGTTACACGAGTCTTAGTCGGCCATGTTAGAACAATTTCTGATCAAAATCAAGTGTTTAAAACATGGTTTGCAAAATTTTTGAATTTTGGGTAAAACCTATTTCACCTTCGGTTCGTCGTTTGGACGAAGGTGGAAAGAAGTGGACGAATGTACTTATAAACGGACGAATGTGATGTTTAATCAAAAATCATTTCACATTCGACCAACTTAGCTTACATTCGACCAAAGAAAACTACATTCGACCAGAAATTTTGGGCGAATGTGGATTTTAAAATCCTAAAATTTTTAAGTTTTTGTCGATTTTGTGTTTTGACGTTTGTTTTTGATTTTGTGTTTCAGATGGCTGAGGAACAAGAGAATATTGAGATTCCTGTTGAGACTGCTGTTCCTGATATTATCCCAGAACCTGTTCAGGAAGGAGAATCATCAAGTGGAAGTAAATGGCCGTTTGAGAAGAATCATAAATGTTGTGCGTATCTGGGAGAAGTGGAGAAGAACGTGGAGTTTGCTGACATTATCAAGTTTCTGAAAAGATGCAGAGTTGTTTATGCTTTAGCTACACCAACTATTATCTACAAGGATATAGTTGAGGATTTCTACAACAATGCGAAGTATGATTACTTTGATAACCAGACCATCATAAAGAGCAAGATTCAAGGAATGGAGATGTTCATTACAGAGGCTGACATTAGAGAAGCTCTCCAGATCAAGTTTGAAGTTAGTGAGGATCCAAGAGAATTGTCGTGGACTGAGCAGAAAGCTTGTTTCCTTAGGATGAAATACAAAGGACCTATCACTGATGGTTCGATGTACAAAGGAAAACTGAGCGTGCAGTTTAAGTATTTTGCTCACGTCATTATACATGTGTTTGGATGTGTTAGTGGAGGCTATGATGTTATGAGGAAGAGTTTGAGCTCGTTAATGGTTGCGTTGACTCTCAACAAACCATTTAACGTTGCTGGGATGATATTGGACCATATGTTGGAGATGCTGAAAGGGTTAAAGGTGAAGAAGTTCATGCTTTATCCTAGATTCTTGATGATGATCTTTGATCACAAGTATCCAAACCTGAAGAAGGATCCTACACAGATACTTGCTATGGATCACATGAACATTAGAACCTTGGTAAGAATGAAGGGCTATAAAGGTGTGCCTGACAATGAAAGACCACCTTATAGAAGGTTGTTTGGAGCCTTGGCTAGAGAGGATTACATTGATCCTGGAAAGAATACAGCAAGGCATCCTGATAGTGATTCTGACAACGATGATCCTTTGGTATATGCTGATGCAAATACGAAAAGGAAAAGGCAAGTAGTCAATCCTGGAGCCAAAGGGAAGGGCAAAGGAAAGACAGATCAGGGAAGCTCAAAGCAACAGGCTGTGAGAAAGAAATCTACTGCTAAGAAAGGTACAAGTTTGGTGGATGAAGAGTCTGTAGACTCAGAAGAAACAGAGGAGGAGGAACAGTGGGATTCGGATGCTGAAAATCTCCGGGCCACCAAACGTAAGGCCACTATGGTTGGTGAGTCTGAATCATTGAACAGATCTATTGCTGAAGCTGAGAAGAGCAAAAAGTCTGTTAGTGCTGAAGATGAAATGTTTACTGTGAATATGGATGAGTTGAATGAAGGTGAAACTGTAGTTGTGAACTTGCCCAAGCCTAAACACAAAACCATGGCCAAGAAAACCAGTACAAAGCAACTAAGAGAAAAAGAGTTAAATCAACTTTTGAGAGGGAAAAGATTACCTGACGCTGGAACGTCATCAAAACAATCTTCACCAGCCACAAAGAAACAAAAGACTAAAGAGGCAACAAAATTACCAGTGGATGAGTTTAATGTAGCACTGGATAATGTACTTGATATGTTCAGAAAGCCTCAGAAAGAGAAAGAAGCTGAAGATGAGCCATCAAAGTCAAAGTCCAAGTCAAAGAAAGTCACTGTGGATGACGAGGTTATGAAACAAGTGAATAAGAAGATGGACGACATGATGAAGATGATTGTGGCTCAGCAAGCTGAAATAGCCAAGTTCAAGCAGAATGAGGAAAAGATGCTTCAGATTGTAGTAGCTTCTAAGTCGAATCAGGATGAGATTGACGAGAAAGTAAAGAAGCTAGAAGCAAAGAACAAAAAGCTTGAAGGAAAGTGTTTGAGGAATAAAAACAGATTCAAGGCTATCAAAGAAGATAATAAGGAGTTGAAGGCTGAGAACAAACGTCTTAGTGAGCTGATTGATAACCTGTATAATGTTGCACCCAAGTTGAAGAGGGTTACCTTGATGTATAAGGCACCTGAAGTGATGAGAAAGATACCTTTGATGCCCATGCCACAACACTTCAGTGCTGACTTCATTTTCTGGTATTACGATTGGAGAAAGGCAGAAGCGGTGATTGTGTTGAGAGATGGAAAGGATAAATACAAGCATGTGCATGTATTTGATCCTATGTGGCTGATTAATTGTACTTTCGAAGACATCATCATGCTCTTTTATAATCCGATTCATCATGAGCCGAACGATGCAGATCAAGCAAAGAAATACACACAAGTTGTTGGTGTTTGCTTTGCATATGACATAAATGCTGGTAGTAGTTTGGAGGGTAAACTTGGCAAGATGGTGAAGATGGCGAACGTGTCAAAGCCAGTGAAGAGAAGATTAGAGCCTGAGATGACGAAAGAACAGAAGAATTTGCTCAGAATCAAGTTGCTGAACAAAGCCATGGACGAGGACAGAAAACGATCCAATCAATAGTCGAGGGGGAGTTTGTAGATGTGTTTTGCGACTAGTGATTGGATAGTTAACATGTGTTAGAGAGGCTGAAGTGGGCGAATGTAGACTGTTATGGGCAAAGGTGAAAGAAAGTGGGCGAAGGTAGATAGACTATGGACGAATCTGGAATGGAACTGATCAGAAGACACACATTCGACCATTGTGATGGGCGAATGTGGAAAACACTCACATTCGACCAGTTGAAAGGGGCGAATGTGCAGTGCCTATATATAGATTTTGTGATTTTGTAAGTTTAAGGGAGTCATTAGGTGTGTGTGTTTTCAGGTGTTGTTCCAGAGAGGTTTGAGATAGTGTGTGTGTGATCTAGATTAACTGTTTTGAGATTGTAATCAAGTTTATGAATGAGTTAATCTATGAAAAGCATTGAAAATGACTTTGATTGTGTTTTGATTTGAGTTTATATCAGTTTGTTCAAAGCTAGGGTTTCCGCACCTGGTTTTGTAACTTGTATGATCATATAATCCTGTTTTCGTGTCAAACAACATCCTCTACATGATTAAACTTGAAACCTTGACTTATCACCATGTTGTGAAATTTATACGTAGGAAAATAGTTTGCTTGTAAGAGTTGTTAAGGCATCTCTTTGGGCTCATAGCACACTAAATGTTTCAAGACACAAGGTGTGTATAAAATGTGCTAATCCGATGAATAAGTTTCTCCAAATCTGGGTATTTGGGTTTTGTGTTTTTAGGAGATGGCAACATAGGGCCAGTTGCTACGGTGATCGCTTTAGAGAGTAGTGTACTGTTGGGTAGGTAGGCATTTAAGATGTTGTGCATATTGTAGAGGCACAAGAGATTAGTTTAGGGATATACTGTGACATCGATCGAGTAAGTTTGTAAACATGATGTTGATGCACTTTATGTGGACGTCACTGTCGAATAGACTAGGGTTGAGTCTAGGTATAGTGTTACATGAGATTGTGGTGATCCATAAGGGCATTTTATGGATCTGACGCATTTGTAAAATATAGGACAATACACTGAGCCAAGTTCGACCTATATAACTGGGCGAATGTGGAAGTTTTCCACATTCGACCAACACAAATGGGCGAATGTGGAAATACTCCACATTCGACCATCATAAAGGGGCGAACCTGGAAATCGTGTATTGGACTATAAATAGCAATCTCATGTGTTATTGTTCATTTGGTGATTTGAGTTGGTACTTTGAATGCTCTCAAGGGGGAGGTCATGCCCGACCTCCCCCGGCCACGAGATAGACGTTTATCCTACTGATGACAGTGTCTGTAACCGTTTCTGTATTAATACGAATCTGTGATAACGTTGTTATCGTATATTTCTGTCTCGTCTCGATCATCCCGTCTGAAACCGAGTTGTTTATGCGTAATCGATCCGCGAGTTCGGTCCGTAACCGGATTCTCACATGATGATAATAACAAGTTGATTAATAAGTTTGAAACCACTTCGTGTTTAACTGTGCAACGTTTGAGAATCAAGATGTGATCAAAGTTAAACAATAAGCTTAAAAATTTGAGTCATAGGAAAATGTTTTTGAACAAGAGGAATGATGCTTTATGAAATTCGCGAAACAATAATGAAATAGTGTAAGTTTTAAATGCGATCAAATAGCGCATAGATGTTTTAGTAATGATGATGTAAAGCGAATGATCAACAACAAGAGATAAAATTTAAAATCCAAATGTTAAACAAAACTTAAGAATCAATAACGGGAAACTGAAAAAAAACATTGCACTAATAGCGATAGCTATTAATAGAGAAACTCAAAAGACATGATAACTTCTTTATAAAAAAATTATGATAAAAGTTCAAACAGCAAATGAAAGGTATACCAATAATGGAATGTGATACTGAAAATATTTCTAACGAAACTGGTGACTAGCCAAAGAAATTGAAATATTATTAGTGACTTAGGGGGAGTGTACTTAAACCTATGAGTAAATGGTTATCCTTCCCGATTGCACATACCCCGTCACTGGTAAATTTCAAAACCTTCAGCGAGACTTTAAAACAAGATTTAGAAATAGATCTTTGAGATGTGGATTTCACTCCTAACTCAAAGATGTATTTCAAAATTGAAAACAATTGAGGAATGAAACCAATCACTAAGTTAAGGATATCACTCCCAGCTTAGTGGTTAAGTTTCTTTTTGAAGGAAATACTCTTTGAGGTGTGGATGTCACTCCTATCTCGATGGTATATTCCTAAGATAAATAACATATAGAGGAGGGAAACTAATCACCAAGGTATGGATGTCACTCATAACTTGGTGATATCGTTTCGTTTGTAAAATACGAGTGCCTTCTCCTTCAAGCAAAATACCGAAAGAATAACGAGAAAGAATCATAGCAAATATATCTAGAAAGAAAATATATGAAATAGGAGTAATATACACGAGACGACTCGTGAAAGTAAGCTTAGTTATAGACTAGGCTAAAAGGCATTCTAATAACCTAATTCCCTATAACCTGGCTCTGATACCAATCTGTAACACCCCAACCGATGGCGGAAACATCGAGGTGTCACGTAGTGACGATTGTTCAATAGCTCATGGACTAAAATTGTAAATATTGAATACATTGAATTAATAGTTTATTACATTGACAAGAAATTCAAGTTACAAAGATTCCAAAGCGACAAGTGTAACTAAAATACAATGAATTCAAATCATAAATATAAATCCAAAGCTTAAAGTAAGCGTCTCAAAATAACCTGAAATATGTACAAAATAATTTTGTCAACACATATAATGTATTGGTGAGCATACCCTGTTTTAGTTTCAAGAATCGTTGTAATATTTGTGCCATGCTGTTTGCTAATATGTAATTAGTAGAATGAGTGCATCAAAACCAACCCTAATAGTTTCAAGTATCAAGTATCACCCCAAAAGTTTCAAGTTTCAAGTTTCACATAACAATGACCAAGGATCAAATGAAACCATAATCACACAAGGGATGTAAATCGTAGTACTACTCATTGTTATGCTCGGCCCTTCGGTTAATGATTTTGATTACGTTTCAATTCACACAAATCACATAAGCATCACATAAGGCACATTACGTTTCAAAGTCTACATAGTTTAATAGTATAATGGTATATGAATCACCCCAAAATAGTAAAACATGAAAAAGGGGAAAGATATACTCACAGTTTGCGAAAGCGATCAAAATCCAACTTAAGCGGTCATGAGTTAAGTACTAGGAATTCCGAGGAATTCAACCTATAATGTATATGAATACTAATGAGGAAAAGGCTAAGAGTCTAAAGTATCTAGGGTCCAAGGCATTAGGGTTTGCTAGACTTATGTAGGGAAGATGAAGTTTTATTATATCTTGAATGTAATAATAATTTTTAAATAAAATATATTATGATTCTCGATCAAATATGTGACTAAGAAAATGTAATATTATGTTTTCACATATAGGAATATTTTCTATTTTATAGAAAAATATCCATAAAACATATTTTAATAATTTACACTTAACTGGATAATTAATTATATTTAATTAAATGTAAATAAACTAAAAATACAAGATATGATCCAAAAATGATATTTTTATGAAAAATAATTATTTTCTGAGGTATAATAGTGAAAATAATTTTTCCATAATTTTCCTCAATTTATTTGTATTTAAAATAAATTTAATGAGTTTAAATCACGTTTAAATGATTAAAAATAGGAAAATTAATAAAAATAAATGTTTTCTGAACCAATAATTTTTATTTAGGTTCATGATCCTTAATGATAATTTTCCAGAAAATTTGGGATTTAAATCTTTAAAAATGAATTTTTTATCAATTATTAATAATTAAAACTATTTAAATTAATAAAAATATGAAAATAATTCATTTTCCAGAAAATTTTTATATGAAATTTTTATTTATGGTATCAAGATGTTACTCCTAAATAATTATAATTTTTGGAGTAAAAATGAATTTTCTATGGTTATTATAAGATTTATGGGTTTATATATTATTATATAATAACAATAATATAATTCTGGAAAATGGGACACAAAAAAAAAAGGAAGAGGGGCGCTGGGTGCAGGGCTCGAACCCAGCCCTCTTCAATCTCTAACACATACACACACCACTAGGCTATGTCCTAGTTTGTTGATTTATTTTAAATCTGAAATATATTTAACCAATAAAACCAACATCATCTTCTTCCCCAATCCTACATAAACCCTAACCCTAACCCAAATTCAATTGGCCCTCAATTCACATCTGTTACGAACTATGATGATGGGGCTTTTGTTCAAGGATGATAATAAAGTAAAATGGCATGATAAAATTCGACTTACAATGACGATTTAGATCGAAACAGAAGAAAAAGAAACCGGGTCTTAAGGGTCGATTAAGAAGTCACTGGTCACGTTTAAGATGATTTTTATGTTGGTATAAAATGTGGTTAAGTGCAGGAATCGAATGGAAATAAAAATCTATATGATTGCTAAATAAAACCGAATCTTAAACTCGCTTAATATTTCCGGTCGGTTACAAAACGTTTGGTCCGCTTTATTGACTCCCTAACGCGTTAATTATGCGATTAAATGGCTGGGATTCGAAGCAAAAGGATGGAGAAACGTATAGCAATAATTATTAGGGTTTAAAACGCATTAAAGAGGGTGTTTGGGACTCGCCGGAATAAATTCCGGTTGCCGGAATATGTACAGGAACAAGGGAGTGGGAATTTTTTTTTTAAAACTTGTGATAAATGGCAAGAATAGTCCCTATGGTTTTGGATTGGCAATATTGTGAATAAAACTTATTATTTTCTTTATAAAACCTAACTATTTTAGAACTTTAATTGTTTAAACATAATTAATATAAACTTTTTTTTTAAATAAAACATTTGCCAAGATATATTATGTTTAAATATCGTTTCCATATTCGTGTTTGATTAAAATGTAGACATTTCCAAGTAAAATAGATTGATCGAATAGAACTCAACTTTTATTACAAAAATGATGGAATTACAAGGCTAGGTTTGGCGACTTGACAAAAGACGAGGGTGACGGTTGTTACAGAGATTGTAAGGACAAAGAGGATTGACGAAACCACTTTTGATACCTTAGTCTAAATCATATTCTGCAATATTATTCTAAGTATAGAAACTACTGAAGAAGAAGACTGAAAGTACTGAAGAAGATGATATCAAGTACTGAAGAGTAAAGATCAGAAGTTCTGAAGACGAACCAGACAAAGTCTCTGAGGAACTACTGAAGACAAACTGCTCATCAGTAGTTTGTCACTCATCAGCTGTTTTGATAGAAGCTTCCCACCGCCCTTATACTTCAGTAGTTTAGTATTATATTAGTTTTCTTAAAGTCTTTGTACAAGTTCCAATACTACAGCCTGTTGTAGTATTATCTAGTAGTATTATAATCTTTTGTACACTCAACTTGTATGTAATTGTCCGTCTATAAATAGATGGGTTCATCCCACTATTTTAGACACGAATCCTTCAAAACTTTTGTAGTTAACCATTTCAATATATTTGAGAATCATTTGAAGCATTTACTGTTATATTCATTTGCTGTTTTTTTATTCTCATTTACTACTTAGTAAAAGTGAATCTTTAACTTGCTACACTTGTATTAATTCCGCTGTGCAAATATACTTTGATAGATCTATACAAGTGTTCATAAATAAGAACTGATAAAAGAAACTGATCCAATAATTGGTATCAGAGCCTATAGTTTATCTGATCAAATATCAATTTAACAAATTGAGAATCAGACACAGGCTCTTATATCAATTCAATAAAGGATAAAAGTTCACTTTTTTAAAACATCCATCACTTTAAGAAGATCTTGACAAATCATATTTCTTAAAAATGGATCCTCATAATACTGGATCTGCCAACAAGCCTCCTATGCTAGTCAGAAGTGAATAATATAATATCTGGCAAAGGAGTGGTTATAGGTGGAGTGGTTATAAATAAGAACTGATAAAAGAAACTGATCCAACTGATACCGTAATTATAGGTGGAGTGGTTATTTAAAGCTATTCAATATTTTTCCAAAGAATTAGTCCCGCGCCTAATAAAAAATTAAGAAAGGACGCGTGCTGGATAAAAAATAAAATACCCACTTAAATCGATTGTTGCCACCGCTTAGACGGTAGTAATTCAATATTTTCCTATGATTATGCGTTTTTTTCTCACGAATTTGCCACCAAAAATTAATGGTCGTAAAATTCTCTACCGCTTAGCCATCTGTATCATAGTAATTTTGCTTACTTAGATTATGTTTGGCTCTCCTTCTCCTTTCCTCATTTCTCTTTCTTCTACCTCAAAAGCTCCTTAATCCTAAAAGTCACAAATTGTAACTTATGACTTTTCCCCTCTTTTCTCCTTTTCAAAGCACAAAATATTCCAAAAGCTCCTTTTCAAAGCACAAAATATTCCAAAAGCTCCTTTTCAAATAAGTACCCAAACACTTTTTTTTAACTTTTGACTTATTAGATAAGTCATAAGTTAAAAGGAGGGAAAAAATGAACAGACAAACACCCTCTTAGCATTATGTGAGAAACAGGTGGCTAAGGTGGTGTTTAATTTTTCCCTAGAAGTGCTTCTGACCTCTTTTGTCTGCGCTACACAGACGCGGGTAGACGTTTAGGGTCTGTAGATTGTTTGTTTTTTAGAAGACATATCCCTAAAAAATGTCTGTGTGTCCTCTTCTTCGCACAGACATGGTTCAACCTCTTCTAAGCACTCAAACCTATTCTCCATTCTATTTTCTCATCAGACTCCTCATCCCTCCTCCTCAAGCATCCGCCGCCGCCACCCCAGCTTCTCCTTCCCCGCCACAGACAGACATCCCTTTCCTCTTCTCCCCCACCTGCCGCTCCTCGACGACCGACATCCCTTTCCCGATCTCCTCTCTACAACTCTCTCTCTATCTCTCTCTCTCTCCAGTTTCTCTCTCTAATTCTATGACTTTTTTTTTGTTCAAAACCAAACCAACCTTTATATTGTAAGCTAACTTGAAGTTGGAAATCAAGATCGTGAAGGGGAACTACTTTCTTGGCTTCATTCATGTTAATTTCATTACTGCCACCATTCAAATAATAATCAGTTGTAATTAATAATAATAAAGGTTAATTTTCCAGAAAAATATGGAGGATAGTGGTTGGAAGGTTAAAAGATAAGACTTGAAAGAAGAAGAGTGCTTGACCAAACATAAACTGATCTTTCATTTGTGGGTGTTTTTTAATTCTCTATATTTGGTGAAGTATGTGGGTGGTGGCTATGTATTGTCAATATAAAGTGGGTTATGGTTATGGTGGGTTATGGTTCTGGTGTTGTTTTATGGTGTAGGGTCTTGGTTATGGTGGGTTATGGTTTTGGGTTACGCTGTGGACATTTACAAACAAACAGTCTTCTTCTTGCAAACTATAGACATTTGGTCCACCTCTTCTCTTGCAGATGTGGTTCGCAGACTGCAGACATTTTACCTCTTCAAAAACAAACAACACCTAAATTTGCTACCGCTTTTTTGATAGCATACATTGGTGGCAATTGCCAAGTTTTCTAGTAGTGTAATATGACTTTGACTAAAAAGGGTCCTATAACATCAAACATTTCTGATTTAACTACAAAGTGTCGTATTAAGTTAATGATAATAGGACTCCAAAGAATCATCCATCGTATTAACTAGCTTTTTAGGACACCGGTTTAGTAGCACATATTATAAATGGACCCCAAAAGTTCATTCATCCTATTAAATAGTTTTTTAGAGCGTCTCACATAAAAGGTCCTTAAAAGCCCTTTTTTTGTAGTGATAGTATATATTTTTACTATTAAATAACTAAAAAATGTTACCCTTAATTTACATTTTAAATATTTTTATTTTAACCAAACATTAAAAAGTATTTAATTTTACAAAAATTACTCAAAAGAAAACTTATAGGATAAATATTATTTTTCCTATAAATATTACTTTTAACTATACTCTTTTTACCAATATCTGTTAAGTTACTAACAAATATGTTCTAAGTTCGGTAATCTGTTGTACAAAGCCTAATATTATTGGTCTGAACAAATGTGAACTAAAACCATGTTTGCAACAAAGGTGCCATCATTAACAATTATATTCTACAATCTCACTAAGCACATCAACATGTTTCTTAATAGAGCATTCAATTTTATCAACCTGAAAATAATATTAAACAAAACTTTTCAGATCAAAAAACATCAACTCTCACATAGACAAACACATGATCACAACATCTGCTTATTAATATTTAATTTATTATAAGTAAAGACCTCAATTATTATTGGTTTGAACAGTTGTTCGCCTATCGAGCTCAACAAACAGAGTTAATATTATATATTAGATATATATTATTATTATAAATAAAGACCTCAATTATTATTGGTCTGAACAACTGTTCGCCTATCGAGGGCAAGCAACAGATGTTGTTGACCTTAACAGTGCTAAAAATTAAAGTCAATCTATAATATGTTAACTTTAAAACACCAATAAGAAAGTATAATAAATTAACCAAAAACACAAAACATGAAGATCAAACACTGAACATGTATAATAAATTAAATTAAATAAATAATAATAGACAAACTAAAGAAAACAGTTTCTTGCTAGAGCATTGAATCTTATAAACCTGAAAATAACCATAAACAAAACATGAAGATGAAACACAGAACATGTATGATGGGATTGGGTACTGAATCACTACTTGGTTAAGCCCAACCCGAGTCCAAACTTGCACAGCGCAAGGAGACTGCGCAGATATCACCCGGCTGCGCACATAGCAGAATGTCATCCACTCTCCCACAATCACAGTTATGCGCAGGACGGTAAAATCGGTATCCGTTCCATTATTTCCTTAATTATCGCCCTCCTTAACTACTTTACTAATATAGCCTAGGGTAGTGGAGACAACCCTAATCGGGCCTTGCCCATCATGATTAGGGTTTTGGTTGATGGTGACATATGTCTAACTCTATATAAGGGATGACATCCCTAATAGATGCACACTTTTTGCTAACCCTGAAAGCTATCATTGATAGTATCCCCATACAGCCTAGTTTTTGTTATAAACAACTACAACCGTAGTCATCTCCTTTATCTTGCTTGCAGGGACTCTAGTGCCGTAAAGCTACCAGTGAATGATCGTTCTTGTGGAATTGTAACATTATCATCCTTTTTAGGAGGTAAGACTATTTGTTTCTTCAATGTTTATATATAGTATAGTCACCAAAAACAAAATGAAGATCAAACACAGAACATATATAATAAATTAAATAAAGAATAGTAGACAAACCAAAGACAACAGTTTCTTGATAGAGCATTGATTCTTATAAACCTGAAAATAACCATAAACAAAACATGAAGATGAAACACAGTAACGTGTATATATAATATAGTAACAAAAAAAAATGAAGATCAAACACAGAACATGTACAATAAATTAATATAAATGAAGAATAGTAGACAAACCAAAGACAACGGTTTCGTAATAGAGCATTGATTATTATAAACCAGAAAATAACCATAAACAAAACATGAAGATGAAACACAGCAACTCTGACATAAACATACGATCAAATGACATATAGGTTACCTGCTAATCAGTGAATATGAGCTCCCTCTTTAGCTACATTCAGATCGGTCGCATATCGAAAATTTAAAATTTTTGAATTGCAAAACTATTTTAGAAATTTCAAAACTGATATAAACAATAAGAAATGGCTGAATTTGTTATGGGGTTATGTGGTTAAGCTTATAAAGGAAGACACCTGCAGCGTAATTAATGAAACCCGATTCCCTATGTTAGTTTAAATCTTTCCTCTTAAAATATCAAACTACATGGGTTTAAAATCTGCAAACATATGATCACAACATCTGCTTATTTAAAATTACTGGTCTGAACAGCTGTTTGTCTATCGAAGCAAACCAACAGATGTTGTTGACCTCAACAGTGCTAAAAGATACTGACCCACGTTTTTTCTTGAATTTTTAAACTGATTGATGACATCATTATTCGCGTCATACACGGAATCGTGGCCTATCTCTATGTTTGACACCTTAGCATTTTAAGACGTCTAAGCTTGACAACTCAGCTTTCTTGACAACTCTTGTATTATAGTATGGATAGATAGAAAGATAAGTCGTGTATAAATAGTAGGGAAGAGATAACGTACAAAGCGTCTTAACGTAAGAAGCGTAAGAAGCTTTCTTAGTCATTGGATTTAGGCGGTGGCAAGATGGTAATTAACAAACCTAATGATACTTCAGTTTATCTAACTAGGGGTAAATTAGGAAAAAAGCGTTTTAATTTTGAGAGATCGTAACAGCAGAGATTCAAAACAATCGATTGAAACGTAAAATCAAACAAAAAAATTTCAACGATTAAACATTATTTCAAACCGATTAAATGTTCAGAATCATCACACAATCAAAAACATTGAATTGAATCAAATGACAGAACTATTTGCAGAAAAATCAGAAACAAAGCATTACAATAGAATTGTTAAAATCAGTATAATCCTATTCAAAAAACACAATCAACGCATATAATATTCGCATAAACATACGATTTTAATAAATATAATTAGAATTAAAGAAAAAAATTGGATTTGAAAAAGTTTCAGATTATGAACAATCACAGAACTGTCAACTCTGTACGTTTAAACGCACCTTATAATTGTATTAGATTATAAGGTGCGTTTAAAAAAGGTAGTAACTAGTTAACAAAGACAGACAACAGACGCACTCACTGCAATGTTTGGACGCACTCTTATAAATTCAGACGCACTTACTGTAATGTTTGGACGCACTTGTATGAAAAAATACAGATTATGTTTATTTATTAATTTATTATTCGTATAAGTAATGAATAAAAAATGCAAGTTGCATATCTTATTAATTGTATAAAATAATCTGTGAAATTTTACATGATTATTTTAATGGTAAAAAACTAAAAAATCTTACTGTCTAATAACTATGATTTGATTGGTAATAAATTTAGTTAAAACTTGAAATTAAATATTCAACTATCACCTAATTAACTTTCTTTTTTAGTCTATAAAAACACTATCATCAAACATACTGATTCAACTAAAAACACAAAAACAAAATGGCTGAAAACCACATAGATGCAATAAACAACATGCAGGTCAAAACTGTGGTTATGGTTGACTGCATTTCAGAGGTGAGGGATGACCTCAACTCATCTTGTGTAGTTCTGGGTGCACAAAATGAAGTTCAGAGGCAGTATATGAAGAACCTGGATCTCATAGAGAAGCTGATGAAGGAGGAGAAGACATCATTCACAGATGCAGCTATTGAGCAACTACATACTCAGACATCTTTTGACAACCTCATCTTGTCAGTCACTTATCAACACACATGCATGCATCCTGAAGAACATGGAATCCAAACAAAAGGCAAGGGATGCAATCTTGGGTTCCAAGTGATGGTGATGGTTTTATGGTGGTTGTTTTGTGGTGGTGGTTTTTGTAAATCTTTTTTTTTTTTGTGGTTTAAGTGGTTGTTTTTTTTTTTTTTTTTTGAGTTTAGATGGTGGTGGTGATGGTAGTGGTGTAAATGTGGTGGTGGTAATGGTTATGGTGATGGTGGTTATGTAACTGTTTTTTATGATTTTAATATTAATGAAATAGACGCACACATGGTTATGTTTGTACGCACGTGTTGTTTCATTTAAAAGCAGTTATGTTTAAAATAGACGCACCTTTACAAACATTAAAAATAATTGGTAACATGCACAAAGTTCAGACGCACCCTATTTACATTCAAATGCACTCATTAAAAAACAGTAACATTTGCAAGTCAGAATATCAGAAATCTAAGACAACTCCTCATCATCAGAAACTTCTAATTCAATCTCTTCATTATCATCAATGTCATCTTCCACATTATGATCATCTTGTTCACCTTGCGGCTGGGTTGAAGCACCCTCCTTCGCATGTTTTCGTCGATCATGGCCACTCTCTCCGCATATGGCACATGATCTCTTCCTTTTGCCGGATCGACTAACCTGCTTTTCCTTGCTAGACTTTATGCGCTTCTGCTTGCCACGGCCTTTGTTCTTGATACCATTCGGAAGTCGAATAGTGGGTTCAGCATTTGATGGTTTCTCATAACCAAGAAGAGATGCATACCTGTCATGCTTATTCTGATGACTAGGTCTCTTAAACCTGCCCTCATCAACCTTCTTAACCATCTCTTTGATTTTATCATTAACCAAAGTTAACTCGAATAAATCTGCAATTAGAGAGTTTGCAAGATATTCACCGCCCAAAACTATCTCATGTGCAATACGTCTGGCTTCTTTCGTCTTGTCACCACAAAACTCTCTTGTTTCAAATGAATACTTGATTTCATTTGGAACAACATCTTTTGTCCACCTCCTCAGAATGTATCTTTTCGGGAATCTATAAACTTTCATCAACCTTAATACAAAAAAATATGCCTACACAGCAGCCCGTACAGCTCGAACCTCCTACATGTACATAATGTAGTCACATCCTCAACACCATCAACAACTTCCTTTTTGAAAAGAACCTGTAAAAAGGTAAAAAACTATACTGATGACTTTGGACGCACTCGTGAATATGTTTAAACGCATTAATATTTAAAAAACCAAAAACTATACTGATGACTTTTGGACGCACTCATTAATAATTTAAACGCATTCATAATTAAAAACAAAAAAAATATACCTCAACAAAGCCTTGACCATGTGCTTGTGGATTATCAACATAAACCTTTAAAAAACCTTCTTCATCAGCCCTTTGCATATGAACACTTATTAATCCTTCATAAGTGGCATATATTTCTTCTTGAATATCAAAGAAGATAGTCCGTGTAAATATTTTAGCAGCCTCTTCCCCAATAGGGTTTGTAGTCCACATATCAGGAACTGTATGTCTTGAATCATGGTCATTCTTCCTATGATTGAATCTCTGAGCTTCAAGGAATGTTTCAAAGTGGTTGAAAAACTCAACAAGAGTCAACTGAGAATTTGCCACTTGGCAAAAAAAAATGATTCTCAATCTCGGATCTTGATGTTGTCCTCATTAAGCGAGACATAGGTTCATCTCGGTAAAAAGCAGGGATCCACATTGTTCTCATGTCAAACATGTCTGACAACCAATTGTTCTCATTTAGTTTGTAATCAACAATAAGTACACCCCACTAAAAATCAAAAGTCTCCGGACTGATGGAGTCTGTCCACACATTGCACAAATTCTCATTTTGAACTCATCATCACTGCATAATGCAATACCCACCTACAAAAACACAAAAAAAAACATGGAAACAAATGCACTTTATAAATATATGAACGCACTTATCTGAAAATAAAAAAAACAAAATCAAACGCATTTATATATATATTTGGACGCATTCATTAATTTGTAACCAAATTAAAACTATTTACAACGCACTCATGTTAAAAACAAACGCACTCATGTTACTAACCTTATCAGAAACCTTGTTCATGATATGCCACATACACAATCTGTATCTGCTATTTTGAAAAACCAACTAGATTGCATTTTTCATAGCAGGATCTTGATCAGTTACAACCACTTTGGGATGCTTTCCAAAATATTTGGAAAATGATTGTAACAACCATGTGTATGATTCAGTTGTCTTTGATGACAACAAACCTGCCCCAAGTGTGACATTCCGACAGTGGTTATCAATTCCGGTAAATGGTACAAAAACCATCTTATACCTTCAAAAACAAATTAAAAAAAACAAAAAACATATAATAGTTGGATATCAAGGTTAAAAATTAAAATTTAAAACATACTTGTTAGTGTTAAATGTTGCATCAAACGAAATCACATCTCCAAATTCCATATAATTCCTCTTGCATAAAGCATCAGCCCAAAATAAACTGGTTAATGCATTCTTTTGATCCACATAATACTGAAATGAAAAATCTGGCAGGAACTTCTTCTTATCCCTAAGCCTAGACAAAATCATATCTGCATCATACTCACCAATGAAGCTGTTTAATCCACATTTAAAGTTCTTACAATCAGTTACAGTTGCACCAACATTCTCAGAACCTCCATACTTAGTCTTCTTAATGTTAAAAGCCTTGACAGGACCCATGTTCAATGAAAACAGCTCACATATCATCTCTTCTTGAGTTTGTGTCAGCTTCCTATTTGCTGCCAGAAAATGAATGTCACTTTCATGTACAAAAGGATGATTATGACCTTCCACAAAGCCATAAACCTTGAATGGCTTTCCATCCTCAGAAGTTAGCCTAATATGTGCCAGACATCCAGTCCGGATAGACGGCCTTTTCCTTGACTTAGCATCTTTATTAGAATTCTCTGCACCTACTTTGAATGGCTTAAAACCCTCCTTATAGCATACAAAGTACCTGAGTCTTAGAACACCTTTTCGCACATCTGACGTACCCTTTCGAATAGAAAAACCACCAGCCTTTGCATATTTGGCATAAAACTCATATGCGTGCTCAATACTAGGAAACTCCATGTTGATTACAGGTTTGAGTGAATCAGGTACATCAGGAATATATGTGTTACTAGCTTGGTCATCAACAAGAGCATCAGTTGCAACACCTTCAAAAACAAACGCACTTTGTAAAACTCCAAACGCACTTTGTAAGATGATAGTTTGAAAAACTCAGACGCACTCGTGATTAACTTAGACACACTTATATAGGATCAATATAAAAAAAATAGGTAATATTTTAAACGCACTTATTATCTAATTTTTTTTTTTTGAAAGGTACTTATTATCTAATTTAAACGCACTAATATATGATCTGTATCAAAAATAAATACATACATTTCAAACGCACTTATTATATAACTTAAACGCACTTATTGAAATTTGATATTCAAAAAAAAATTAAAATACCTTGAACTCTGAATTCGTTGATGAGGTTCAAACTATGAATATCAACATCCTGGTTAGTGTTTTCGATCAAGTCTGAATACACATAAAAACACCATGTTAACGAAAAATTAAAACACATCATCGATGTTTGACTCAAAAAACAGAGCATGATGATCTATACCATGAAAAGCATTATAATCAGGCACATGATTCGAATTCTCAGCAGAAACACTCTGCTCGTTAACAGACAAGTTTAAATCTGATAAACAAAAACAACAATTAAACAAAAAACTACTGAAAAATGGATTAATTAACTATGAAGACACGTACCGAACATGATGTGATGATCGAATAAAGATTGAATCGTAATGTGTGTGATCGTCTGGTGTTTTAGAATTCAAGTTCTGATTTGAAAAAATCGTTTACATAAATAACGAACGAGATTAACGTAATCAGTTACGTGTAAAAAAGTCTGTAATGCCCTTGGGTTTAACTGATATTAAGATTAATTATAGTTTAGTTAGGTTAACTGGGGTTTGGTTAATAGGACACATGACATTACCTGGTGGCTTCTTATCCTTCTCACGTTAATAAACTTTGGGGCTATTTGTTTGGGTCTTAATGGCCTCATTCAGACATACATGTCTGACTCGGTCAGACATGGGCGTTTAGTTGGGGCATGTTTGATTGAAATTTGGCTCTGAATAACCTCTTAAGTCTACCCGGAGTAGGCGTGGAAAGGAGTGGCGTGGAGGGTTTCAAGGGCGGGAACACCACCGCCAAAGGGCATGAAGATGGCGTGGCCCCTTTTGGCGTGGAAGGCTTCACGGGCGGGGGCGGGGCTTGAAAAGAGGTGGAGGGTTTTGATTGGTCAGATTTTTTTTTTTTTTAACTTTAACACAATATATAATTATTTCCTTCCCCCCCTCCACTCCCATAATTTTCACCCTTCACACACGGGTCCCACAAGTGCCACATGGCGGATCACGCTCCTCTTTCCCCCCTCCACTCCGAGTAGTCTTAATAAGTCAGACACTTGAAGAACCATCTGACTGAAATAAAGAGATCTTTGCTAGGGATGACAAAAAAACCCGAGCCTGACGGGTATACCCGAAACCCGAAGCATTTGGGACGAGTATACCCGATACCCGACGGGTATGGGACGGGTTTGGTATTGGAAAAAAAAACATTTCGCGGGTATGGGACGGGTATGGTATTAGGTGATACCCGACCCGATTACCTGAAACTAAATATCTGTCTACCCGAAATATATACCCGAAAACTTTTAAGTTTTATATATATCTTTTCTTAACTATTTTTTAGTAATGTTTCATTTTAATAGATTCATTATTTAAAAAATAAACTTTTCATCTAAAATATATATTCTAATAACATTATTATTTATATTTATATGCTATGAAATATATAAATAGTTTCAAAATTCATATTATAATATATATTTACATATTAAATGTTTCAAAGATTATTATGGTGATAGTAATATATATGTTCCTTATTACAATTTCATATAGTCTAGATTTTTTTAAAACGCAAGACTATAAAAGAAAATAAAAATATATGTATACAAGCGAATACCAACGGGTATACCCGATACCCGCGAGTATGTTTTATACCCGACGGGTAATACCCGACAAAAACCCGACGGTAATAGGACGGGTATGATATGAGATTTTATAACCGCGACCCATTGCCATCGCTATTTGTTCTTTGCCTTAAGAAACCCTTTGCCCCATTTTCACCCATTCAGACAGTAATCACTGCTTCTTCCCCCTTTGCTCTAGGTTTTTTTTTCTCCTTAACTAATCGCGCTGCTCCTTACTAACCGACCCCAAATCCAACAAGTTAAGGTACTGATTCAGGGGCTGAAGGAAACCGATTCAAGACAAGTTCAGGTACCAACCCCAAATCGCTGCTTCTGTCGATTGTTGCTTGCGGATCTCGATCCTGTAGTGTATAATATGTTGTTAGAAGCTAAATGATTTCTATGTTGTTAAGATTTGCGTGGAATAAATATTCAAGTTATAGATGCATTTTTTTATTTATAACCATAAATATTCAGATTTCAAACTTGAGTAGTATAATTTGAAGTCTCATAAAGTGGTTTTGACTTTTGAGTAGTATAATTTGAAGCACAGTGGCCGACATTCAAGAAAGGAAATAGAAATAGATTTTATTTCATTTATTTAGCATATATTTTGTAGCTAGAGTTAAGATTAGAAGTGAAGTGATGATGTTGTGGCATTATCGTTTCTGGTGTTAAGTGGAGATTGTGATTGTTCAAGCTTTATCTGGAAGGAAATATTATACTGTTACTGTTATTGTTATTCTAATTTATATCGTATACTTTCTTTTAAACAGTATAAGTTGATGTTTAAAGTGAAAGGCTAGAAAGAACCCTAGCGCAATTGAGGATCAGGACGTGGGTCAGTGGTAAAGTCTTCCCTCCCTCCAATAGAAGAAGCGCTTCTACTAGATCTTGGATCCTCATTTCATTACACATCACATTATACATTATACATTATACATTATACTTGTGTGTGTGTGAGAGAGAGAGAGTGAGAGAGATCAATCCATCACACTGAGCCTGAGCTGATCGTCCCCTCTGTCTGTCTGTCTCTGATGGAGGACGCATTCGCTAGATCTGTTGCTGAGGTAGGTTTTGTTTGAATTTACTCAACTTAAAAAGAGTTGGTTCCAATATACAATCCTTCTCCTATTCTGTTGCACAGGTCCTGGATTTTTTCCGAGTTGATCCTAGTAAAGGTCTCACCGATATCCAGGTATTATTTATTTTATGCAATCCTATTCCTACTCCTACTCACCCCTTTTATTCTTTTCTTTTCTTTTTCACTCTCACTGATTTTGCCTTTTTCTTTTAATTTAGGTCACAACTCATGCTCGCATTTATGGTCGAAACGGTAACACTCACTATTTCTTTCCTCTCTCTCTCTCTCTCTCTCTCTTTTTCTTTCTTTTTTTATTATGCTATCACAATCTCAATACCCTACCTTGGATTTGTAACATATGGATGGATACATCATTACATTATACAATACAATGACTAACCCACAAAACTAGTTACCCAAGCCTGTTTTTGGTTAGCTTAACTTAGACAGACAGACCCAGCCATGACTATTTATATATCATTTTTTTTACTTACTTATCATGTATCGGATGTGCAAGTATAATAGAGTCACTACATTCAATGTTTTTGTTTTCAGAAACAAAATATTTAGGAAATAGTGATTCCATGTTTCATATATCTATTATTAACATAATATGTTATCAACTATAATTGTTTGCCGCTTTTACTGTTTCTAACAACTTGCTCACTCTTTCTGTTGCAGTGTTGCCTCAAGAAGAAAGTAAGTGTAACTAGCTTTCATTTTCTGCTTCTACATGAATATGAATTTTTTATTTTTAATTTATTTATTTATTAATATTCAACTGTATGTATGTATGCATGTTACTAAATACAGGCACTCCTTTTTGGAAATTGGTTCTTAGTCAATTTGATGACTTGCTTGTTAAGATATTGATAGCTGCTGCTATTGTTTCTTTTATTTTGGCGTTGGTTAATGGAGAAACAGGCTTAACAGCTTTCCTCGAGCCTTCTGTAAGATACACTTCATTTTATCATGCTTAATATCTCTCATTAGTCATCTACTTTTTCTCTTTGGGTTACCCAATTTCTATTTGTGTATATCTCATTATCTTGATTTTTTGGTTGGACCATAGTTGTTAATAGCGAGCATGGTGCCCGCTATAGTGAATGGCGTAGCCAAGCGCCAGTATGTCGCAATCTGATGGTCAGCGACTCCATAGCAGGATTTTTAGGGTTTTTTTTTAAATATAAATAGCAATGCTTGTGAGTTTTTTTTTTTTTTTCTGTTTTAATGTAACTATTTAATATAAACAGCGTATTTAGATGAAAAAACTGCGTATTTTGATAACTTATACATGTAAAGTATTTCTTAAATTATCTTCTAGTGTATTGCTAAACATGAAATAGCGCCCGCTATTTAATCGCCATCACTATTACGCTACGTAGCGTATAGGTAGCTTGCTATTGTCTGCTATTCGATATTGATAACTACGGGTTGGAGTGGATTTGACTTCATAGATTTTATTCTAAGGCAGTCAGCCAGTCCTTCAATTGTTGTTATATGTTTACAGTTCCACTCACTTCGAGCTACTCATTTACTTGGGACTGGTAGTGAATATTCTGTGTCCCCTTTAGTGTTCAGTTGAAAGCCCTTAGCTTCTATTATTCTGTTTAGAATTCTACAGACTCGTATATTAGTAATATATATGGGATATGATTTATTTGCCTGTAAGTTCGATCATATATGATGCAAAATGGCCAGGCCTGATACAGTTAGCACTGATATTTTGCAACATGGTTTGTCTTTTGTTGTAATAACTAGAATGTGATTTACAGTGACTTTGTTGCACATCTATCTTTATCTGTAACAACTCTTTTTATATATTTTTGTAACTTATTGAGTCCTGGCGGCTTGCAAATAACTTTATATCATACTGGCTTCCAGGTTATATTAATGATATTGGCTGCAAATGCTGCTGTAGGAGTAATTACAGAAACAAATGCTGAAAAGGCTTTAGAGGTACGTCAATCTTGATATAAAGATTTATTGAGACTGCTTGACATGACTTCATATCATCAAAATATGGTGTGTTAGCTAACTCTACATTTGTTTCAATGTTTCTTGTGTGAAAGGTTTCAATTAATATCCTTATGGTTTTTGAAAGGTTTCAATTAATAGCCTACCGTATAATATACTATCTGGAATATTAAGTTTGTTTTTGTTGTTTTATGCGTTAATTTTTTCCCTATCTACTTGTCGCAGGAGTTGCGTGCCTATCAAGCGGATGTTGCAACAGTCATGCGTAATGGTAAATATTTGATGCTACCATTAATGTATCTGTGTGTTGAGTGTACAGGTGCACACGGTTTTCTTCTGCTTTTAGCTTTCGGTTCTTATCGTTTGTAGGTTGCTTCTCCATCCTTCCTGCGACAGAGCTGGTTCCAGGGGATATTGTAGAAGTTAGTGGTATGCTTGTTTTTATATTTTCAAGGAGGAAAATTTGTCAAATGTACCTTCAAAGCTTACAATGCCATAAATGGATGATGTGTATTATTTTTTTGATGAATAGTGGGTTGCAAAATTCCAGCAGACCTGAGAATGATTGAGATGTTAAGTGATCAACTACGTGTTGATCAAGCAATTCTTACAGGTACAGTCTTTAGTTGTTTTTATCATTTGGTGATGCTTATCATTCAATAATTAAGTTATGTTACTTGATTTAGCTCAAAGGTCAGCTGGTAATGGAGACCTGTACAAAATATTTGCTAATCAATTTGTATGTTAGTGCGTATGCTCAATTATCAACAATGCTAATTATTTTGACACTAAAGTAGAGGTGGCATTTTTGACCCATTTGCCTATGGGCAATCTAGTTTATGTTTTATATCTAACAGGTCAAAAGGATAAAATTTAGCTTCCAACAAAACGGGTGGAAATATCTCCCAAAGTGTCTTTTAAGTGCACAAAATCTCTAAAAATTTGCGTATTAAAAAATATTAGATTAATATTGAAATATTTTAACTTTTGTAGTTGTATTTGAGACGCTGATTTTTTTTTTAATCTTTTTTTCGACAAATATAGTTTTGCGTTAAATCATCCCAGTCTTATGCGTTTCGGAATAACCCATTTTTTATCCGTTACCCAAACCTACTAGCTCTCGTCGATGCATATTAAAAAGTTACCTCATGGTTTCACTTCTTTTTTTTTTATTCTAATGTATTCTATGATAGTATTAATTAGCATTATTATAATACTGGTTTTGACCTGCTGTTGCTACATTGTTTCTTCTCTTGTGGGCCATGAATCGCCTGGCCTGTCACCCCTTTGTACAACCTTTTTTTCTTTTCTTATCATGCTTGTTTGTAGTGAAAACATTGAACCCCACACGTTCTAATTTTGACTACAGGTGAGAGTTCTTCCGTGGAAAAAGAGCTTGAGTCCACAATAACAACTAATGCAGTGTACCAAGACAAAACTAATATCCTCTTTTCGGTATGATTCTGAAACAATTATAATTGTACCTGGCGCATAGTTGGCAGCAGCCTCTTTGTCATAGACAGAACAATATAGTTTTTGTTTATAATTAAGGAGTAAACCGAGAGATAAATGTCTTTCTATTAGTTCAATATATTCTATAAGCTGTCTTTTTCTCATGTTTTTTTTTTTTTTTGATGAAAGGTAGTCTAAAAGTTCAGAAATAAATTACTAAATTACTTTCATATTATTTTACTATGAGAAAAGTAATGAATTGATGATGTTATGGGCAGGGAACAACAGTGGTTGCTGGTAGAGCAAGAGCCGTTGTGGTTGGAGTTGGTTCTAACACTGCAATGGGTAGCATACGTGATTCTATGTTGAAAACTGAGGATGTAAGATTGTGTGTGTGTGTGTATATATATATTATTTATATTTGTTTTATATAATACTAATATCTAGTTGTAATAAAACGTAGGAAGCAACGCCACTCAAAAGGAAGCTTGATGAATTTGGTACTTTCTTGGCCAAGGTTGAAGACTTTCTGTGTTTGCTCTCTCTCTCTATATATATATATACACACACCTTTCTATACATTCTTTTTCGAGCACGCCAGGCTGGTTGGGTATACTTGTTAGGCATGTGGTGAAAATGGATGATATTTTTTATTGGTCAAAACGGGTTACGTTAGCTCAAGTTATTACATTTCCCCCCATTTTTTTGGGTATAATAGTGTCAGATATGATTACAATACATTCTAAATTATTTATCAATGATTTCCGGACCGGACATCAAACCGGTCTCTTTACCCGTTCACCGTTCCTAACGATGTAAGAACTGGATGGTGTCGTAAATATTATAAAACTTAATTGGGTAAACTTTGAAAAAACATATAAAAACCGGCTGGTCCCGGTCCGACCCCTTGTTCGGTGGCCCAACCTCCAGTTCAATGCAAACCCGGTCCAAAACCTGACCTAGACAGGTCTAGGTTCGGTTCCCGGCCCAACCGGTCCGGGCTTCAAAACACTGTTTTTATTAAAATATTTATAAGTGCTTTCAAGCATTATGGGCACACTTTAGGTGTCTTTCAAGTCGTTTCTTTTTTAAGTTATTATTTTTTTTTTAAAATTACACGTTCATGTAAATCTCTTGTATCCTTATTGGGTGGGCCCCTTACTATTAGAGGTAGTTTTGGGTAAAGTCATCATTGTTCAAATAAATTTGAATTGAAAAGTCATAACATTTCAAGCCTTGGAGCTACAAGAGGACAGGTTGAGAAACATGTATTGAGGTTCGTTAGTAATATCATAGTTATCAAAGGCGTGAGGCGCACTTAAGGCGCTTAGGCTCCGCCTGTGGCCTAGGCGAGAAGCGCAAAAAAAGCGCGGGCTTGAGAAAAAAAAGGCGCAGATAAAAAAATTAAAAAAATACCAAATCATTATAAATAACATATCATCTTATAATATAATATAAATATAAACTGATTGATTTAACCATATCTGCTAAAAGAATTAACACGCCTTTGATAACTATATAGTAGACAAAATCAGTTGGTGGTAAATCAATGAGTTGAGGTGTTTATATTTTGAAGAATAAATTCAATATCTATAAGTGTTTTAAAAATCAAATATATTTAAAAAAAAAAGATTTGATTGAGATTTATATATATCTCTATAAACTGGTAAGTATGGTCGACAACATTGGCCAGGGGATTAGGTTTTTAAAAGTCAGACCGTGGCTTTTTTTATCTTGGAGGGAAAAGCGAGATCTTGTGGCTTCTAAGAATTTGGTCGCCTAAGCGGTCAAGGCGATCGCTTTTGATAACTATGAGTAATATACTCACATTTTACTATAATGGTTATAGCATTCTATTAACATTTGAAAAGTAAGCTTTAATTAATAATATAGTTTGCATAGCATCACCTAAAGGACTTTTAAAGAGACATTTAAAAGTTAAACCGAAACTTATCTCTTTTTAGGTCATAGCTGGTATTTGTATACTGGTGTGGATTGTTAATATTGGTCATTTTCGGGATCCCGTACATGGAGGCTTTTTTCAAGGTGCCGTTCACTACTTCAAGGTAAATTATCATGGTCAATATCTATGTATTTATGTGCTAGATGTATTTAGTATACCTAAGTTTTAAAGTTTATAAAAGTCCAAGTACTAAAGAATACAACAATAATCGTACCCAATAAATCACACAAATTGCAAAACTATTGGTAGGCTATGGGCCATGGGGAGGGTGGGTTATAAGCAAACCCTACCTCTATATATTTTATTTATTGGTGTGCTTCTTTGTTTTACCCCTTGGGCCTAGGCGACAGGAAAGCCATCTGCGCCTCGAGTGTGCCTTGTGACAATGACTACTATGGTTGATTTATGTTAAATGTTTTTGATATTCTTTGGGAGTGCTGGTTGATGTTCAATAATAAATTTTGGACTTCACATTTGCTTTTTGTATTTGTATCAGTTAATGCTTTTGGTTTGAGTTACTATAACAACCGTGATCCAAAAAGACCAAATTAATTATTTTTTAAGACGGTCAGGGCAACTAATGACTGCAAATGTACCAAAGCTGATGGCTCATTGTTACAACAGACTAACAAATGAAATATGTAACTAAGGGGATGCTTTTGAAAGTTACTATGTGACAATATCTAACCAGAATCAGATAGTAAAAAATAGGCTGTAGGATACAGTATTTGGATGTGCTTTAGCTGTTTGAGAAGTACTGATTATTAATAAATAGATAAATTGACCAAGACATTTGTGAAACGTGCTAAGAAACCTTATTAAATGGGAGTAAAAGCCTCTTAAATTAGGTTAAAGGTGGGGTGCTTGATAATTTTGTTTTAAGTAAATACTTGATTTTCTCCAAATTATGAAAATACAAACATTATAGCCTGTTTGGTTCATATGACATGTTACAAATACTTTGCTTGATTATATTACATACAATAATTGATCTTTACTTAACTAGATTGCAGTTGCCCTTGCCGTTGCTGCAATTCCAGAAGGTCTTCCAGCTGTTGTTACAACGTGAGTGGTTTGGGTTTTCTCATATATAGTAAATTTAATTAGTAACAGGCAGTGAATTTGTTTTGTGAGCTCAAGAATTTGAAGTTATTTGATCCACACCCCTAATGTTCTTTGCTACAAAAGATAGTCATTATTACTGATTATTGATTTGTTCTATTTCCTTAACAGCTGTTTGGCTCTTGGAACAAAAAGAATGGCTCGTTTGAATGCTATTGTCAGATCATTGCCTTCTGTAGAGACGTTGGGCTGTACAACAGTGATTTGCAGTGACAAAACTGGTACTCTGACCACTAATATGATGTCGGTTTCTAAGGTGGTTTCTATTTCTACTTGTAATCTGTATTTCCAATCCTACTTTTGTTTATCTTTTTGACCTCACTGAAGTTACATAAATGTCCCTGAACTTTTGGAGTAATGTTATATGTTCATGTCTTCGTTTCTTTTTCTTTGACGATTTAACATGCCACGTAGATGCCACTGAACATCTGTAATAATATAAAATTTCTTAAGTACATAAACTTTTTTTTAGTTCTGTTTTTGTTTTTTCTCTAGATTTGTGTGCTTCAATCTGCCAGTCATGGAGTTGTAGCTGCAGAGTATAGTGTTAGCGGTACGACATATGCACCAGAAGGTTCTATTTTTGATGGCATGGGATTGCAGGTAACATATACGTACACACATACATACATACATACATACATACATACATACATACATACATATTAATGTATTAATATCATTATTTGTTTATTAACTTTTGCAGCTTGATTTTCCTGCTCAATTTCCGTGTCTTCTTCACATTGCAATGTGTTCAGCTCTCTGTAATGAGTCAGTTATACAATACAATCCGGACAAGAAAAAATATGAAAAAATTGGCGAGTCAACAGAAGTTGCTCTTCGTATACTAGCAGAAAAGGTTGACTCTCATATCCGAGGTACCAATTGGCTGGCAGTTTTTTTCCCTATTTTTGTTTTGTTTGATTTGTGCGACTGATGTTATCAGATTGGTCTTCCTGGTTTTGACTCTATGCCTTCTGCTCTGAATATGTTGACCAAGCATGAACGGGCAGCTTACTGTAATCATTATTGGGAAAATCAATTTAAGAAGGTTTTGATTTTTGTACCTTCATCTGTACTATATCCGTACGTAGCTTATGTATATGTGCACCATGATATTTGTAAATATATGCTTGGATGTTTAATGTATGCAGATCTCTCTTTTGGAGTTTTCTCGTGATCGCAAGATGATGAGTGTTCTTTGTAGTCGAAAACAGATTGAGATTATGTTTTCCAAAGGTGCCCCAGAGAGCATACTTTCTAAATGCACAAGTATTCTTTGCAATGATGATGGTTCCACTGTTCCTCTAACTGGAAATATCAGGGCTGAGCTTGAATCCAGATTTTCAAGGTTGACTACTTTTTTTATATGTTTTCTGTTGCACTTTTATCTTTTAATAGTTAAGCATTTTAAAAATGTCTAGGAAATTTTGCATGCCCACATTAAAGTATTAAGTTTTTTTTGCTTCGTTTTTAGTCATTATTTTAAGTCATCAATGTTAGAGAATGTTCTCTTTTATTTCTTGTGCTTAAGTATATTCTTTGTGATTCAGCTTTGCAGGAAAAGATACCTTAAGATGTCTTGCACTTGCCTTAAAAAGGATGCCAACAGGTCATCAGAATATTTCTTTAGATGACGAAAAAGACCTTACCTTTATTGGGTTGGTATGCCTTCTTTCCATAACAAGCAATGATCTGAAAAAGTTGGCAGCATTATCTATGTTTTAGAAAAAAAAAAACAATAACAAATACTTGAACTGCTGTATTTATTGAATACTTGAATGTTAGAACTTAAAAAGACCCTAAAATATTTGGGTCTTTTTTTTTTTTTTTTTTTAACTCTTTTCAGTAAATTGATTCATTTATGGTTGCTTATATGGTTTATCCCGTATTCTGCTACGTATAGGTTGGAATGCTTGATCCACCAAGAGAGGAAGTAAGAAATGCTATACTCGCATGCATGACAGCTGGCATACGTGTTATGGTCGTGACTGGGGATAACAAGGTAACTAAATCATAGTTTTGTGCTCAGAATTAGAAAAAAGATAATTTTTGTAATTGGAGATAGAACTTCCTTCCAGACTACTGCAGAATCACTGTGCCGAAAAATAGGTGCTTTTGATCATTTGGAAGATTTTGGGGGGCGCTCATTCACTGCATCAGAGTTCGAAGACCTTCCAGCTTCTGAAAAGACAACCGCACTGCAACAGATGACACTTTTTACTAGGTTTTATAGATTCTGTTCTATACCCTTGGATTTCGTTTCTTAGTTACAAATTTGTCGAATGAAAGTTAACTAAATTTTTACATTTTTTTTAAAGAAATAGCTAAAATTCAAACTGTCTTTGTTAGAACTTGTAGGTACAAGTAAACTTCTATTTAATAATCAATATTCAACTCCTGCAATATATTTTCTCCTTCTGATTTTTTCCTCATCAAGACAAATAATGTTGTATCCTTCAGGGTTGAACCATCCCACAAAAAGATGTTGGTGGAAGCACTACAACACCAAAATGAAGTGGTAAGTCCATTCAGTTTCCAGTATGGCTGTAGAAATTTCTTAAATTTGAAATTGTCTTTTATGGTTGAATTTTTCGCAACATAAATTGCAAGTTCTATTAGGTTGAAAGTAAAGGTATTATTTGTACTCACAAGTTTAATCAAGGTTGTAAAAGGCGCTCTAGGCGGCCGCCTAGGCGGCGCCTAGGCGCTAGTCGGGACCCAATATCGGAAATCAGCCCTAGGCTGGGGATTAGGCGTTTTTGGGATTAGGCGGCGGTTAGGCGGTGATTAGGCGGCGTTAGGCGGACCTAGTCGGACCTAGGCGGCGCCGGATTCGTGATTTCCGGCAAAGAATTTCGGCGATGGCGCTGCTACTTCTGTCAGAATCCAGGGGAGGAAGAAGGGGAGGAAGAGAGAAGGAGAGATGGCTGCGTATATTATTTGTTGGTGTGTTTTAGGGTTTAAATAACTTTAAATGTTTTAACATTTAACCCTTCTTCTTTTCACATTTTACAATAGTCTCTAAACCTCATAAACTTTACTAAAAAAGTTTAAAATAGGTTTGTGTATTTAAACATTTAACCCCCTCAATCTTTAATAGTTTACATTTGACTCTTAAACTTATAAATTTATACATAAAAAATATAATATCAACATTATATATGTATTATAAATTATAAATAGCTATTTATAATATCAACGCCTAATTCCGCCTAATTTCGCCTAGTCCCGCCTAGTCCCGACTAGTCCCTAGGCTAGACCCCACCGCCTGCCTAGCGCCTAGCGCCTTCTACAACCTTGAGTTTAATTAATATATGATGCCTTTCATAATTTTAAAATTTTACAACCCTACTATAAGACTTTCCTATTTTTATTGCTGCACAAGTAATGCTAGATTTTTGTTTGAAGGTTGCCATGACTGGAGATGGGGTGAATGATGCACCTGCATTAAAGAAGGCAGATATAGGAATCGCCATGGGATCAGGAACAGCAGTTGCCAAGGTAATGGCTAAAATTGGTTTAGGTCAAAACATTTCATTTGATAACCGGTTCACACTCGTTTGAAATTAAGTAGTTTTGAGCTTTTAAAATAATAGTTTACATATTTTAGAATTGATGATTTGACTTGATAAATGATAGTTGTTGCAAAAGGGCAATGACACATTATCTACCTTAGTATCCTTAACTGTTCTATAATAATTGACCGACGTAAACTGCAAAAGAATTTTGGTTATTTGGTGGATATGTGCTTCCACTATTGTAAAGTTGAACTACAGCTATTAACGTTTCTCTAACTGGGTTATTGTCAATGTGTGCGTTATCAGAGTGCTTCAGACATGGTTCTGGCTGATGATAATTTTGCTACTATTGTTGCAGTAAGCTTCTTGCTTGTCAATTTTTCCATCATTTGCAGTAAATTTTGGATATAAACAAAAATTCTTGAGTTCATACATCCTCCTAATCTCGTATTTTAATTTTTTAATGTGTGTCCTTGCAGGCTGTTGCAGAGGGCAGAGCTATATACAATAACACAAAACAGTTCATAAGATATATGATTTCTTCAAACATAGGAGAAGTAGTTTGTATCTTTGTTGCAGCTGTACTTGGAATACCTGACACTCTTGTCCCTGTAAGCTGTTGCCAATCCCTTTTTGCTGTTATCTCTTATAAGTAAATAGATGCACACTTTAATATCTATCTAGTCTGGTCTGGTCTGGTCTAGAGATTATTGACATGAATTTTTAATAATTTAAATGTTATTTTTTATTGCCTTCATTCTGTGGTAAACCTTAATGGCATAGTAAGGGGGGACGGGGCACTACCCGTGAGTTTTGTCAACTTCACTGATTTTAACTAATCCTACACTTCCACGTCACTTCACTGGTTTCCTTCACCGAAACATTTTTTTTTTTGAGGCAACGCTTCACTGATTATTTACCCACAATCAATGAGAGAAAGAGATAGAGACAAAGAGGAGAAAGAAAGAGAAAAATCACGGGTACCAGCCCGTTAACTAGAACCAGAATTTGGTTCACGGGACCACTACCAGCATGGGTGGCGGTGGTGTTACCGAGCTGGTAGTGGGGTACCCGTGACCAATTCTGGTGGCGCCCCGTCCCCCTAAGAAAAAAAGAAAAAAAAAGGAATCTAAATTGAACAATTCTAAATCCAGCTTGGATAGATACAACAATCGAAAGATATTACATATTTAGCTGTTTTCCAGGTGCAACTTCTATGGGTGAATTTGGTTACGGACGGATTACCTGCTACAGCTATTGGTTTCAATAAGCAGGATTCAGATGTTATGAAGGCTAAACCACGAAAGGTATTCTTTTCATCAGTTGATGTTTCATACAGCATATGTTACTTCATAAATTTGGGGCCTCACAATATGAATCTATTTGTATTCTCATGTCTTACCTTTAAAATTTGTCATTCATCATGTCAATTTTTTGGAACACAGGTTAATGAAGCTGTTGTGACCGGGTGGCTATTCTTTCGTTATTTAGTGATTGGAGGTAGTCATAACTCTTATTTGCAATGTCTAAATAAATAAGAAGAGATTTATATGACTGAGGTGTGTGACAAATGCAGCTTATGTTGGACTTGCAACTGTTGCGGGTTTCATATGGTGGTTTATTTATTCAAACACTGGTCCAAAGATTCCATATAACGAACTTGTAAAGTTTTGGTCTCTTAACTTTTCCAGTCTTTTTTTTAATCTTTTTTCCCTAATTAGTGAGATTCTAAAATGCATGTTGTTGATGCAGATGAATTTTGACAGCTGTTTGAAACGTGAAACTGTATATCCTTGCAGTATCTTCAGCGACCGACACCCCTCAACTGTGGCGATGACGGTTCTTGTTGTTGTTGAGATGTTCAATGCTTTGAATAATCTGAGTGAAAACCAGTCCCTGGTGTGAGTATTAGTATTCTTCTGTTCTGTGTTTATTTATTTATTTATTTATGTCTAGTAGTTAATGAATGAAAATTTTCAGTGTTATACCTCCTTGGAGTAACTTATGGCTTGTCGGGTCCATTGGGTTGACCATGTTACTTCACTGCCTCATTTTGTACGTGCCACCGCTTTCCGCTCTCTTTTCTGTAAGTATTTCAAGGAATAATGGTTTCTTTTCTGGTATGGGAACTTGGAACATTGATTTTTACTTTGCAATGCAGGTGGTCCCACTAACATGGGATGAATGGACTACTGTCTTGTATTTATCTTTTCCTGTAAGTTGTTTCATCCACTAACTGCCTTACAAAATCAATTTTAAGATTTCCAAACTATCTTATACATATATATGGTTTTGTAGTTTAACTATCAGCATAAAGTCCAATTCTAACATTGACATTTTTTTGCACATAAGTAATGAATTTATTTATATTTTTAATGATTAGGTAATTATTATCGACGAGATATTGAAATTTTTCTCACGAAAATCCACTGGTATGTTTCTTATAACCTTTTTGTTACACATTGGCCAATTGTTGGCATATAGTTAGATGAAGTATGTTAGCGGTGTTTATAAACGACCGAAATTGACCAACCTTTTAAACATAAAAAAGTTGGCCTGATTGAAATGTATCTGGTCCGTTAACGGCAGGGGTGTTCAAAACCGGATATCGAAATTTTCGGATACCTTGTTTCACTATCCGAATCCATATCTGAAATTTTAGATATCCGATCGGATAGTGACTCCGGATATCCTATTTCGGATATAAGTGGACGATAGCGACATGTACATTTCTATATGCTACGTAGCTGGTGCTATGTCATGTTTAACGATACACTATAACACAATTTTGCAAATATTTTATGTGTATATTTTATCAAAAATAGCTAAAATAGTGTGTGTGTGTGTGTGTGTGTGTGTGTACAAGAAACTCTAAATATGCTTTTATTATAGTCGCTATTCATATTAAAACAACAGAAAAAGTGGAAAACCCTAAAATATTGTAATTCGCAAAACATCAGATGGCGCCAATTGATCGCTTCGCTATGCAAAACAATATAGCGGTCGCTATTACCGCTATTACAACTATGGTTAACGGTTCAGTTTTTAGTGGTTTGATGGTTTGGTTTACGTTTTTAAACCCGGAGCCAACCGTGTAAACCGTAGCGGCTGTTTAACACTTATTATTTGTTTTTTTTTTTCATTTTAGGATGATAAATGCATGTGTATGTATATGTATTATATTCATGAACAATCCTTGTCACTCGGTTTGTTTTTATTCAAAATCATAGTCGGCGGTTTGGCTCATCGAACATCCGAAATTCTTTTTGATATTAGAGTGAATATGATGTATTATTTTGTTAACCGTAGCTGATTTGATTTGATTTGTGCTATCAACTGATCTGAACATAATATAGGGATGAGATTCAATTTGAGACTGAGAAGGAGAAGAGAAGTACGTGATAAATGAGGAGGCAAATCCCAGTGTTATACGGAAATGGAGTATACAGAAGAAGATGTAGTAAAATATGGTAGAAATATAGACATGCTTTAATTAATGTTTGTTTTAACAGACCTGTCACTAGCTGTTTTAAAATGGGATTTCTTCTTAGCTGCAAAACAATTCAATCATCTGAAATTATCCTATATGTTAATGTTAATTTATCAATTCCAATGAATTGTATTTTTTTTTTGTTTTGAAAAGCATTTAAATGGTAATGTGTTTGGTATTTGTATCAAGTGATTGCCTGGTGCAGTTGCTTGGGTGGGCTTTTGATTATCCTATATGTTAATGTTAATTTATCAATTCTGATGAATTGTATTTTTTTTTTGAAAAGCATTTAAATGGTAATGTGTTTGGTATTTGTATCAAGTGATTGTCTGGTGCAGTTGCTTGGGTGGGCTTTTGGCTGGTATGTTGTGCGGGTTCGATTCCTGTTAGTGACAGTTTTTGTTGCCAATTTTTGCAATTCGTTTTTAATTAAAAAAAATAAGACAAGAGGTTTGGTGGTGTACACGTGATGTGTTTGGGGGTTGTGCAGGTAGATGTTGCAAACAATGGTGCTGACTTTTTTTGTTGCATGTTTTGCTGATCGGTTGCTTTCTGTTTAGAAATTTTTTTCGTTTACTTTCTGTTTAGAAGGTAGAGGTTTATGTGAGTTTTTGAAATTGTGTTTTATGTATATTGTGTTTTAAACCAGGAGCCAACCGTGTAAACCGTAGCGGCTGTTTAACACTTATTATTTGTTTTTTTTTTTCATTTTAGGAAGATAAATGCATGTGTATGTATATATATTATATTCATGAACAATCCTTGTCACTCGGTTTGTTTTTATTCAAAATCATAGTCGGCGGTTTGGCTCATCGAACATCTGAAATTCTTTTTGATAAAAACAAACCGAGTTTATATGGTTTTGGTCATTCGTATATTGTGTGACTGTAAATGTGATTTGTTCTTCGTTTATATGGTTTTGGTCATTCGTTCTGGTCATTGCATTTGGTCTCTGTTGTGGTCTTTGCATTTGTATAAAAAGCTCAGTTACAAATGGGTTTCGTAAATGTTTCGCATAGAGATTTTGTTAGTGTGTTTTTTGAATGAAGTTGTATACTGTGGTAATGGGGATCAAGAATGCTGTTTGACATTCAAACATCATAAATGTCACTATTATATGAAATCCAATAAATCAAATGGAAACAGTGAAACATGAAGGGGTGTACAATAGTTTGTTTCTTTTGCATGGAGACTTGGTTACTGTGTAGAGGTTTTTTTTTTCCACATTATATTTTTTTTGGTTTAAACATGTTTTATTGGGTGACAATGAGCATCAACTAAATCTATGAGATGTTTGCCACTGAGTTTTGGTTAATACAATTTGTGTCTTTGATGTTTTATATGCATTGTTTTGGAAAAAGACCAATGTGTTTTTGTGAAAACAGTTGAATGTTTTTGAATTTTTTGGTTAAATTTGTGAGGTGTTTGCCACTAAATTTTGGTTAATACAGTTTTTTGGACAATACATTGTTTTAGAAAAAGAACATATTTAAACCGGTACACTTTTCCGTTTTGCATTGCGACCCTTGGCACCTGACACTATCACATTGCCACAGCTGACACTTTTTAAAACAAAACGAATTTACTTGTGACCTTAATATGAAACTGGATATGTTGTTATGTGTTATATCTTAGGCTTTTAATCCATATCACTTGCTGTCCAAAACATCAAATGTTTGGTGTATATGTTTTTAGTCTTAGTAACATCTACTGCTATTTGACAATTTTACCCTTGACTTTGAATTTGAAATTGCAGACGACAGTCCTAAATTGATAGGCGTTTACACATTGATTAATAGACTGTTTTCAATGTAAAATTGCTGTTTTTTTGCCCCTGAAAAAAGGAAACGGCTACTATATCATTACAATATAATAATAACCTTTAGTATTTGAACAGTAAAATGGCAGGTTTGTAATATTAAAGCCTTTTAAGGCCATCTTCGTCATTTGGTGTACACCTTACCTGGCTTCTTCCTTTTGGCTGTCATCTTCTCTTCAACCCACGCGTCTTCCACCGCCCATCCTTCATATTCTCTTCTTCAAGTCATCTTCATATGCTTCTGGCTTCTGGACATAAGATAAAATAGAGAGAAGAGGGAGGAGGCTATGGTGACACCACCACCCATACACCGCCACATCGCCGCAGTGCCATCATAGGCGGCACACAACATACCATTTCAGAGAGAGAAAGTGGAGAGAGAGAGTGAAGAGGGATAATACGACAGATTGTTGGAGTCTTATAACGATCTGGTAATTAAGCAACCAGATCTGTGAGCTATAAAACATCGTTTCCAGAAAATGCAAGCTAACTGGCGTCAATCCTCTGTCCCAAGAAATGGTACCTATACGTTATAGAACTTCAGTTTGTTCTTATTAGGTATCAATTGTTGAATAAAAAGTATATCACATTTGAATATAATTATTTACTAAACTGGAGTTTGTTTATTTATTTGTTTTTTGAAGTGTCAATTGGTGTAAGGTTCAATTTTTGTGAAAAGGGTTGTAGACTTGTAGCTGAATCAAATTGGGCTAGATACATTTACATATACTAGCAACTGAGTTTTATACTTTTGTATGTTAGGTACTTTGTTATATGACCTTATCAAAAACCAAGTCATATGTTAATATTATCTTTGTATATTGTGCTGATTATATAATTTGTTATCTGTGCAGGCAGGAGGTGCACTTTCAATAAAAATGCTAATAGGTATATTTCATAGTTGCTAATGGATTTGTTATTGAATAGTTATTTAATACAATGATGTTTTCTTTACATGGTTATAGGCTCATAGTTCTGATTGAGGGAGGAGGGGGTGCTTGCGGTAAGCATCCATGACTTTGAGATATGATTTTTGCGGGTTAGATTTAATGTATAACGTGTTTAATGATAATTTTAGTCATTTTGCAGACACTGAAGGTTTCAAATACTTCGCCGGCGATGGCAGAGTCCACCGCTCACCAACCAACATTGGTACAAAGCCAAAACGTGTCTTATCAGGTAACGTTTGGGACTGATTAAGATCGAGACTAAGATGGTTAAGCCAAGGTCAGCACAGGTCAGATATGGTCATTTTGGGAACACAACAATTGGAAAGGTATAATCCTACGATCAATTGTTGTTTATTATATATGCTTAAACAAACCTGAACTAACAATAGCGGTGTGTATGCGTGTGTATCTATATATATATATGCTCGGGGATTGCTATTTAGTCGAATGATCAGTTCTGAGAATATGGTAAACCAGTGCTCGGAATACCCATGTGCCTTCTAATTGATGGAAATTTGTAATTTGTGTGGTGGGTTGTGTATATTTGTTTATTTCCTCTCCAGCTTGCTTACAAATATCGTTTGCACTCTTAAATATATGTTCCTATATATGATTGCATAGTTCGATGCAGGAGCTGAAGGGAGACGACGATGGAGATGTCTTTCGAAAGTGGTGGTTGACGGCGATCTAACAATGGTGATTCTTACCTGGTTAGAACAGGCACCATAGCCAGGTATTGTATCTTGCCACCTCTATATATATTGATTAGTGACATGGTGTTTGGTTGATTCATAGTGTTGTCTAGGGCTTAGAAGGCATATTAAGCCGTAAACGATATTTGTTAGGTGTTTGTGTCGGTTGGGGATGGTTAATGAGGCTAATGATGTGTTTGATCATGTTAAGAAAATGGGTGGTAGCATTGTTAGAAGCTGTTTCAAAGAATTAAAGTCATGGGCAGCAGAGTTAATGGTTGTGAGGATAAGTGAGACGAGGGATAATGGGTGGAAACCAATAGGTATCATATTGCAACTCTTTTGTTTCTTGGCATACACACACATACATGTCGGTTGATGTTTGCTCATACGAAAATGCTGATCCTTGATGTTTTAGGTGGTTTATGCCTACAAAAATAATCTTAAGAGGGACATTGGAATCGCTTCTGTCAACGTAATCTGAAACCCAAATTTGTTAGGGTGGTGATGAACTATTTGTGATTTTAATGATAAAGTTGAATTTAATTTTTGCAATATTTTCTTCAGGATTGAACCGGAGATCTACTTTACATCATTTAGAATCGCTTCTGTCAACGTAATCTGAAACCCAAATTTGGTTGTTTGTTATGTTCAGGTCATCAGGTGCGATTCAGGTTGCTTATCCCATTGTTTTACAACGTTGCTCGGGTAATTTGTGTTTTTATCTGTTCAGATCATGTATTTGCAGCATAGTTTGAACCATTACTTGATGAGAAAAAATTGCGTGAAATGTCATAAGCATGGTTTCCGTATTAGCTTATAACTTTTATATAGTTACTGTTGACCTGAAGAGATTAAGGCTTTATTAATGGCCATGGTTTCTTTCCCAAGTAGGTTTTCCTCATATTAATGTTCTATTGTGTTGTGTTTAGGTATAAAAGACCTCCTGAAATTTGGCAACTACAAATCAGTAAACCTTATCATTGTCGAATTTTTTGTAAGAAACTTTTACTTTGATTTATATTGTTTCTACTTCGATATTTTTAAGATCTGTGCTTTGATTCTTTTGGTTTTTGTTCTTGGCTGATTAGTGAGGTTATATGATAGTTACCTTTTAGCTTACTTCAATAAGAATTTAAGGTTTAGGTGACTCAAAAGAGTAGCAGATTTGAGATATTAATTTATGAAGCTATGAATGAAAATTGAGAAAACAGGCAAACAACGGTCTAGAGGTGGGTCAGGGTCAGATTTTGGCCATATCTTCTAAAAGTGAAAAGGAAATAAAAGAAGAGAGTATATTGGCATGATGATCTAATCTATTGAGTTAGGTAGCAGGGGAGTGAGGGCATGTATATATAAATTAAATTTAGAGGTGGGCATTGAGTGACATGGGAGACGTATGTGTATGTATACAGTAACTTAAATTTTGTTTCTTTGAGAAAACACCATATTAAAGTATTTCATATTGTTTTTTTAACAGTTGGAGAATGTTCATTCAATGGCATCTGAACTTGATAATGATATGAAAACTGAACACTCTGTGCTTGATCGGTGGAGGTAAGTCTGTAAGTATGGAAAATTACGTGTTGGAAGTTCGTAATAATTTTTGCTTTTTTCACTTTGCTTCTAACTATTATAGTATATATGGACACCAGGAATTACGTGTTGGATTGATTCATAGTTAAGATACCCTCAATAACTAAAATGTTTAGAATTTAAAGAGCAACATAACTGCTACTCATTTATTTGTTGCCTTTAGCTCATTAACGTGGTGGAAATTGATGGCATTTTACAGTTAGTAATATACTACTTAGAGTATAAACTTATTATACAAGTTTATTATGGGTGGCTAATAAAGGAAACTTGCAGAGCATGTAAAATGGTTAGAGAGGGAACGCTTACCCCTAGCCACAACAGCCTGGCGCGAGCCCAGCGCGAGCGAGCACAAGCGATGGTGGTCGCGTGGGTTAACGGGAGAAAGTGTCCTTTGGTCGCGCCGATGCTCACCTCTAGCCACAACGGGGTCAAGTGATCGATGGCTCGCGTCTGGTTGCTCGCACCTCCACAACAGATAGTCTAATGGTTGAAGGCTTGAAGCTACTTGCTATAATGTTAATCAACTTTAATTTTGGGCCAGCTTATTACATTATATGAACATGAGTAGTTTTTTTAACAAGTGCAGCTAACAACAATAAGCCTTTCGCCTTCTACCTTAGTCTCGCTAAGGTTCGGGTTTGTACGTGTTTTTATTGAGTTTTCGTTACGGTTTTTTGTGCAGTATGGTTTTAACATTGAGTTGGAGTGTTTTTGGATGTTTATTGTTTGTTTCTAATCGTTTGTATGATGTAAAAAAAAGATGTAATATTGTTTCTGATCAGTTTTATGGTGTAATTTTGCTGTTTCTGATCAGTTATATGATGTCATTATGTTTCTAATCATTTGTATATTGTATTTTTGTTGTTTCTGTGCTTGAGGATTTTCTAGATGCCTGATGCATTTGTCCGTTGCATCTATCAACAGATATCAAGCAATATATCATTTATTTTAAACCTAATCACATCCCTATTTAACTTGAAACCACCAAACCTAGCCAACAAACTTTTTTATTTCTCATTCAAAATTTAAAATAAGTCTCTTTTTCACACATATATTGAAACACATGTAGTTTATTTAGTTTTACTTATGTACTAATCTTATACTTGACAGTTTTACTGATGTGTGGTTCTCACTTATTTTAGTAAGCTAGGCCAATGGTAAAGTAGTTCTAGCATTTATGAGTACTTCTCCACTTTAGACTACATCTTTTTAGTGTTTACTAATAATGCATATGATGGCAGGCTTCATCGCTACAATATGTATTTATTAGTATTCTAACAGGTACATATCATTAAACAACATTATACATCACTGTAGAAGTATGCTGCCATGAGAAAAGGTGCAATAAATTACAATTCGTATGCAGGAATTTGGTTGTGAGTTCTAAAAGATTTGCCTTATGCTATTGTAGCTAGGTCTCTCGATTACTGATACTTTATTGTCTTCTATCGTGATGGGATAAGCAACACAACCAAATAAAAACATACTTATCAGTTATCAACCAGGTGGATTCGCGGAGAGCAAATACGACTTTGCGTCTACCATTTCATTGTAAGAGTATCAACCCACCTTTTAAAAAATCCACATCATCATGCTATACTAGCATTAGATAAGGTATTATAGTTAGGAAGTGCATACTTACTCAGGCTTTCGTCAATATATTAAGGGTGCATATTTGTAATCCAAATGATACTTTGTATATTTATCATCTGAATGCAAGCATCCCAATACATATATTAACATGCTCACTGTTTCCCGCCGCAACGCGCGGGCGTGAAAACACCTAGTTATACAGAAAAAATGTTTTTTTACACGCTGCATCAACAACAATATGCAGACTTATACCTGCCCAAAACTGTCACAACGTGCAACAATAAACGGTTATATATGCAATAAACGGTTAATCCCAGTACTGATATTCACTTAACCATGACTGAGTGTGGTTACCAAGGTACTTTATCACATGCTACAATTTATAAGAAATATTTTGATCCAAAATACTTACTTTTGTTTCATTATATAATCATGTATTTAAGTCCCAAAACTGGATCATATGATCAGATGTCTTCTACCTTTCAACCTATTTTTCATTCCATTGTGAATGAAACTACTTTTAAGGCATCAAATGTTTTCTTCAATGAGTTGGTGTTGCATCACCAAAATTCTAAAAAGAAATTTTTGTTGTACCCAATGTTCATTATGCAATGCATTGTAGGAAATATGGTTCACTATTTTATTAAAATAATAATAAAAAATATAATAACGATACTCTCGTTATCCGTAGGAAATATAATAGTACAATACCGATTACAAAATAAATGTAAATAAAATAAATACAAATACATGTACCAAATCTTGCTTCATGTCGATTACTTTAGAAACTTCAACCGAACCATCTTGTGTAGCACTCCGCTGCAAGAATAAACAAACTTGTTGTTGACGGTTTGGTTGAGGATCGTGTTTGACACGGGGCCCTTAAAATAGATTCCGCCTCCTCTCAGACGGTCTGTTTCCCAAGGTACAACAACCGGAACAATAGTCGTACTGCCGGAGATGGTCTTGAGCCCAAGATAACACCAGGTTATTTGTGTTAATAAAATATGGAAAAAGAAGTAGAAATATGAGATTACTCCTCTCGTGATTTCTAGAGAGTTGTTGGTCAAGAGATTTTCCTTCTGTATCTCCTCAAATATGAACTTACGTTCATATATATACTCTCAAAGAAAGTTGAAACATAACAGCAATTTAATTATTGTCATTAACAAGATTATTAATCTTGTAATAAATAACAATGAATTGCAATAATATGGATTTACGTGGTTAATTTGAAGCCGTCAAGTTACTTTATGGCATGACTTGAAACAGTCGGTTTGGCCAAGTCAACTGACTTAACAGACTTCTGCTCCAATGATGTGTGAGCCGCGTGCTGACCAAGACGACGCGCCCTGACCAGGGCGCTTCCTGGTCATGCGTCACTATAGTCCTGGGCAGCTACCAAACACTACATGTGCGTGCAAGTCAGTTCGTTACGTCGTGCACGGACTAGGACGCCACCTAGTCTTGCGCGTACGTAGCCTATGCGAAGACACCATGTAATCTGGGGACGACCACTTCTCTGCGCACACCTGGTTGACGCCTCGTACGCGCGCGGACCTGAATGTCCTGCGCGCATGCGCCATTTGATTACGGTTTCCGTCAACCGAGCAGACCAAGACGCTACTTGGCCCTCCGCCATGTACCAGACCATGCGCACAAGGTCAAAAATTCAAAGGCGGCTCTCAAGCGGCTCGCGGCGATGCAAGTGTGCGAAGTGCAAAGTGCACCATCAAAGCGCCACATTGCGCCCATCGCCCACGCCACTCGCGCGCGTGTGCAAGTGCGAGTTAAGGGTGCTGTGCACCATTTAGGGTCCCTACTAGTGTTTGGCTCAAGCTAAACAAGATCCAAGGAGTGCTCCTCCTTATAAACCACTTCATGTTTTGTCATCCCACCAATGTGGGACAAAACTTAATCCATTTTCTCATCTTTGGTTGTTCCAACCTACAACTTTCAAGCTTCGATATCTCATTCATCTTAGCTTTATTGTGGACTTGGTTTGGTTCGTTGTGATGCTCTCACAACATAGTACACAAACCCGGTAATAATTATTTATATAACACATACATAAATATATTTATTTAAGTCTAAAATTAGTGAAAAACTCATTTTCACTACCATTTTTCCAACAATTCCCCATATTAATGGAAATCGATTAAAACACACAAATTCCCGATGTAACCTTAACGGTTGAGTCTTGCATAGGATAGGTAGGTGTAACCCTTTGAACCTTCCATTGTGAGGCATACTTAGCTTACTAGCTGTAAGTATGAACTTGATGTCTTTGAACTGACGGCTGTTTGTGTAAACGACAATATACGTTCACACAAGACTCCCCCTAGCCTGGCCATCCCCTCCTTATCGTGTCCAATAATGGTCCTGGAACACTTTCTTGGTTCTGCGGGAGCTCTAGAAATTGTGCCCACAATTTCATTCGAAGCGACCACACTTCTCTCCAACATAGGTGATCTTAAATCATTAAAAGCATTATGGTGTACAATGATTTACTCTAATCATTAAACCATATGTAATGCTTAACCTCTCAACAATGTCACTGGATTTATAGGAATGGACTAGGACGTATTTAAACACCCTTTTGTAGTTTAGGGGGATATGCCTATAACCATATATACTAGCTTATATATAAACATATATCTTAGCTATGCCCCCACAGTGACTGCTCGTCGTTTCATGATTAAGTTGGCCTATTGAACCTAGAATCCTAGATCTTGGGATCTCCAGTCAACTAGGTTAGGTTTTCCTCATGTCCCTTTTCTTTCACGGGCTTTAGTCGCATTCCATACAACTTCATCTCTTATCAACCATTCGGTTGTTGGATCCATTTACACTTGAGGTAAGTTGTTCTAACGTGTTTTTGACTCGCTGGTCAATTTTGCCATCTTGTCAATTCGTAAGACTTATAACATGGAATCTAAACATCGATCTGGTTATTGTAGCAGGATAGGTAGGTGTTACACTTTGAACCTTCCTTTTCGTCTTTTGAATGACATGAAACTCAATTCATGGCTAAACACGTTTCCATGCCTTTGGTGATGTGATTCAAAGTTAGCTAGGCTTTGGATCTTACCATTTGGCATTTGAGTCCAATCAACTCGATTGACTCACTCCATTTTCAAATGCAAGCCACCCCCACATTTAAGTGTTATTGGATGGCATCCAATGGGGTGATGAAAGGTTCTCCCTTTTGTATGAAGTTTGAGAAACTTTTCAAATACCATTTTCAACCCCTACAGGTGTTTCTTAAATGGCTCTTCCCCCACATTGCTTTCACTTTGAATGTTTCATTAACAAGTATTAGTCTAGCATGCTTTAGACTCCAATACTCTAGCATGTGAACAGAAGATGCATCATTATGATTCTTCACAGCCTTAAGAGATAACGCACTATCTCTTTCAAACATTCACGTCTTAGTTAGACACAATAATGATATTTTGTTTTACCATTCCAAAACCTACGTTTTAGGAATGTCTCAAAACCATGGTTAATTTCATCCATTAGGATCAAACTCATTTGCCATTAATCTCCAATGCTTCACCGTTGACTCTTAAGAACTTAAACATAAGTCTTAATATAAGTCACTTTGATGAGTATATTCATCATCAACAAGATGAACCATACTAGTATAAAATCACTAAAGTCTTGAGATAAAGTCAATTAGATTGACACTCAATGGCATAGCATTCACATATGCGCCTAAAGTGATATATACATTTCCATGTTGTTTTGTTAAAACCATGTATTGGGGAAATCTCCGAAAGCTAAGGATAAATCCTCCGCATAGGTCAAACAACACTGATGGTTGTAGAAACAACTACGTATCCATCACTATTGTAAATGTCGTACAATAAATTTAGAAAAATATATTAAAGAATTCACAATATTAACATATATTTCTTTCATATGTTATATACATCGAAAATTCACATTTGTGTATTTTCATGTTGACACTCTCAACATTTGATGACATATCTTGTTTTCGTGTATTTAATCTCAATACACTTGCCACGTTCGTCATGATTCGCCCAATCATGTTATTGTACGTTTGATGTTTGAAATGTGACTTATTGCATAAGTCATAATCATAACCCGCTCATTGTGTTCTTGCAAGACACTCCTTGCGCAACCCGTTAAAACATATATCCTTATTAAATTCGTCGAATGTAAACCGTCGAAGAAAAAAATACCACATTAATTTCCTTTTTATATTTATCGTTTATTATATTTTAAATCACTTGAATATTAAAAAAATATAAACGATAATCCTAAAATATATATAATACATAACAAATGTATTTCAACGGATTCATAAGGATATATAAACATCAAATCTCAAAGTGTTATTCTCTTCAACACTTTATCATGTGATGAAATAATCACACGTATATCGTCTTGTGACATGTTTTGAGGTACTCCCTTAATACATTGTTCAAAACAACAAGGTTGTTTATAATTAACTACTCACAAGTAGTCGAACAAGTAAATATGTCAAAACAACATCGGGTTGTTTTTCCTTTAAATAGTCTCTAAAGACTATTATATGGTTCAAGACATGATACTTCTCATACGAGTATCGAACCGATTGCAAAATCATGTTTTATTCGTTCAAAACATTTCTCGTTTTTGCAAATGTTTTTAAAAAATTAAACTATATATGTTTATGCTTTGATTACAAATCACGACCATAGACTCGAAAATAGTTTTATTATTTAAAACCGCATCTAACTCGGTCGTTAGACAATAAAATAATTACAAATCAGCTTTATTATTTTATCATAGTTAACCAAATTCTAACCCGCTCGTTAGAAAATAAACGATTATAAATCGTTAAAGTACATGGTTTTTATGATAAATCTTTTCTAATTCGCTCATTAGAAACTATACGTGTACCAAATATTAAAAATATTCGGTTTCAATAACTAACCATTTCTAACATACTTATTAGAATACAAACGATTACGCTCATCGTTATATGGCGTTTTGGTTATATAATTAAACCGTTTCTAACACACTCGTTAGAAATAAACGATTACCAAAATCGTTTCAAAACTTATTGGTTTATATATGTTCAACCATTTCTAACACGCCCGTTAGAAATAAACAATTACAAGACTGTTTAAAATTTGTTGGCTCATATTTAAATATATTAAGCCGTTTCTAACACGCTTGTTAGAAAATTAAACGTCTAGCTTGTTCGTTTTTACAAAAGCATCAATTTCTAACACGCTCGTTAGAAAAAATATAAGTTTAAAAATAACTTTCGATTTTGTAAATACTTATTTCTAATGCGCTCATTAGAAATTTTTGATGACACATTATTCTTTCAATGTCATCAATTCTAACACGCTCGTTAGATATACATGTTTCAACAACTTGTTATTTACATAAGAAATTTCTAATACGCCCATTAGAAATCTAAATGTTTTCAACATTTTGAAACCAATAATCTTTTACTAAAATAATTACTTTCTAACACACTTATTAGAAAATACGAATGCTTTAAACCTTATTATTTACAAAAATCATGTTTTCCAACTCGCTCGTTAGGAAATATAAAGGTTTAAAATTATTATTTTAGAACTATAGGTATTTCTAACACGCTCGTTAGAAAAATGTATTTCTATACATTTGATAACAATCATTATTTATCCAAATAATGATCTCTAACACGCTTGTTAGATCGAAAACGTACACCAAACGTTTTCTATGTGGGGTGCCAAAATATTTTTTAATACGCTCATTAGAAAATATTTTACTAACATTAATCTCTAACACGCTCGTTAGAAATAACCTCTAGCAAATATTTTCCAAGGGTTAACAATTATTACGTCTTTTCTAATACGCTCATTAGAAAATTAGTATTTGAAACGTCTAAATACATGTTAGTATTTGTTAATGCTTCGGATTATCTATATCCGACACAAAAAACCCATGGAACCGAAAACTTGAAACAAACTACGTTTTGTAAACACGGTATATCGGTTTAACGATTGTACTCTATCTTCTCATTGTAACAGTTTCAGTGGCGTGAATTCCAAAGTTAATGATTATAATTTTGAGGTTGGTGTATTTTTCAATTAAACGTAAGAGTAATAATTTAAAAATGTAACAACATAATTTAAATTTAATTTTAAAATTAATTTAAATAAAAATTACCAGATCGTTAACAAATTTTGATTAACGGTTATTAGGTAAGCATTTTTGATAACCATTGTTAGTGACATGTCTTTTTAGCAAACCAAGTTAAACAAACTTTTCATTTTGAATTTAAATAAGACGAACTGTTATTTATAATATGAATAACGTAAAACATCATATGTTCATATTGCTAAATAGTGTTTGTGTTCGTATTGAAATTTGTATTTTAAAAAATAAAGAATTTGAAGAGTTGTTTCAGCGGGAAAATTATCTAAACAGTTGAATTTACATCTAAACAGAGGTTTAATTTGTTTGTAGATTTATGTTAGAGTCGTTGTAATAGTTTTAGTTATTAAACATCTGATCAATATTATTAACTGCTACGAGACAGATGTTACTAAACAGTTTTTATTTACAGCAGACAATTGGCTTCGTAATGTTGATTTTAGTAAACAGATCTTAAAGTAATTGTCATTAAGAAACAGAGAGATGGTAATAAACAGTTCTTTACATTTAAAACATACATAATAAAAACCATATCTATTATATAAACTAATAAATTAAAATGTCAAAAACCCTTTGTTTATTTTTTAGAATCTCGCTTGAAAGATCCTTTTCTAAGTCCATCAATGCTTCATGAATGTTGTTGTCCATTTATAGTTGTTGAGTCAAGTAGTCTTCTATCTTGTCTCTCAAAGCAGTTGGAGGTTCATGCAAAACCATATCTAGCACGCCAATGTTTGTCCATGATTGTTCCTTAACTATTTCTTCCATCTTCTCTACTTGATTTCCAGCATCTTCGTCTTTTCTCCTTTCCTTTAGTGAGCAAGTACTGAATATTGACTTAATGTCTGATGTATCAGCAAAATGATAGTATGATCTGTTTGCCATTTTGGTAGATGAAGTTTAATATATGTACTGTGAGGAATTTATAGATAAATTTTAAGTTGGATATGAACATATTTATAGAAATAATTTTGAAAGATAATTAATTTCTATAAGAGAAGGTAATTTTCTGAATGAATTTCTCATTAATCATGCTATCAATATATAATACAAAGATGTGCAACAATATAGGAAACTATACAACAATCTTTCCTAAAATTATGCGATTCACAATCTTTACATATTATTAGCTATTACACCCCCGCAGTCGAATCGGGAGGACGCCGAACGTTGAGACTGGAGCGGAAATCATCGAACAGAACTCGAGGTAACCCTTTGGTGAAGATGTCGGCAATTTGATAGCGAGAAGGGACATGTAAAACACGAACACACCCCCGTTGTACCTGCTCTCTAACAAAATGAATATCCAGTTCTATATGTTTGGTGCGTTGGTGTTGAACCGGGTTTCCCGACAAATATATCGCGCTGACGTTATCACAATAAATCAGGGTAGCTTTGAGGAGAGGCCGGTTCAGCTCAAGTAGCAAGTTACGAAACCAACAAATTTCGGACACAACATTGGCGACCCCTCTGTATTCTGCTTCGGCACTGGATCGAGACACCGTTGGCTGACGTTTGGACGACCAAGAAAGTAAGTTGTCGCCAAGATAGACACAATACCCCGAAGTAGAGCGGCGTGTGTCGGGACAACCTGCCCAATCTGCATCAGTATAGGCACGAAGAGAAATATTCGGAGCCGGTGTGAGAGAGAGACCGTATTCAGTGGTGCCCTGTAGATACCGGATGATACGCTTGAGAGCGTTCCAATGATCATCAGTGGGAGAATGCATGTGCATACATATCTGCTGAACAGCATAGGAGATATCAGGACGTGTGAACGTCAGATACTGAAGAGCACCCGCCAAACTGCGATAGGTGGTAGGGTCATGAAACGGGGCGGAACCGGCAGAGCTGAGCTTCGAACCAGTGTCGACCGGAGTAGCAACCGGGTTACAAGTATCCATGGCAGCACGGTGTATAATGTCTCTGGCATAGGACTGCTGTGAGAGGAACATGCTGTCAGCTGTCCGGGTGACAGATATACCAAGAAAATGAGACAGGGGGCCCAAGTCTTTCATGGCGAACTCAGCAGACAGGGAGTGCATTAGACGAGCACGAAGTCCATCAGAGGAAGTAGTGAGGATAATGTCGTCCACGTAGAGAAGCAAATATGCGATATCCTGACCATGGTGATATATAAACAGAGAGTTGTCAGACTTGCTCTGGATGAACCCCTGCAATAAAACAAAGTCAGTGAAACGCTGGTACCAGGCCCGGGGGGCCTGCTTCAAACCGTAGAGAGACTTCTTCAGTCTGCAGACATAGTCAGGAAAACGCGAGTCTCGGAACCCCATAGGCTGATGCATAAATACTGTCTCGGCCAGGTTGCCATGAAGAAAGGCATTCGTGACATCTAACTGATGAATGCCCCATGAACGTGATAATGCCAATGTGAGAATTAGTCGAATCGTCGCTGGTTTGACGACCGGACTAAAGGTGTCACCACAATCAATACCTACCTGTTGACCACGACCGTCACACACCAGACGGGCTTTGTACCGTTCTAAGCTGCCATCAGACCGAAATTTATGTTTAAATAGCCACATACACCGAATAATATTCATGTCGGGTTGACGAGGAACTAACTCCCAAGTCTCATTTTTAATAAGTGCACTAAACTCATTGGTCATGGCATGAAGCCATTCGGGAGAGGACAAGGCAACCTGTGGGGACTTGGGGATAGGCTCAATAGTGGTGGTGTGGAGATTAAATTGGGTCTTTGGTTTGGTAATACCGTCCATGGCGCGTGTGCGCATAGTACGGGCCGGAGGTAGAGGAGTGTTTGTGGTGGGCTGAGGAGGTGCCGTAGAGGTGGAAGGGGAGGTGTTGGTGGGCTGGTGTAGTTGGGCCGGTTGGGTTTGGGAGGGGTTGGCCGCAGAGAAACCGGGGGGGACGAGTGGGGCCGGTAGCGGGTCAGGGAGTGGGCCAGTAGAGGTTTGGGCTTGAGAGGAAGGTCTGGGCCGGCGGGAGTAGGTGATGGGCTGGGTGGTATTGGGCTCAGGTGGGGGAACCGGTTGAGAGGGAGAAGTGGGCTGGGTGTTTGGGCCGGCCAAGGGATTGACGTGATCCCATAGGAGAGGGCTAAGTCCACTTTCCAGGAACTGATAAGTGGATGGTTCGGTGGGTAGGGTGGTGGCAAAGGGAAATATTGTCTCCTCGAATTGTACATGACGGGAGACAAAGATGGAGTTGGTGGTGAGGTCTAAGCAACGGTATCCCCGATGATTGGGCGGGTAACCGAGGAAGACGCAGGGTTTTGAGCGGTTGGCAAGTTTGTTTATGGTGGTGGATGGAAGTAATGGGTAGCATAAACACCCGAAGACACGAAGGTGTTCATACGTAGGGTCGCATTTGTATAAACGCGAAGTGGGGGAAAGGAAGTTGGTATGTTTGTTGGGGATAATATTGAGTAAGTAGGTGGCGGTTTCGAGGGCATGGTGCCAAAAGGATGGTGGCAGAGAGGATTGGGCAAGGAGTGAGCGTATCATATTATTAATAGTGCGAATTTTACGCTCAGCCTTACCGTTTTGAGACGATGTGTATGGGCAAGAAAAACGAAAATGCATGCCATTAAGACGACAAAAATTATGGAATGAATTATTGTCGTATTCTTTGCCATTATCACATTGAAACTGTTTAATTTTGCTACCGAATTGAGTAGATATGTAGGTGTTAAAAATGGTGAAAATGGGAAAGACATTGGATTTATTTGTTAAGGGGAAGGTCCAAAGAAAGTTGGTATTGTCATCCAAAAATAAGATGTAATACCGGTGGCCCCCGGTACTAGGTACCGGGGACGTCCAAAGGTCACTGTGAATGATATCAAAAGGTAAGCAAGTACGATTATTAGAATCAGAAAATGGCAAGCGCACACTTTTACCAAAAACACAAGCCTGACATAATGTTTTGTCATGTTTATTAAAAGTACTAGAAACAGACAAAGGAATTGAATTTAAAACTGAAAAACTAGTGTGTCCAAGGTGTTGATGCCAACGGTCTTGAGAGGTGGCCACAAAAGCTTGAGAGGTGGTGGTGGAAGGAAGCGGTGCTGTCAGCGGGTAAAGGTCTCCTGTGCTATTGCATCTGAGGAGGTGTGCCTTGGTCTTGAGATCCTTCACAGTAAAACCGAAGGGGTCAAATTCAATGGATAATAAGTTATCAGTTGTAAGTTTACGAACAGATATTAGGTTTTTGATAAGGTTTGGGGCAAAGAGGACATTGTTCAATTTAAAGGGTGGGAATGGAGGTGGTAGGGTAAGGTTGCCTTGACCAATGACCGGAATCGTCATACCATTTCCAACGACAATGAACTTATTAGTGCAAGTATTAAAAGAAGACGGAAAGTTAGTACCTTGTGGGGTTTTCATGTGACCAGAGGCCCCGGTGTCCATAACGCCGTGCGGGTCTTGTTGCTGGAGGGATAAAGCATACAGAGCCTGCTGGATATCTGTAGGAGAAAGAGTAGCCGTGTAGGCCTGGTCCGGAGCCGCGCCAAGAATACCAGCAGAGTTGTTCCTCGGGGCCGAAGGGTAGGGACACGGCGGCGTGGCAGCAGACGCAGAGGTGTTCGCAGCCGAGTTGTTCATCAGAGAACTCCATTGGTTAGCAGCCCAAGAATTGGGAAAAACAATATAAGGGTGTTGAGGGGTGTTACCAAAGGTCCGGCCGCCCCGGGAGCCACCCCGGGTGCGGTTCTGTGGTCTGTTTTTCCCGCGATTCTGGTTGCGAACCCGGCTGGAAGTAGCAGCAGCAGCAGTATCAGCGACGGTGGCAGCAAGGGCGGTGGCAGAAGCAGACGCAGCCCTGGCAGAAAGCGACTTTTTGGTTGATTCAGCCATCGTCAAACGAGAGCGACATTCACTGAAGGTAGGCAAGGGGTCCCGATTCTGCAACACAGTGGAAATACTTTCGTATGCCTCTGTAAGACCGGCCAGGAGCTGTGTTACCAGGCGCTGATTGTCGACAGGGGCGCCCACGCTGTTTAGTTGTTCAGCGAGGTGCTTGACCTGTTGACAATACGCAGCCATGTTGGGAAACGCATCAAGATGGATGTTGGAAAATTGCTGCTGAAGAAGTATTTGACGGGCCAGCTTATTATCATTAAAATGGTCGGCGATAGCCTGCCATGCCTCGTGGGCGGTTTGACCTGGGATGAGAATAATGTGAAGGAGGGGTTTAGATATAGTGCCGTATATCCACTGCAGGACCAGGGCATCAAGACGAGACCAGAGGGCCTCTGCCTCGGCCTGGGCAGCCAAAGCCTTGGCGGCGTCCGCATCGGAGGAGGAGCCGGGGAGAGGGGAGGCTGTGGGGCGGGGCTGCAGGTGGTTATATACCTGGTAGACGCGGCAGTGCACCTCAAAGAGGGCGGTCCAGGTGGTGTAGTGGGGTGATTCATCCTCGAGAATCAAGGGAATCACGTTTTTGATGTTTGTGACTGTCATCGCAGGATGAATCTTAGTATCCAGGAGATCAGTCATGGTGAAAGAAAGAAATAGGAGGGATTAAAGAGTGAGAGGTGGCGGAAGGTGGTGGTGAATCGCCGGAAGAGGGGGCGGCGATGGAAGAGGTTAGGGTAGGATCAAGGGTACAATGATACCATATAAGAGAAGGTAATTTTCTGAATGAATTTCTCATTAATCATGCTATCAATATATAATACAAAGATGTGCAACAATATAGGAAACTATACAACAATCTTTCCTAAAATTATGCGATTCACAATCTTTACATATTATTAGCTATTAATTTCACGTGATATTCGGTATAATTATTTAAATCTTTGATTTGCACAACTTATACTTTATTATTTCGTCTGTTCGTTTTCTAAAGAATTCGTCCATTTATGTTTCAGAAGTTGTATAGACTCTTTATATACTATAAACGTTTTGAAATTAAATAATCATTATAACAAAACTTTTCGTTTAACACGTTAACTCAAGTATAATAACTATACTACGCTATGGCCTTTCATTTCACACGGTTTAAATGTATAAATTAGTTAATAAATCATGAATTTCATTATAAACCTTTTCAACATTTACATTTCAGTATTCATCAATAGAATCAATGGCAGCCCCCATGAATAAGCAAGAACATGAAATGAAGGAATTTGTTCTTAATCAAATTACAGCATAGTACTATCAAGATTTGAAGATTAGAAGGGATTTGAAGATTTGTTTTGATAGTTTGCACTTGGGCACGTTTGAGCGAGATGATGTGCAAGGGATTATGAAATCAATGCCTTCGACTGTTGTTCGTGATTTGTCGTTGTTGTACAACTCAGAAGCTGGGAGTAAAGATGTAGATTTTTTTGGCAAAATTTATAGATCTACATGCACAACTTGAAGGTTCAATGGAATTGAAACTTAAGTTTATTAATTCCGTTAAGTAGCTATCTATGTTGATATTAAAGGTTGTTTATATTTATTTTTGTTTTTAGTTTTGTATGTCTGTTAAAATTATATATGATTATTTATGTTTTGTGATTCTAAATTGAGTCATATTAAGTTTTATGTGTTATTCAACAGATCTTTAATCCGTATGTAGATTTATATGTGTTATCTCAACAGAGCTTTAATCCTTTGTAGATTTATATTTTCCTTTCTTGTAACAGATCCAGTTATCAAACTTCTGATCAGTATTATTAACTGGTATCCTGAAAGAGACAGAGGTTAGGAAATATAGTTTTTCTTTTTAACAATAGTTCAACTGTTTAATTTTGGTTTTACTAAACAGAGTATAACAGTTGGTCTGTTTACGTTTTTTTTTGGGTAGTAATAACAACTGTTTATAAAGAAATAAACCGATGGTACTAAACAGCTGTTCTTCGTAGCAAACAAATGGTTCTTAATGTTTGTCTTTACTAAACAGTGCTTAAAGTAGGACTTTGTTCTAACAGTTCCAGTTATTAAACATCTAATAAGTATTATTAACTTGTATCGTAAAAGGAACAAGCGTTAGTAAATACAAATTTTCTTTTTAACAATAAATCGACTGTTTAATTTGGGTTTACTAAACAGACGGTACTAAACAGGTGTTCTTAGAAGCAGACGGTTGGCTTCTTAATGTTCGTTTCAATAAACAGGCTTTAAGTTAGGACTCGGTCTCCCATGTGTTTCACACGAGATTTCACCTAGTATAAAATAATTTCACCTAAAACCTAACAAAAAAAACTCCACCAAAATCCCCACAAAATCAACCTCAAAACTAAGACGAGACGGAGTGGGGCGGGAATACCGCCCCATGGGGGCGTGGAGAAGGGGCGGGGGAGGGGTGGCGGGGAGGGAAAGCTTGGCGTGGGGGGGGGGGGGGGATATGAGGTGTCTTGGCTTGGTTGGTTGCTTATATATGACCGTTGTTTTTTTTAGAAAAAAAATTCCATATTACTGTTTGACAACAGTTGGAAAAAAGAAATTTTTTTTTTGATAAACACACAACCCACACTCTATACTTAAACACACACTTCATATTTTTATAAAACCCACACTTCAAAACTATCCTTTTTTTAAACACTTGCAAGATGTCTGACCAAAGTTTAAGCTCGTCTGATGCGTTTGATGAATTCGCTTTGGACTCGTCATCCGTTGACGGCGCGGAATTGATAATGGCTACCGTTCAGACACTCGTTAAAGTTATTGTGGATGATGATGAAGAGACCTCGGAACCCAAATGTAGAAAGTATATAATTCGTGAACGACAAGCCGCAAATGATTTATTGGTACGTGATTACTTCTCGCCCGAACCAAGATATGATGAAAAAACTTTTAGGCGGCGTTTTCGTATGAGTCGTAATTTATTTTTAAGAATATCAAAAGATTTAGAAAAGAGAAAATTGCTCGAATAGTCCCTGTGGTTTGCACAATTTTCACCTATAGTCCTCAAGTTTTTAAAATTACAGGTATAGTCCTCAACTTTTGGTGTTTCTTAACTCGGATAGTCCTTTTGATGGATGGAGGTTAAATAATCCAGTTAAGTATGTGTTAAATTACTAAACTACCCTTGTTATTAAAAAATATAAAAAGAACTAATGTTGGACCCACCCACTTCATCTTCCCCAACCCATCACCTCCACAAACCACCATCACCACCACCACCACTCATCTCCATAAGTCCTTCACTCAATCCCATAGTTCATCTTCCCCATCTTCTCCATAAATCCTTCACTCAATCCCAACTTCAATTCCCTGCAATTAATTAAATCCCAACCACCACCCATCTCGACATCAAACCTGGTACAATCCTTCGGTATCCCTTTAACCGAAACCACCATCCTCCTGACGTCAACCAACCATCATTCGTCATCATCGACAACCACCGCCCTCATCACCTCTGGTAACCACCACTGACCTCCACTGTCCACCGTGAACCACCATCCTCCTGACGCACCAATCGTTATCATTCAAAGACAAAATATATAGCAAAGATTGATAGCCTTACCATGTGTTGTCGGACCTTTGAACTACCAGTACCGTCAAGGGTCACCAGTGGCTCCGTCATGACTCCTCCCTGCACCGAATCCCCTTCTATTTCCATCTCTCTCTCTAGATCTCAGATCTGTGGGGGTATGGTGTTTTGTTCGGGAGCAGTATCGGATGAGGGGGAGGAGCGCTGCCTGGCTCTGCCACGGTGTTGGTGGTCTGTTATGTATTATTATTGTTGTGGTATTATTGTTTGGATAGATAATGGGAAGAAACTAGTTGTGATGAATCTCAGTGATGAAATTAGATTCACCTGTTATGTATTATTATTGTTGTGGTATTATTGTTTGGAACAGATAATATCGTATAACTAGGTTAATCTGTTTGTCATATTTAATTGAATTACAAAGCGTGTTTTGTTAATTCATTTCGATCGTTGCGTAGATGCTAGTTTTGATGAATCTTAGTGATGAAATTAGATTTGCGGATTATGTTTTGGGTGGTGGTGGTGGTGGTGGTGGTGGTGTGGTTGTGGTGGTGGTGGTGGTGTGGTGGTGGTGGTGGTTTTTTGGGGATGTGTTGGTGAGGAAGATGAAGGGTGGAAGAAGAAGTGAGTGGGGCCCACATAATTTTAAATTATTTTATTAGGGTAAGGGTAATTTAGTAATTTTACATCCACTTAACTGGATTATTTAACCTCTATCCATCAAAAGGGTAATTTAGTAATTTTACAGCCACTCTAAGGACTATCCGAGTTAAGAAACACCAAAAGTTAAGGACTATACATGTAATTTTAAAAACTTGAGGACTATAGGTGAAAATTGTGCATACCACAGGGACTATTCGAGCAATTTTCTCTTTAGAATATAATTACGAATATTTTCAACAAAGGGCCGATGCGCGTGATTAGATGAGATTTACCATGTTTCAAAAGGTCACAGCCGCGCTTAAACACTTCTGTATTTTTTTTAATTTTCTAGGTTTTTATTTAGTTTTATATTAATTATTATGAATTTAAATTTAGTTTTTAATTATAAAAATTATTTTAATTACTTAAAAAAAGGAAATAAAAATGCCACATATCAGTTCCCCCCTCCCCCATTTTCTCCCCCTTCCACTCTCCACAATTTTTTTTCCCTCCCACAAGTGGTACATGGCACTTCACCCCCCCTCTTTCCCCTCTCCACTACTCCGTGTAGTCTAAGAATTTGTGACTAACATAAAATGCCATTTTGAATCGGTGAGGAGAGATGTCAACATCTTGTACCATGTCTGAGCAAATTTTCTGGCTCATGCCACATTGGCACAAAAAACTAAGAATTATCAGCCAACGTCCCCTGTAGTCAATGACTATTGGTTAGTTTGTTAAAGAAAAGCAACTAAAAAAATAAAAATTCCAACGTGTTAGTAACTACTCCCTCCGTCCTGTTAGAAGTGTCCATATTCCCTTTTTTATTTGTCCCATTTCATGTGTTCACTTTCAAAAATTAATAGCCAATTTCCAAATTTACCCTTAAAAACACAACTAAAATACACAAAGAATATGATGGACCCACCTATGACAAATGTATTATTGTCATATGGCAAACAAAAAAGGCAATCATTTAATATGCCTAAAACTTTGTGTTTTTCAAACCAAGACACTTTTAATGGGACGGAGAGAGTATATATTAATCAAATAGCTATTCCAAAAATTTCTCAAATCCCTAATAAAGTTAAAAGTCAAAGTAAGATGCAGCTCAGCTTTGCATTTAAATTACATACATCCCTGGAAAATAAGTAGACCAACATGGTGATATCAACATTAAAACTTAAAACAAATTAGCATGTGACTAGACCAATATAATAAATCAGTAACCATTATGTATTAACCTCTTGTGCCATAGATGTCATGGAAGATATCCTGAAACGCTTTCGGGATTTCATTACCTTGGGTCGGGTCATAATATCGAGAACCGGCTTGTGGAGGATGTAATGAGGCATGAGATATCGGCGGAAACTGAAATTCTTCGGATCCATAGGCTTTGTTCCAAGCTTTATGTAGCTGTTCCTGCTCCTGCTCGTAAAAGTAACGTTGCCTCTCCATGTTCCATATTATGGCGTGGGCCCGAATCTCTGCTTGCCTTTCACGACGTTCTGCCTCTGTCGCCTCGCCTTCTATCTGCTTTCGTATGTCGGTAACCACCGTCATCATTTCACTTTGTTGTTTTTTAGATTCAGCTGATTGCATGTTACTTAGGTTTTCGAGGTTGGTCAACAATGCGGTCATATCTGCTTGCCTTTCTCTTTCTTGTTCTTGACGTTCCATCTGCGTTTGTATGTTTGTAACCAGGAGTTTGTGTGGTAATGCGGCTTGTGTCAACTGGGGTGGAGCTTCTCTTTCTTCAACTTTCTTTGGGAAGGTGACTCGTTGCAATGTCACCCGATTATCTATTATGTATTCGGTTGAGGATTGTGAGAATTCTAGATCTCGACCAAACAACCTCCTTGTTATCAACCTGTCCCACGAGGGGATAATCTCAACGTATTCATCTTTGGATACCGCCCCCAGTCGGTTGAGTATCTCAGATATGTAGTATCCATGGGGAATGTTTTGTCGGTGTGTATGCTCATACATATCCCATATGTCATCAATCATCAAATGTGCAAAGCTATATAAGCAATCCCCTGTGAATATCGCGTGAAGAAGATATATCTCATGAAGATAGATCTCACGCTCGCACACGCCTACTAGTCGAGGGTGAAATGTGTTCACCCCTATTTGCCATAAAATTTGCATTAGTGGGGTCATTTTTGATTTCTCATACCCTTGATTAACCTTCTTTGCATTTTCCTTTAGCCCAAAGACCGTCTTGCAGGCTTCACGCCATCTTCTTTTGTTTTCAACAATTGTGGTTCCAAGATCCGCCTCGTTAAACCTGGCATATGGCAAATCATTGTGTGTGTCGACTCCAAGAACCTCTCGAATGATTGCTGGTGTGATAGTATATGACTTTCCATCAACTTTGCCGGTTAACTTATCCCCATTTCTTGATAGTGATGCCACCCACTGAATAACGATTCGTTTATAGATCTTGTCACAGCTCAAATTAAGCAATTGTTCCCATCCCATTTTCTGAAAACGTTCTCTGATCGTGTAACCTTCAAATTGGGTAGGATGCAATGACTTGGCTTTGATAACGTCGCGGAGTTTCTTCATGAACAATTGCTTTCGTTGTCCAGGAGGGTGTTGTGACAATGTTAATCCAGGAATAAATTCCAAATCCTCATTATCCCTTGCGCGTTTCTCTCCCACCCTTGATAGTGACATGTCTGCGAGAAGATTCAATGCAAAACAATCTCACAACTAGGTCTCACAATGAGACCCTGTATCATCTTATCTCTTTGAAACCCAAGTTTAATATGCTTAACATACACAATGTGACACACAACTCAGAGTAATAAAGACAAACAAGCCCAAAATATGCCTAACCGACCCAAACTGATAACTGATAGTTTTGTTTAAAAAAAGATACAGTTAATTTTTATAACATGGTTCGGTTCTGTCATTTAGAAACAAAAAAAATTATGGTTTGGTTTTTACTTTATATTATACCTCGTTCCTAAACAAGTCGCACCAAAAATGAACCACATTCACAAGTAGTCCAACAGTTTTTAGTCTCTAATTCCTTAGTATATGGTCAACAACTTTTGAAAAAGTTTGGGCCCAAACTCTTTATTTTGAACAAACTTTCTCCTTAAATCCCAACCTAACACATTCTTAAAATCTAAAGACCCAAACTAGGGCTGGCATAACAGGTTACACGAACCTGTTAAGACACGAATACGAAACCCGTAAACACGAACACGACATAAAATCTAATCGTGTCATTTTTCAAACACCAACACGAACCTGTGTATAACAGGTTATTAGGTTAACACGATAAGATACGATAAAAAAACACCTAGTAAAACATGTTAACACGACAAGACACGATAAGACATGACAAGACACGATAAGAAACACGATAAGACACGATAAAACCTGTTAAGACATGAACACGATAAGACACGAACACGAAACAGGTAAACACGAACACGACACGAAAATAAATAGATCTTAACATGTCGATCTGTTTTAGACACGAAACCTGTTAAGGCTAAACACGGTGTTAACCCAAACCAAGTAATATAAGGCTAGCTCATTTAGCAGAGGCTTTAGAATATCTGAACAACAATGGTGTAGTTTAGATTAATTTCGAGTAAAATGGAGCATGGTAACATTTGTCGTTAAAAAACGGCTTCCTAAAACTGAAATTTCGGTTTAGCTCAAGATTCAAAGACACCCTCAATACTACAATGACATTACAAGTTTACAACTTACACTTCTACAGTACAGGTTTAACCAAAAATTTATATTAGATACACAATATGAGAATGTTGATGAAAGCTTATGCTGAACACTTCAAAAGAATCAAGAGTTTTACCTTACCTTGCATCTTAGATCACCCTTCTTTCTGCTTAAATCGACTTCGATCAGGAGTGCACCAGCCTACTGTTCTCACCTGACTGTTGTTCATAAAGAAGCAAGATGGTTAATTCTTTTTTTCTTCTTTTTTTAAATCCCGCAAAACGATACAAACTTATGATGATGTGAAAAGACCTGGCACTAGCCTCCAATTCTTCTTTTATTATATTTATATTCTTTCAAAAATAGTTGAGCATTTTAAAAATTGTTCTAGAAAAATTATCATAGAATAAAAAAAGTCAAGTGTACATCTGGATAATGGGTAAGCGAGTAACAAACTGTGCCGCTATCCCCTTTTAAATTGCAAAACATACTCTACTGAAGACAAACCCTTGGTTCCTTGGCTCTGCGAGTCGTTGTGGACCACCTTCTGAACCCGCTCCAAGAAACGAACCGCCTCAGGGGCTAGGGACCCAAATGTGTCGAAGGCAAATGAAAGGAAAACGTGTTGATTCTCTAGGCATGTTGCCTCGTGCTTAGCCACCTTCCTAGCTTCTGCCCTCAAACCCGCTTGTCCCGGAACGAAGCCACTATCTCTCAACCCCACCAATAGAGAGACCTCGTGAGGTCAACACATGCATGCTTGCCCCTCGCCCAGCCAAACACAAGGATATCCACAGGACGTAAGATAGATCTCCCCTCTCGCGGATCAGTCAGAAAGTTAACAGGCGATTCTTTCTTGGATGAGATTCCAGCGTGTTTAAGCATGTCCCATAAACATCCCTAACCCAGCCATGATGATACTTGAACCCTGGTAGTTCCTTGCAGTGAAGGGCATGCTCCCCGAATCTATCCAAGCATGCTTTTTTTGCAGATGGGGCATGGTTTGTCTGGAGGGAAAAGAGGTACCATGAGCCGGTATTTGAGGATGACCCGATATTCAACAGTTGACATCCGTTGCCCAAGACCTTCAATGGGCACAACGGTCAAAAAAATCCTGAGCATGGCCCCCTTGAGACAAGCAATAACTGCATTTTGGCACAGAGTCATATCAAACTGTTCCTCCATATCCAGTATGCGTTTACCATAAAGAGCATTCGCCAAGGTTTGTTGAGGTTTTTTGGGGGCGGTCTCCTTATCAGTAAAACCACCTAGATCAAGGTAAAGTTTGAATTTTTTTAATGAGTTACTTGCAATTTTCGTCCCTGTGTTTTGCCCCAACTAACAGCTTCAGCACGAGTATAACACTCTGAGTCCCTGTGGTTTGTTGGGCAAACACTTTACGTCCCTGAGACTAACGGCCGTTAGTTGTTCTGTTAGTTTTTGGGTGAAATGACTATTATACCCTTATCTGAAATGACTATTATACACCCATCTTCTCCAACTAACCCCACCCACCAACACCACCACCTGCACTTGCAACATCACCACCACCATCATCTTCACCGCCAACCTCCCTCCTCACCATCTCCTCTCTCAACCAGAAATAGTAGGGCGAAAAATGTCTTTTACTACTAAACGTGCCACCGAATTCCTCAGGTCTCATATCTGAAGAAGATGTTAAAGTTCTTCGAGAGTTTACTGACCTAAGAAGATCGATTTTTTCTTATAATCTTGCAAAAACTGTTGTAGTTTCCGCTAGCAGTACACGCGGTGGTAATAATAATACACGGTTCGCCTCTCGTTTGATCTTAGATGAAGGTATTTTTACTTACTGGGCTCCTAATAAGAGCAAGTCTCCCTGGGAAGTTATCTTGATTTTCAAGAACCTGTGAGTTTCAATGTTATACAAATACAAGAACTGATTAAAATGGGGCAGCGGATTGCTAAGTTTCATGTTGACATTATCACCGAAGATGGTATATGGTCTGTAGTTGTCAGTGGGTGTTGGTTTATTTAATCTAGCTTGTTATAGCTTCTTGTATATACAGTTAGTTAGAAAGGTAATTAGAAGTTAGTTAAGTCGGTTAATGATTGTGTATATATAGGAGTATTATCAATTAAATGGATAACCTTTTCCCCAAATTTCATTTCCTCTAATTTCATCTTTCTAATCAACATGGCATCAGAGCAATAACTCCGATCTTATTTCCGTTTCTTCTCCGATTGTCGTCTCCGGCGATTGATTAATCTCCGATCATCTTCTCTGCTGAAATCCCTAATTCTCCGGAGAACTCTTTGTTTTTTTTCGGTTCCTTTCTTTCTTCGTTCCTTTTCATTTGATCTTTCATCTTTCATTTCTTTCCCTTCCTTCAATTTCTGATCTTTCATTCATTTTTATGGCTTATAATCATCCTGTTTGTTCTTATTGTAAGAAATCTGGTCATACTTCAAGCAATTGTTACAGGTTGATTGGATTTCCCAAGGATTTCAAATTTACCAAATCAAGAAATGCTGTTGCTGATGCATGCAAGTTACTGATTCAATTTCTTCAATCAACTCAGAAATTGAGTTCAAATCCTAGAAATTCACATGAAATGTTGCAGAAGAATCAGTTGAATAAAGACGCCTCCCGACCTACAACTATTATTAGCTATGCTAATTTTGCAGGTATGATTGCTTGTAATTCATCAGTCTTGCAATTACTCATCAAATGGATTATTGATACTGGTGCAAGTGATCAAATGTGTTATGATGAGAAATTGTTCACAGATCTAAAAAAGGTTCCCAGACCTATTTTTATTGGTCTTCCTTCTACCCAGGTTATCAGAGTCCATAAATATGGAACAATTGTTATTAATTCTCAACTATCTCTTCATAATGTTCTTTATGTTCCAGAATTTAAAAACAACTTACTTTCAGTGTCTAAGTTGTGTGCTGATACCAGAGGCTTAGTCTATTTTTCTAAAAAAATATTGCTTGCTGAAAGCCCCTTCAATGAAGAATCAATTAGTTCTTGCTAATCTAATTAATGGACTTTATATTCACAAAGCAAGCAATTCTTCATTTCCCATTCATCAATCTCCTTTGTTCACCACTTCTCATTGTAACTATGTTATGACTAGTTCAGTTTGGCATCATAGACTAGGTCATTTGCTAGTCTATAAGATGAAACAATTATCTGTCATTTCTGATAAATCCATGAGTGATTTAGATCATTGTGCTATCTGTCCTCAAGCCAGGCAACACGGTTTGCCTTTTCCATAAAGCACAAGAAAAACCAGTGCTATTTTTGATCTTATACATGTTGATATTTGGGGACCATACAAGACTGCAACTTATAATGGTTACATGTATTTCCTAACCATTGTGGACGATTTCAGTCGTACCACATGGACTCATTTACTTGCTACTAAAGGAAATTCTTTTTCTGTTCTGCAAAGTTTTATTGAAATGGTTGCAACTCAATTTCATATCAAAGTCAAATGTGTTAGATCAGACAATGCCTTAGAACTTGGATCTGCTCCAAGGTATGCAACTTAGTTTTTGAGAAAAGGCATCATTCATCACTATGTCCCTCAACAAAATGGCATTGTTGAGAGAAAACACAAACATCTGTTGGAAACTTCCTGAGCTTTATTGTTTCAATCAAAACTACCTATAAAATTCTGGGGAGATTGTGTTTTAATTGCCACTCATTTAATCAATCTTTTCCTTTTAAAACTTCTTCACAATAAGACTCTTTTGAACTATTAACCAATAAAGTCCCTTCTTACACTCATCTCAGAGCATTTGGCTGTTTGTGTTATGCTTCTACTTTGCCAGTAAATAGGGACAAGTTTCAACCAAGAGCTTCACCTTGTTTGTTCATTGGCTACCCTTTTGGCAAGAAAGGTTACAAACTTTATAACCTTCATGATCAAACTATTTTTGTTTCTAGGGATGTAGTGTTTTTTGAGCACTTATTCCCTTCCATTCCTTCTTCTACATCTTCCACTTTTTTTCCACATCTTGACAATTTTTCTTCCTTCTTTGATGATTCTTCTTCCATTCCTTCTCTTTCCATACCTCTTGTTCATGTTTCTCCTTCTGATTCTTCCCTTCCTTCTCATTCTTCTTCCATACCTGTTCCTGATATTCCTTTTCTTAATTCATCACAGCCTTTAAGAAGGTCTCAAAGGACTTCTGTCCCAACTTCTTATTTATAGGATTATGAGTGCAATCATGTTCACAATACTAATCCTTTTGATGATCCTCCTATTTGTCCTCATACTATTACTCAAGTCTCTGCTGTTAATCATGTTCAGTCTTCAACTATTCTTAATCCTAGCCTTAATTACATTCATGAACCAAAGTCCTACAAAGAGGCTGCTGATAAACCAGAATGGCAACTTGCTATGCAGCAGGAGCTTGATGCTTTAGCTGCTACTCATACTTGGGTCCCTACTTCTCTTCCTAAAGGAAAAAAACCTATCAAATGCAAATGGGTTTATAAAGTGAAATATAAGGCCAATGGAACTGTGGAAAGATGTAAAGCTAGGCTTATTGTCAGAGCTGACACTCAACAAGCAGGGATTGATTATCATGAGACTTTCTCTCATGTTGTCAAAATAACAACTATCAGATGTCGTGTTGCCATTGAACTAAAATGAATTGGCCTTTACATCAACTAAATGTAAATAATGCTTTTTTGCATGGAGATTTGGATGAAGAAATCTTTATGTCACCTCCTCTTGGAATGAATTTACTAGATTCAACTCCTGTCTTAAAGCTTCAGAAATCCTTATATGGCCTTAAACAAGCTTCAAGACAATGGTATGAGAAGCTTTCTGATGCTCTCAAGAGTAAGGGATATATCAGATCACAAAATGATCACTCTTTATTCACAAAGAGAATGGGATCTTCTATTATACATATTGCTGTGTATGTTGATGATATTTTGCTCACAGGAAATAATCCTGAAGAGATGAATGACATAAAGTCTCATCTTGATTCAAATTTCAAAATAAAAGACCTTGGTTTTCTCTCTTGATTCAACTTTCAAAAGAAAAGACCTTGGTTTTCTCAAATACTTTCTGGGTATAGAGGTTCTTAAAGTTTCTAAAGGATGCATCATGACACAAAGGAAATTTGCTAAGGACATGTTACAAGAGTTCAAAGAGTTTGTTTCATCTTCTTCAAACCCCTGTCCTCTTCCTACAAATTTACAGTTATCCACTAATACTGGCCCTTTATTTCATGATCCTATATTGTCATTTTGTCAAGGAAAAATTACAAGAAGGATTGATATCTTTGACTCATGTTACCACTTAGAACCAACCAGCTGATTTATTTACTAAGAGCCTTTCGAAGCACAAAATGGATCCTTTATTGTCCAAGTTGGGGATTTCAGATCCTCCAACTTGATTGGGGGGGGGGGGTTGGTTTATTTAATCTAACTTGTTATAGCTTCTTGTATATATAGTTAGTTAGAAAGGTAATTAGAAGTTAGTTAAGTCGGTTAATTAATGATTGTGTATATATAGGAGTATTATCAATGAAATGGATAACCTTTTCCCCAAATTTCATTTCCTCTGATTTCAGCTTTCTAATCAACAGTGGGACCACAGTCAGATACCGGAGGCTTGTACAGTTGCAGATGCTCAAAACACAGGGCCTACGGCTTGTTATCGACCAGGCTCGATCAGACCCATTGGTTGCTTATTTAGGTGTTCATGTTGATAAAGTTTCTAGAACTCGAACCATGAAGAGTAACACAAGCTCATTGTTTAACTTTAATGGCAGTCAAGTTGTTTATAACCACACTCGTGCTTCTTTGATATAGTCTCTTTCGTGGTAATTGTCAATAGATATCATCGAATTAAGTTATATCCTGATGTGTCGATTGTAACTTTTGTCGGATCAAGATTTGTGATTCCTTCAAAGTCATGATTAAAGCTGTGTGCTTGGATGCTGATACTTGATGTACATCTATGCAGTAAAAGGACTCTTGAAGCTTGATTATAAAAGAACATTTAAACATGTAAAAATAAAATTAGTATACTTTTGATACATGCACTATTTTCACTTCAGATATGCTTTTCCATGGTTGAGAGAGGAGATGGTGAGGAGGGAGGGTGGTTGTGGAGATGGTGGTGGTGGTGTTGCAGGTGCAGGTGCAGGTGGTGGTGGTGGTGGGTGGGGTTGGTTGGAGAAGATGGGGGTATAATAGTTATTTCACAGAAGATTGAAGGGTATAATAGTCATTTCATCTAAAAATTAACAGAAGAACTAACGGCCGTTAGTCTCAGGGACGGAAAGTGTTTGCGCGACAAACCACAAGGACTCAGAGTGTTATACTCGTGCTGAACCTGTTAGTTGGGGCAAACCACAGGGACAAAAATTGCAATTAACTCCTTTTTAGTACATGAATTGTTAAAGTTAGTAAGCTACATGACGGGGTTAGGGTACCAAAATCTCTGTACGGATAACCTTACCCCACATCTATAAAGAATACAAGCTTTTATACAAGCCAAGTCTTGACAGCACCAGAAACCAAGAAGGTCAACTACTGCTCCACGGAGCATAAAATGCGAAGGACTAGTTGCCTGCACATAACTCTTATATACATTCAGTGTAGCCAATCCGGAGACAGCCATGTCGCTAGGCGCCGAGGCGCTTTGCGATACATGCAGGAGATCCTTAGCATAGGTGTAGCCCCTCTGGATGCATCCACTTGGCTGACTGACAACTTTTCAGCCTTTATGCCAAAACGTCACATCAAGTCGCCTTCCTGAAGGGGCGCCTGACAAGGGAAGGAAAAGGAAGCCCTCCAGCCAATCAAGTCGCGCCACATGCACCTATGGCAGCGCGGTATTTCTTCCTCCATGCGCTTCATTTATTGCACCTAGTTACATGCTTAATTGTCCAATTTGATTATACTATTTGGGCTGAAAGGAGGCAGGCCCATAATCCGGTCCTAGGCCCCTAGTTGAGGTTATGGGCTAATGGGTTTGGCCCATATCGTGTCCTATAAATATGAGGGTTTCACCTCCTTGAAGGGGACTGATAGGAGTATGGACCCGAATCACTGGTTTAAATCAAACGATAAAATACAAGATAGATCTAACGGCTCGCTTGGATACAAATTCACCACCAAACGAAACGGTAGGGCTGCGAATCACACCCAAAGATACAGAAATCACCACCCCGGTTATGAATTCGGGTCTAAGAACACCACTCAATATGCCACCATTGAGCTAGCATACACACAATCAATTGAATTCAAAACCCATTGAGAAAAATTAACCAAAAGAGAAAACTCTAATTCATAAATCAAAACTCACTGCCTTTTGATCCCTTCCTAACTCATACATAAATAAAAGAAATTAAAAGTATCTACTGACTATTTACAAGTATTTAGGAAAAATGAAGATTAAAAACAAACAACAATGCAAAGAGTACAACTAATGAAAACATGAAAATAAACTACTCAAAATAAACATGGAAAGTGGGGAGCCATTTTGTTAACTAAATTGTTATGCATGGGAATGTGAACCGACCCGTCTGAATGTGTAATTGAACCATCTTCAACTCGATTTCGCCAACGTCCAGCAATTTTAAATTATGTTGTTTGATCCTGTCGATACCGCTATCATCCTCTCCGTTTTTGAAAAAAGTTTGTCCTCAAACTTGCAATAAGATCGGCATTGGTGGCTATTCTGGGGGTATGTCCGATGAATGGGCATATTGGTGGGGCTCATGGTCTATAAGTCGGTTGGCGATATCCTCACTAAACAGTGTGGAAGTTTCAATGAACATCAAGTCAATCAGCGCTTGGTAGTGGAAACCGTAAAAACCCTTAGATTGAACAAAAACCATAATCTCATGCTTCACCTTACTGGGAACAAATTCAAATTGGCTTCTTAATTTAAGAAAATTACTAACAGTAGTTGTTGATGGACTTTTTGTTGAACCCGTATCCTTCATAACTTCCTCATCTTGTTCGACAGTTTCGTCAAGAACTTTTCGCACAATCATACACTCTTCTTCATTGGGAATAATTCCATCTTCATCATATCGAGGTCCTTCATCTTGTTCGGACTCAACAGGTTCCTTGTCTTCATCAAGTTCTAACTCTTCTTTTGGAAGTTCAACCGTATCATAAATCTCGGAGACGATAATCTCAACCGGTGTGTAAATGCATAAGTGTGGCTATCGCTTTGGATTAATCAAGATTTGGCGTTTAATGTTGAAGATGTGAAGAGATTGAAGCTTATTCGACCATACGGGGGTCGAATGAACATCAGTAGGGTCGAATGAAGATTCTGTTTATGTAATCTTGTTGGTTCGAGCTTGGTAAGAGTCGAATAGGCTCATTCGACCTCTGCAGAGGTCAAATGGACATTCCTGTATATATGTTTGTTTTGTTTTGCAGGTAAGAACGGTTGGTCATTTGTGTGTGTGAACTATGTGTTTTGTAGAGAGTGTCTAGAAGGTTCTAAACTAGGTTTTCATTGTAATCTAAGGCTTTGTAAGATTAATATAAATTGATTATCAATGAAATGATTATTAAAATGGATTTCTTTGTGTTCCGATCTGATTATTATCATTTTGCATGTGATCTAGGGTTGTTGCACCTAGATTGCTCTACTTGTGTGATAAACTAGTTGATTTCTTACAATCTGATCCTTTACAAAGTGGTATCAGAGCTTTGCTCAATCACACAACTGCAAATTGATTGTTTTCAATCAGATTTTTCATCAAAAACATCAAAATTTTATCTGTTTTACATGAACATGGAGATTGATTGATTTAGACTTGTTTTTATTGATAAAATCAAAATTTCTTTCACAAAAGTTGATCCCCATCAAATCCAAAGCAAAACCTAATAAATTTCTTTGAAATCCATCAACATTTGAAATATTCAGATCAAATTGAGTGATTTTTGAAGAAAAATTGATTTTGAAATGGGTCAGGTCGAATCAGTTAGAGTTGGTCGAACCAGTGTGATTTTTAGGTCGAATCAAGTGTTTTTAGGTCGAACCAGTTGAGTATTTTGGTCGAATCAGTTGTTTGTTCATCATTCAAAGAGTGTTGTGTCTCATTCGAACCTTTTTAGTTCATTCGACCTTATGTGAGGTCGAACCAAGGTCCTTTCAGGGTCGAATCAAAGTCTTAGTGTTTCAGTTTCTCATTCGAGTTCATCTTAGGGGTCGAACCAACTGTTTCTAGTTCATTCGAACCCCCGATTGAGTTGTTTAGGTCGAACCAAAATCTGATTTCAAATTTTTCTAAGTGTTGTCATTCTGTACATCATGGATAACATTAGGGGTTTTCCTATGACACCGAGACCTGCTATGACACAACCACAACAAGTACCAATGAATCATTGGGCAGTTGTAGCAGCTGAGAGAGGGAACACACAACCAACACAAATGCCAAAATTCCGGGCTATTTCTACACCATCCCAACCTGTTGCTAAGCCTCCTCCACAACAAATGCCAGACAATTGGGGAGTAGCTGCCGCAACAGCAGTTCAGAGCCAGACTACCAATGCCATCACATCCTTGGTGAATGACTTATCTTCAGGGAATGGAACTCGACCACCAATAGCACTTGGAGACCTAACTGATGATGAGAAGAAGAAATTTGCAGAAGAAAAGAAAGCATTTTCACAGCTATCTCAAGCTTTGAATACAGATCTACTACATTAGTTTAGAACATGCACTACTTTTAAAATGCTATGGGATGTATTAAAGAGTAGACATGATGGGAACGAGAAGACTCGTAAATTGAGGCCTGAAGAGTTAAAGAAAGAGTTTGATAACTTTAGTTATATTGGGAATGCAACCTTGAAGGAAATTACTCCAAAGTTCTTTCATTTGTTGACCGAGTTGTCAAATTATCAGGTTTCCTATCCAACGACAGAAATTGTAGAGAAGTTTATTGATGCTTTACCACCATACTGGAATCAACATATTGAATTGTTAAAAAAGAAAGATTCTTATCAGAATTGGATGATTAATGAGTTTATTCAAAAGCTGGAAAACAAGGAGATGGAAGCAAAGAGAAAGGAGAAGAGATCCCAGATTCCATAGAATCCGGAACTTTATTTTGCTACTTTATCTACTTCCATTTCTGGTGGAGGTGTGAGTGTTGCATCAGCATCACAAACTGCATTTGTTTCAAAAGTTGAACCTCTGTGCAGGAAATTATTTTGCAACACCATCTTACACACCACCTCAATCTTCCTTTCAAGTTCCTAATTACTTTGCAACTTCATCAGTAAACATGACACAACAACAACCACTACAAGTTACACCAATTGTCAGTCAAGCCACATCAAGCTCAGGTCCAACTGTGTTAGAAACTTCTAACATGAATAATGTGACGGTTGAGGTAGCACAACAACATGTTGCCTTGGTCTCAGCATTAGCTGCATCATACAATGGACTTGTGGCTAGTCAAATTGGGAACAAAAATCTAACCAATGAGGATTATGCCCAAATTGATAAATAAGAGATGGAATTGATTGATATCCAGTGGGCGTTTGCAAGTGTCATGAGAAGAGCTACAGAGTTTATTGAGAAAGCTGGTAGAACAGATCTTGCTACTACACCTAACACTACCTATGGTTTCAACAAAGCTAAAGTGACTTGCTTTAATTGTGGAACCAAATGACATTTTGCTCGAGAGTGTACCCAACCTAAACAACTAGGAAACTGCAACCCATTTTGTAGAGGCTAAATTTGACACGAAAACAGGATTATATGATCATACAAGTTACAAAACCAGGTGCGGAAACCCTAGCTTTGAACAAACTGAAGTAAACTCAAATCAAAACACAATCAAAGTCATTTTCAATCCTTTTCATAGATTAACTTTCTCAAAAACTTGATTACAATGTCTATTCAGTTAATCTAACACACACACAAATTCTCTCAAACCTCTCTGGAACAACACCTGATAACACACACAACTTATGACTCGCTTTCAGCTCCCTAACTCTCAAAAACTCACAAAATCTATTTATAGACTCTGCACGTTCGCCCAGTTGTGATGGTCGAATGTGGAACACTTTCCACATTCGCCCCTTTACTGTGGTCGAATGTGGAATCTTTCCACATTCGCCCAAACTGATTCTACATTCGCCCAGTTGGTTCCACGTTCGCCCACTTTTTCTGTGTAATTTCCACGTTCGCCCACTTTTTCCACCTTCAACCCATCAGCATTCCACTTTCAACCCATCAGCACTTTTTAACACATGTTAACTTTGTAGATCCAATCACTAGTCGCAGTACGTGCATCTACAAACTCCCCCTCGACTATTGATTGGATTGTCTTTGGGTTTAAGACTTTGTCGTTCTCTGATTATCTGAACCTTCGACATTCTATACCGGATCACTAGCTAGGGACATACATGAATAATGCACTAACAATCTCCCCCTTGGACCTAGCTAGTGATGTACCAGATCAGAAAGTTATCAATTTTTCAAGTCTTGATTGAAAACTTTCCATCTTCATGCACGTTTGTGTCGAAGTTCCTGTCTATCTCTCAGTAAGCTTTGAAATCTCAGACAGACTCAAGAAATCTTGGCTTTGACATTTGCTGATCCAGAGATGAATATGGACGATAATCTTGATTTCTTCAATCTTCATCATTTCTTTAACCTTTTACTAGCTTCTGATGTTCTGGTAATCTTGATGTTCAGGTTGGGTCTTGTTCAATTACACTCTTTGTCGATGAGTCATGAGAAGTGCACCTGTTGTATTTGATTCTGCAGAAAAATTTACTAAAAACTGCACAAACTACAACCGGCGTTAGACACGACAAATATCTCGGAAGTACTCTTCACATTCCTATTGACCCTCAATAGCTCCCCCTGAACTATTAAACATTTTCAATGTATACCAGAAACTTGAAAATTTGAAATCTTTTTCAACTTTTAAGTATCTGAGCTTTCACATCCAGTATTCCAACATCGGTTATCAAAAATAAAATTGAAACAAAACTTTTGATTTTTCAAAGTTTATGCTAAAACACACCAAAAATCTTTTTGAATTTCCAAATGTAATTGCATAAAAGTAAATTCAAACATATTTTTGTGAATTTTCCGGTTAAGAGGATCATATCAGTATTGAAACAGTCAGTCATAACTCTTTTTGATTAATTTTCTGTTTTTATCATTGAGCATCCTACAACCATTACCAGTATGTTTGTCCACTTAAACTCAAAATCATCATTCATTGCTCAGCACTTTAGATACGTTATGGTAATATTAGTTTCTGAGTAATCTATGGTCCCCGCACTCGCGACACATTCCCGTATCAAGAATTGCGCAAAGATTCATCGTAACACGTGATTATATTGAAGTTATCCGTTAGTTACAAGGTATGAGGCACAGTGGTGACAGGTCAGCAAATTAATGCTTCAAAGCGACTTGTGCACTCTACCAGGGTGAGGACTAATATCATACATGACTTTCCTCCTTGTATTGATACGATGCATTAGATAACCTTTGATTATCATCACACATGTTAAGTTCCTCATTCGGTAACTTATGGTTTTGTCATTAAAGATCTTTTAATAAGATACCCTAACTGAATCTAGGTCTGTAAACTAATACAGCAAAAGATCAGTTAGGCCATCCCCAGATAACTTTCAATATAACGACCCGAAACCTCTGATTTTGGCAATCTATCAAACGAAATTTCGGTACTAAGACCATATGCCAACGATACGTTGATCCACATGATTATCAGTTGTTGATTTTAAGTTTATATCACCATGCTGAACTTTAAACTTTGATTTCAAGCCTACCAATATATAATTGTAGTGGCTACTCAATGTTTATCAAATTATTTTTGTTTTTAGAGTAATCTGACAGTCCACTGATGTACTATCATCTCCTCTTTTTCTCCAGGAAAACTCATTTTTGATTTTCTATTTTTTTTTATTTTGATTTTTCTGAAATTTTCTCCCCCTAAAAATCTCAAAATAAGCATATTTTTGGATTTTTAAAACTTTTTGAAGAAAAACAAAATAAAATGATATCCGATGCGGTTTACCCATTGTGTTCTAAAAACCATTTTCCTCTCAGATTACTAGATCCATTAAGATTTTTCAATTAGCAAACCATTTTGTCGTATCTGTTATTGAAATCCAACACCTGAGAGCAATTGCATGGGATTGCAATGTTTTCCGGCTTCACAGGTTGGAAACAGACTACAAACACTCTCATCTTTGTTGAAATCATGTTTTCCTTTTTCAATAACCCTTCCTTGACCTTCACCTATCCAATAAATAGTGTGTATACAGATGCTCCACTATCAACCATTAAAGAATAGCTAATAGGTCTGTCTGAAACAATCTGCACACTTATTAAACAATTAGCACATGAGAGGTACCCATCCCTTCACAATGATGGGTCGTCCAAGGTCATCAATTCTTGGAACATCAATCCATTCTCCTTTTGAAAAATCAATTGGTTTTTCAATGGATTGATTTGAAGTAGAAATTGCTATTGATTTAGAAAGTGCTTTGGGTTTCCAAACACGTTCAGAATTTATTTTGGATTTTGTTGAAATTGTTTTACTTTTTGACTTTTCAGATTTCTTATTTGAAACCTGCTTCTGAACATTGTTTGGAATCTTCTCAGACTTAACTGATGAAGACCCAGGTTTAGAGTTATTCTTAGGCTTAGACTTAGAACTCCTCCTTACCTCAGCAACCCGTCCACAATCTCCATTTTTATTCAAGGCAATTTTGTTACGATTGTCATACACAACCTGTTTCCCCTTTTGCTTCTTGATTGGTTTTGGGGATACAGGCTTTCTGACATTGCCTGAATTTCTAGCAAATTTCACTTCGGTCTTTTTCTGTTTAACATACGGACAGTAAGCAACTAAATGCCCACACTCTCCGCAGTTATAACAAGACCTATATTCAACAAAATCACATGCATACCCGTCATCCCAATACCAATAGAAACAATGAGCAGCAATATGACCAACTTCACCACATTCAAAGCAGTTTCTCCGTTCAACATAACGATGAGAATACTGTGGTGAGTTGTCTCCCCAATAACCATCAAATCGAGAGTTATATGAATAATCATAATAGTCATATGATCTAGATGAAAAATTTCTTGAATTCTTTTGATAAGAATTTTTCATCTGATCATTTCCTTTCGATTTGTTTGGTTTTGGTTCTTTTACTTTAGAACCCTTTTTATTTTCAACATTTTTCTTTTGATCCTCTTTATTCTCATGTTGGTTAGGACTGAGTTCAAAATGAAGATGATCAAATTGATTTCTAAACTGATTTAACAAATCGATATTATCAACAAAAATACATTTAAGTAGAGATTGTTCGATATTCTCAATTAGAAAATCTTTGTTGAAAATCAATTTGTCACGTCCTTCCAACATGTAGGATCCTTCAACTCCTTCAGGAAAACTGAATATGGGTTTTTCTTCAGATTCAGAAGTTGAAGTTGTTTCAACATTTTCAGTTTTCTGTTCTAACATTTGTTTCACTTCAGAATCAGAATTAACAACGCAAGGTGTTGTGATTTCCAACTCTGATGTGGAAGTATTCTTTGAAACACTTTTATTCATTTTTAACATTTTTTTCTTTAAAGTTTCAATTTTATTTAACAAATCTTTTTCATTCTTTTCAAAAGCTTTAATTTGGTTTTTACAATTTTCAAGATCATTTGCTAGTTTCTGTTTGTCCTCAATAAGTGTCATCATTTCACATTTCATCCTGACACAATTAGAACAACTAGCACTTACCTCATCATCTGATTTATTACCATTATCAGATTTTGCATTACCATTTGAGGTATCACTCTGTTCTGATTTACTCTGTTCTGAACTCGCATCAGAACTCAACTCACTCTTTGACAATTCACTTGAATCATCATGTCTCATTTGTTTGGCTAAACATACAACATTTCTTTGAACACCTTTTCTGTTAACACACTTGTTAACATGTACCATTTCATCAGTTGGTTTTGGTGTCATTGGAAATCTCCAACTGTCAACCTGTACCATTTCATCATTTGGTTTTGGTGTCATTGGAAATCTCCAACTGTTGTCAACTTGAGAATTTTGTCTCAGTAATTGTTGTCGCTTTCTTTCAGCTACTACTAGAGCTCTGATATCCTCTTCCGTTCTATATAAGTAATCCATCATTTTTCCAACAAAAATATTTCAAAAATATTTCTAAAATTTTTTAGGCCTTAAATTCTACGTTCGCCCCTGGTAAGTCTACTTTCGCCCAAAGATGTCCACTTTCGCCCACTTTGGATGACCCGAAGGTAGAACAATAACCAGAATGTAGAATATCCAAAATCAGATTCCACGTTCGTCCAAAATAGCCTAGGTTCGCCCAAAATGATTTCAGGTTCGTCCCTTTCTGCTGTAGGTTCGCCCAGAAACACTCACCCGAATGTAAAATCTCACCAGAAAGTAAAAACACCCTAACACTTTTCACGTTCGCCCAATTCTACTCCAGGTTCGCCCGTTTTGGTTCTACGTTCGTACCCCCGATCAGCCGAATGTGAAAAAGTAGACCCGAATGTGAAAAATTCAACTGAAAAATTCTAGGTTCGCCCACTAATCCCTAGGTTCGCCCAGAAAAACACTCAGGTTCGCCCAAAACTACACACATTCGACCAAAACACTCCAGGTTCGCCCATTTTCACTTTTGAAAAACGGTTACACTTTGAAAAACGGTTATTTTGATCTCTGATTTTCAAAAGTTTGTGAATTTGAATGATCTTGATTAGGTTTTGCTTCGGAGATGATTTGGAACAACTTTAATACTTGGAATTTTGAATTTTAACCACAAAATCAACTCTAATTCTTTCAAAAACACTCAAAAACCATTTTTATGCAAAAACAGATGTGAATTGATGAAAATAATGTCCAAATCAGCTCTGAGTTTATCAATTTGTTGTTGTATGATCTTCTATGCTCTGATACCACTTTGTAGAGGGTGAATTTGACACGAAAACAGGATTATATGATCATACAAGTTACAAAACCAGGTGCGGAAACCCTAGCTTTGAACAAACTGAAGTAAACTCAAATCAAAACACAATCAAAGTCATTTTCAATCCTTTTCATAGATTAACTTTCTCAAAAACTTGATTACAATGTCTATTCAGTTAATCTAACACACACACAAATTCTCTCAAACCTCTCTGGAACAACACCTGATAACACACACAACTTATGACTCGCTTTCAGCTCCCTAACTCTCAAAAACTCACAAAATCTATTTATAGACTCTGCACGTTCGCCCAGTTGTGATGGTCGAATGTGGAACACTTTCCACATTCGCCCCTTTACTGTGGTCGAATGTGGAATCTTTCCACATTCGCCCAAACTGATTCTACATTCGCCCAGTTGGTTCCACGTTCGCCCACTTTTTCTGTGTAATTTCCACGTTCGCCCACTTTTTCCACCTTCAACCCATCAGCATTCCACTTTCAACCCATCAGCACTTTTTAACACATGTTAACTTTGTAGATCCAATCACTAGTCGCAGTACGTGCATCTACAAACTCCCCCTCGACTATTGATTGGATTGTCTTTGGGTTTAAGACTTTGTCGTTCTCTGATTATCTGAACCTTCGACATTCTATACCGGATCACTAGCTAGGGACATACATGAATAATGCACTAACACATTTAACTCAAACTACCAAAACCATCAATCACAAAACCATGTCACATTCCAAAACCAAAATAACAACTATCAAAACCAAAACAATTACCAAAACCGACACAACACCTCACAAAATTCAAACCAAAGACAAACATCCACAACCAACCAAAACCAAACAACACCAAACCAAATCAGAACCATTGTTCCAGTTTCCACTCCAAACACTCAACAACAAAATAAGAATCAAGCATTGGTGATTCAAAAGGATGAAGGTTTTGATTAGAACACAATGCAATTAGGTGTTGAAGAGGTCACTGGTGGAAATGTTGCTTGTTTAGCTCAAGAGATGGTGAGTGACCAGTGATAGTTTAGAATGAAGAAAAGAAGATTGTGATTGATGAGGTAGAGGATTAGATTATTTCTGAGAAGGTAGAGGAGTCAATGACTAAAGAAGTAGTTCTAGATTCTTCTGAAGATCATGTTTTTGTTTATTCTGACACCGTGAGTGTATCTGATTCTGAATCAAGTGTTAATTCACTTGATGATGACATTGAGCAACTTCTTGCAGAAGCAGATTTTCTTATGACCAATAAGTCTTGCATGGTAGATGATACTTTCTCGAAAGTTGACTACTACAAATTCTTTGCAGGAAAGGAAGCTCACTTTGCTCTGATGGCTATGACAGAAGCTCCTAAACCGGTAAGTTCTAACTCTACTTCTAATGAAAAATATTGTGGTAAATGTGATAGACTTGAAGGCGAGGTTAAGGACTTAAAGTATCGCTTGAAAGTGCTAAAACCGCCATTGAGTCTTATTGCAAGAAAGAAAAAGACGTTAATAAGCTACTAGATAACTACAAGAAAGACATTTCTGAATTAATAAGAACTTTGTCACATAAATAAATTGCCATTAATAACAATATTAATGAAATTGAAGAAACAAAACTGGAAATGGCAAAAGTTAAATGTTTTTAAGAAAAGATAAATAAAAAGCTTGAAATTTATCTAAATGTAGCCTATGTCTTAGACCACATCATTGAAGAACCAAGCCCTAATGTGAGTTATAAATCAATACCTTCTCCGGTGTTATTTGAGATTCAAAATTTGTACATTGTGACAGTGAAAAGTTCTGATAAATTTGGATCTACATCAGAAAATGAATCAAACACTTCAAGAGTTGGTGATCCAAATTCTGATGTAAGACCGATTTTGGGAGTAAATGATGAGGGCGTTGTGGCAGTAATTGATGATTCTGATTCAGAGGATGATGAACCTAGGAAGAATGTTGAGATTCCTTTGGAAAATCACATTCGAACTACTGAGGGTAGATAAACACCTAAGGTTCAACATTCTCCTAAAGCTGAAGAAAATCATAATCAATTAGTGAAGAAAAATGTGAAAAGTGATTGTAGTGATAAACCTGTGAAAGTGTTTTATCGGATGGAATGATCCGATAAAATAATTTCAGATGAAGAATATCCAATACAGTTCACTGACTATTCTAAAATTGATAAAATTTGGCAAAAAAGTACAATATGGTTTCCTAAATCTGAGAGATCAAATGATTTGCCACCAGAGTTAATCAAGCGACTATATAGTGATAATTCTAAGTTACATAAGGTCCATGTCACTGAGTTTGTGAAGCCAAAAGAGAAAGTAAATGGATTTGTTGAACCGTCTTATCCACTAGAGTCCGCTCCTGAGAGTTTGAGACAACAGTGTTATAAGAATCAATATCCGGTCAACACATTTGCTAGAGTTGATGACAATCAATCTTTTGAAGAATATAGAGCCTGTTTTAGGTGTGGAAAGAGAGGGCATTTACTTGCTCACTGTCCATACGAAAGACGCAAGAGGCTAGAGGTTGAAAATAGGCAGAATCATAGAAATCCGAATGTTGGTATTCCTCAAAGAAACTTCTATCCTCAAAAGCAATTCTATAGCCAAACCAATTTTTGTCAAAGAGGAAACCGACCAGTTGTTTATGACAATCGAAATCGTATTGCTATGAACAACAGAATGATGAGACCTATGATGAATCCGACTTTTGATAAACATAAGGTTTATTCTAAACCTCATGTTAAATCAAATGTTGGGCCTTTGTTCGTTGAATCGAACAAGGTTTCTAGTAATGTTCTACCTAAGATTGTTTCTAAGAATTCTGAAAAAGTTCAACCGAAATTTCAAACTCAAGTCAGAATTCTAAAACGATCGAAACAATCTTGGACTTCAAAAGGATCTTCAAGAGCCTCAAGTTCAACTTCAAAACTGGTAAAAGAAGTAGAAAAATGTTCTTGATAAGAAGGAATCTTTGAATGTCTCATTTACTGATACTCAGAGACCCAAGACCAACAAGACTTGGGTCCCTCGTAAGAACTAATCATGTTTATGAATTATGTAGGGAGTTCCAGCTGGCCCTCGTAAGAACTAATCATGTTTGTGATATGTCGCTCCTTTTTTATTTCAAGAATATAAATGGAGGGTATCTCGCATTTGCTGGAAACAAAGGTGGATACATTACTATGGAGGGGAGTGTTAGTAATGGGATTGTGAGTTTCGAGAAGATTTCTTACGTGAAGTAGATAAACTATAATTTGTTGAGTGTATCTCAGATTTGTGACAAGAAGTTTTCTATGCATTTTGATGATAAGTCTTGCTACATTTAGAAACCCGGATTTGTTATACCTAAAGAGTGGATCATGCTTAAAGCTCCGAGAGTGAACAACTTGTACATTCTCGACATGAGCAAAGCAACCAGAACTCAAGGTCAAGTTACATGTTTTCTATCGAAGGCTACGGAGAAAGAATCTATTATGTGGCATCGACAGATGGGGCATATTTACCTTATAAAGATGAATAACTTGGTGAAAAATGGGCTAGTTGAGGGCGTGACTGTGAAACACTTTCATTTGAATGATAAGTGTGTGAGTTGTAAGAAGAGAAAAGAGCACAAACATTCCCATAAATCGAAGAAAGTAAACTCTCTTAACATCCAACTTGAACGTCTTCATATGGACCTATTCGGACCTGTGAAACGTAAATCTTAATGGAGATCTTTACTGCCTTGTGGTTACTGATGACTATTCAAGATTCTCGTGGGTGATGTGCATGCAAAACAAAAGTGAAACGTTCAACAATCTGAAAGTTATGTTTACCCGTTTAGAAAACATCTATGGTTTGAAGATCAATCGAATCAGAAGTGACAACGGGACGGAGTTGAAGAATTCTATGATGGATGCATTATGTGAGGAGAAAGGAATTCTTCATGAATATAGTGCACCATATACTCCTCAACAGAATGGTGATGCAGAACGCAAGAACAGGACTCTAATTGAAGCGGCTAGGACAATGCTTGTAGATTCTAATATTTTGGTTATTTTCTGGAACGAGGCTATTCATGCAGCGTTACACTTTTAATCGTGTGTTGACAGTGAATAAGTTTGGAAAGACTTCTTATGAGTTGCTTAACAGACGAAAGCCGAATTTAGAGTTTCTAGAACCATTCGGGGCACCATGCATAATGCTGAATCCTATAGAAAAGTTTGGAGCTAAAGCAGAAGAGGGTTATTTTGTTGGATACGCATCACCACTTAAACGCGTGTTTAACAAAAGAACTCGTCAAGTTGAAGAGTGGGTAAATGTAGACGTCCAACGCTACACTCAGATGCTCTAGGAAATGGGCCCGATTGGTTGTTTGACTACAAAGAACTCTTTGAGTCATTCAATCTAGAAAGCTTGGTTGAAGAGGCTGTATTACGATTATATTATGAGTGTGAGAACGCAGTGACTTCACCGTTAGTGCGTCCGATCACCGTAACTACTCCGGCAGCTTCTAATGATGCCAATGCTCCTGTGATCGAAGAAAAAATTTATCAAGAAGCTTCTACAACGTTTGATTTATCTAAGTCAGAAGACGATGATGAAGTTATTAGTGAAGCTATCTTAGATCATGCTACAGTATCACCTCCAGTGAACCCAAATCTAGATATTCCATCTTCATCGAATACGAGTAATGATCTGGACACGGCAGAAAATGTGAATGTTCCAACGGTGATTCCAATGCCTGAACATTCGGAATCTCGAATTCATAGGATTCATTCGTTAGGACAAGTCATTGGAGATCCTGGTAGCAATGTGATGACGCGAGGACAACTTAGGCGTGCATCATCAACAAAGAACATTGGAGCCCTTGCCCTATATACTCAGATTCAAAAGTCCGGTGATCAAAATGATTGGTCTTTTGCTTGTTATGTTTCGCAGGTTGAGCCGCAGACATACAATAATGCTTTACAAGACGAATCTTGGGTGGAAACAATGCAGCAAGAACTTCAACAATTTCAGAAACTCGGAGTCTTGACGTTAACTGACTTACCACCAGACAAGAAGAAGATTGATAACAAATAGATAATCAAATGCAAGAAGGATGATAGAGGGGTTATCGTCAGGAACAAAGATCGATTGGTGGTTCAAGGTTTTAGTCAACAAGAAGGAATTGACTATAACGAAGTTTATGCACCGGTTGTACGCATTGAAGCAATCAAAATGTTTCTTGCATATGCATCTTACATGAAACTTAAGGTGTATCAGATGGATGTTAAGGGTGCTTTTCTCTATGGTGTGGTGAAAGCGGAAGTGTATCTTGGCCAACCACCAGGTTTTGAGGATCCTATCCATTGGGATAAGGTCTACAACCTAAACAAAGTGTTGTATGGCTTGCATCAAGCCCCGAGGCAGTGGTACGAGGAGCTGAGCACATATCTTCTTTTGAAAGGATTCAAGAGAGATTTAGTTGACTGTACCCTGTTCACGAAACGAATAGAGGGTGACTTGCTACTTGGGCAAATTTATGTTGATGACATTATATTTGGTTCTACTAATGAACCTTTGTGCAGGGAATTTGAAAATGTTTTGCAGGAGAAATTCGAGATGAGCGCTATGGGATATATGTAGTTCTTTCTAGGATTGCAGGTGGATCAATTGCCAACGGGGATCTTTATCCACCAGAAGAAATACGTTTACGAAGTCTTGAGCCGATTCCAGATGGAGGATTCGAAGCCAATTGATACTCCCATACAACCCAATCACAGAATTGGATTTGATGCTAAGGGGGAGCTTATCGATCCCTTTACATATCGTCCCATTATCGTATCTTTTATGTACTTAACTGAGTCCCGAGCAGATATAATGTTTGCCAAATGTCTTTGTGCACGATTTTAGTCAAAGCCGAAACAAAGTCATCTAGTAGCAGTTAAACGAATCCTTCGTTATCTGAAGGGTACTACATCACGCAGGTTATGGTATCCTAATGATGATAATTTTGACTTTATTGCCTTTAGTGATGCAGATTATACAAGTTGCGATATTGACGCTAAATCCACCATGGCTGGATGTCAATTTCTGGTGAGAAGGCTCGTGACCTGGCAATGCAAGAAGCAGACATTGGTTGCTCTATCTACATGTGAAGCGGAATACGTGTCAGCCTCGAGTTGTGGTTCACAAGTGATTTGGATACAACGGGAGACGCGCGACTACGGTTTGCAATTTCTTATAACCCCCATTCATTGCGATAATGAAGCAGCCATTGCACTCACTAAAGACACTGCCAATCATTCCAAAGCTAAGCATATCCGAGTTCAGTATCACTTTATTCAGGATTGCTATGCTAAAGGATTGATTGACATGGTCAAAATCCACACTGATTACCAAAGAGCCGATTTGTTTACCAAAGCTTTTGATAAATCATGTTTTGAATTCTTATTAAGAGCTAATGGTATAATAGAAAAGCAAGATTAAACTCCTCATTAGTTTATCAATTTTCATTTTGTTTTTGCTTTTCAAAAATTAAAAATTCAAAAATATGTTTTTAATTTTAGGGGAGCTTTTATTTTCAGAAAAAACTAAAAACATTAAAAATTTGAAAAACCATAAAAATTAGCAAATCCAAAAATGGTTTTCCAGGAGAAAAAGAGGAGATGATATTACATCAGTGAGGATCTGACAAATGCTAAAGATTTGTAATGTTTAAATAAGGCGTGTGATGATTTTGTGTGATGTGCTGGTAGGCTTCGTAGACTTATTATTGCGTGCCTTAGTGATACAAACATAACAAACTACTCGCTAGTGGCTGAACACCTCATGGGCATATGGTCTTAGTACCGTAATTTCGTTTGATAGGATTGCCAAAATCTGAGATTTCAGGTCGTTATGTTAATTGTTATTCGGGGTATATTGACTGATCTTTTGTCGTATTGATTTACGAAACTAGATTCAGTCAAGATATTTGCAAAAAGAGCTTATATGCCAAAACCTAAAAGTTACTGAATTGAGGAACTTTATGTAAAATAATGATCAAAGATCATTTAATGCATTGTATCAAATCTATGATGAAAATCATGTTTGATATCAGCCTCAACCTGGTACATGTGCACATGTTACTTTGTAGCATTGATTTGCTGACCTGTACACCTCTGTGCCTCGTATCTTGTAATTAACGGATAACAATGGCATAATCACGCGTTACGACGAAGCTTTGTGCAAATTTCTTGATACAGGAGTATGTCGTGTGCGTGGGAACCATAAGCTTGTTAGTTTTAACACACTTAAAGCGTATCATTTTAAAGCACTGCATAACGGTCTGCATGTGAGCTTATGTGGATTACAATATCAACAATTGCCGAATCACACATTGTCTTTAATGATAACATATTAAAGATCAACGGTGTGATCAGATTTCTCATAAACTGATATGATCCTCTTACCGGAAATCACCAAATGTTTACTGCTTTCAGGTATAATTTTCTTCATATATACAAAAACTCAAAAGGATTTTTGGTTTGTTTTAGCATAAATTTTAGAAAATCCAAAATATTTACATTTCTGTGTTATTTTTGATAACCGATGTTGGATGATAGTCATTTTCTGAAGTTTGACAAACCAATTTGAGTTTTATATCATTTAAATGAGAAATTTTGAAAGTCTAAAGGTTCAAATGGTTTAAAATGACAAAACGGAAATCGAATCGGACATTTGGTAAAATTTCAATTTTTCCAGAACCTTATTCGACCTTTCGATAGGTCGAATGAGTTTCTGTGTCTTGATTCGAAATCATTTCAGAGGTCGAATGAAAGTGGTTTAGTGAAATATTTCATTCGAGCCCCTTTTATTTTCATTCGGACCTTTTGATAGGTCAAATGAACATTGAAGTGGCTAGTTTTCCTGCTGGATGCCTTTGGATTTTAGACCTTATAATCTTGTTCCCTGTTACTTGCTGATCATTTCCATACTATTTTCACAGGTAATGGACAAGAAAACAGATCAAACTCATTGTTTCTTTGAACTAGGGCTGTTCAAATCGCTTATCGCTCGTGGATCGCTAGTCGCTTGTTCAGAAAATGCTCGAATAATGCTCGCTTGAACGTCCGCACGGTTGTAAATGAGCCGATCAGCTCGGTTCGGTTTGTAAACAAGCCACGCATGAGCAAAGGTCCGCTCGGCTCGGTTCGGCTCTAATAAATTAATATTTATTTATTATATGTATAATTATATATATACCCAAAATCACAGTAACATTTATAGATTTATACATAACATTTGGCCAAATATATGCAAATAAAATATGACTTGCCCGTTTTATCAAATAAAAATTTAATGCTAAGTTTAATAGTAAAACTTTAACTCGTAACATGACAACCTTGACTTCTTTATGTTATTAGTCGTCCATCCCTAGTCGTCGCTTGATATCACCGTATGTCACAAAGCGATAATTGCTCTCTATAGTATGCTCATTGCCTCAACTTAAGCCTCATTCTTGGACACTCGGAAATCAATATTAATGTCCTCATCGGACAGTTCCACCTTAGTTGTCACTCGACAACAAAAACATTAAAGATAACACTCCAATTTCATGGTTGTCCAAATCACTCTTCGCTCATTTCTCGCTCGATGCTCGCTCGAAAAATTTTACCCTCGAACAAGCTCGCTCGCTTTTCAGCTCGGTTATAAACGAGCGGCTCCGCTCGGTTCGGTTTGTAAATGAGCCAAACATGAGCAAAGGTCCGCTCGGTTCGGCTCGGCTCGGCTCGTGAATAGCCCTACTTTGAACTGAACCCTAGACCTTTAATTTGGGGACTTTAACAGTTTGTTAACCTAAATTGGACATGGATTAACAATCATCGATGGTTTTAGGAGGAGAATATTACAAAATTCAGAGTTTAAACACATTAACATTGATATTCGATTGTTTAAACCCTAGAATTTTAGGAAAACCATCAATAATTGTTTCATTCATAAAATTTAATGTTAATTAGGGTTAATCGATCAGTTTAGGATAGATTTGAATCAAAATTGATGTTAAAACAGATTAACTAATGATTTGGTGATTTCAAGTTCGAACTGATGGTCATTCGACCAGTTTGAAGGGTCGAATGAACATCAACAGGTCGAATGGATAATTTTGACATTTATTCGACATTAATTCAAACTCATTCAAACCCTCGAAAGGTCGAATGAACATGATGTTTTGACAAATTTTTGAAGTTTTATCCGAATTGACGTATTTTTATGTTGTTTGTTTGTGTTTTTGCATATTAAGATGGCTAAACAACCACAACAGGAAGTACAAGAGCAGGAAGCACCAAAGGAGTTGAATTTTGAAGCAAAACATAATTGTTGTGCGTACGTTGGACCAGTTGGAAAGTACGAAGAATTCTCAAGGATTATCGACTTTCTGAAGAGATCAAGAGTTGTATATGCTATTGCTCAGCCGATGACGATTTACAAAGATCACCAAGTGGATTTTTGGGATAAAGCTGGAATAACATTTTGGGAGAACAAGACTTGTATTCAGAGCAGAATACAAGGTCAGATGGTGTTAGTGAGTGAACAAGACATTAGAGAAGCACTACAGTTTGAGTATTCTCTTGAAGACCCAATTGAACTGTCAGGGGCTCACTTAACCCTTTAGCCAAATATTTAATAAAATATAAAGATGACTCACTTAACCCTTTAGCCAATCATGTGTCTCCACGCATTTTTAAAGGAGCCCACCCACTTCATCTTCCCCACCCCATCATCTCCACAAACCACCACCACCACCAACACCTCCCGAAACCACCACTACCACCCTCACTCTTGTACATCACAACTCCCATCATCGTCGTCGCCGCCATCGACAAAATCCACACCCGAATCGTCTTCGACTGGTATATATGTGTTTATCAACTTCAGAAGCTTCAGAGAAGCAGCAAAACCGACAAGCTCACTTTGGTGTTGACACTCAGAATAATTTTTTAATTTAATAGTTGTAGGGACAAAGAGGATTGAAGAAACCACCTTTTGATAACCTTAGTTCAAATCATATTCTGCTAAGTATGAAGGAAACTACTGAAGAAGAAAACACAAAGTGCTGAAGAACAAAATGATCAGTAGTTCTGAGGTCTAACCAGACACTTCACTTCAGAACTACTGAAGACAAAACTACTCATCAGTAGTTTGTCTTTTCATCAGCAGTTTGTTGATCTTATCTTATGGCCAACTTATTAGACTACAGTAGTTTAGTATTATATTGTTTTGTTAAAGTCCTTAAACAAGTTTCAATGCTATAGCCTGTTGTAAGCATTATCCTAAGTAAAATATCTTAGCTAAATATCTTGTATTACTTAGTACAACAGGCTTGTATTTGTCTATAAATAGATGGGTTTATCCCTCTATTTTAGATATGTGATTTACATCAATTTTAATTGAAATCCTTCAAAGCTTTTATAACTTATTATCCATTTCACATATGAGAATCATTCAATACTTGTGCTTACTGCTTTATACTTTGAATTGCTTTTGATTCCCATTAACTGCTTAGTAAAGGGGGAGTAATAACTCCTGGTAAAAGTGATACTTTAACTTAGAACATTTATCATTCCGTTGTGCAAATAATTTTGATATAACTGCAAACACATAAGTGTTCTTAATACTTAACTGTTATAAGAGACCACTGATCCAACAATAGTCAACTAGAGGCAGCACTTCAAGGTCAATGGCATTCAAAATTGCAAGAGCCATCACATCAATCAGGTAACTAGTCAACTGATGAAAGTTCAACAGACATTTCCAGGAATAATTGGGCAAGATCAAATTCAAACCAACAATCAATCTTCAGAAGCATTAATAGCTGCCGAAAGATTAGTAAAACCACCATCTGAGTGTCAGTTACAGTTCAGGAATCAACAAAGATGGCTTTTGTCCTTACGGCATGCTCGTACTTCTGCAACAAGTCGAAACCGAACCTTGTTCTCGTTTTTCTGTTGTTCTTTTCATCGCGTCCAGGTTAGATCTTTAATGCAATTAAAGTTTGGTATATGGTCGGCTGGTTATAAATATCAAAATCCCTCTGTTTAATCATACATTCTTATTCGTTTTCATCGCGTCCAGGGAACGCGATTAAGGAACTGGGTTTATTTAGGGCGCTAGTGGTTGTTGGGCGGGTGGTGGCTGTGGAGGTTGGTGGATGTCGGAGGTGGTGAAGGGTGGAGATGGGTGGTGGTGGTTTGTGGAAGTGATGAGGTGGAGAAGATGAAGTAGGGAAGATGAAGTGAGGGACCCACATTAATTAGTATTATTTTTTATTATTATATATTTTATTAAAGTAGGGGTAGTTTAGTAATTTCACACCGACTTAACTGGATTATTTAACTACTATCCGAGTTAAAAAATGTCAAAATTGGGGACTATACCTGTAATTTTTAAAAGTTAGGGACTAAAGGTGAAATTTGAGTAAACCACGTGAACTATTCGAGCAATTTTCTTTTATAACGAAAATCAAAATAACAGGAAAGTTCCTACATGCATATCACTAAATAGCTAGACTTCCCACCTATTACATCACTGCCTGCCACCTGGTTTGAAAAAACAATATGTGTTCAAAAGTGTATGCTATTCAAGTGCCCCACCATATATATATATAGGGGAAGGATAAATTGAAAACCCTCTTGAGTTGAGAAAACCTTGGAAACCCACGTAAAAAATCATTATTTTTTTTTGAAAAAAATAACCAATGTAAAAAACATGTTTTTAAGCATCTTAGGCCAAAAAAATATAAAAAGCGCCGAAGGGATTTTTTAAAAAAAAATAAACAAAGTTGCTAAAAAACATATGTTTTCAGCTATTTGCTGTTATAAAAGCTGTTGTAAACATGTGTTTTCGCAGCTTTGTTTATTTTTTTTAAAAAAATCCCTTCGGCGCTTTTTATATTTTTTTGGCCAAAAACACTTAAAAACATGTATTTTACATTGGTTATTTTTTTCAAAAGAAAAAAAATCATTTTTTACATGGGTTTCCAAGGTTTTCTCAACTCAAGTGGATTTTCATTTTATACTTGACCTATATATATATATATATATATATATATATATATATATATATATATGCCAAAAGACCCTTGAATACCAACAAAGGATTTTATAATATTTAAAAAGATGGGAGTGTCAAATAAGAAGCACAAAGTGGGTTAATGGTCCTGTAACCACGTGCAGAACCACCATGATCATTGATCAGGTTGGGTCATTTACCATGTTGCTAGAGTATTAATTGAGAGATGGAATAAAAGGGGTGGTGGCCGAGGGACATATATGTAATATACTAATAAACAAAGAAATGGATAGTGAAAGGATAAACAAGGCATTAGATGGAAGGCCTTGGGTTTGACTCAACGTAAGGTCACCAAACCCAAAATGTATATAAAGATTGGTTTGAATTCACTCTCATAGGAATCAGGAGCATTAAAAGTCAGTTTAGTGAACAAAATGGTAATGAGTTCACTAACTGTGGAGACTGAAGATTCTTTTTCGAGTCCACTTGAATACACGGCTAACAATGATGTTGACAGGTTCAAACGGTTGATTGAGAAGGATCCTTCGGCCATTGATGAGGTTGCATAAGAAGGGTTCAAAGCAGATAGTCCTTGAGCGTCAGACCCCGTTAATGGTGGTTGCTACTTATGGACCGGATAAGTGTACTGCTCTGCACTGTGCGGTTTCTGGTGGTTCGGCTAAGGATTGCAAGCTGACAAAAGCACTCTTGTTTTTTCTCATAAATAACGCCTTTCATCTGATGGTTCGGCTAATGACTGCAAGCTGACTGTATCTGTGGCCACATCAAACTCCCAAACACAACTTCACATTGATCCTCCAACGCAGCATTCGCCTGGATCATGGTGACCGAAAACTTAGCAAACTCTCTAGTCCACCATAATCCCTCCACAGGCCCACCAACATCCACCCTTTCTCTAACACTATCATCATCTTCTTTCACATTAGGTGTTAACATATAACTAACAACTTTATCAGTGCTTTTTTCATCTTACCCGTGTTTTTATCAAACCCCATATTAATATTCAACAACTGATCAGTGATCACAACAACAACTAACAACTAACAACTCTTGTTCTGAGAAAAAAGAGTACCCAATTGACCCATCGCGTGACATCGAACGGATTCTATAAATCGATTGACGTAGTAGCTTTGCAATATTGATTCTTAATTTTGTATAAATTGGATTGCATCAACACAGTCAGATTTATACCAATTATGATATCATAGAAAAAAAACACACAAAAAAATTATTGGAAAGCAGGAAGAGGAAGAGGAAGAGAGAGATAGAGGAAATGATTTTTCTCTTCTACTGATGTGCTGGAATCGATGTCATCTATTGTTGGAATCGATCACCATAGGATGAAGACGTGAGATTTATAATGAAAGGAGGGTATTTAAGTAATATTCTTATGTTACAACTCCTTTTTGGTTTCAACGCTTGTGTTACTAGCGTTCCTTCGTGCTAGAAGCTTGAAGCTTATTTAACCAAGCGAGACTTTTTGTTGGTTAAGAGCTTTTTCTGAACAGCTTGAATCTTAAAGCTTTTCAAAACTCCTAAAAGCTTCACGCCAAACATACCCTATATATAGTACTAGGTGAAATCCCGTCTAAAACACACGAGAGACCGAGTCCTAATTTAAGGTCTGTTTATTGAAACGAACATTAAGAAGCCAATCGTCTGCTCCTAAGAACACCTGTGTAGTAAACCCCAAATTAAACAGTCGATCTATTGTTAAAAAGAAAAATTGTATTTAGTAACGTCTATTCTTTTTACGATACCAGTTAATAATACTTATTATATGTTTAATAACTTGAACTGTTACAACAAAGTCCTACTTTAAGTACTGTTTAGTAAAGACAAACATTAAGAACGATTTGTCTGCTCCGAAGAACAGCTATTTAGTACCATCTGTTTATTTCTTTATAAACAGCTGTTATTACTACCCAAAATACAAAAAAAAAACATAAAACAGACCAACTGTTATCCTCTGTTTAATAAAACCAAAATTAAACAGTTGATTTATTGTTAAAAAGAAAAACAGTATTTCCTAACCTCTGTCCCTTTCAGGATACCAGTTAATAATACTGATCAGAAGTTTAATAAGTGGATCTGTTAATAATACTGATCAAAACAAATCTTCAAATCTATTCTATTATTCAAATCTTGATAGTACTGTGTTGTAATTTGATTAAGAACAAATTCCTTCATTTCATGTTCTTGCTTATTAATTGGGGCTGCCATTGATTCTATTGACGAATACTGAGATGTAAATGTTAAAAAGGTTTATAATGAAATTCGTGATTTATTTACTAATTTTACTTACAATATGAGAATAAACAAACATACAAAATACAGCCGAAACACAACAAAATGAAAAATGCTTACAAAGATACAAAATAGAAGTGCTCTAACAAAATCTCCGATATCATAGTAAAAGAGAACTAATACAAACTAACACATCTCATCTATAAGACAAAAAGAAAAATACAAAATACAGCTGAAACATCACAAAACAAAACAATAAGAAGCCGGGCTCCAAAAAAAAGAAAACATATACAATAATATGGCTCTAAGTAGCGGAAAAATTAGAGACATATTATTTATATAGAGACCCATCACTTTTTGGACAGGCTTCCTTATTATAACAAAACAGCTAATATTTTCCTTTGATTGTAAGAATCTTCCAGCAACACCAATTCCGATTTCATTAGCAACGGGTTATTGCCAATACATTTTTCTTTCAAACCCACAATTTTAGAGAAGACTAAGGGTACGTAATTTAAATGAAATAACATTATATACTGAAGGTATAGAGGGTTGGTTTGCTTTTCAATAGTTCAAGTATTACATGCTTGCAAACTGAAATGAAGAGTTCCTCGCCTTTTATAGATTGGAAAATAGATATATACGTACTACAATTAATTAATAACTACATTTATTATTACATGACAGATTTTTTTAACCAATCACATAAACTTTAATCATTAAAAAAACATAATAAAACATTTGATAACTTGTCAACAGATGTTCATAAACAACTGTAATCCATTACAATTATCCACTGAAGGATAATACAACCAGATTTTTAAAACAGACTTTGGAATAAATATCAAACAAAATAACTATGAATTTAAATTACACTAGTCTTTTCAAATTTATAATTAGTACCAGTCGCTACAGCCATAAAAGTCTTTGGTGGACAATGTACACCTGAACTATCTAGATAAAACTTGACAGAAAATACAGCTGCAATTAATGCTAAATGTACTTATTTTTACTATTATTAAAGAACAAAAAAACATTACCATTTTTATTAACAATGTCTAATAATATTTTTTATTATTCACAATCTATTATGTTTTAAATTATTAATATGAATATTATCATTAGTTTCCAACAACCGTGATCAATTACAATTTTGAACTGAAGGATGATGTAACCAGATTTTTAAAACAGAGTTTCTAAAACCTAACATGTAATTAATATCTAACGAAATCATTCTTTTCAAATTCATAATTACAAACAGTCAACACAACCCTAAATGTCTTTGATGGGCACTGTGGAGATGAAGGATCTAGTTGAAAACATAACATAAATTTATACATTATTCTTTTTATATTAATTAAACAATTAAAAATATTGTTCTTACAAATTGTAAAAAAATGTTAAAAAAATATCATTGTTAGAAATACAATATACAATTTTCATAAGACATATTTTATAGCAATAAAAATTGTTAAAAAATCATCATGATGAAAAATTGTAATAACAGTTTTTATTCAGAATGTATTACGTTTTAGGTTATTAATATTACCATTATACGTAAATTTAAACATTATTCTTTTTAGATTAATTAAACAATTAAAAATATTGTTCTTACAAATGATTTGAAGTATTTTATTGTTCCTATAACTTTAAAAAAAGGAAATATATTTTATAGAAATAAAAATTCTTCAAAAATATCAATATTTATAAAATATTTAATTATAGTTTTTATTGACGAATAATTATGTTTTAAATAGATAACTAGGTGAAATCCCGTGTGATACACACGGGAGACCGAGCCCCAAACTTAAAGCGCTGTTTAGTAAAAGACAACATTAATAACCCATTCGTTTGCTCTGAACAACAACTATTTAGTACTGTCTGTTTTATTTCTTTATTGTTAAAAAGTGAAACTGTAGTTCGTAACCTCTGTCCCTTTCACGATACCAGTTAATAATACTGATCAGATTTTCAATAACTGCAACTGTTACAACAAAGAAAATATAAACCTACAGACGGCTTAAAGCTGTGTTGAGATAACACATATAAATCTACAGACGGATTAAACCTCTATTGTATAAAACATAAAAGTTAGTATGAGTCAATTTAAAATCATAAAACATAAATAATCATATATAATTTTGACACACACACAAAACTAAAAACAAAAACAAATTATAAACAACCTTTAACATCAACATACATAGCTACTTAAAGGAATTAATAAACTTAAGTTTCAATTTCATTGAATCTTCAAGTTGTGCATGAAGATCTATAAATTTATTCAAACACTCTACATCCGTACTCCCAGCCTCTGAATTGCACAATAATGACAAATCAGCAACAGGAGTCGAAGGCATTGACTTCAAATCTCTTGTAGTATTCAAATCTTGATAGTATTGTGCTGTAATTTGATTAAGAACAAATTCCTTCATTTCATCTTCTTGCTTATTACTTGGCGCTGCCATTGATCCTATTGATGAATGATGTGCGTGACTATATATATATATTTATTTATCTAAAAGCATGGGAATTATATTCACATATGCACGGGTTTTACGCCAAATATACATTCAAGTCATCAGATGATTGACCTTCATGTAAAAGGGTTATATACTCCGTGGTTACATACAGAAGTCTTTCCCAATTAAAACAAAAGATGAAATAAAATAAAACTGTAAATAAATTTAACTAAGACTTTAAAGTAAATGGTAGCACAGTTAATGTTAATGCGATAAAAGTAAATGTTAGTTGCGGAGTGTAAATAAAGCAGTAAATGTTAGTTGCAGAAAGTAAATGTTAGAGTTATGTTAAAGTTAGAGTCAGAGTTAGAGTAAAGTTAATATAAGTACAGCTCAGCTACAATGAGGGACGTTAAAGGTTAACTTACGCATGCATGGGGTTTTCACCCCATGGTCTCACACATAAGTGATCGATGTCGTTGGGTCAATCAAAAATATAAGAAAATAGTAGTATATGGAAGTTGAGTCATCTCCACAGGGAATTGGTGGAAAGTATAGTTTTGTAAAGTAACGAATAAACTAAAGTCTAATTGCTTTGTTGTTTGTTTTGGAATTTTAAGAAAATGAATTTAAGAAATTGTAAACAATAATATAAAAGAAGTAATCTCCTCCAGGTTTCCGGTTAATGATCCACTCTACTCTTGTTTAAATGATTGGATACTACATAGACATAGCTTTGTTGGACGGTTCAAATCAAGTGATAACCGAACACAAGTTCTTAATAATAACCTGTACAATTCAATTACCAACCCACAAGTATCACTTACCCTCCCAATTATCAAACTACTCACGATGCAAGAAAACCGAATGTGAATGATAACAAGATAAGCAATTGAAAACAAGTGACTCGTTTAAATGATAAAAACCACAAACATTCTTAAACTAAATGAAAAACAATCCATAAACCAAATCAAACAAGAGTTCAAGTTTCACAATTAAACCATACACCCGGAGGTGATTACAAAATGTTTAGCCACTCATGTTAACAAGAAATAACTCAAAAGTATGAATAATAATACCGAACATGTTGATGCAAACCGAAAGTATGGATGAATGATGATGAACAATGGTGTTTGTAGCTTCAAAAGTCTCCAAAAGATCTCTAATTTTCAGAGTAGGAATAAAATATGTGACAACCATAGCAAAAACTATACAATATATTAGAGTAGGCCTATCACACTTCTAATAACACATAAGACAAACTATGTGACAACCATGACAAAATCTATGCCATAAATCAGAGTAGGCCTATCCCACTTCTAATAACACAACACATTAGGCATAAACTATGTAACAACCATAGCAAAAACTATACAATATATCAGAGTAGGCATATCCCACTTCTAATAACACATAAGACAAACTATGTGACAACCATGACAATAGCTATGCCATAAATCAGAGTAGGTCTATCCCACTTCTAATAAAACATATAACTCAAACCATATAATGACACATTAGGCATAAACTATGTGACAACCATAGCAAAAACTATACAATATATCAGAGTAGGCCTATCCCACTTCTAATAACACATAAGACAAACTATGTGACAACCATGACAAAAACTATGCCATAAATCACAGTAGGCCTATCCCACTTCTAATAACACATATAATTCAAACCCTAAGTAGTTAACTCGGCCGATATATCGGTGATATATCACCGATATCTTGATTATCGGTCATCAACCGATATATTGGTACCGATATTTTGACCGATATTTTGTACCGATATTATCGGCGATATTGACCGATATCTTACCGATACTTGACCGATATCATCTATATTCCCGATATCAGTATTTTTCTTATTAGTTCTTACATTTGTCTTGATTCTTATTGATGTTGTTAGTGTTTTAAGTCTTAATTGTTAACTGTCAGTGTTAAATATTAGTGTTTAAAGTCTTAATAAGCCCCCACTTGCTACAATTGTTATTGTTTTGCATGTTGCAAGAGGTCAATTTGTTAATTGTACGAGATTATATTTAGTTGTTAGTGTTAAACTTCCATATATATGGATTTTGCATGATATAAAAATTACCGATATCCCACCGATATATCATCGCGAAAACCTATATCTCAAATATCGTTCCTTGACCGATAACCGATATTTTACCGCATTAACAGCTTAGTTCAAACCATATAATGACACATTAGGCGCATTCCGCCGACTTACATTTAACGCCAAAATAATATATATGAGTTAATATGGATCTCTTTCGTACACAAAAATATTTATCACTTAATAAAAATATTTTGTGACTTGATAAAAATAATCATATTGGTTTAGCATGCACGTCAGCCCAAAATATTTAGAAAAACAATAACTAAAAGAGTGGGCACAAAAACTCACCGGTTACAAAGCTTTTAAATCCACAAGTTAAAAGCTTTTAAATCCACAAGTTAAATGCTCGCACCTCATTCGTGAACACATATTGCACCTTTCCATGCGAAGAACATTCATCCACTTAAACTGTCACCTTCAACAAGAATTCCTACCCAAACTCCATTCATTTATGACTACCATGCCATGCAACAACTTTTGCATCCCCATATCCCTACACCATCATCTTAACAGCCACCTACCTTCATACCCTCCTATCTAATTCCATCATAATTTTGTGTATGAGAACAACACCTTTGTTGGTCACACACAACTTCACTTTCATGATCACTTTGTTTAACTTTCCATGAACACAATCATTATTCCTAAACCAAACCCCATAACCTGGTTAATAAGCATTACACAATTAAATCCATGCTCTACCAACAATTTTACACATTCCTATCACCCATCACCATAATGGTAACAAAAGGAACGAAGCCCGTTCAATAGCCATGTGATGCATTAGATTCAACACGGCTTCCCTGTTGTCATGTCGGCAACCACCGTACACAACCACTACCGTGAACCATCATCATCACCGCACACCTTCACCTTCGTTGTCGACCATATCGTAGGCCATTAGTGCCGATCACCACCGTCATCCTTATAGGTTACACGATGAACACCATCAAGGCGTCACCGCTCCTCGCTAGTCCCTCGGTCACCAACCACCACCAAAGCCTTCAAGAACACCGTACAAACTACACGCCTATCATGCAATATCGTGGAACACCTTCATCCTCACCATTTGCCTCGTCCGAAACTATTATGCCCATGTTACCAGATATCTTCCAGCCCCTTATCGGAACCATGTGCATGACCAAAACAAGGGCTAGAACAAGGTTAGCCATAAGATTCAACACCTATCTTATCTGGTTTGATTGGAGAGGTAACACTAATTTGAAATCAACTCCACGCACACCTTGGTTTAAGTGGGAAGTCAAGAACCAAGCAAAGGACTGACGATTGTGTTTGACGATAAAGGTGATGCGTTTGGTGTTATTTGCGGCTCTAAGGTTTTAGAAGAAGATATACGAAGGTTTCACATAGATCCCTCAAGTTCATTCAAACTCATATATTTCCGAAATTTATAAATCTAGTTTCCATATTTACATAATGCCCCCCTCAAGTTCCAACCAAACGAAACCGTCACATCTAACACCAGGCATCGTCTCATGGTTTGCAAGTCCTGTTAACTACTTTAAAATAAATAGAGTAAGAAAATTTGGGATGTTACAAGTCTATCCTCCTTATAATAGGATTCGTCCTCGAATCCTCTTGGATAAGGAGCCACCAAAATTGAAGTTCTAAGGATAACCTGCAAGGAGTATATTAACTACAGAGACAGATGAATTCTGCTATTCCAACCCACTTACTTCTACACAAGACGGAACATTCATATGATCATTTTAGGTTACAACTCAGAACAGAAAAGTAACAATAGACCACCAACAACGTTGATCAAGTGCGATGGTTGTCTATGCCACTACAATGTTCTAAACGTTTCCCAAGACGTCATATTAGGGTTCTACCTTTCACGTATTGAACATAGAAATTCAAAGAAGAACATCCACACATACTTCAAAGAACAAAGACAATATGATGCATTGAGGCAACATCCCCACCTAACTTATTGTGCATTTATTCGCTAAACTTCAAATACTACCTCCAAATGTAAAGGCATTAACCTCCTACATATCACCTCATGCCATTAAGCATTTAGAAGGAAAATATATAGACATATTTCAAAATTGAAAGATTACCTCTTGGCGTGAAGCTACCGGTAGTGGCATTTCTAGTTTTCAGTCCCGTTCTCAGTCTAAGTCTAAGCACCAAAGATGCCTAGATCTCTTAAACTATTGCTCTGATACCAACTTGTAAGACCCGCAAAACCGGCGTCAGACAGTTGGGTCAAAATTCTTAAATATGCAAAAAGATGAGTACATTTTTCTTTAAAAAGTGTACGTATACGCAACGGAAATCATTTAAAATAAAATTCTACAAAACACATGACAAATACTTATCCAATTGTAAATCGAATTTAAAATTTATCATGTGTAAACAAAAGTTGTCTTCAACTAGAAATGCCTTCAATTGCCAGGTAGGTTCTCGTATCGCCAAGTAGTCATCCATCCATCTCTCAATTAACCTGAAATCAATCTAACGTGTATGCAAAAGTCAGCTATGCTGAGTGAGTTCAAATTTTATAAATTTATATAAACAAGTCAGTTGTCAAAATAAGATTTAACAAAATACCTCAACCTCGGAGTTAACAATAAACGCAATCCGCTAATTTGTTTTTCCCAAGCAAAACAAAAATCAAAGTCTAGGATAGGCATAATATGCCTATTTACCTCAAAACTTCAATTAACAAATATTATAAGCGCATACCGCCTATAAACACAAAGTACAATCAAGTCTATCTAAGCGCATTCCGCATGCTAGACTTAAACCAAAGCTACATATCAGAGAAGGCACATCCCACTTCCTGTCATAACTCAGGTTATAATATTAGAGCAGGCATATCCCACCTCTAATAACACAAAAGAAATAAACTATGTAACAACCCTGACTCAAAACCAAGACCAGAGATCAGAGCAGGCATGTCCCACTTCTGTCATAGCTCAGTTCGACATATCAGGTAGCCATCAAACATAGTATATTATATTTAATAATAGGTATAACGTAAACTAAGCAACAACCATGACACAAAACCAATACGATAGATCAGAGCAAGCATATCCCACTTCCATCCTAGCCCAGTTTATAAGGTCATGTAGTCACCAAATATAGTTTACGAAAATATATAATCCATTTAACCTAAACAGGTAGCAAGTCAAAACAATACGCGATCTAACATGTAAGGTTTCGAATACGTGGCCAAGACATTAAGCTCATCTCGCTTATTAAATAAAAACTCAAGCCACATTTTAATCAAGACAACAGTCTATTCGTATATAAATAATAACACGTATAACTCAAACCATATAATAACACATTAGGCATAAACTATGTGACAACCATAGCAAAAACTATACAATATATCAGAGTAGGCCTATCCCACTTCTAATAACACATAAGACAAACTATGTGACAACCATGACAAAAACTATGCCATAAATTAGAGTAGGCCTATCCCACTTCTAATAACACATATAACTCAAACCATATAATGATACATTAGGCATAAACTATGTGACAACCATAGCAAAAACTATACAATGTATCAGAGTAGGCCTATCCCACTTCTAATAACACATAAGACAAACTATGTGACAACCATGACAAAAACTATGCCATAAATCAGAGTAGGCCTATCCCACTTCTAATAACATATCTAACTCAAACCATATAATGACACATTATGTAACGACCCGATTTTTAACCGAGTCATTACCGATTGGTAGTTAATCTCTTAACTAGTTAAAATACGATGTATCTCTTGTTTATTTCCAAAAGCCGATTTATAACAACCATGTCCATAACACTTTTTAAACTTCAAAACATACTAGTATTATACATAACATCCAACATTTGAAACTTGTTCGGCCAAGCCGATTACACTTTATTTCCGAAAAACATTAACTTCACAACATGATTCCAACTTTATTTATAAACACTAAACTTCACTCGGTGAGTTCACTAATATCATAACTAAGCTCGGGTTCCAGGGGTACGATAATTTTCTGAAATGTACGTTTATAATACGTTAGTCGAAACTAGTGAGTGATGCCAAAACAATAAACAACCATTTTGACCCGTAAATCATACATGCATGCAAAGGTCCGGTTATTCTATTTTCCGAGTATAGATCGATTATATATGGTCCTGTAGCCTCTAATCGGCCCGGGTCTATACTCTATGATACCGAATGGATCCATCCTACGTAGTTTCTATTTAACCGGGTTCTATTACTTCTATTAGATCATGACCCGTTAATATTTTCATAAAACGACACAAACTTACATTTACCCCGAAACATTAAAACGATTATGGGGTACATGCACTCACTTGTTGTGCTTCCTCGTGGATTCTAAGATTGATGGCTTGCTCGGGAATTACGCGCATCACCTGTTTACACAATTTACGGTTAATAATACACACATATACGTATATATATAGCTGACCATTACAGCTTAGGTTATAAATACGTATGTAAGCTGGCCATTACAGCTTGGCACTCGTGTTTCCTACTAGTTTGAGATTAGAAACCTTACCCGGATGCTTCACTATAACCAGCCGGTAGTAAACCGTAGCCGGAGCTTGTTTCTAAAGAAGAAGGAGTTTTAGCTATGATAGAGGGTTGAAAGGAGGATGGTTTAGTGGTTCTCATGGTTTGCGATGGTTTTGATCAAGGATGGAGGAGTGGTTTGCATGTTGAAGACGGAAGGTGTAAATGGTTTTGATAAGAGCCGATGGTTTATAGGTGGTTTTATTGAGATTCTCATTCATGCATGGTATGATATCTCCTAGTATCTAGGGTGATTAGGTGTAAGGTTGTGAAGGTTTGGAGTGTACAGGTGGGTTTTGAAGGTGTTTTTGGCGGTTCCTCTAGTGGGCCGATTCATTTTCTTTAATGGCATGGGTTTAATCATATATCATGGGCGAATGACTTAATTTAGGCCCAATACTATATTTAATCAGGCCCAATCTCTAACCGGTTTCTATAAAATATCGGGTTTGTAACTAATATTGGCCCAATACTCATATAAAGCCGGCCCAACTTCTAATAGGTTTTGCTAATAATATCGGGTCCATTAATACCGGCCCAATTATATATAACCGGACCCTTTATTCGGCTCAATCCATTTATCGGGTCTTTGTAATATATTGGGTTTTTATAATTAGGCCCAATACTTTACTTTAACCCTTCGGGCCCAATTAGTGGCCCATTATATTCTATCGGGTCCATTGGCCTGTTACGGGTTCTCTTAATGGGCCGAACTACTGGTTGGGCTTTTACATAACGAACTGGGCCTATGGCTATGATCCGGGTAAGGATATTGGGCTACACCTTAAGGTGGCCCAATATTATTTTATTTTATTTAATTATTATTTTTCGTTAGTCGTTACATTCTCCCCCCCTTAGGAAATTTCGTCCCCGAAATTGTTTTTATATTATACCTGATTTATAAAAAGATGGGGGTATTTAGCTCTCATCCTATCCTCGCGTTCAAAGGTGAACTCTGGACCTCTTCTTGCATTCCACTTGACTTGTACTATTGGTATTCTTCCCCTTCTTAGCTTTCTTTCTTGTTGTGATACGATTTCTATAGGTTCTTCTATGAATCGTAATTGGGGATTTACTTGGATATCGTCTAAGGGAATGATAGCTTGTGTGTCCAATACACATTTTCGAAGGTTGGATATATGAAAAACATCATGGATCCCGTCTAATTCTGGAGGTAAGTCTAAACGATAGGCTACTCGTCCAATTCTTTCCTTTACTTGATACGGTCCTATATATCGTGGATTAAGTTTTCCCCGTTTTTTGAATCTTATAACGCCTTTCCATGGGGATACTTTCAAAAGGACGTAGTCTCCTATCTGGCATTCTAATGGCCTTCGTCTATTATCTGCATAACTTTTCTGTCGAGTTCTAGCTTCCTCCAGTTTCTTCTTGATTTGAACTATCTTGTCCGTGGTTTCTTGAATGATTTGTGGGCCTGTCAGTTGGGTTTCTCCGATCTCATTCCAACATACCGGAGATCTACATTTTCTACCATATAATGCTTCGAATGGCGCAGCTTGGATGGAAGCATGATAACTATTATTGTATGAAAATTCTATTAATGGTAGATGTGTATCCCAACTTCCCTTAAATTCCAGGACACAAGCTCTTAGCATATCCTCCAGCATTTGTATAGTTCTCTCACTTTGTCCGTCTGTTTGTGGGTGGTAGGTAGTACTAAGCTTAATTTGAGATCCTAAGGCATCTTGGAATTTTTCCCAAAATCTAGAAGTGAAACGACCATTACGATCCGAGATTATAGAGAGGGGAATTCCATGCCTTGTTACTATCTCTTGCACATATATCTTTGCTAATGTTTCTACTCCAAAATTTTCTTGTATGGGTAGAAAGTGAGCTGATTTGGTTAGTCTATCTACTATCACCCAAATGGCATCATTACGTTTGTAGATCTTGGTAACTTGGTTACAAGATCCATGGTAAGCTGATCCCATTTCCAAACAGGAATTTCGGGTTGGACTAATAACCCGCTGGGTTTTTGGTGCTCCGCCTTTACTTTGGTACAGGTTATACATTTGGCTACAAATTCCCCAACATTTCTTTTCGTACTTGGCCACCAAAAATTCTCTCTAAGATCTTTATACATCTTTTGACTACCCGGGTGAATGGAATACTTTGAATGATGGGTTTCTTTTAATATAACTTCTCTTTGATCACCATATCGAGGTATCCATATTCGGGTATCATGTCTTAAAATTCCGTCTGCACCTTCTATCAATCTTTCTTCTTCTCCATTCAGTTCTTCTTTTTCTCTTAAAATAGGTTCTAAAGCTTTCTTTTGATAATTTCTTAATTAACTTAGGAATTCGTTTATCAAGGTGATTCTAAAAGCTTTAGCTCCTAAGGGTTTCTCCTTTCGACTTAAAGCGTCTGCTACAATATTCGCTTTTCCTGGATGATATCTTATATCACATTCGTAATCACTTAAGATTTCTATCCATCTTCTTTGTCGCATGTTTAAGAGTTTTTGATCAAAAATGTGTTGAAGGCCCTTATGATGAGTGTAGATTGTACACTTTGTACCATATAAATAATGCCTCCATATTTTTAAAGCGAATATAATTGCTCCTAATTCTAGATCATGCGTAACGTAATTTTGTTCGTGTTTCTTCAATTGTCTTGAGGCATAGGCTATTACCTGATCTTCTTGCATTAAAACACATCCCAATCCCTGTTGGGAGGCGTCACAGTACACACTGAATGTTTTTCCTTCTTCCAGTAAAATTAATACCGGGGCTTCACACAATCTCTCTTTTAAACTTTGAAAGGCTTGTTCTTGCTTTTCCTTCCATTCAAACTTAGAGGCTTTCTTAGTTAGAGTGGTAAGGGGTAGGGCTAATCTAGCAAAGTTTTTAATAAATCTTCTGTAATACCCTGCTAACCCTAAAAATTGTCGAATTTCAGTAGGATTCCTAGGTGTTCCCCATTTTTGAATGGCTTCTACCTTGGTAGGATCTACTTGTATTCCTTCCTCATTAATCACATGTCCTAAAAATTTGATTTCCTTCACCCAAAATTCACACTTGGAAAATTTTGCATACAATTTTTCTTTCCTAAGAGTTTCTAGAATCTCTCTTAGATGTTGCTGATGTTCTTTTTCAGTCTTAGAATAAATTAAGATGTCATCTAAAAAGACGATCACAAATTTATCTAAGTAAGGTCTACAAATTCTATTCATCAGATCCATAAATATTGCAGGAGCATTTGTTAATCCGAAAGGCATGACTAAAAATTCATAATGGCCATATCTGGTTCGAAAAGCGGTTTTAAAAACGTCTTCATCTCTTATTCTTAACTGATGATAACCCGATCTAAGATCAATCTTTGAGAAGTATTTTGCACCGTGTAATTGGTCAAAAAGGTCGTCGATCCTAGGTAACAGATATTTGTTCTTGATGGTTAGCTTATTAAGCTCTCTATAGTCAATGCGCATTCTCATGGTTCCGTCCTTTTTCTTAACAAAAAGTACTGGTGCTCCCCAAGGGGAGGTACTAGGCCTAATGAATCCCCGTTCTATGAGTTCTTCTAATTGCTTTGTAAGTTCTCTCATTTCGTTGGTTGTCACACCCTCAAAATCCACCTGCGGGGTTTTACCGCGAGGCGCGTGACAAACCAGGATCCAAGTCAACGATCACAATAAACAACACTATATGAACACATGCATATTTAAAACATAAGTTTGAAACCATAAAACCGTAGCGGAAGCTTTGTTACAAGTTCAAAATCCAAAAGTAATTTCAACATAAGAAAAACATGATCCTAAACTAGACGCCGTGCAGACGCGTGCGCCCTAGTCCTCGTTTGCTACCTTAGCGACCTGAGAAAAATATGCCAAAAGTTCGTCAGCACAAAATGCCGGTGAGTTCACAGGTTTTAATAAAAGTTACCAAGTTACAAAAGTATACCAAGTTCCACCTGTCCATACTATAAAACGTTCAATCAAAGTACGCTAGCTAGGCGTATGTTTTGTTACTACTACGACTGGGAACCATTACTAGACATGTCACAAGTTACCAAAGTTACAGCCCGAATAATGTCACAAGTCATAATGTTACAAGGTCGAGACAACATGCACCCGCCCGGCCCTCCAAGCCGACGAGTGGGGCAGGTCACGCCCAATAGATCTATCCACATTTCCCCCGTTGTGCTATACCGCACATTCATGGTTTCCCCGGGACTTAAAAGATCGTATAGTAACTCATAATAAACCATAGTATGACAAAAGTTCTCAAATCATAGTTCTACGCATGTTTTCTCCCCCAAAAAGTAAAACCAGTTAAAGTGGGGCAGTGAACTCACCTTAGGTTGCGTTACTTCGATTAATGAATAAAATCAGCAAGCTATGCTAGCCCCGTAAAGCGGCGACCTAACATATGATAGTTACAAGTACTTAGACTAATAACCCGTAGGTTAGTTAGTCCCTAGATGTCCAGACCATAACCAGGCTCGTTTGAAAACATGTTGACTGTTTAACCGACCGGAAGTACAAGACTCGACATCCCATTGGTGACCCGAGACTCCCCGTGTTACACTTGCACTCTCATTCACATAATCATGTAATCACACTTAACATACGTTAAAGTTCAACAAGTCTAACACATAGTTCAAACAGTACAAAAATAAGCCCGAGCACGTGTTACCAAGTTATCAGGTATGATACGGGGTTCCTAGCATGTTCCTAGGTGTCAAATCGGGTCTCGGAATGCCAAAATACACTTACAGCAGCAGTAAAGGCGATTAGGAAAAGTCAACTAGCGATTATGAAAGTCAACAGGCGATTATGGGGGCTGATCGCCCTTAATATAGGCGATTAGGGTCATGTGGTATGCAATTCAGGCGTTTATCAGGCGATTAGGTCGTAAGACATGCAATTCAGGGCTTAACTAGCAATTAGGATCACAATCGCATGAAATGAGGGCAATTAGGCCCCCAATCGCCTATACTATAGGCGATTAGGCTTCCCTATCAGGCGATTGGGCTCCCAATCGCCTATAGCATAGGCGATTAGGATCCCCAATCGCCTTCAGCAGATCTGTTCCGGTTTTCGCGCGTTTAACCCTCCAAATCAGATCCGGAATGTGTGGAAACACCAAATATCGATCATACAACATTATCAAACATATTTCAAGCAAAACCCCTAGCGTATCATCGTCCTATCAGTCCCGAATGCAAGCCTTTACCCAAAATAGTATACTTAGCATGAAAACATCACATCAACATGCATAACTTTTACCCTAAATAGCAAATACTCAGATTTCATCATGTTATCACGTTGTCCGATCATCCCCTACTGTTCTATCATCATTCTACAACAAACCCTAACATCAAACAACTAGCAAAACACCTCATATTATCCAAAATCATTCAAATTCATTCAAATGGGTCAACATACTTAATACTCACAATATACTTCAAAAACCATCCAAACTCCTAAGACATCATCATCCTATCATAAACAAGCTGTAAACACCTTGATAACATGATAACAATCCTTTTAAAATCATAAAAATCCTACCTTTTAATCATATTTAATACATACAACATGCATAATGGTTTGGAGTTGTTTAAAAACGATTTTCATAGGTTTTCAAAGACACAAATGTTTATAAACCAGGTCTGGACCTTTAGGGAGTGAAACACAATCATATAAAGGTTTGGGGATGAAGAACACACCTTGGTTTTATGAGGATTTGACGTGTAAAGCTTGAAAATGAGTGTTTTGATGCTAAAACGTGTTCCAGAGGGTGTTTGGGAGTTGGAATATGTTATGAGACGGCTAGGGTTGCATTAGAGATGTTTTGGAGGTCAAGGGTGGTATTTATAGGCGTTTCTAGTCGTTTAAAACTCGTCAGGCGATTATGGCTCCTAATCGCCTATAGCTATAGGCGATTAGGGCCTAATCGCCCTCAGGATTCCCCTACTCGCCTTCCCTATAGGCGATTACAGAGGCTAATCGCCTTCAGCCTCTGCATAATCGCCTATAGGGTCTGATTCTGTGTATTTGGCGCGTTAAACTCTGTTTTAACATATGCTAACACGTTTCCACATACCGACAAGTCACATAAAGATTATAATCACATAATACATGTAAACAATCACATTCACACTCGTTCACCAATTCCCGAGACTCGAGACTCGTGTTTCTACTAAGGTTTGACGATTCCACGAATCGTCAATCCTTGCATACCTGGTTAAGTGGCCGACATCTAACGATCCTCTAGGTTATAGTAATAACTCCCGAACTATAACACGACTTAACCGACCTAGTTAAGTATACTATACGCGTGACTCGCTAAGGTAGACTCGTTAAAAGAATTTTCGTCCCGAAAATTAGCACAAGTCAAGAAGAAAACAACAAAAGATAGAAACCAAAAGAGAGAATTTACCCGAGTTGTCACATCATCCCCACGTTAAAAGGAATCTCGCCCCAAGATTCATTCAGCTGCGGTAGTAACATGTCTCGATTCGAAAGCGCGCTTAGGAAAGAGGTGAGGATACTTAGACTTCATCTGATCCTTGCGTTCCCAAGTGAATTCCGGTCCACGGTTCGAGTTCCAGCGAACTTTAACAATACGGATTTTACTCCGACGAAGGCTACGAATCTTGTAATCGAGGATCTCAACAGGTTCTTCCACAATGCGAAGACGATCATCAACCTCGATCTCTTCTAGTGGAACAATAAGAGATTCGTCAGCCAGGCATTTCTTCAAGTTAGACACATGGAAGACGTTGTGCACATTACCGAGCTCTGCTGGTAAATCAAGTCGATATGCCACCGGTCCAATCCGTTCCAGGATTACAAACGGTCCAACGTACCGAGGGTTAAGTTTGCCACGCTTTCCAAAGCGTATGACGCCCTTCCATGGTGAAACTTTCAGAAGCACCCTGTCCTCGACCTGGAACTCTAGAGGTTTGCGACGTCGATCAGCATAACTCTTCTGCCGATCCCGTGCCGCTGCCAAACGGTTACGGATTTGTATGATCTTTTCCGAAGTCTCGTATACTAGTTCAGGCCCAGTGAGTTGACTCTCACCCACCTCAGCCCAACAATGAGGAGACCGGCATTTCCGCCCGTAAAGTGCCTCGAACGGAGCTGCCTTGATACTAGCATGGTAACTGTTGTTATAAGAAAACTCCACTAACGGCAGGTGAATCTCCCAACTCTTGCCAAAATCCATCACACATGCCCGAAGCATGTCCTCTAAGGTTTGATTTGTTCGTTCACTCTGCCCGTCAGTTTGTGGGTGGTAAGCTGTACTCATGTCCAACTGGGTACCCAAGGCTTTGTGCAAGGACTTCCAGAAATGCGAAGTGAAGTGAGAATCACGATCCGAAATGATAGAAACCGGCACACCGTGCTTAGCAACGACCTCCTTGAGGTAGAGACGAGCCAAACGGTCCATAGTGTCGGTTTCTTTAATGGCAAGAAAATGGGCTGACTTCGTCAACCGATCCACAATCACCCATATCTTATCACAACCACTAGGTGACTTAGGTAGTTTAGTAACGAAGTCCATCGTGATCCTTTCCCACTTCCATTCAGGAATTTCTGGTTGCTGCAGGAGACCAGAAGGCTTCTGATACTCCACCTTGACCTTGGCACAGGTCAAGCATTTGCTCACATAGAAAGCAATGTCAGCCTTCATGTTTGGCCACCAGTAGAGTACCTTTAGGTCTTGGCACATCTTATCTGAGCCAGGGTGAATGGAATACCGGGATTTGTGAGCTTCATCCAAAACAAGCTCCCATAATCCCCCGAATAACGGAACCCATATGCGTTCTGCGAGGTAGTGTAAATCGTCAGGCCTTTGCTCGAGGTGTTTATCAGCACCGTGCATAGTTTCAGCTTTAAGGTTTTCCTCCTTCAAAGCTTCTAGCTGCGCAGAACGGATTTGGTCGGGAAGAGAATAGTGGATAGTGAGTTGCAACGCCCGAACGCGACGTGGGTTTGCTGATTCCTTCCTGCTCAAGGCGTCTGCCACTACATTCGCCTTGCCAGGATGGTACTTAATGGCGCAATCATAGTCGTTCAGGAGTTCAACCCAGCGACGTTGTTGCATGTTCAGGTGTTGTTGGTCGAAGATATGCTGGAGACTCTTGTGATCGGTATAGATGGTGCATTTGGTACCGTACAAGTAATGCCTCCAAATCTTCAACGCGAACACCACTGCACCCAACTCCAAGTCGTGGGTGGTATAGTTCTTCTCGTGAACCTTGAGTTGACGAGAAGCGTAGGCAATCACTTTCTCACGTTGCATTAACACGCAACCGAGACCCCGAATCGAAGCATCACAGTAAACAACGAAGTCCTCAGTGCCCTCAGGCAAGGATAGAATAGGAGCAGAGCAGAGTTTGGACTTCAGTTTTTGGAACGCTGACTCTTGCGGCTCACCCCAGTCAAATTTTCTGTCCTTCTGAGTAAGGGAGGTGAGGGGTTGAGCGATCTTCGAAAACCCCTTAATGAAACGACGGTAGTAACCCGCAAGACCTAGGAATTGCCGCACCTCAGATGGCGTCTTTGGTGCTCCCCAATCTTTAATTGCCTCGATCTTAGCCGGATCGACATGAATCCCCAGTTCATTAACCACATGCCCTAGGAATTGAACTTCACGTAACCAAAAGTCACACTTCGAGAACTTAGCATAAAGCTGTTCCCGTCGCAAAAGTTCCAGAACCAAACGCAAGTGTTCCTCATGTTCAGCTTTGTTCTTGGAGTAGACAAGAATGTCGTCAATAAACACAATGACGAACTTATCAAGATAAGGTTTGCACACGCGGTTCATCAAATCCATGAAAACCGCCGGTGCGTTAGTGAGACCGAAAGGCATGACCAAGAACTCGAAATGGCCATAACGTGTACGAAAGGCAGTCTTCGCAATGTCAGCTTCCTGCACGCGCAACTGGTGATACCGGACCTTAAGTCGATCTTGGAGTAGTAGCTAGAACCCTGGAGCTGGTCAAAGAGATCATCAATGCGAGGAAGAGGATAACGGTTCTTGATGGTCACCTTGTTCAGCTCTCTGTAATCCACGCACATCCGAAGACTTCCATCTTTCTTCTTCACGAACAGAATCGGGGCTCCCCAAGGGGAAGAACTCGGTCTAATGAAACCCTTATCCTAGAGTTCCTGTAACTGGCTAGATAATTCCTGCATCTCAGGAGGTGCAAGACGGTAAGGGGCCCGAGCGATAGGAGCTGCGACCGGTACAAGATCAATACCGAACTCAACCTGACGATGGGGAGGAAGACCAGGTAGATCATCGGGAAAAACATCAGGAAAGTCACGAACCACAGGGATATCCTCGAGCTTCTTCTCATCGGTAGAGGAAACAGAAAGAAGTGCCAAAACGGCCAAACAACCCTTACGAATACACTTAAGGGCTTTCATGCTGGAAATGAGACTTAGCGGAGTACCGCCCTTCTCGCCATGTACCAAAAGAAATTCTCCATCCGGGAGAGGGATCCGAATAACCTTGTCGAAACAAACGATCTCCGCACGATACAACGATAACCAATCCATGCCTACAACGACATCAAAACTACCCAAGGGTACAGGCATAAGGTCGATGGGGAAAGACAAACCCGACAACTCAAGATGACACTCCCGAAGGACACAAGTCGCCTCAATCTTCTTACCGTCAGCCAACTCAATCAAATACTTAGCCTCTAAAGGAACATGCACTATATCTAACAATCGGCGAATCTCCAAAGATATGAAGCTTTTATCGGCACCGGAATCAAACAAAACAGTAACAGAGCGATTATTGAGAAGGAACGTACCGGTAACTGTGTCGGGATCCTGTTTAGCCTCAGCGGCTCCAATGACAAAGGCGCGTGCGTTCCTGCCACCGCCCCCACCGTTCCCGTTACCGTTCCCGCTCTTCACATCCCCGCCCTGCTTCAGTTTCGGGCAATCCTTCTTGAAGTGACCAGCCTCACCACAATTGTAACAACCCTGCTTCCCTAAGGTCCCATGGGCAGTAGGAGTAGGGACAGCAGCACGACCCTGAGAAGACGAAAGGTTCACCCTACAATCCTTGGCATGATGCCCCAACTGCTGACAACGGTGACAACGTGCCCTATCACAATTCCCCGGATGATGAAACCCACACTTGTTGCACTTAGGATGTTTCCCAGCTTAACCACCCTGTTTAGAACCCGACGAGGAAGAACCCCCAACATCATACTTCTTACCCCGCTGTGCCGGAGCTGACGCTGAACCCTTACCCACATTCTCCCACTTGCGCTTGTTACTTTCTGGAGTCTTGACAGTTGCACCACGAGCAGGCAGAATACCCTCATTCACCTTCAGATTGGTCATCCTATGAGCCGACCGAACCACATCTGCATAGTTGGGAAGATTTTCCGCAGCCACTAACCCCGCTATCTCTGGCATACAATTTTTCTTTCCTAAGGCCCTTATGATGAGTGTAGATTGTACACTTTGTACCATATAAATAATGCCTCCATATTTTTAAAGCGAATATAATTGCTCCTAATTCTAGATCATGCGTAACGTAATTTTGTTCGTGTTTCTTCAATTGTCTTGAGGCATAGGCTATTACCTGATCTTCTTGCATTAAAACACATCCCAATCCCTGTTGGGAGGCGTCACAGTACACAGTGAATGTTTTTCCTTCTTCCAGTAAAATTAATACCGGGGCTTCACACAATCTCTCTTTTAAACTTTGAAAGGCTTGTTCTTGCTTTTCCTTCCATTCAAACTTAGAGGCTTTCTTAGTTAGAGTGGTAAGGGGTAGGGCTAATCTAGCAAAGTTTTTAATAAATCTTCTGTAATACCCTGCTAACCCTAAAAATTGTCGAATTTCAGTAGGATTCCTAGGTGTTCCCCATTTTTGAATGGCTTCTACCTTGGTAGGATCTACTTGTATTCCTTCCTCATTAATCACATGTCCTAAAAATTTGATTTCCTTCACCCAAAATTCACACTTGGAAAATTTTGCATACAATTTTTCTTTCTTAAGAGTTTCTAGAATCTCTCTTAGATGTTGCTGATGTTCTTTTTCAGTCTTAGAATAAATTAAGATGTCATCTAAAAAGACGATCACAAATTTATCTAAGTAAGGTCTACAAATTCTATTCATCAGATCCATAAATATTGCAGGAGCATTTGTTAATCCGAAAGGCATGACTAAAAATTCATAATGGCCATATCTGGTTCGAAAAGCGGTTTTAAAAACGTCTTCATCTCTTATTCTTAACTGATGATAACCCGATCTAAGATCAATCTTTGAGAAGTATTTTGCACCGTGTAATTGGTCAAAAAGGTCGTCGATCCTAGGTAACAGATATTTGTTCTTGATGGTTAGCTTATTAAGCTCTCTATAGTCAATGCGCATTCTCATGGTTCCGTCCTTTTTCTTAACAAAAAGTACTGGTGCTCCCCAAGGGGAGGTACTAGGCCTAATGAATCCCCGTTCTATGAGTTCTTCTAATTGCTTTGTAAGTTCTCTCATTTCGTTGGTTGTCACACCCTCAAAATCCACCTGCGGGGTTTTACCGCGAGGCGCGTGACAAACCAGGATCCAAGTCAATGATCACAATAAACAACACTATATGAACACATGCATATTTAAAACATAAGTTTGAAACCATAAAACCGTAGCGGAAGCTTTGTTACAAGTTCAAAATCCAAAAGTAATTTCAACATAAGAAAAACATGATCCTAAACTAGACGCCGTGCAGACGCGTGCGCCCTAGTCCTCGTTTGCTACCTTAGCGACCTGAGAAAAATATGCCAAAAGTTCGTCAGCACAAAATGCCGGTGAGTTCACAGGTTTTAATAAAAGTTACCAAGTTACAAAAGTATACCAAGTTCCACCTGTCCATACTATAAAACGTTCAATCAAAGTACGCTAGCTAGGCGTATGTTTTGTTACTACTACGACTGGGAACCATTACTAGACATGTCACAAGTTACCAAAGTTACAGCCCGAATAATGTCACAAGTCATAATGTTACAAGGTCGAGACAACATGCACCCGCCCGGCCCTCCAAGCCGACGAGTGGGGCAGGTCACGCCCAATAGATCTATCCACATTTCCCCCGTTGTGCTATACCGCACATTCATGGTTTCCCCGGGACTTAAAAGATCGTATAGTAACTCATAATAAACCATAGTATGACAAAAGTTCTCAAATCATAGTTCTACGCATGTTTTCTCCCCCAAAAAGTAAAACCAGTTAAAGTGGGGCAGTGAACTCACCTTAGGTTGCGTTACTTCGATTAATGAATAAAATCAGCAAGCTATGCTAGCCCCGTAAAGCGGCGACCTAACATATGATAGTTACAAGTACTTAGACTAATAACCCGTAGGTTAGTTAGTCCCTAGATGTCCAGACCATAACCAGGCTCGTTTGAAAACACGTTGACTGTTTAACCGACCGGAAGTACAAGACTCGACATCCCATTGGTGACCCGAGACTCCCCGTGTTACACTTGCACTCTCATTCACATAATCATGTAATCACACTTAACATACGTTAAAGTTCAACAAGTCTAACACATAGTTCAAACAGTACAAAAATAAGCCCGAGCACGTGTTACCAAGTTATTAGGTATGATACGGGGTTCCTAGCATGTTCCTAGGTGTCAAATCGGGTCTCAGAATGCCAAAATACACTTACAGCAGCAGTAAAGGCGATTAGGAAAAGTCAACTAGCGATTATGAAAGTCAACAGGCGATTATGGGGGCTAATCGCCCTTAATATAGGGGATTAGGGTCATGTGGTATGCAATTCAGGCGTTTATCAGGCGATTAGGTCGTAAGACATGCAATTCAGGGCTTAACTAGCAATTAGGATCACAATCGCATGAAATGAAGGCAATTAGGCCCCCAATCGCCTATACTATAGGCGATTAGGCTTCCCTATCAGGCGATTAGGCTCCCAATCGCCTATAGCATAGGCGATTAGGATCCCCAATCGCCTTCAGCAGATCTGTTCCGGTTTTTCGCGCGTTTAACCCTCTAAATCATATCCGGAACGTGTGGAAACACCAAATATCGATCATACAACATTATCAAACATATTTCAAGCAAAACCCCTAGCTTATCATCGTCCTATCAGTCCCGAATGCAAGCCTTTACCCAAAATAGTATACTTAGCATGAAAGCATCACATCAACATGCATAACTTTTACCCTAAATAGCAAATACTCAGATTTCATCATGTTATCACGTTGTCCGATCATCCCCTACTGTTCTATCATCATTCTACAATAAACCCTAACATCAAACAACTAGCAAAACACCTCATATCATCCGAAATCATTCAAATTCAATCAAATGGGTCAACATACTCAATACTCACAATATACTTCAAAAACCATCCAAACTCCTAAGACATCATCATCCTATCATAAACAAGCTGTAAACACCTTGATAACATGATAACAATCCTTTTTAAATCATAAAAATCATACCTTTTAATCATATTTAATACATACAACATGCATAATGGTTTGGACTTATTTAAAAACGATTTTCATAGGTTTTCAAAGACACAAATGTTTATAAACCAGGTCTGGACCTTTAGGGAGTGAAACACAATCATCTAAAGGTTTGGGGATGAAGAACACACCTTGGTTTTATGAGGATTTGATGTGTAAAGCTTGAAAATGAGTGTTTTGATGCTAAAACGTGTTCCAGAGGGTGTTTGGGAGTTGGGATATGTTATGAGACGGCTAGGGTTGCATTAGAGATGTTTTGGAGGTCAAGGGTGGTATTTATAGGCGTTTCTAGTCGTTTAAAACACGTCAGGCGATTATGTAGCAGCATTAGGCGATTATGGCTCCTAATCGCCTATAGCTATAGGCGATTAGGGCCTAATCGCCCTCAGGATTCCCCTACTCGCCTTCCCTATAGGCGATTACAGAGGCTAATCGCCTTCAGCCTCTGCATAATCGCCTATAGGGTCTGATTCTGTGTATTTGGCGCGTTAAACTCCGTTTTAACATATAATAACACGTTTCCATATACCGACAAGTCACATAAAGATTATAATCACATAATACATGTAAACAATCACATTCATACTCGTTCACCAATTCCCGGGACTCGAGACTTGTGTTTCTACTAAGGTTTGACAATTCCACGAATCGTCAATCCTTGCATACCTGGTTAAGTGGCCGACATCTAACGATCCTCTAGGTTATACTAATAACTCCCGAACTATAACACGACTTAACCGACCTAGTTAAGTATACTATACGCGTGACTCGCTAAGGTAGACTTTGACTCGCTAAGCTAACCTATATGGGGCTCGGGCAATTGGCGTGGCTCCAGGAATTAGGTCAATTGAAAATTCTACTTGACGAGGCGGAGGTAATTCATTAGGAAAAACGTCTTTGAATTATGATATTATCTTAATTGTGTCGATTTCTTTCTCTTTGTCCTTGTTTTCAAGATTCACATGTATCAGGAAGAGTTGATGCCCCTTTTTCCAGAATTTCATCATTTTCATGCTAGAGATTAGGTTTAGGTTTCCTTTTGATTTTTCCCGTATACGATCAAGGTTTCTTGATTTAACACTGGTATTTTGACTATCTTTTCTTTACAAACTATTTCGACTTGGTTAGAGGCTAACCAATCCATTCCAATAACGATGTCAAATTCCCCTAGGCTCATAGGAATGAGATTTATTAAAAATTCTTGATTTTCTATAGTTAACGTCAAATTTTTAAAAACTTCTGAAGCTTTTAAAATTTTGCCATCAGCTATTTCGATGTCATATGTTTTATTCATGGGTTCTGGAAGTATTTCCATCTTTTCTATAAAGGTTTTTGAAACGAAACTAAGGTTGGCTCCAGTATCAAATAAGACATATGCGGGTAATTGATTGATATAGAACATACCCGTAACCAGATCGGGTTCATCCCGGGCTTCTTCTGCATTGATCACAAACGCCCTTCCTCTTCCTTGTTCAACTTTGGACGGGGTTTTGAGTTTAGGACAGTCGGCTTTGTAATGACCCGGTTCTTTACATTCATAACAAGTTCTTGGACGGTCTGGGTCAAACCTGCAGTCTTTTGCCACATGTCCCACTTTCTTGCAGTTCTGGCAATGGGGCCCTTTGCAGTTGCCGAGATGAAATCGGCCACATCGATCACACCTTCTTCGACATTCACCTGTGTGGTAGTACTTGCATTTTGAACAGAACGGGCTATTTCCTCGGTAAGGTCGCTTTTCGGGGTTTCCATGATCTCCTGGGTTTTCTTGACTTTTACCAGAAGTATTAAAGTTTGTGGTTCTAAAGGTTTCATTCCACCCTCTTTTGCTACCTACTGGTACTCTCTCCCGTTCTTTATGCCTTATAAAATGTCGTCGGTTAAACTTAAGGCTAGTTCACAGGCAATATCGAATTTCGCTGGTTTTGCCCCTCTAACTATTTCCTGAATTTGGGGGTTCAATCCCCAGATAAATCTCCTAATTCTTTTAGGTTCAGGGGTTACTTGGTGGGGTACTAAACGGGCAAGTTGATTGAAGCGGTTTATATAGCCTACACAGTCTAGGCCTTTCATCTCCATCCCTAGGAATTCCATTTCTATTTTCTCAATCTCATTCATGGGGCAGTATTTTTCGGTAATAAGTGTTCGAAATTCTAACCATGTCATGGTGGTGACCACATCCCTACCTCTTATCTGCCTTATCATGTTCCACCAGTTTAAAGCTTCCGCTTTTAACGAGTGGGTTACAAATTTTACTTGGTCTCTGGGAGCACAGTTACTAATTTCAAGTATAGATTCCATCTCTTCTAACCAGCGGGTTGCCCCAGCAGCACCCGTACTACCATCGAAGGATTCTGGCCTACAGGCCATAAAGGTTTTGTAATCATAGTATCGGGGTCTCATAGCATTATCATCTAAATTAACTACGACCTCCTCATGATTTTTATCTACCGTTTTGGAACCGGATGGTTTTTCTAGCATTGTCATAATGGTTGGAATCGAGTCCTGGAGGCTTTCTAAGACTAGTTTCCTCATTTTTTCCTCTAATTCGTTTATTTCATTTGGTATGGGAATTTCTTCTTCTACCGGTTCTTCAACGGTTTCAGTTGGTTTGGATGAAGAGGCTTTATTTTTCTTGGTAGGTTCCATTTCTGGCTCCTTTCCCGTATTCCTTTCCGGTAGTCTTGGCATTTTCTATATTTAAAAATTATTCGCTTTGGTTAGTAGTAATTTATTTTATAACTTTTGTTATTTAATTTAGTCTAATTCATTTAATAAAACATCTAGATTTATATATATCATTTGAAAATTTCTAGATGTCTAATACAAGGATTACTACCATACATCATTTATACTACTACCACATTAACTACTACACATACCACATAGATTAATATTATACATACTACCACAAACTATTTTACATACACATATTACTTCACCATCTTCTAATTATTACCACCTTTCTTCAAACACTCCAACCACCATCCTACCACTTCCTCCATGCGCCACCTTCCTCACAACATTAGAGGATACTTGGAATCCTCAAGGACTTGTCTAGCTTGGTACCCGAACCTCCTCACCAACTTCCTTAATTCCTCCACCATATTGCGAGCTTGGTCACGTTCGGATTTCATACGGTAATAACTTTCGACCAATTCCAAGTATTCCTTACGGCTCACATGTTCCGAATGTTGCAAGGTTTTGTTTGCCCGGGTAATCATAGTAGCTTCATGATAAGGGTCAATTACCGGGGTCATGGTTGGCATGGTTGAAGGAGTCGGGTAGGCCATGGTGTACGGGTTATAACTAGACTCTTCTATCGAAAGGTTGCTAGAGGTTCCATAATATTCACTCGGTGATGGGTTCGGATAAAAGTAGTGGTGGATTGGGTCGACTTGTGGGTATGGATGGATAGACTCGGCGGGTGTATACACGGGTTCGGGTAGAGGGCCGATCACCCCGATGTTTTCCAAATTCAAATCCCACCCATTTTCAGACCATACCAAACCCGGCATCTCGGCTAACAAGTCTTGAGTACTCGGAAATTCTTGTGGCTCGTTATCCATGACTTCTTCTTGGTTCGGTATCTCTCCGTCCTCAATTTCCATTGAAACTTCGGCTTGTCCTCCGGTGCTCGACATTCTATTACACGTATACATATCAATCAAATTTCAAGTTAGTTTTTATACAAATTCCACTACCTTCCGAACCCGAGCTCTGATACCAACCTGTAACGACCCGATTTTTAACCGAGTCATTACCGATTGGTAGTTAATCTCTTAACTAGTTAAAATACGATTTATCTCTTGTTTATTTCCAAAAGCCGATTTATAACAACCAAGTCCATAACACTTTTTAAACTTCAAAACATACTAGTATTATACATAACATCCAACATTTGAAACTTGTTCAGCCAAGCCGATTACACTTTATTTCCGAAAAACATTAACTTCACAACATGATTCCAACTTTATTTATAAACACTAAACTTCACTCGGTGAGTTCACTAACATCATAAGTAAGCTCGGGTTCCAGGGGTACGATAATTTCCTGAAATGTACGTTTAAAATACGTTAGTCGAAACTAGTGAGTGATGCCAAAACATTAAACAACCATTTTGACCCGTAAATCATACATGCATGCAAAGGTCCGGTTATTCTATTTTCCGAGTATAGATCGATTATATATGGTCCCGTAGCCTCTAATCGGCCCGGGTCTATACTCTATGATACCGAATGGATCCATCCTACGTAGTTTCTATTTAACCGGGTTCTATTACTTCTATTAGATCATGACACGTTAATATTTTCATAAAACGACACAAACATACATTTACCCCGAAACATTAAAACGATTATGGGGTACATGCACTCACTTGTTGTTCTTCCTCGTGGATTCTAAGATTGATGGCTTGCTCGGGAATTACGCGGATCTCCTGTTTACACAATTTACGGTTAATAATACACACATATACGTATATATATAGCTGACCATTACAGCTTAGGTTATAAATACGTATGTAAGCTGGCCATTACAGCTTGGCACTCGTGTTTCCTACTAGTTTGAGATTAGAAACCTTACCCGGATGCTTCACTATAACCGGCCGGTAGTAAACCGTAGCCGGAGCTTGTTTCTAAAGAAGAAGGAGTTTTAGCTATGATAGAGGGTTAAAAGGAGGATGGTTTAGTGGTTCTCATGGTTTGCGATGGTTTTGATCAAGGATGGAGGAGTGGTTTGCATGTTGAAGATGGAAGGTGTAAATGGTTTTGATATGTTTTGATAAGAGCCGATGGTTTATAGGTGGTTTTATTGAGATTCTCATTCATGCATGGTATGATATCTCCTAGTATCTAGGGTGATTAGGTGTAAGGTTGTGAAGGTTTGGAGTGTACAGGTGGGTTTTGAAGGTGTTTTTGGCGGTTCCTCTAGTGGGCCGATTCATTTTCTTTAATGGCATGGGTTTAATCATATATCATGGGCTAATGACTTATTTTAGGCCCAATACTATATTTAATCAGGCCCAATCTCTAACCGGTTTCTATAAAATATCGGGTTTGTAACTAATATTGGCCCAATACTCATATAAAGCCGGCCCAACTTCTAATAGGTTTTGCTAATAATATCGGGTCCATTAATACCGGCCCAATTATAAATACCCGGACCGTTTATTCGGCTCAATCCATTTATCGGGTCTTTGTAATATATTGGGTTTTTATAATATAGGCCCAATACTTTACTTTAACCCTTCGGGCCCAATTAGTGGCCCATTATATTCTATCGGGTCCATTGGCCTGTTACGGGTTCTCTTAATGGGCCGAACTACTGGTTGGGCTTTTACTTAACGAACTGGGCCTATGGCTATGATCCGGGTAAGGATATTGGGCTACACCTTAAGGTGGCCCAATATTATTTTATTTTATTTAATTATTATTTTTCGTTAGTCGTTATATTCTCCCCCCTTAGGAAATTTCGTCCCCGAAATTGTTTTTATATTATACCTGATTTATAAAAAGATGGGGGTATTTAGCTCTCATCCTATCCTCGCGTTCAAAGGTGAACTCTGGACCTCTTCTTGGATTCCACTTGACTTGTACTATTGGTATTCTTCCCCTTCTTAGCTTTCTTTCTTGTTGTGATACGATTTCTATAGGTTCTTCTGTGAATCGTAATTGGGGATTTACTTGGATATCGTCTAAGGGAATGATAGCTCTTGTGTCCAATACACATTTTCGAAGGTTGGATATATGAAAAACATCATGGATCCCGTCTAATTCTGGAGGTAAGTCTAAACGATAGGCTACTGGTCCAATTCTTTCCTTTACTTGATACGGTCCTATATATCGTGGATTAAGTTTTCCCCATTTTTGGAATCTTATAACGCCTTTCCATGGGGATACTTTCAAAAGGACGTAGTCTCCTATCTGGAATTCTAATGGCCTTCGTCTATTATCTGCATAACTTTTCTGTCGACTTCTAGCTTCCTCCAGTTTCTTCTTGATTTGAACTATCTTGTCCGTGGTTTCTTGAATGATTTGTGGGCCCGTCAGTTGGGTTTCTCCAATCTCATTCCAACATACCGGAGATCTACATTTTCTACCATATAATGCTTCGAATGGCGCAGCTTGGATGGAAGCATGATAACTATTATTGTATGAAAATTCTATTAATGGTAGATGTGTATCCCAACTTCCCTTAAATTCCAGGACACAAGCTCTTAGCATATCCTCCAGCATTTGTATAGTTCTCTCACTTTGTCCGTCTGTTTGTGGGTGGTAGGTAGTACTAAGCTTAATTTGAGATCCTAAGGCATCTTGGAATTTTTCCCAAAATCTAGAAGTGAAACGACCATCACGATCCGAGATTATAGAGAGGGGAATTCCATGCCTTGTTACTATCTCTTGCACATATATCTTTGCTAATTTTTCTACTCCAAAATTTTGTTGTATGGGTAGAAAGTGAGCTGATTTGGTTAGTCTATCTACTATCACCCAAATGGCATCATTACCTTTTGTAGATCTTGGTAACTTGGTTACAAGATCCATGGTAAGCTGATCCCATTTCCAAACGGGAATTTCGGGTTGGACTAATAACCCGCTGGGTTTTTGGTGCTCTGCCTTTACTTTGGTACAGGTTATACATTTGGCTACAAATTCCCCAACATTTCTTTTCATACTTGGCCACCAAAATAATATATATGAGTTAATATGGATCTTTTTCGTACACAAAAATATTTATCACTTAATAAAAATATTTTGTGACTTGATAAAAATAATCATATTGGTTTAAAATGCACGTCAGCCCAAAATATTTAGAAAAACAATAACTAAAAGAGTGGGAACAAGAACTCACCGGTTACGAAGATTTTAAATCCACAAGTTAAATGCTCGCACCTCATCCATGAACACATATTGCACCTTTCCATGCGAAGAACATTCATCCACTTAAACTGTCACCTTCAACAAGAATTCCTACCCAAACTCCATTCATTTATGACTACCATGCCATGCAACAACTTTTGCTTCCCCATATCCCTACACCATCATCTTAACAACCACCTACCTTCATACCCTCCTATTTAATTCCATCATAATTTTGTGTATGACAACACCTTCGTTGGTCACACACAACTCCACTTTCATGATCACATGGTTTAACTTTCCATGAACATAATCATTATTCCTAAACCAAAACCCATAACCTGGTTAATAAGCATTACACAATTTAATCCATGCTCTACCAACAATTTTACACATTCCTATCATTAATCACCATAATGATAACAAAAGGAACGAAGCCCGTTCAATACCCATGTGATGCATTAGATTCAACACGGCTTCCCTGTTGTCATGTCGGCAACCACCGTACACAACCTCAACCGTGAACCATCATCATCACCGCACACCTTCACCTTCGTTGTCGACCATATCGTAGGCCATCAGTGCCGATCACCACCGTCATCCTTATAGGTTACACGATGAACACCATCAAGGCGTCACCGCTCCTCGCTAGTCCCTCGGTCACCAACCACCACCAAAGCCTTCAAGAACACCGTACAAACTACACGCCTATCATGCAATATCGTGGAACACCTTCATCCTCACCATTTGCCTCGTCCGAAACTATTATGCCCATGTTACCAGATATCTTCCAGCCCCTTATCGGAACCATGTGCATGACCAAAACAAGGGCTAGAACAAGGTTAGCCATAAGATTCAACACCTATCTTATCTGGTTTGATTGGAGAGGTAACACTAATTTGAAATCAACTCCACGCACACCTTGGTTTAAGTGGGAAGTCAAGAACCAAGCAAAGGACTGACGATTGTGTTTGACGATAAAGGTGATGCGTTTGGTGTTATTTGCGGCTCTAGGGTTTTAGAAGAAGATATCATACGAAGGTTTCACATAGGTCCCTTAAGTTCATTCAAACTCATATATTTCCCAAACTTATAAATCTAGTTTCAATATTTACATAATGCCCCCCTCAAGTTCCAACCAAACGAAACCGTCACATCTAACACCAGGCATTGTCTCATGGTTTGCAAGTCCTGTTAACTACTTTAAAAAAAATAGGGTAAGAAAATTTGGGATGTTACACGAAATCCCCAATTTTTCATAAAGTTTGAATCTTTAATGGGGTTTGTTGGTGGGTTATGAATCTTGTGAAATCTTAATCAGATTAGAACAATAAAGTTTGAATCTTTAATGGAGACCCGTATCAGATCCGGGTTCCGGTCATGAGTTTGATGGTTGTTGTTTGGATAATTTTTTGTGGGTGTTTGGTAGATGCAGAGATCACACAACATCCAAAGAATGTGCAGGTTGCTTTAGGGGCCAAGCGGCCTGGTACTTCAATCCTTCTAGAAGCTGGGTATGTTGTTAATAATATGTTATGTTTTATTGGTTAATTTTGTTTGATAGGTAGTAAGTAGGTAATGGTGTGTTAGTAGCTTATATGTTGTTTATTCTGGTTAACTTTGAGGAAGTCTCAATCGATAGAGGATCAATCTGAGAAATCCAAGGATTGTAGGCGGTTATATTTCTAATCCGATTGTTTTCTCCATGGTCGCAAGGCACTGATTCCATATCTTCTTCGTTGATTTTTGGTGAAGTTATTATGGATGTTGATTATTAATAAAGTTTGTTTTTTATTTCTACTACTTCGGTTAATTTTGAAGGCTAACCTTGATTTTGGGTTTTCCATGTTTTACAGGAGATTATAAGAGAGAGGGAATAGTGTGGTCACTGTTGAAGCACTCGAGCCGGTCAACAGAGCCCAATGATGCCCGACCGATATTGGTATCACGGTATGGTTGGTTCCAGTGTATTTGTATGTGAGCTGTGAATCGCCACATATGCTTCAAAGTTCAGGTTAGTGAACGCAAATGAGAATTAGTGATCCGTATGACTGAGTTTACGATTGGTATGTTTTCTACCTTTATTATTTTTATTAAGTCATATTAGATTTTTCAACCCCGGGACCTCTCAGGGTAATCAGCTAGTAATAATAATAATAAAGGAAAAGAATTCCATGACAAAAAAGTCACGGCCCAATGGCCCAACGTTTTTTAGGGAATACTATTATTTTTTGAGAGCGCAACATGAATATTGTCACACCCTCAAATTTCCACTACGGGGTTTTACCGCGAGGTGCATGACATACCAGGATCCCATAGCCATAAGTCATATGAACGAACTCTAAATGCCCAAACCATTTAGTTCGTTTTCCAAAAACCAAGTTTAGTTAAGCTGCGAAAGCGTAACCAAATTAAACCTTTTAAAAACCATGCGCAAAACAACGCGCCCAAATCAAAACCATATGAAAGAAAGAGTATAAGCATGATATATAATTTAGGTGTATGCCCAAGACCCAAATGCAGTGAACGTGCAGTGCTTCCTAATCGTGACACCAGAAGCTAACTACCTGCAAAAGCATGTAAATGGTGGGTTAACAAACAATGTTGGTGAGTTCACTAAGTAAAGTAGGTGAGTAAGTAAAAGCGTAGGTTTCCAAACTACGTAACCAAGTAAATGCGTCGGTCTCCCAGACCACATAACAACAAGTAAGAACGTCGGCCTCCCCGGCCACAAGTAAACAACTAATTCACATGCCAGGGGTAGCTAGCCCACTCATGATAACTAATACCGGCGAATACCGAACTACTAATGAACGAGTTCCCACAATAGGGAGTATAGTGCCTTGCGTCATTGCCCATCAACAATGACATATGTTTTAAGTTATTAGTTCACACCCATGCTCCCAGCACGATGTGAGGTTTGTTAAACCTAATAGCGCTATCAACTAGTAACCCGCCTGCCCACCCGGCAATTGATTCGGTATTTTGAAGGACTTAAATGATAGGGTTGGTTGTGTTCATCAAGGACATATAGCATGAATTAGTAATAGTAGATTCACCCCATGAACCTAGCACCCCAAAACCCGGGATGTACAAGAGTAGTCCCAAACCGGACTAGAAAACGTTATATAAGTTGTCTCAAACCCGAGACGCATGCATTTGAGAAAAAGTAGTGAAACTCACCTTCGGTTACAAGCAAAATTATCCAAACTCCAACAACAATAGGGTGCTACCGACTCCCTATTACAAGTGTTACTAAGTAAGTTTATGTGTATAATCAATACACCATATAACCCGTTTGTCCAAGACGTTTACATGTTCAAAACCGTGCAGTGACACCTGATGACTCTACATGCACAAGTAAGTCCCACGTAACCCGTTGGTGATCATCGTGATTATTATCAGTCTAGCATCTCAAATACATCTGTTGGGATAAAGAGGATTGAAGAAACCACTTTTGATAATCTTAGTCCAAATCATATTCTGCCTAAGTATAGAACTACTGAAGAACAAAGACACAAGTGCTGAAGAAGAAATAGCAAAGTGCTGAAGAGTTAAAGCATCAGAAGTTCTGAAGTCTAACCAGACATTACACTGAAAAACTACTGAAGACAAACTACTCATCAGTACTTTCACATCAGAAGCTTCTAACCGACCCAACAACTTCAGTAGTTTAGTTTAATATTGTTTTGTTAAAGTCTTGGATCAAGTTTCAATGTAAAGCCTGTTGTAAACATTATCCTAAGTATAATATCTTAGCTAAATATCTTAGATTACTTAGCACAACAGTCTTGTATGTTTGTCTATAAATAGATGAGCTTGTTCATCTATTTTAGACATGTGATTTACTTTGAATTAATTGAAAAACCTTTGAGGCTTTTAAACTTATAATCCATTTCACATCTGAGAATCATAACTTGTATTTATTGCTTTATACTTCAACTGTTTATTGATTCTCATAAACTGCTCAGTCAAGGGGGAGTAATAACTCCTGTTAAAAGTTATATATTAACCTTAGAACATTTACTATTCCGCTGTGCAATAACTCTTATATAATCTGCAAACACATAAGTGTTCTTAAAAGAGGCCACTGATCCAACAATTGGTATCAGAGCACTGGTTAATCTGATCAAATATCAATCTAACAAATTGAGAATCAGACTGTAAGCGAAAGATTTTGACTAAAACAGGATTAATTGATCATACAAGTCACAAAACCAGGTGCGGAAATCCTAGCTTTGAACAAACAGATAAAACTCAAATCAAAACACAATCAATATCATTTTCAATGCTTTTTCATAGATTAACCTTTTCAAATACTTGATTACAATGACACTTTTGTTAATCTAGAACAATTACAGACTTTCTCAAAATAACCTGGAACCTAACCTGAACACACACACAACTGAAAACTCTCTACACATCACAAATACACAAAATCTATATATACTAGCTGCACATTCGCCCACTGTGAATGGTCGAATGTGGACTTCTTCCACATTCGCCCATTACAGGGTTCGAATGTGTTCTTCATCAGGTTCCAATCCTATCTTCGCCCACTTTCTTTCACCTTCGCCCCTTCTGACTTACATTCGCCCAGAACAAATTCCACCTTCAATCCATCAGCACATACTAACGTATGTTAATTCGTAGATCCAATCACTAGTCGCAATACGTGCATCTACAAACTCCCCCTCGACTATTGATTGGATCGTCTTCTGTCTTCGTCCATAGCTTTGTTCAACAATTTAATTCTGAGCTGTTTCTTTTGCTCTTTGGTCATTTCAGGCTCCAACTTTCTCTTCACCGGTTTCGATACATTCGCCATCTTCACCATTTTGCCAAGTTTATTATCCAAGTTACTCCCCGAATTTATATCGTATGCAAAACAAACTCCTACAACCTGAGTATACTTCTTAGCTTGATCAGCATCATTCGGCTCATGATGAATCGGATTGTAGAAAAGCATGATGATGTCTTCGAAGGTACAGTTTATCAACCACATCGGATCAAATACATGAACATGCTTGTATTTGTCCTTCCCGTCTCTTAAAACTATCACCGCTTCAGCCTTCCTCCAATCATAATACCAGAATATAAAGTCAGCACTGAAATGTTGTGGCATGGGCATCAAAGGTATTTTCCTCATCACTTCAGGTGCTTTGTAAATCAAAGTAACCCTTTTCAGCTTGGTTTTAGGATCAATATCCCTATGAACTTTCCTTCTGGGATATTGAGGCTTGAATCTATTCCATTTCGTTCTACTTTCCCAAACCAACTTATCTGCACACCAACCGACATGAGTATTGTTAACTGAAGCACCAGACATAGGGAATCTGCATAAATCTCTGACCGCCCAGTACGGTAGAGTTAACAAATCAATGAATCTGTAGAAGTACAGAATTCCTGATTCCCATTTGGCAGCTAGACACTTCAATCTGCCCAAATATGTCCACCCGAGAGCTCTGCCTTTAAACTTAGCATTGTGGAATCTATAGAAACTTCCTTGTGCTGCAGGCTTCGGTCGGTTTTCATCCATTTCTCTCAACTTCTTCAAGTAATTATTCAGTTCATCAGATTGACTTGAAGATTCTTGCTTATCAGCTCCAAACACCTTTTCAACAAACTCTGCACTCCTTTTCTTTGCTTTCTTCTTTGCCGAAGTGTTTGGAATCTCAGTAAAATCAGGAAATATCACATCTTCATCAGTCTGTCTGAAGTACTGTGGATATTCCTCATGTGTTATATCTTCAATTTCCACTTCATCAAATTCAAGAGTATTCTTATCATCTGAGTGATTTCCAATATCCTTCTCAGGAATATCTGGAATCGACTCATCCACTACAAACTCCTCAAACGTTTTCCCTACTCTCTGTGCAAGGCCATCAAGAATTTCCTTTGCCACAGTAGCAGGTACTTCACCCTCTTCAAGATCAGGATCGTTGTATTCCAGTTCATATCTCATATCATCTGTCTGGAATATCTCAGCAAAACGTCCTGTGAACTCAATCGTCCATTCTCTTCTTTCCAACATATCTCTGTAAACATTCTTAGCATCGTCACTCAGAGATCTCACCTTTTCATTCCAGAAGATACTTTCATCTGAATCTGTGTTCTCTCCTTTCTTCTTCTTAGAACCTGATTCTCCAGCATCTTTCTTCTTCGGTGTTCTCTTCTCAAAAGTAAACTTGGAAGTATCATCTCCTCCTTCATCATTATCACTATCATCACTACTATCATCCTCTTTCTGACTCCCAGACCCTTCTGCATCATCATCATCATCTTTCTTACTATCCTCATCATCACTTTTCTCTGACTCTTCATCTTCCTCATCATCATCTTTTTCTTTATCCGAATCAGAAGGCTCAAAGTCTACTTGCTCTTCTTCTTTCTCCTTATCTTCTTCACCCTCTTTCAACTTGGGTGCTACATTATACAAATCATCAATCAAATCACTAAGGCGTTTGTTCTCAGCCTTTAGTTCTTTGTTATCCTCCTTGATTGCTTTAATCCTGTTCTTATTCCTAGAACATTTAGCCTCAAGCTTCTTATTCTTCGCTTCAAGCTTCTTGACTTTCTCATCAATCTCATCTTGATTTGACTTTGAAGCAACCACAATCTGAAGCATTTTCTCTTCGTTCTGCTTAAACTTGGCTATTTCAGCTTGTTGAGCAACAATCATCTTCATCATATCATCCATTTTCTTATTCACTTTCTTCATCACTTCATTAGCAACAGTGACTTTCTTGGATTTGGATGGCTCTACTTCAGCAGCTTTTTCTTTCTGAGGCTTCCTAAACATATCCAACACATTATCCAGTGCAACATTGAATTGATCAACTGGTAATGTTTCTGCCTCTTTAGACTTCTTCTGCTTCTTAGAAACTGGTGAAGACAGCTTCGATGATGTACCAGCATCGGGTAATCTCTTTCCTTTCAAAAGCTGGGCTATCTCTTTCTCCCTCAACTGTTTAGTACTTGTCTTCTTTGCCATTGTCTTGTGCTTTGGTTTTGGCAAGTTTACTACAACAGTTTCTCCAGCATTCAGTTCATCCATATTCACACCTAAACCTTCATCTTCAGCACCAACAGACTTCTTACTCTGTTCTGCTTCTTCAATCGACTTATTTAAAGATTCAGACTCACCAACCATAGTGGCCTTACGTTTGGTGGTCCTAACATTTTCATCATCAGAATCCCACTGTTCATCTACCTCAGTCTCCTCCGAGTCAACAGATTCTTCATCCACTAAACCTGTTCCCTTCTTAGCAGTTGTTTTCTTTCTCCTCACAGCTTGTTGCTTAGAGCTTCCTTGGTCTGTCTTTCCCTTACCCTTCCCTTTGGCTCCGGGATTGACAACCTGTCTCTTTCTCTTTGTGCTTGCATCTGCATACACTAGAGGATCATCATTGTCTGAATCACTCTCAGTGTGTCTAGCCTTGTTCTTTCCAGGATCAGTGTAATCCTGTTTGGCTAAAGCTCCAAACAATCTTCTGTATGGTGGCCTTTCATTGTCTGGCACACCCTTGTAACCTTTCATTCTCACCAAAGTTCGAATATTCATATGATCTTGACCAATGATCTGTGTAGGGTCCTTTCTCAAATTAGGATACTTGTGATCAAATATCATCATCAGGAATCTTGGGTTTAACATGAAATACTTCTTCTTTAAACCCTTTAACATCTCCAGCATATGATCCAGTATCATCCCAGACACGTTGAATGGTTTGTTAAGAGTCAACGCAACCATCAACGAGCTTAGACTTCTTCTCATAACGTCGTATCCTCCACTTACACAACCAAATACATGAATAATGACGTGTGCAAAGTACTTGAACTGCACACTCAACTTCCCTTTGTGCATTGAACCATCAGTGATAGGTCCTTTGTACTTCATTCTTAGGAAACATGCTTTCTGTTCTGTCCACGATAACTCCCTGGGATCTTCACTTACTTCAAACTTTATCTGAAGTGCTTCTCTTATATCAGACTCAGTTAGGAACATCTCCATTCCCTGTATCTTGCTTCTGATTATTGTCTGATTCTCCCAGAAGTCGTACTTTGCGTTCTTGTAAAAATCTTCAATAATGTCTTTGTAAATGATAGTTGGAGTAGCCAAAGCATGCACAACTCTACTTCTTTTCAAGAACTCTATGATTCCAGCAAACTCAGTGTTCTTTTCCACGTCACCCAGATAAGCACAGCAATTATGTGATCTTTCGAACGACCAGCTTATTGGAGTTGATGCTTCAGCCTCCTGAATAGTTTCTTGAACTGGATCTGTGACAATATTCTCTACTGAAGTCTCAATATTTTCCTGTTCCTCAGCCATCTGTACATCAAAATCAGAAACATACGTCAAAATACGAAAACGACAAAAACAGAAAATTTTAACATTTTTAAGTTCCACATTCGCCCATTTTATAGGGTCGAATGTAGAAATTATGGTGCGAATGTGAACCATTTTGGTCGAATGTGAACATATATTTGTTAAAACATTTCATTCGTCCAATACAGTATCACCTTCGTCCCTTTAACACCACCTTCGCCCATTTTATTGAACCGAAGGTGAAATTATAAACCCTAAAAATTCAAAAATTTTCTAAGTTTGTTTTTAACACTTGATTTTGATTTGGATGTATTCTAATATGGCCGAACAAGACTCGTGTACCATCAATTGTTCTCTAATTTCAGTTTACATCAGTTTTAAAGAAGAATTAGGTTAAAACTGTTTCATTCGATCAATTAACCAATCAAACAATGTTATAATCCTAATTCTTTCAATCTTCTCCCCCTAAAACTGATGTCAATTGAAATGCAATCAAAAACAATGAACAAAAAGCATCCTAGAACCCTTAATCATAAAACCTAGGTTCGGTTACAAAAACAACGAGACTGGATTCATTTGTGCTCCAATACCTGTACTTTTGGTATCAAAATGATCAGTAAATCACAAGGAATCAAATGCACAAGAAAAAGGAATCAAAGCAACAAGGTGTCAGGATCGAAAGAAAATTTTTGAAAAACTGTAATGAGGTTCGAACCTGAAACTGGCATATATAGGCAAGCCACCTTCGCCCGTTTTGGTGGTCGAAAATGGATTTATTCCACCTTCGTCCCAAATGAATGGCCCGAAGGTGAAACTTACCCCCGAAGGTGAATTTTGTTTTAAAATGCCCACATTCGTCCAATTTGAAATGGCCGAAGGTAAAGATTTTTCCACATTCGACCCAATTAAGGGGCGAATGTGAAATGGAAAAATCTGAAAATTTTGCCAAATCACGAATTCGAATCCCGTTCAACATTTTTCAATCTGTTAAACTTCCAAAACTCATATTTTCACTTTTTGAAAAATACAAAGCCCAGATGGTGTTATCAAATCTCAGAAATTGACCATCAAGCATCCCCGGTTATCAAAAATAAAGCAGAAATGCAAAAATTTTGGATGTTCTGAAATATTATCAAAAACACACCTAAAATCTTTTTGGATTTTGTATCTTTTTGACAATAAAAGTAAAATGCATCAAAGTAAATGAAAGCAGTAAACATTCTGTGATGTCCGGTAAGAGGATCATATCAGTTTTCTGAGAAATCTGATCACAGCGTTGATCTATTTGTTTAATATTATCATTAGAAACAGTATGTGACACTGCAATTGCTGATATTGTGGTCCACATAAGCTCACATGCAGACAATTACGCAATGCTTTAAAATGATACAAGTTAGGTGTATTAGACTAACACGTTGTGGTGCCCACACACACGACATACTCCCGTATCAAGTAATTGCACAAAGCTTCATCGTAACGCGTGATTATGCCAGAGTTATCCGTAAAAGTTACAAAGTATATAGCACAGAGGTGTACAGGTCAGCAAACGAATGCAGCAGAGTAACATGTGCATATACACTAGGTTGAGGCTGATATTAACCACTGATTTGCATCAGAAAGTCAATACGATGTAATAATGATCTTTGATCAATTAAAACATAAAGTTCCTCAATTCGGTAACTTCCGGTTTTGGCAATTAAGCTCTTTTAGCAAATATTCTGATGAAACTAGGTCCGTAAATCAATACGACAAAAGTTTAATCAGAATATCCCGGATAACCATAACATAACGACCCGAAACCTCAGATTTTGGCAATCCTATCAAACGAAATTACGGTACTAAGACCATATGCCCATGAGGTGTTCAGCCACGAACGCGTAGTTCGTTATGTTTGTATCACTAATGCACGCAATATTTAGTCTACGAAGCCTATCAGCATATCACACGTAGTCAACACACGCCTCATATTACTATACAATTCTTTAGCCTGTGTCAGATCCCCACTGATGTACTATCATTTCCTCTTTTTATCCAGGAAATCATTTTGGATTTTCTAATTTTTTAGGTCTTTTTGAATTTTTCAATGTTTTTGGTTTTTCTGATAAAATGGCTCCCCCTAAAATAAAGAACATATTTTTGGGTTTTTAATTTTTCTGAAAAACAATAAAAACAAAAATTTGAAAGAAACAATCCACTCGAAATCATCAACTTCTTTGAGGATTAAACAATCCCCTCGAAAGCATCAACTTCTTTGAGGATTACAATAGTAAAGAGAAATTCCCAATTAGCAAAGAGAAATTCCCAATTAGCAAAATATAAAAAAACTAAAACTAAAAAACGATAAACCGAGGTACCGATTAGTCCTGCTTTTCCTTTATATTGTTTACTTTTAAAAGATATTCAAAGCGGGATCTGTCAAAAGCTTTTGTAAACAAATCTGCACGTTGGTAGTCAGTATGGATTTTGACCATATCTATCAATTCCTTAGCGTAACAATCACGGATAAAATGATATTTGATCCGGATATGTTTCGCTTTAGAATGATTTTCAGTATTTTTAGTTAATTCGATTGCGGCTTCGTTGTCACAGTGTATAGGGGTTTTAAGAAACTGCAAACCGTAATCCACCATCTGCTGTTGGATCCAGAGCACTTGCGAACATCAACTTGAGGATGCAATGTACTCAGCTTCACAGGTAGACAGCGCCACGGAAGTCTGTTTCTTACATTGCCAGGTGATTAACCTGCTCCCTAAAAACTGGCAACCAGCTGTAGTAGATTTGCTATCTTTGTCACAGCCGCCCCAATCTGCATCACTAAAAGCAATAAAATCAAAATCATCATCATTAGGGTACCAAAGTCCTTTTGAAGGACAACCCTTCAGATATCTAAGGATACGCTTGACCGCCGTCAGATGACTTTGTTCCGGCTTCGATTGATAGCGGGCACAGAGACACGTTGCATACATAATATCTGGTCGAGACGCCGTCAAATACATCAGAGATCCGATGATTGCTCTGTATGTAAATGGGTCCGTCAGCTCCCCCTTAGCGTCCACTCCAATCCCGTGATTGGGTTGAATCGGGGTATCCATCGGCTTGGAATCCTCCATCTGGAACCGACTCAAGATATCGGATACGTATTTCGTCTGGTGAATGAAGATCCCATCGGGTCTTTGGTCCACCTGCAAGCCTAGGAAAAACTGCATCTCCCCCATTGCGCTCATTTCGAACTTTTCCTGCATGACAGTTTCGAACTCCCTGCATAAAAGCTCGTTAGTTGAACCAAATATTATATCATCAACATAAATCTGCACCAGAAGCAAATCATCCCCTGATTTCCTCGTGAATAGAGTGCAGTCGACGAGTCCGCGCTTAAATCCTTTTGTGATGAGGTATGTACTTAGCTCCTCGTACCACTGTCTCGGAGCCTGGTGCAAGCCATATAAAGCTTTGTTCAGCACGTAGACCTTATCCCGGTGGATTGGGTCCTCAAAGCCTGGTGGCTGCCAGACATAAACCTCTTCCTTGACTTTCCCGTACAGAAATGCGCTCTTGACGTCCATTTGATAAACTTTGAATTTCTTATAGGAAGCAAACGCAAGGAACATCCGAATAGCTTCAATGCGTGCTACCGGTGCATAGATTTCGTTATAATCAATCCCTTCGATTTGATGGAAACCCTGTACGACCAATCTGGCTTTGTTACGAACAATAACCCCACGATCATCCTTCTTGCACTTAAACACCCATTTAGTGCCAATCTTCTTTCTTCCAGGCGGCAAATCCGTGAGCGTCCAAACTCCCAATTTCTGGAATTGTAATAACTCCTCCTGCATAGCTTCAACCCAGGCGTCCTCCTTCAAAGCGTCCTTGTATGTCCTTGGCTCTACCTGCGACACATAACACGCAAACGACCAATCATTTTGACTACCAGATTGTTGAATTTTGGCATATAACGCTAAAGCACCAAAACTCTCTGGCGAGTTAACACTTCGTAGCTGCCCTCTGGTCATTACACTGCTACCAGGATCACCGATAACTTGCTCCAGCGGGTGAATACGATGAATCCGAGATTCCGGATATTCAGGTACAGTAACTCCCGTCTGAACAGTCAAGTTCTCTACAGCATCCAGATCATGACCCGTGTTAGATGATGAAGCAACATCTGGAGTTGGAGTTGGGTTCACTGGCGGTGCCTCTGGTTCTTCTGCATGTTCAAGAATGACTTCTTCAAATTGCTCATCTTCAGATTCTGAAGAGTCTAACGAAGTTGAAGCCTCCTGAAACACTTCTTCCTCTTGTATAGGAGCATTGGTATCATTAGAAGCTGGTAGGGGGTTTACGGTGATCGGTCGCACCAACGGTGAAGTCGTCGCGTTTTCACACTCATAAAGTAATCTGATAACAGCTTCTTCAACCAAGCTATCTAGATTGAATGATTCAAAGAAATCTTTGTAATGAAACATCCAATCAGGACCCGTGCCTTGCAAATTTTGTGTATATCGTTGAACTTCCACGTTAGCCCAATCCTCCACCCGACGAGTTCGCTTGTTGTATACCCGTTTGAGCGGGGTTGCATATCCAACAAAGTATCCCTCCTCAGCTTTAGGACTAAACTTCTCGCTTGGATTCAACATCGTGCATGGTGCCCCAAAAGGTTCTAGATACTCTAAGTTTGGCTTTCTTCGGTGTAACAGTTCATAAGATGTTTTACCAAACTTCTTCACTGTTAGAACCCGATTGAGTGTATAATTTGCTGCATAAATCGCCTCGTTCCAAAACATTACCGGAAGATTTGAGTCTGCGAGCATTGTTCTAGCCGCTTCAATTAGAGTCCTATTCTTTCGTTCAGCAACACCGTTCTGTTGTGGGGTGTACGGAGCCGAATATTCATGATGTATCCCTTTGCTTTCACAAAGTTCATCCATCTTGGCGTTTTTGAACTTCGTCCCATTATCACTCCGAATTCTCTTTATCTTCACATTGTAGAGATTCTCCAATCGAGTGAACAGAACTTTTAGGTTGCTAAAGGTGTCACTTTTATTCTCCAAACACATCACCCATGAAAATCTTGAGTAGTCGTCAGTGACAACTAAACAGTAAAGCTCCCCAGGATGACTTTTGCGCTTGACCGGTCCAAATAGATCCATGTGCAATCGCTCAAGCGGCATCTCTACAGAGTTGACTTTCTTCACTTTGTGGGACTGTTTGTGTTGCTTCCCCTTCTTACAACTCACACACTTGTCGTTCAGATGGAAATGTTTCACGTTTACTCCATCGACAAGCCCATTTCTCACAAGTTGGTTCATTTTTCTCAGATGAATGTGCCCCATTCTTCGGTGCCACATTATCGATTCTTTCTCTGTCGCCTTGGATAGAAAACATGTTATTTGCCCCTGTGATGTCATCGCCTTGGACATATCAAGAATATAGAGATTGTTGACGTGAGGTGCCTTCCACATTATCCACTCCTTAGGAATTTTGAAGCCCGGTTTGAGAATATAACATGATTTGTCATCAAAATGCACAGTAAATTGTTTATCACAAATTTGACTGACACTCAACAGATTATAATCGATCTGTTTCACATAAGATATTCTCTCAAAGCTCACTATCCCATTACTCACGCTCCCCTCCATAGTAATATATCCACCTTTATTTCCAGCGAATGCGACATACCCTCCATTGATGTTCTTCACGTCGAACAACAACGCAAGATCCCTTGTCATGTGGCCTGAAGCTCCACTATCAACAATCCAAAGACTGCTAATAGGGCCAGCTGAAGCTCCCTGCACACATCATGTAAAACAGTTAGTTCTTTCGGGGGACCCAAGCCTGAGTCTTGGGTCTTGGAATATCATTTTTCACAGAAACATTCTCAGAAACATTTTCAACAACTTTTTGTTTTGGATCAATCTTTTTCTGATTGTTCAAAACATTTTCCTTTTTCTCATTGTCCTTTGAAGTAGAGGCTCCTGGAGTACCATTGGGTGACCAAGATTGTTCAGTTCTTTTCAAGATACGAATCTGAGACTTTGGGTTCTCAGTCGGTTTCTGAACAATGTTTGCAAAGGAAACTTTCTTGGGTACCTTATCTGATTTAACAGACTTAGGTCCAACATTTGATTTGACAATCGGTTTTAGTGGAACCTTTTGCCTGTCATTTGTTGTGTTCACCACTGGTTTTCTCCATGATTGTTCCATAGCAATCCGATTTCTTCGATCATATTGAATTGGACGATTGTTCCTCTTTTGATAAAAATTGTTTTGATTGTAAAACTGTTGTTGTTGAGGAACAACTCGTCTGTGTGGTGGAACATAATGATCAATCGGTTTTCTCATGGAATTTCTCACTTCAACTTCGTGCCTTTTATGCCTTACATACGGGCACTGAGCAAGTAAATGCCCTCGTTCCCCACATTTAAAGCATGCACGGTATTCTTCAAAAACATTTGGAGCATTTGGTGAGCAAATGATCTAATAGGATATTGATCATTATACTGTTGATTCCTCAAACTCTCAGGGAGTGGCCCTTTTGAGTAAGCAGGCTCATGAAAACCATTAGCTCTGTTTTTGGGTCTAATGAACTCTGTGACATGGACCTTTGGTTCTTGAGGAACATCCAAATACAATTTCTTTAAAATGGCAGGTGGGATTTCATTTGTTCTCTCATGTTTTGGAAACCAAATGGTACTTTCTTGCCAAATTTTGTCAATTTTAGCATAGTTAGCATTTTTTATTGGAAATTCCTCGTCAGAGATGATCTTATCGGATCCTTCCATCCGATAAAACACCTTGACAGGTTTGTCACACGGTTCATTTTTATCATTCTTTTCAAGATCTTTCTTAACAGCATTCTTTTCAGACTTTTTCTCACGATGAGCATTTGCCATCGGATGCACATGTTGAGATGATGAAACTGGTTCAGTAGTAATGATGTGATTTTCTTTTGGAATTTCACAAGCATTAACATTTTGAACATTACCAGTATCATCACTCTCTGAGTCTGAATCCACACTCTCAGCAGTAACACCCTCATCATTCAAACCTAAAATCGGTCTCACATCGGAATGTGGATCACCAATACTCGAGGTATTAGATTCATTTTCCGATGATGAGTCTGATTTTACCGAGCTCTCCGGTGTCACTTGATGACAATTATGATTTTCAAAAAGCACCGGAGATGGCACAGACTTGTAATTAGTGGTTTGATCATCAATGATGTGGTCTACCACGTAAGCGATGTGCTTGTAACTTTCCAACTTTTTGTTTACTTTTTCAGCAAAGCATTTGATGGCGGCCATTTCCAACTTGGTGTTTTCAATTTCATTTATGTAGTTATTAATTGCAAGTTGTTTTAATGATAAAGTGTTTTTCAAGTCGGAAATGTCCTTTTTATAGCCATCTAATACTTTGTTAAAAGCATTCAACTCTTTGCGAGTAGATTGACTGTTCATGATAGCACTATCACGTTGAACACGGAGTTGTTTGTTCTCCTCAGTCAATCTATCACACGTACCACAGTATTTATCACTTTTAATATCAGTGCTACACTCAGAACTTACAGGTTTTGGCGGATCAGTCATGGCCATCAAAGCGAAATGAGCTTCCTTTCCAGCAAAGAATCTGGAATAGTCAATCTTTGTGAAAGCATCATCTGCAATGCACGACTTCCTTGTCTTCAGAAAATCCGCTTCTGCTAGCAACTGATCAATGTCATCATCCAGAGATGTAACACTTGCTTCTGTATCTGATTCACTGTCTGAATCTGAATAAACCGATTCACACTCCTCAGGAACATCAGAAACAGTGTCAATCACCACTCCAGAATTAGCTTCCTCAGTCTTAACCTCCATAGGCTCAGTCTCCACATCCATTTCAGCCTCAGACACATCAACTTCAACCTCAGTTTCTTTCTTCTCATCAACTATCACCGACTCTTCAATATCAACCTGACAAGCAACACAAGCCACATTGCCACCAGTAGTAATCTCCTCAACACCTATCTGCAATCCCGACCAATCAAACCTTTCATCTTGTTGAGTCACCAATGCTTGATTCTGACTGGTATTCTGTTGTGTCTCATTAGGTGTAGTGATCGGTATAACTGTTCGGTTAGTGTTGTTAGGAGAATGGTTTTGAGTCTGGTTTGATGTGTTTTGTTGTCTGTTTTGGTTGTTGTTAGAGTTGTTTTGACGGTTTTGGTAGTTGTTGTTATTTTGGTAAGAAACTTGGTTTTGGTTTTGTTGTTGACGGTTCTGGTAGCTTGCATTGAATGGGTTTCTATTACCTTGTTTTGGTGGCTGGGTGCATTCTCGTTTAAAGTGACCTTTTCCTCCACAATTAAAACAAGTAACTTTCTCCTTGTTAAACCCGTAGGTTGTATTAGGAGAAGTTCCCAAATCTGTTCTACCCGTCTTTTCAATAAACTCCGTTGCTCTTCTCATAATGCTCGCAAAAGCCCACTGGATATCAATCAATTCCATCTCTTCTTTATCAATCTGTGCGTAGTCTTCATTGGTTAAGTTGTTGTTCCCAATTTGACTAGCAACCAATCCGTTGTAAGATGAAACCATTGCAGAGACTAGTGCAATGTGTTGCTGAGCAACTTCAATCGTCACATTTCCCAAATTAGAAGTCTCCAAAACCACCGGTTGTTGATTAGGTTGAGTAGCTTGGTTCATTGGTTGTTGAGATTGGCTAGCAGTATAGAAAGCTGCTTGTTGCATTGGGGAGAATGGTGGAATGTAGGAATTGTTGTATTGTTGTTGTGGAGGTGGTTGTGGGTATGATGGTTGTGAGTAGGATGATGTTTGTGCCATGTAGTTGATGGTAGGTTTTGGTGATTCCATAACATTGGAAATGCAAGCAACATGTGGTGCTACTATTCCTCCTGAACTTGAGTTACTAACAGGAACTGAAGTGCCTCCAAAGTATAAGCTAGGATTCTGAGGAATCTGTGATCTTCTAGCTTTCCTCTTCTCTTCCATTTCTTTGTTTTCCAGCTTCTGTATAAACTCTTGAATAGTCCAGTATTGGTATGCATCCTTCTCCCTGAGAACTTCCACATGCTGATCCCAGTAAGGTGGTAGAGCATCTGCAAACTTATCCACCAAAGCTTTCATAGGAATCTGTATACCATAACTTGACAATTCAGTTAGCAAATGACTAAATCTAGGAGTTAATTCTTTTAAAGTTTCATTGCCAATATAAGAAAAATTCTCAAACTCCTTTCGTAATTCATCCATCCTTAAACTTCTAGTCTTCTCATTCCCATCATGCCTCCTTTTAAGCACATCCCACAATTGCTTAGACGTGGTGCAAGTCCCAAACTGATGCAACAGATCGTTTGTGATTGCCTGAGTCAATTGGGAAAAGGCTTTCTTCTCCACAGCAAACTTCTTTTTCTCCTCCTCAGACATACTCTCCAATGGAACCGGTTCACCTGTATTCTCCAAAACTGGTGCTGTGTAACCTCTAGCAATCATACTCCATGCCTCTGCACCCTCCACTCCCATGCCTTCCAAGTGAATCTTGAACTTGTTCTGCCACTGATTGTATTCTTGTATCTCCATGAGCTTCGGTGGCCGATTCCCGCTACCTGAAGATAAATCATTAATCAGTGTGGAAATAGCATTTGTGGTTTGAGTGTTTACCACCGCTGCTGCTACTCCCCAGTAGTCAGGTTGTGGTGCTGGAGGTGCTACACTTTGAGGCATCGAGCTAGTCATCGCCATGTAGTTAATCGGTTGCGAAGACTGTGTGCTCGCCTTTTGTGCTGCCACAGTCCATGGGTCCATCACTTGCTGTTGTGGTTGTGTCGTTGCTGGTCTCGGAGTAGTCGGAAAATTCCACATGATCACGAACTTCGAAAAATTCAACACTTAGAAAAATTTCCAAAACTTAGTCCTAGGTTCGCCCGATTCTTCTTACTTTCGTCCACTTCTGGTTCACTTTTGCCCAAAATGAATTCAGCCGAATGTAGGGATTCACCAGAAAGTAAAACACACCAACACTTTTCCACTTTCGCCCAAAAAATTCTAGGTTCGACCAGTAATTTTCCACGTTCGCCCGCCCGATCAATCGAAGGTGGAAAATTGTACCCGAAAGTGAAAAGTTCAACCAAGAAATTCCAGGTTCACCCAAAAATCACTCAGGTTCGACCAAAAACGACTCAGGTTCGCCCAAAACTGTTCAGGTTCGCCCACTAAGTTCCAGGTTCGCCCATTTCAGGTTAGAAAAACGGTTACACTTTGAAAAACGGTTATTTTGATCTCTGATTTTCAAAAGTTTGTGGATTTGAATGCTCTTAATCAGGTTTTGATTCGGAATTGATTTGGAACAACTTTAATTCTTGGAATTTTAGATTTTATCCACAAAATCAACTTCAAATCAATCAAAAACACTCAAAAACCATTTTCATTCAAAAACAGATGTAATTTGATCAAAAATAGGTCCAAATCAGCTCTGAGTTTATCAAATTTGTTGTTGTATGATCCGTATTGCTCTGATACCACTTTGTAAGCGAAAGATTTTGACTAAAACAGGATTAATTGATCATACAAGTCACAAAACCAGGTGCGGAAATCCTAGCTTTGAACAAACAGATAAAACTCAAATCAAAACACAATCAATATCATTTTCAATGCTTTTTCATAGATTAACCTTTTCAAATACTTGATTACAATGACACTTTTGTTAATCTAGAACAATTACAGACTTTCTCAAAATAACCTGGAACCTAACCTGAACACACACACAACTGAAAACTCTCTACACATCACAAATACACAAAATCTATATATACTAGCTGCACATTCGCCCACTGTGAATGGTCGAATGTGGACTTCTTCCACATTCGCCCATTACAGGGTTCGAATGTGTTCTTCATCAGGTTCCATTCCTACCTTCGCCCACTTTCTTTCACCTTCGCCCCTTCTGACTTACATTCGCCCAGAACAAATTCCACCTTCAATCCATCAGCACATACTAACGTATGTTAATTCGTAGATCCAATCACTAGTCGCAATACGTGCATCTACACAGACACAGGCTCTTATTGATATCCAATAAAGGATTAATAGGTTCATTTTTTCATCCATTACTTTAAAGAAGTATTGACAAATCCAAACTTCTTAAAAATGGACCCTTATAATACTGGATCTGCCAATAAACCTCCTATGTTAGTCAGAAATGAATATAACATCTGGCAAAGGAGGTTGGCACATACAATTTCTCAGACCAACACTGGTTGTTGGAGGTCTGTAATATTTAGACCTCACAAACCAGTTGTTACTGATCCAGAAGGAAAAACTGAGAGACCAAAAGACCCAAAAGACTACACTGAAGAAGATTTCCAATAATTTGAGCTAGATGCAAAAGCTTTCTCTATGTTGGCTATGGCTCTCCCAAACGAAATTTATGCTGGACTTTTACACTGTGAAAGTGCCAAAGAGCTGTGGGATTGCCTAAAAGAACAGTTTGCAGGAACTGAAGAGGTGATAGCCAACACTAGAGAAATCCTGGCTCAACAATATGAAACTTTTACTCACATAGATGGTGAAACTTTAACACAACAGTTTGAAAGATTTTCTTCACTCATCTCTGAGTTAAAAATTAACAATCAGACCTATTCAAATGCATCTATGTTACATAGATTTTTAAGGTCTTTACCTTCAAAATGGGAAACTTATTCTATAGTCCTCAGATCAAGTTCAGATTTTAACACCCTGAACCTAACAAGGTTACATGGAAAATTACTAACTTTTGAAAGAGAAATCAATCAAAAGAAAAAGTTACAAGAATCTGGTAAAACTGCTGATGACTATACTCCAGGTAGCACAGCCTTTATAGGACATGACTCACCATCCTGTTCTAATAACTTTGGATCTTTTGACCACATTGACATAACTGCTGGGATCTCATCAGATGGATCTTTCCCAGCTTATGACAATGAAGACCTAAGTCAAACTGCTGATAACATAGAAGAAATGGATATTTTACACCAACTGGCCTTGTTAAGCATTAAAACTAACAAATTTTACAAAAGGTCAGGAAAGAAATTTCCAGGACTTAACAATTCAACAAAATTTGGTTTTGACAAATCTAAACATAGATGTCCTAAGTGTCAAAAGTTAGGACACTTTGCTAGAGAGTGTAGAAGCTCTAGCTACAACCAACCCATTTCTGGAAATCAATTTAACCCCTCTTATAATAGGAACAATGGAACTCAAGGGAGTGCTCATTTTGTACAGGCACAAGCTCCACAAGTTCAATATGTGCCACAAGTGCAATATGTTCAAATGCCTGCTCAACAACAGCAGCAGATGCCTCCTTTTCCAACTGCTCAACAACCTGCACAAACTCAACAACCCCCTCAGCAACAAAGCTTATTTACATCAGGGTATGTTGACTGGAGCAGTCTTCCTTTTGACACATCTGAATGCAGTCAGGATGCAGACAACAAAGTCTATGATGTCAACTGGGGAGAACCTAATGGCAGAAAGAACTTTGCCTTAATGGGTTTTGAGGGATATTCCTCCAATTCTGCACTCACTCAGGTACGACAACAATCTCTTTTAAAGCTTTGCTCAAAATCTTGCAAAGAATCTTTTGCTTTAATAAGGGAAACCAATGTGCATTTACAAGGCAAAACAAATGATATGGAGAGAAAATACACCCAAGTGAAGTGTGATTTAGAAAGAAAAATTGCTTTTAAAAATAAAGAAATTTCTAAATTGACTGATAAATCCATAGAAACCCAGGCACAAATAAAAACAATGATAGACAACCTAGGAAATGTCAGAAAAGAGCTTGCTGACACTAAGGTTGACTGTGAAAAACGGGTTGAGTCTTGTAAAGGGTACCAAATGCTGCTTAACAAACAAACTGCAGCAAATGTTAAGTTTGGCATAGGGTTACCCACACTGAATCACCAACAGATTTCACCCACAAAACTAATAATGATGGGATGAAATTGATTCAAACTTCTGATATGGAGGAATGCACATCCTACCATCAGAACTTTCTCAAAAAGGAAAGTACTGCAGAAGTTAAAACAACTGACAATAAGCCATCAGTAGTTTCATCTACATCAGGAGTTGAGACCCTGAAAACTGCTGATGACCTATTTCAAAATACTGATATTGTCAGTAAAATGCCTTCCAACTCTCTTGCTTTATCTAAAAGGAAAGAGAAGGCAAAAGCATGTGAAATATGTGGTCTGTTTAACCACATAACTGAACTTTGTAGATACAGAAAGGCAAATCAGTTAAATAAGAAAAATAATAACTGATTGTGGGAAAACAAATAAAACAAGATTTTGAAAACACTTTCTTTCCCAACAAACAACAATCAAATAAAAACCTTTCTCAGAAGAAGTTTTTATCTCAACAAAAGTCTTCTTCTCAAAGTTCATCTTCAGAAGTTACACCTAACCCATCAGTAGTTTCACAAACTACTGAAGTTAAAGATTTGATAAATCTGGTTAAACTTCTGATGACCAAAGTTGATGGTGGTCACCAAAAAGAACCCACCATTGTTCTTAATGACAAATCCATTGCCAAAAAGACATGGATTTCAAAAATTGGTCCTCAACAAGCTGCACCTGTTCTCAAGAGCAAACCCAAAGCCAAACTGGCTTGGGTTGCCAAATCTAACTAATTTGCTATCTTGTGCAGAGGGTCTACAGAGGTTTGAATAGCATATGGTATGTTGATAGTGGAGGCTCAATGCACATGACTGGATGCAGATACCTGATAAACAATTTTATCAGTCAAAGAGAAGGATCTGTGTCCTTTGGGAACAATGCCAAGGGATATGTGCTAGGATATGGCAATGTATCCTCGGGCAAAATGCAGTTTGAAAAGGTCAATCTGATTGAAAACCTTGAGTACAACTTGCTGAGTGTCTCTCAAATATGTGATAAAGGATATTCTTCCTTCTTCACCAAGACAACATGCAAGATCATATCACCAGAAGGCCAGAAGTTGATAGAGAAGATCATTGAAGATCATACTTTGCTGATTGCCAAAAGATGTGGCAATGTCTATGCAGTGGACATTGAGAAAGACAAAGTATTGAACAACACTGCATGTTTCTTCTCAAAGGCATTACTTCAGAAAATGATCTCTGGCATAGGAGACTTGGCCATGTGAACTTTAAAACCATCAATAAAGTCACTAAAATGGGCTTGGTCAGGGGTCTACCTTTGAAGGAATATCAGTGTAAAGAACACTGTGTTTTCTGTCTTAAAGGTAAACAGCATAAGTCCTCCTATAAGTCTATTGAAGAATCAAAAACAACTGCATGTCTTCAACTACTCCATATGGACTTATTTGGACCAGTCATGATTATGAGCCTTGGTAAGAAGAAGTATTGCTTGGTCATCATTGATGACTACTCAAGATTCACATTGGTCTTCTTCTTATATTCCAAGGATGTGGCAACTGAAATCATCAAATTCTTCATTCTACAAGTAGAGAAGCAATATTCTCTCTGTCAAAGTCATCAGGAGTGACAATGGGACAGAGTTCAGGAACAAAACTCTGGATGAATTCTGTTTGTTTAAAGGGATTGTTAGACAATTCAGCATTCCTAGAACTCCTGAACAAAATGGTGTGGTAGAAAGGAAGAACAGAACGTTAATAGAAGCAGCTTGAACAATGTTAGCTGATTCAAGCCTACCTTTGTATTTTTGGGCTGAAGCAGTCAACACAGCTTGTTATGTTCAGAATAGAGTTCTTATCAACAAGAGACATACCAAGACTGCCTATGAAATTCTTCATGGCATAAAGCCCTTATCTCCTTCTCCAGGGCTTTTGGATGTCAATGTTTTATCCTCAACATCAAAGACTCTATCTCAAAATTTGCTGCAAAAGTTGATACAGGTTATTTTCTTGGTTACTCTCCTTTGAGAAAAGCTTACAAAGTATTTAATTCAAGAACCAAGATAGTTGAAGAAACACTGAATGTCAAGTTCAATGAATCAAAACACACTCTTATTCCAGCAAATCTTGCTGAATTATTTGACTATGATGAAACCTTTGCACCAGTTGCAAGACTTGAAGCTATCAGGTTATTTTTAACTTATGCAATTTCCAACAACATTAAAGTTTATCAAATGGATGTCAAGAGTGCATTTTTGTATGGAAAAATAAAAGAGGAAGTCTATGTCTGTCAACCTCTAGGGTTTGAGGATCCTTCTCATCCTGACTGGGTTTACAGACTTGACAAAGCTCTTTATGGGCTAAAACAGGCTCCAAGAGCCTGGTATGAAACACTTTCAAACTTTTTACTTAAGAATCACTTCTCAAGGGGATCCATTGATAAAACTCTTTTCATAAAACATGTTGAAAATCATGTCTTACTTGTTCAGATTTATGTTGATGATATCTTATTTTGTTCAACAAATTCAAAACTGTGTGAAGATTTTAAGAAACTCATGCAATCAAAATTTGAAATGAGTGCAATGGGAGAATTGCAGTACTTTTTGGGACTGCAAATCAAACAACAATCAAATGGAACATTTATACATCAATCAAAATATGTTAAAGAATTACTAAACAAATTTTCTTTACAAGACTGTAAATCATGTTCCACTCCCATGACACCAATCACACAAGTTGAACCAGATGATCAAGGGAAACAGATTGATTAAACCATGTATAGATGTATGATAGGTTCTCTTCTGTATTTAACTGCTTCTAGACCAGATATTATGTTTGTAAACGAAGAATTTTATCAATAGACAGGAAAATATGATCATACAAGTCACAATTCCAGGTGCGGAAACCCTAGAACTGATCAAAATGATAATATGCAAATCACAACACACGGATTACCTTTTCAAACATCATTTTATAGATTAACTTGTTCAAAACGTTTACATAAAGCAAATACATGTTGATCTACACACTCTGACACAATCTTAATCTAGAGAGCAACCTGACCTTAACACACACACAATAACCAACTTGTCTAACATACAAATCAAGCAAAAACTATTTAGAGGACCTGCACATTCGCCCCTTTTCAGAGTACGAATGTGGACTTTGTCCACATTCGCCCCCTGCTAAGGTACGAACATGCAATATAACCTTCAGCATTCTACATTCGCCCATCAGCTTTCTTCCTTCGCCCTTGAATACTTACATTCGCCCAACCAGTTTCCACCTTCGCCCTTCTATAATCTTCTAACATATGTTAAAGTCACAATCCGAAGCATTAGTCGCATAAAGTGCATCTACAAACTCCCCCTCGACTATTGCTCGGATTGCCTTCTGGCTTCGTCCATCTTTTTGTTCATTAACTTGATCCTCAGCTGCTTCTTTTGTTCCATCGTCATCTCAGGCTCAAGTTTTCTTTTCGTCGATCGCTTTGGTACATCAACCACCTTCACCTTCTTGCCCAATTTCAGATCCAGGTTGCTACCGGAGTTGATATCATACGCAAAGCACACTCCGACAACCTGTTGATACTTCTTTGCTTGCGATGCATCATTGGGATCACTATATATCGGGTTGTAGTAAAGCATGATGATGTCTTCGAACGTACAGTTAATGAGCCACATTGGGTCAAAAACATGTATCTTCTTATACTTATCCTTCCAATCTCTCAACACTATCACAGCTTCTGCATTCCCCCAATCATAATACCAAAGATAAAGTCTTCACTGAAATGTTGTTGTAACGGCATCAAAGGAATCTTTCTCATCACTTCAGGAGCTTTGTATATCAAAGTCACTCGCTTCTTACCCGTTCTAGGATCAACATCCCTATGAACTTTCCTCCTCGGGTATTGTGGTTTAAACATATTCCACTTCGTTCGACTCTCCCAGACCAATCTATCAGCAAACCATCCCACAGCCGTGTTATTCACCGATGCACCAGTCATTGGAAATCTGCAAATGTCTCTAACCGCCCAGTACGGTAGAGTTAGTAGGTCATAGAATCTGTAAAAGTACAGAATTCCTGTTTCCCACTTGACTGCAATGCATTTAAGCCTTCCAAGATACTTCCAACCAAGAGCTCTGCCTTTAAACTTTTGGTTGTGATATCTATAGAATCCGCCTTGCGCTTCCGGCTTTAGTCTTTTATCATCAGTTTCTTTCAACTTTCTTAACAAAGTCTTCAGATCATCATTCTGTTCAGATGGTTTCTGCTTATCTTCACCAAACACTTTTTCAACAAACTCTTCACTTCGTTTCTCAGCTTTCTTTCTAGCTTCCCTTTGACGTAATTCGGTGAAGTCTGGGAATACTTCATTCTCATCTGTCTCTCTGAAGTATTGAGGGTACTCTTCATGAGTAATGTCCTCTATTTCAATCTCCTCCATCTCTGGTGTATGTTTATCATCAGAATGATTTCCAATATCCTTTTCAGGAATATTTGGAATCATTTGATCTGCCTTGATCTCTTCCAGTGTTTTCCCCACTCGCTGTGCTATACCTTCTAAAATCTCCTTAGCCACAGCAGCAGACACTTCTCCCTCTTCCAGATCAGGATCATTGTACTCTAACTCATACCTCATATCTTCTGTCTGAAAGATCTCAGCAAATTTTCCAGTAAATTCAATCGTCCATTCTCTCTTCTCTAACATCTCTCGATAAACATCTTTTGCATCATCTGATAGAGATCTAACTTTCTCATTCCAAAAGATACTCTCATCAGAATCTACATTCTCACCAGATTTCTTCTTAGAACTTGACTCTCCTACATCACCCTTCTTAGTCTTCCTTTCTTCAAAGGTGAACTTGCTAGTGTCATCTCCATCATCATCATCACTACCATCACTCTCATCATCATCATTCTTACTACCCGATCCCTCAGCATCATCATCTTTATCATCTTTATCAGATTCATCATCAGAACCTTCCTCTGATTCATCCTCTTCTTCATCTTCCTTATCGGATTCTTCGAAATCTACTTGCTCCTCCTCTCCATCCTTCAACTTGGGAGCTTCACCATAAAGTTTATCAAGTAGATCGCTCATCCGTTTGTTCTCTTTCTTCAATTCTTTGTTATCAACCTTTACAAGCTTTATCATTCTTCTATTTCTATTACATTTTTCTTCAAGTTCTTTCTTATCTTCTTCAAGTTGCTTCAGCTTTCTATCAATCTCGTCCTGATTTGTTTTGGAAGCAACAACAATCTGAAGCATCTTTTCTTCATTCTTTTTGAACTTATTAATCTCTTCTTGTTGAGCAACAATCATCTTCATCATATCTTCCATTTTCTTGTTACTTGTTTCATCACATTGTCTGAAACAGTAACTTTGGATGATTTGGAAGATTCAATCATTTTAGTCTTCTCCTTCTCAGGCTTGAACATATTCAGAACATTCTTTAAAGTAGCTTCAAAATCAGGTACTACTTCAGGTTCTTTCGCCTTCATCTGTTTCTTAGCAACAGGTGAAGATACCTTAGATGATGTACCAGCTTCAGGCACTTTTTTACCTTTCAGCAATAGTTCAATCTCTTTCTCTCTTAGTTTCGTCATGCTAACTTTCTTTGCCATCGACTTGTGCTTGGGCTTCTTCAAGTTAACAACCACTGTTGAACCTTCAAAGTCTCCAGTATCTAGCCCCAAGTCACCTTCTACATCAATTGGCTCTTTCTGTAAAGCTTCTTCAACAGATTTGTTAAGTGATTCGGACTCCCCAACCACAGTGGCCTTGCGTTTGGTAGGCCTCTTCACCAATTCAGCTTCAGAATCCCACTGTTCTTTTTCTTCAGTTTTCTCTTAATCTACTGAATCTTCATCAACCAAACTCGTACCTTTCTGTGCAACTCTTTTCTTTCTTGCCTTCTGTTTCTTTGATTCACCCTCATCAGCTTTCGCTTTGCCCTTCCCTTTGGCTCCAGCGTTCTTTACTTGCCTCTTCCTTTTAGTACTTGCATCAGCATGCACTAGAGGATCATCAGTATCAGAATCACTCTTGTCGTGTCTTGCTTTGTTCAATCCTGGGTCAGTGTAACCCGGATTTACCAAAGCTCCAAACAAACGTCTATTCGTTGGCTTCTCATTGTCAGGCACACCCTTATAACCTTTCATCCTCACAAGTGTTCTGATATTCATGTGATCTTAACCTAACACCATCGTCGGATCTTTCCTCAAATGTGAATACTTGTTGTCAAAGATCATCATCAAGAATCTTGGGTATAACAAAAACTTCTTCGACTTTAAACCCTTCAACATCTCTAGCATGTGGTCTAAGATCATCCCAGCAATGTTAAATGGTTTGTTGAGAGTCAACGCAACCATTAACGAACTTAAGCTCTTCCTCATAACGTCGTAACCACCACTAACACACCCAAAGACATGAATGATCACATGTGCAAAGTACTTAAACTGCACACTGAGCTTTCCTTTATGAAGTGCTCCATCTGTGATTGGGCCTTTGTACTTCATTCTTAAGAAACAAACCCTCTGCTCGGTCCTTGATAAAACTCTAGGATCTGTACTCTCTTCAAACTTAATCTGGAGAGCCTCTCTGATATCTTCCTCAGTGATAAACATCTCCATTCCTTGAATTACACTTCTGATAATAGTTTTATCCTCCCATAAATCATATTTTGCATTCTTCCAGAAATCCTCCACAATATCTTTGTAAATAATTGCTGGTGTAGCAATGGCATGGATGATTCGGCTTCTCTTTAGAAAATCCATGATCCCTGAAAACTCTGTGTTCTTCAAAACATCGCCAACATATGCACAACAGTTGTGCGGAGGTTCAAAAAACCATGTTTTTGGAACATTTTCCTCTTCAGCCTTTGGAACTGGATCCTGAACAATAACATCTTCTACAGGAATCTCAACGTTTTCTGGTTGTTCAGCCATCTGAAATACACAAATAAGAAAAATTCGTCAAAACAATCAAAAACAACAAACTTAGACAATTTTAGAGTTTTGATCCTTTCCACATTCGCCCATTTCAGTAGGTACGAATGTAGGAAATTGAGGTTCGAATGTACAATAATTAGGTCGAATGTAAAATACTCAGTACGAAAATGAAATAAACTTCACGTTCGCCCCAAGAAATCTACTTTGGTCCATAGTGAGATTACATTCGTCCGTTATACTTCACATTCGCCCTTTTCAGTTTGGACGAACGTGACTGTTAAACCCCCAAAATTTCAAATCTATTATCTGATCTGTTTTAACCTCTCATTTTGGTTCAAACAACTCCTAATACAACCGACTAAGCCTAAGAAACCATCAATTTTGTTTTTCAATCAATTCTTATTAGTTTTCAGAAAGAATTAGGGTTCGAAAGCCTTCAAACAAACAATTAACAATCTTAAACGATGAATTAACCTAATTCTTCCTATACTCTCCCCCTAAAACTAATAAGGATTGAAACCTCATCAAAAAATTGCATTAAAACAGTCCAATAATGTCCAGAATGAACCAGTTAGGGTTCGTATGTAAAAACCCTAATTGTGGCTTCAATACTCGACCATTACCAGTAAAATTATACTCAAAATGATCAGAATTGAGTAGGGAACAATAATCGTGAATCAACAGAAACAGGGCAATAAGATATTGGAACTTAGAAAAATTTTGAAAAAATTCTGAATGAGGTTCGAATGTGCATCTGGGTTTAAATAGGCAGCCACTTTCGCCCTTTAGTAATGGACGAATGTGATATATTTCCACATTCGTCCCAAATGAATGGTACGAATGTGAAAATCAAACCCGAAAGTGAAAATGGTTTATTAAGAATCCACCTTCGTCCAAAACCAAAAGTACGAATGTATAAAATTTTCCACATTCGACCCATTTAAGGGGCGAATGTGAGTTGGAAAATTTTGAAATTTTTACCAAATCACGAAATCGAATCCCGTTCAACATTTTTCAACACGTTAAGTCTCAAACATGCGTTATTTCAGTTTGGAATGATACAAAGCTCAGATGGTTTCATCAAATCTCAGAAATTGACCATCAAACACCGTCGGTTATCTAAAAATAACGAAGAAATGTAAAATTTTGGTTTTTCTGAAATTTATATCAAAACACACCTAAAATCTTTTTGAGTTTTGTATCTTTTTGACAAACAAACTAAAATGCATAAAAGTAAATAAAGCAATAAACATTTTGTGATAACCGGAAGAGGATCATATCAGTTGTTTGAGAAATCTGACTACAGCGTTGATCTATTTTGTTTTATATTATCATTAGAAACAGTATGTGACCCGGCAACTGCTGATATTGTGGTCCACATAAGCTCACATGCAGACTATTATGCAGTGCTTTAAAATGATACGATTTAGGTGTATCATACTAACACGTTGTGGTTCCCACACACACGACATACTCCCGTATCAAGAAATTACACAAAGCTTCCTCGTAACGCGTGATTATGCCAGAGTCATCCGTTTAGTTACAAGATATATAGCACAGAGGTGTACAGCTCAGCAAACGAATGCAGCAAAGTAACATGTGCATATATACCAGGTTGAGGCTGATATCAACTACTGATTTGCACCTGTAAATTGATACGATGTAATTATGATCTTTGATCAGTAATAACATAAAGTTCCTCAATTCGGTAACTTTCGGTTTTGGTATTTAAGCTCTTTTAGCAAATATTCTTATTAAACTAGGTCCGTAAATTAATACGACAAAAGTTTAATCAGAATATCCCGGATAAAAATAACATAACGACCCGAAACCTCAGATTTTGGCAACTCTATCAAACGAAATTACGGTACTAAGACCATATGCCCATGAGGTGTTCAGCCACGAACGAGTAGTTCGTTATGTTTGTATCACTAATGCACGCAGTGTTTAGTCTACGAAGCCTATCAGCACATCACACGTAATCAACACACGCCTCATATTACATTTAGATATCTTTAGCCTGTGTCAGATCCCCACTGATGTACTATCATTTCCTCTTTTTATCCTGGAAATCATTTTTGATTTTTCTATTTTTATGACTTTTTGAATTTTTCAATGTTTTTGGTTTTTCTGATAAAAGACTCCCCCTAAAATGTAAAACATATTTTTGGGTTTTTGAATTTTTCTGAAAAACTATAAAAAATTTAAAGAAAATTTTAAAAACTAAAAAGCGATAAACCGAGGTGATGATCAGTCCTGTTTTTCTTTTATATTGTTAACTTTTAAAAGATATTCAAACTGGGATCTGTCAAAAGCTTTCGTGAACAAATCTGCACGTTGATAGTCAGTATGGATTTTGACCATATCTATCAATTCTTTAGCGTAACAATCACGGATAAAGTGATACTTAATCCGGATATGTTTAGCTTTAGAATGATTGCCCGTATCTTTAGTTAATGCGATCGCGGCTTCATTATCACAGTGTATAGGGGTTTTAAGAAATTGCAAACCGTAATCCACCATCTGCTGCTGAATCAGAGCACTTGCGAACAACAACTCGAGGCTGCTATGTACTCGGCTTCACAGGTAGACAATGCGACCGAAGTCTGCTTCTTGCATTGCCAGGTGACTAGCCTGCTCCCTAAAAACTGGCATCCAGCTGTCGTGGATTTGCTGTCCTTGTCACAGCCACCCCAATCTGCATCACTAAATGCGATAAAGTCAAAATTATCGTCATTAGGGTACCAAAGTCCTCTCGAGGGACAACCCTTCAGATATCTAAGGATACGCTTGACCGCTGTCAGATGACTTTGTTTTGGCTTCGACTGGAAACGTGCACAGAGACACGTGGCAAACATTATGTCTGGCCGAGATGCGGTAAGATACATCAGAGATCCGATGATTACTCTGTATGTAAACGGGTCCGTCAGCTTCCCCTTAGCGTCAACTCCAATCCCGTGATTAGGTTGAATCGGGGTATCCATCGGCTTGGAATCCTCCATCTGGAACCGGCTCAAGACTTCGGATACGTATTTTGTCTAGTAAATGAAGATCCCCGTTGGTCTTTGATCCACCTGCAAGCCGAGGAAAAACTGCATCTCCCCCATCGCACTCATTTCGAACTTTTCCTGCATAACACGTTCAAACTCCCTGCACAAAAGTTCGTTAGTTGAGCCAAAAATAATATTGTCAACATATATCTGGACTAGAAGCAAATCATCTCCTGTTTTCTTCGTGAACAGAGTACAGTCGACCAATCCGTGTTTGAATCCTTTCGACATGAGGTACGTGCTCAGCTCCTCGTACCATTGGCGTGGAGCCTGGTGCAACCCGTACAGTGCTTTGTTCAAGACGTAAACCTTATCCCGGTGGATATGATCTTCAAAGCCCGGTGGTTGACCGACGTAAACCTCCTCTTTGACTACTTCGTACAGAAAAGCACTTTTGACGTCCATCTGATACACCTTAAATTTCTTGTAGGAGGCGAACGCTAGAAACATTCGGATTGCCTCTATGCGCGCCACAGGTGCATATATTTCATTATAGTCAATCCCCTCGATCTGATGAAAACCTTGTACTACCAATCTGGCTTTGTTCCGTACAATCACTCCTCTATCGTCTTTCTTACACTTAAAGACCCACTTGGTACCAATCTTCTTCTGTCTTGGAGGTAAATCAGTGAGCGTCCAGACTCCCAACTTCTGAAATTGCAATAACTCCTCTTGCATCGCTTCAACCCAGGCGTCATCCAAAAGAGCTTCTTTATATGTCCGCGGCTCGACCTGCGAAACATAACATGCAAACGACCAATCATTCTGACAACCAGACTTTTGTATTTTTGCATATAAAGCTAAAGCACCAAAACTTTTTGGTGAATTGACACTTCTTAGCTGTCCTCTCGTCAATACACTTCTTCCAGGATCACCGATAACTTGCTCCAGCGGGTGAATACGGTGAATCCGAGATTCCGGATGTTCAGGTATAGTAACTCCCGTCTGAATAGTCAAGTTCTCTACTGCATCCAGATCATGACCCGTGTTAGACGATGAAGCAACATCTGGATTTGGGTTCACTGGCGGTGCCTCTGTTGCATTTTCAAGAATAACTTCTTCGAAATCTCCATCATCTTCCGATTCTGAAGTATCTAAAGTTGTGGAAGCCTCTTGAAACACTTCTTCCTCCGGTACAGGCACATTGGTATCATTAGAAGCTATTGGAAGAGTTACCGTGATCGGACGCACCAATGGTGAAGTCGCTGCGTTTTCACACTCGTAAAGTAATCGAATAACAGCCTCTTCAACCAAGCTATCTAGATTGAATGATTCAAAGAAATCTTTGTAATCAAACATCCAATCAGGACCATTCCCTTGCACATTCTGAGTATACCGTTGAACTTACACGTTAGACCAATCCTCCACCTGTCAAGTTCTTTTGTTGAATACCCGTTTGAGCGGGGTTGCATATCCAACAAAATATCCCTCTTCAGCTTTCGGACTAAACTTTTCGCTTGGATTCAACATCGTGCACGGAGCCCCAAAAGGTTCTAGATACTCCAAGTTCGTCTTTCTTCGGTGTAACAGTTCATAAGAAGTTTTACCAAACTTCTTCACCGTTAAGACCCGATTAAGTGTATAGTTTGCTGCATAAATCGCCTCGTTCCAGAACATTACTGGAAGATTCGAGTCTGCTAGCATTGTTCTTGCCGCTTCTATGAGAGTCCTGTTTTTCCGTTCAGCAACACCGTTCTGTTGAGGGGTATACGGAGCCGAATATTCATGATGAATTCCTTTGCTTTCACAAAGTTCATCCATCTTGGCATTTTTGAACTCCGTCCCATTATCACTCCGAATTCGCTTGATCTTTAGACCATAGATATTTTCCAATCGAGTGAACAGAACTTTCAGATTATTAAAGGTGTCACTTTTCTGATGCAAACACATAACCCATGAAAATCTTGAATAATCGTCAGTAACGACTAAACAATAAAGTTCGCCAAGATGACTTTTGCGTTTGACAGGTCCGAATAGGTCCATGTGCAATCGCTCAAGCGGCATCTCAACAGAGTTTACTTTCTTCACTTTGTGGGACTGACTGTGTTGCTTTCCTTTCTTACAGCTCATGCACTTGTCATTCAAATGGAAATGTTTAACATTCACGCCATCGACAAGTCCATTTTTCACTAAGTGGTTCATCTTTCTCAAATGAATATGCCCCATTCTTCTGTTCCACATAATCGATTCCTTCTCTGTAGCCTTCGATAGGAAACATGTCACTTGCCCCTGAGACGTCATCGCCTTAGACATATCAAGAATATAGAGATTGTTGACGCGAGGTGCCTTCAACATAACCCACTCTTTTGGAATTTCGAAGCCCGGTTTGAGAATATAGCAAGATTTGTCATCAAAATAAACAATAAATTGTTTGTCACAAATTTGACTGACACTCAACAGATTATAATCGATCTGCTTCACATACGATATCCTCTCGAAACTCACAATACCATTACTCACGCTTCCTTCCATCGTGATATAACCTCCTTTGTTTCCGGCAAATGCAACATACCCTCCATTTATATTCTTCACATCAAACAACAATGCTAAATCCCCTGTCATGTGGCATGAAGCTCCACTATCAACAATCCAAAGACTGCTAATAGGGCCAGCTAAAGCTCCCTGCACACATCAAGTAAACATGTCAGTTCTTTCGGGGGACCCAAGCCTGTGTGGTCTTGGGTCTTTGAATATCATTGTTCAAAGATTCATTTACATCAACATTTGGTTTTGAATTGATCTTTTTAGGATCATTCAAAACTTGTTCAACTTTTTCATTCGATCTTGAAGTAAAGGCTCCCGGAGTACCATTTGGTGTCCAAGATTGTTCCGAACGTTTCAAAATACGAATCTGAGATTTTGGAGTCTCAGTCGTTTTCTTAACATCGTTCACAAATGAAACCTTCATGGGTACCTTCTCTGATTTAACAGATTTAGGTCCAACATTTGACTTGACAGCAGGTTTTTGTGGAACCCTTTGTCTATCAACCGTTGTGTTCACCATTAGTTTTCTCCATGGTTTCTCCATGGCTATCCGGTTACGACGATCATAATGAAATGGACGATCATTCCTCTTTTGATAAAAATTGTTTTGGTTATTAAATTGTGTTGTTTAAGGAACAAATCGTCTTTGCGGATGATAATGATTGTCAACCGGTTTCCTCATTGATTGCCTAACTTCAACTTCATACCTTTTGTCCCTCACGTACGGGCAGTGAGCAAGTAAATGCCCTCTCTCCCCGCACTTAAAGCATGCACGGTATTCTTCAAACACATTTTGAGCATTCGGCTTAGCGTATGTTCTGATCGGATATTGGTCATCATAACATCTACGCCTTAAACTCTCAGGAACTGGACCCTTCGAGTAAGCTGCCTCATGAAAACCGTTTGCTTTGTGTTTCGATTTAATGAATTGGGTGACATGAACCTTTGGTTCTTTTGGAACATCCAAATACAGTTTCTTTAGAATTTCAGGTGGAATATCATTTGATCTTTCATGTTTCGAAAACCATATTGTACTCTCTTGCCAAATTTTCTCGATTTTAGAATAGTTAGCAAATTTGATTGGATATTCCTCGTCAGAGATAATCTTGTCGGGTCCTTCTATCCGATAAAATACCTTGACTGGTTTGTCACCTGATTCCTTTTTAACCTCTTTCTTTTCAGACTTTTTATCACGATGTGCGTTAGCCATCGGATGAACATGCTGAGATGGTGACACTGGTTCATTCATAATAATGTGATTTTCTTTTGGAATATCACTCACATTATCAGATTTGTCACTCTCAGAGTCTGAATCATCATTTTCAACTGTAACTCCCTCATCATTCAAACCTAAAAGCGGTCTCACATCGGAATTAGGATCACCAACACTTGAAGTATTGGATTCATTTTCCGATGCAGAGTCTGATTTTACTGAGCTCTCCGGTGTCACTTGATGACAATTGTGATTTTCAAAAAGCACCGGAGATGGCACAGACTTATAACTTGTGGTTTGAGATGGTTCATCAATGATGTGGTCAACGACATAAGCAATATGCTTATAACTTTCTAATTTCTTATTGACCTTTTCAGCAAAACACTTGATGGTGGCCATTTCCAACTTAGTGTTCTCAAGTTCATTAATGTAATTGTTAATTGCTAATTGTTTTAATGAAAGAGTTTTCTTTAGGTCAGAAATGTCCTTTTTGTACCCATCGAGTACTTTGTTAAAAGCAATCACTTCTTTGCGAGCAGATTGACAGTTAATCGCAGCACTATCACGTTGAACGCGAAGTTGCTTGTTTTCTTCTGTCAATCTGTCACAAGTTCCACAATACTTATCACTTGTAACATCAGTGCTAGATTCAGAACTTACCTGTTTTGGAGGATCTGTCATGGCCATTAGAGCGAAATGAGCTTCCTTCCCAGCTAAGAACTTTGAATAATCGATTCTGGTGAAGGCGTCATCCACTATGCACGACTTCCTCGTCTTTAGAAAATCATCTTCAGCCAGCAAGTGATCAATGTCATCATCCAAAGAAGTAACACTGGCCTCTGAATCTGATTCACTATCTGAATCCGAATATACCGACTCATTCTCCTCAGGAACGTCTGTGACTGAGTCAATCACAACTCCTGAATTTCTCTCTTCAGCCTGAACTTCAACAGTCTCAGTCTCCACATTCATCTCTTCAACCGATTCTTCAACCTCACTCTCAGTTTCTTCATCATTGTCAACAATCACCGACTCCTCGATATCAACCTGTCGTGCAACACAAGCCACATTCCCACCAGTGGTTATCTCCTCAACACCAATTTGCATGCCAGTCCAGTCAAACCTTTCATCATTCTGTATCACCAAAGCTTGATTCTGATTGTTATTCTGTGGTTATTCATTTGGTGTAGTGATGGGTATAACTGTTCTGGTTGTGTTGTTTGGTGGTTGAGTTTGATTCTAGTTGGTTGTGTTTGGTTGTCTATTTTGGTTGTTGTTAGAGGTGTTTTGTCGGTTTTGGTAATTGTTTTGGTTTTGATAGTTGTTGTTATTTTGGAAAGAAACTTGCTTTTGGTTTTGAGATTGGCGGTTTTGATAGTTTAAGTTGAATGGGTTACTGTTACCTTGTTTAGGAGGCTGAGTGCATTCTCTTTTGAAGTGTCCTTTTCCACCACAATTAAAGCATGTAACTTTCTCTTTGTTAAAACCATAAGTGGTGTTCGGAGAAGTTCCCAAATCAGTCCTCCCGGTCTTTTCGATGAATTCGGTTGCCCGTGTCATAATGCTTGCGAAAGCCCACTGAATGCCTATGAGCTCCATCTCCTCTTTATCAATTTGTGCGTAGTCTTCATTGGTCAAGTTGTTATTCCCAATTTGACTTGCAACTAAACCATTATACGAAGCAACCATTGCTGAGACTAGTGCAATATGTTGCTGAGCAACCTCCACAGTCACATTACTCATATTGGATGTTTCCAATACTACCGGTTGCTGATTGGTTTGATTCATTTGTGTCATGTATGGTTGTTGTTGAGGTTGTTGTTGTTGTTGGTTAGCAGAATAGCATGCAGCTTGCTGCATTGGAGAAAATGGTGAAATGAAAGAATTAGTGTATTGTTGTGGTGGTGGTGTGTATGATGGTTGTGAATAAGATGAGGTGGTAATGCATCAGCAAACTTGTCCACCAGATCTGACATAGGAATCTGTATATCATAACTAGACAATTCAGTTAGTAAATTACAATATCTGGGAGTCAACTCTTTAAACGTCTCGTTCCCGACATAGCTGAAGTTCTCGAATTCTTTTCTCAGCTCTTCCATTCTCAACCTTCTCGTCTTCTCGTTACCATCATGTCGATTCTTAAGCACATCCCATAACTGTTTTGAAGTAGTGCACGACCCAAACTGATGTAGCAAATCGTTTGTGATCGCCTGAGTTAACTGAGAATATGCCTTCTTTTCCACTGCGAATTTCTTCTTCTCATCGTCAGTCAAACTCTCCAAAGGAACCTGCTCACCGGTGTTCTCTAAAACTGGTGCAACATATCCTTTAGCTATTATCTGCCACGCCTCCGTTCCTTCCAACCCCATGCCTTCAAGATGAATCTTGAATTTCTTCTGCCACTGGTTGTACTCCTGCATCTCCATTAGCTTGGGTGGCCGATTCCCGCTACCTGAAGATAAGTCATTTATTAGTGTAGAAATAGCATTAGTAGTTTGAGTATTTACCACCGCGGCTGCTACTCCCCAATAATCTGCTGCAGGTTCTTGTGACGAAGATGCAACGCTCTGAGGCATCGAACTAGTCATCGCTAAGTAGTTAATCGGTTGCGAAGACTGAGTGTTCGATTTTTGAGCTGCCACTGTCCATGGGTCCATAGTCACTTGCTGCTGTGGTTGTGTCGTTCCCGGTCTCGGTGTAGTTGGAAATCCCCACATGATGTTCACAAAATTAGAAAATTCACCACACTTAGAAAAATTTCACAAACACTTCTACTTTCGCCCTGTCAAACTTCACTTTCGTCCAAATTGAAGACCCGAAAGTAGAATCTATAACCTGAATGTAGAATATCAACAACTAACTTCCACTTGCGTCCGGAAAATTTCACCTTCGTCCTATCCAATTTCACTTTCGCACCCCCGATCACCCGAAAGTGGATATTGTGACCCGAAAGTGAAAATCTCAACACAACACACCTAGGTTCGACCTGTAAAATGCTACTTTCGCCTAGAAAATAACCAGGTTCGCCCTAAAAAGTCCAGGCATGACCTCCCCCTTGAGAGCATTCAAAGCCCAAACTCAAATCTACAAATGAAAAACAACACATGAGATTGCTATTTAAAGTCCAACACCCAAAGTCCACTTTCGCCCCTTGGTAAAGGTCGAATGTGGACCAAAGTTCACCTTCGCCCCATTGTATAGGTCAAATGTGGAATGTTTCCACATTCGCCCTTTACCTTGGGTCGAAACTGAACTATGTGTATTGTCCTGTATCTTTACAAATGCATCAGATCCATAAAATGCCCTTATGGATTACCACAATCTCATGTAATACAATACAAGACTCAACCCTAGTCTATTCGACAGTGACGTCCACAGAAAGTGCATCAACAATGTTCTCAACTTGTGTCTGTGCTAGATACCAATCTGCACCAAGAGAATCACACCTAATTGCAGTCAAAAGAATCTTCAGATATCTGAAAGGAACTCCTACTTTAGGAATTTGGTATCCTGCTTCAAGCAATACCAAGTTAACAGCTTTTTCAGATAGTGACTATGCAGGGTGCAAAATGTCAAGAAAATCAACATCTGGTGGTTGTCAATTCTTGGGAAACTGTCTGGTGTCCTGGCAATCAAAGAAACAAACATATGTGGCAACTTCAACAGCTGAAGCTGAATATATTGCTGCTGCAAGCTGTACATCACATATACAATGGCTCCAATATCAACTGCTTGATTATGGAATCAAAGAGACCAAGGCTCCACTTTTAGTAGACAGCAAATATGCCATTAGCATCATTCAAAATCCTGTTCAGTTCTCAAAGACCAAACATATTGAAATCAGGTATCATTTCATAAGAGATTGCTATGAAAAAGGCAAGATTGAGGTGAAACATGTCACAACTGCTAATCAAATAGCTAATATTTTCACCAAACCCCTTGATTCAACAACATTTCAGAGGTTAGTATCCATGCTTGGGATGCTAAATTTAGAAGAAAGTCTGTAAGTGTTTCACTTTTTAGTTCTGCACATATTTTATTTCACTTACATACTTATCTGTCACAAACCTCTGATGAACAAAATTTGAGAGAGAGAAACTACTGATAATTTGAAAAACATCAAAATGGGAAATTTTTAGAAAAGAAGTAACTACTGATGATAATCAGAAGTTATTCAAGTGTTTTGAAAGTCATTCTCATCAGCTGTTTCAAACTACTGAAGAGATGAACAAAACCACTGATGAAGAAACCTTCTTCATCAGTAGTTTCATTAAAAAGGGTAAAACTGACATTTCACTCATCAGAAGTTTGACCTAGTCGGTTAAAAACTTCTGATAAATACCTTTTTTCAAACACTTATCCATTCAAAAAGCAAAATTCCCTCTTTCTCTCTAAAATCAAAACCAAAACCCCCTCTCTAACCTAAGTTTACTGTTCGATCAAGAAACCATGGCTCTCGTTCTAAAACAGGGACACAATCAAAGAGGCTACTTTGAGAAAGATGATGCCTGGTCCCAATACGATGAGATCATTGATCTTGTTGTTAAATCCCAATATTATCAAGCTTTCACCATTGATCCTCCAATACATGAAGAAACTCTCAATGAGTTCTGGGCTCATGCAGAGGCGGTGACAGTTAATAATGAAGTGAATTCCCTCAAATCATCCATTCAAGGGAAACTGATGGCCATATCACCATAAACTTTAAGCATAAGGCTTGGTTTGAATGATTCTGATGCTCCTGAGCATATTTCAAATTCTGATATTCATCTTACCATGACAGAATGTGGCTATCAAGGTACTTTAGCACATGCTACAGTTTATAAGAAATATTTCGATCCACAATATAAACTGTTATTTCATTATATTATTATGTGCTTAAGTCCTAAAACTGGATCTTATGATCAGATGCCTTCAACTTTTCAACCTATTTTTCATTCAATAATAAATGAAACACCTTTCAAGGCATCAAAACTGTTCTTTAATGAGTTGGTTTTACATCATGAAAATCAAAAGAAAAAGTTTTTGTGATACCCAAGGTTTGTTATGCAGTGCATAATAAAAGAACTTGGAGAGGGAATACTTGTGGGTGACTCAAAAATTTTAAAACCATTAACTTCCCAAGTATTCTCAAGGCACAACAAACCGGCCACAGTGCCAGATGATGACCAAAGGGAAGAACAACCCATCCCTGAGGAACCCACATCTTCAAAACCCAAAAAGAAATCCAAAAAGCCTAAATCTCTCAAACAAAAACCTACCAACCCAAAGAAAAAAATAGTTCAGGAAGTGGAGAAACCTGAAACTACTGATGTGCAGTCTACACTTGATAAGGATGTGGCTGAAACATCCTCTCAGCACACACCATCTCCACCACCCAAAATGTAGATGCACATTATGCGACTAATGCTTCGGATTGTGACTTTAACATATGTTAGAAGATTATAGAAGGGCGAAGGTGGAAACTGGTTGGGCGAATGTAAATATTCAAGGGCGAAGGAAGAAAGCTGATGGGCGAATGTAGGATGCTGAAGGTTATATTGCATGTTCGTACCTTAGCAGGGGGCGAATGTGGACAAAGTCCACATTCGTACTCTGAAAAGGGGCGAATGTGCAGGTCCTATAAATAGTTTTTGCTTGATTTGTAAGTTAGAAAAGTTGGTTATTGTGTGTGTGTTAAGGTCAGGTTGCTCTCTAGATTAAGATTGTGTCAGAGTGTGTAGATTAGGGATGGCGATCAAACCCGAACCCGATGGGTAAACCCGAAACCCGACACATTTGGGACGGGTTTGGGTCGGGTAATCGGGTATGGGTCCGGGTATGGGATTAGTTTTTATTTTTTTCGCGGGTTTGGGACGGGTTTGGGATTTGATGATATACCCGTTTACCCGACCCGATTACCCGATAAAGTATACCCGTTTACCCGATTAGATACCCAATATAATTTCTAATATATCTTTTTAAATATGTATGCATAATATATCTAATTGTCCATCTACATTATCATCTTGTGCTAAAATTACCAAAGAGTTAGTGTATACTATTTGTTATCTATGTTTTTGATTATTTTTATATGATTTAAGTATTTTATATTTATACATTGTAATCATTTACATATATATTTAATAATGGTAAATATAATTGGTTAATAGTTACCTAATAGATGTCAGTCGGGTTTTTGGTCGGATATACTCAATGAGTAAGTTTCAAAAATTAATGGGTTTACCCGAAACCCACGGGTATACCCGATACCCAATGGGTAATTACCCGACACAAACCCGACGGATTTTGGGCCGGGTTTGGGACAAGCATACCTAATCGGGTATGGGGTTGGGATTACCTAAACCCGTCCCAAACCCGACCCATTGCCATCCCTAGTGTAGATCAACTTGTATTTGCTTTATGTAAACGTTTTGAACAAGTTAATCTATAAAATGATGTTTGAAAAGGTAATCCGTGTGTTGTGATTTGCATATTATCATTTTGTTCAGTTCTAGGGTTTCCGCACCTGGAATTGTGACTTGTATGATCATATTTTCCTGTCTATTGATAAAATTCTTCGTTTACAAAGTGGTATCAGAGCCATAGAGATCATACAACAACAAATTGATAATATCATAGCTGATTTGGACCCTATTTTGATCAATTTTCTCTGTTTTTCATTGAAAATGGTTTTTGATACAATTAGAAGGTTTTGGATCACTTTTCGTGGATAAAATCAACATTTCCAAGAATTAAAGTTGTTCCAAATCAATTCCGAATCATAACCTGATAAAGATCATCAAAATCCATTAACTTTTGAAAATTTCAGATCAAAAAATAACCGTTTTCAAAGTGTAACCGTATTTTAAACATGTATGGGTCGAATCTGGAGAGCATGGGGCGAACCTGGTTATTTTCTGGGCGAAAGTAGCATTTTACAGGTCGAACCTAGGTGTGTTGTGTTGAGATTTTCAGTTTCGGGTCACAATATCCACTTTCGGGTTTAACAGTCACAACGACCTACAGCAGATTATTGGGGAGTAGCAGTCGCGGTGGTAAATACTCAAACTACAAATGCTATTTCTACACTAATAAATGATTTATCTTCAGGTAGTGGGAATCGGCCACCCAAGCTAATGGAGATGCAGGAGTACAACCAGTGGTAGAAGAAATTCAAGATTCATCTTGAAGGCATGGGGTTGGAAGGAACGGAGGCGTGGCAGATGATAGCTAAAGGATATGTTGGACCAGTTTTAGAGGATATGTTGCACCAGTTTTAAAGGAAAGTGGCTGCCTATTTAAACCCAGATGCACATTCGAACCTCATTCTGAATTTTTTCAAAATTTTTCTAAGTTCCATTATCTTGTTGCCCCGTTTCTGTTGATTCACGATTATTGTTCCCTACTCAATTCTGATCATTTTGAGTATAATTTTATAGGTAATGGTCGAGTATTGAAGGCACAATTAGGGTTTTTACATACGAACCCTAACTGGTTCATTCTGGACATTATTGGACTGTTTTAATGCAAATTTTTGATGAGGATTCAATCCTTATTAGTTTTAGGGGGAGAGTATAGGAAGAATTAGGTTAATTCATCGTTTAAGACTGTTAATTGTTTGTTTGAAGGTTTTCGAACCCTAATTCTTTCTTAAAACTAATAAGAATTGATTGAAAAACAAAATTGATGGTTTCTTAGGCTTAGTCGGTTGTATTAGGAGTTGTTTGAATCAAAATGAGAGGTTAAAACAGATCAGATAATAGATTTGAAATTTTGGGGGTTTAACAGTCACGTTCGTCCAAACTGAAAAGGGCGAATGTGAAGTATAACCTACGAATGTAATCTCACTATGGACGAAAGTAGATTTCTTGGGGCGAATGTGAAGTTTATTTCACTTTCGTACTGAGTATTTTACATTCGACCTAATTGTTGTACATTCGAACCTCAATTTCCTACATTCGTACCTACTAAAATGGGCGAATGTGGAAAGGATCAAAACTCTAAAATTGTCTAAGTTTGTTGTTTTTTATTGTTTTGACGAATTTTTCTTATTTGTGTATTTCAGATGGCTGAACAACCAGAAAATGTTGAGATTCCTGTACAAGATGTTATTGTTCAGGATCCAGTTCCAGAGGATGAAGAGGAAAATGTTCCAAAAACATGGTCGTTTGAACCTCCGCACAACTGTTGTGCATATGTTGGCGATGTTTTGAAGAACACAGAGTTTTCAGGGATCGTGGATTTTCTAAAGAGAAGCCGAATCATCCATGCCATTGCTACACCAACAATTATTTACAAAGATATTATGGAGGATTTCTGGAAGAATGCGAAATATGATTTCTGGGAGGATAAAACTATTATCAGAAGTGTAATTCAAGGAATGGAGATGTTTATCATTGAGGAAGATATCAGAGAGGCTCTCCAGATTAAGTTTGAAGAGAGTACAGATCCCAGAGTTTTATCATGGACCGAGCAGAGGGTTTGTTTCTTAAGAATGAAGTACAAAGGCCCAATCACAGATGGAGCACTTCATAAAGGAAAGCTCAGTGTGCAGTTTAAGTACTTTGCACATGTGATCATTCATGTCTTTGGGTGTGTTAGTGGTGGTTACGGCGTTATGAGGAAGAGCTTAAGTTCGTTAATGGTTGCGTTGACTCTCAACAAACCATTTAACATTGCTGGGTTGATCTTAGACCACATGCTAGAGATGTTGAAGGGTTTAAAGTCGAAGAAGTTTTTGTTATACCCAAGATTCTTGATGATGATCTTTGACAACAAGTATTCACATTTGAGGAAAGATCCGACGATGGTGTTAGGTTAAGATCACATGAATATCAGAACACTTGTGAGGATGAAAGGTTATAAGGGTGTGCCTGACAATGAGAAGCCACCGAATAGACGTTTGTTTGTGTCACACCCTCAAATATCCACCTGCGGAGTTCTACCGCGAGGCGTGTGACATACCAGGATCCAAGTCAACGGTCACAATAAACGACGTCTAAATGTAAAACATACGTAATCAAAACCATGCATAAGATTTAAAATTCAACATTCAGTAGTGCGGAAGCATTAAAAGTTTACAAAAGTCATGCAGAAAATAAAACATAAGTTCCAAAGTTTGACATTTCCAAAACATGCCATGAGACCCTAGACGCAAGACGACCCCAGTGTGACTCCGTGCTCCTATCTGACAGCTGCTACCTTAACGACCTGAGAAAACATGCTAAAAGAGTCAACATATAATGCTGGTGAGTTCACAGGTTTTATTTAAACGTTTAGAGTAATTCCTTCGAAAAACCGTTACCATCACAATTACTACTATGCTTGTAAGAACGCTAGCTAGGCGCAGAATAAGATACTCATACGGGTGAAACCATTGCTGACTAAGCCGTGTAGTGACCCTTAGTTTCCTATGGGCTACCGTCATCACCGGTAGACCTTGTTTTGTTAGAGACAATATGCACCCGCCCGGTCCTACCGTCGAGTGGGGTTTGTCAGTTCCCAATAGCGCTATCCATATTTCCCCGCCATATACCCATGTTAGTGGTTTCTAAGGGACTTTTTGATGAACCGTATAGTACGATAAGTAAGCCATAGTATAACGTGATAAAGAGTCATGAGCAATAAGAGTTTAAATAAGTCATAAGTCATAAAAGCGTTTTGAGCATGTTTCTCCCCCGAAAACATAAACCGTAAAATGTGGGGCCGTGAACTCACCTTAGGTTGCGTATTCCGTTTAAGAGTGAACCGTATGTGTGATATGAGTAAACCGTCTGTAAGATATGATAGCCCCAACTAGTGGCAACCTATCATAAGATATGTGTTAAGTTAGACTAATAACCCGCAGGGTTCATTAGTCCCTAAGTCCAGTCCATGACCATGATGTGTTTGAAAAACGTGTTTGACCGACAACCAGACTACGTAAGACAAGACTCGACATCCCATTGGTGACCCGACATTCCACGTGTTCATCTCATACACAAACATACACAAAACATGCAACTCAGCACTTAACATGCGTTAAAGTTCAACGATTCCAACACATAGGTCAAATAACGTACGAACAAGTCCGAACACGTGTTACTATGTTACTAAGCATGTCACGGGGTTCCTATCATGTTCCTAGGTGTCAAATCGGGTTTCGGGATGTTAAAATACACTTATAACAGCATTACACGCGATTAGGAACTTAGCATGCAATTAGGAAAGTCAACACGTGATTAGGGATGGTCAACAGGCAATTACGAGGGCTAATCGCACCTTATGATAGGTGATTAGGGCTAATCACATGCATTATAGGCGATTATGGTCATAAGGTATGCAATTCAGGGCTTAACTAGTGATTAGGGTCACAATTGCATGTAATGAAGGCAATTAGGATCACAATTGCATGAAATGAAGGCAATTGTGATCACAATCGCCTATAAGTCACACGAGTAGGGCTTCAATTCAGGCGATTAGGCCCCTAATCGCCTATAGCATAGGCGATTAGGATTCCTAATCGCCTATAGTGCAGCAGATATGGTTTTTCGCGCGTTTAACCTACCAAATCAGATCCGAAACGTGTAAAAACACCCAATAATCATCCTAACATATTAACAAACATATTTCAAGCAAAACCCCTAAGTTTTCATCATTCTAACAGTCCCGAATGCGAGCGTTTTCCCAAAATAGCAACTTAACATGAAAACATCACATCAACATGCAAAAACTTGCCCTAAATAGCAAATATCCAGATTTAATCACATAACCACGTTGTCCGAAAGCATCCTACTGTTCTAACATCATCCTAGAGCAAACCCTAACACCAAACAATCAACAACACACCTCATATCATCCTTAATCATCCAAAATCCTTCAAATGGGTCAAACATCAAGTATCAACAATACATAACCAAAACCATTCAAACTCCTAGGACATCATCATACTAACTTGTAACAGCCATAAACATCATAATAACACAAAAACAACCATGGTTCAATCCTAAAAATTTTATCTTTAATCACATATAACACATATAACACATGTAAAGGTGTGGGTTTGTTTAGAAACGGTTTTAAATGGATTTTCAAAGACAAAAACGTTTATAAGTCAGGTCTGGACATTTAGGGAGTAAAACATAATCATTTAAAGGTTTGGGTTTGAAGAACACACCTTGTATTTAAGAGGAGATGATGGAATAAGCTTGCAAATGGTTGTTAGGATGTAAAAATAGGTTCCAGAGGGTGTTTGTGGGTTGAGATATGTTATGGGACGGCTAGGGTTGTGTAAATGATGTTTTGGAGGTCAAGGGTGGTATTCATAGGCGTTTCTAGTCGTCAGACATGTTATAGGCGATTATGCAGCTTTATCAGGCGATTAGGGCTGCTAATCGCCTTCACTATAGGCGATTAGCCCCCATGATCGCCTAAAGACAAAGCTAATCGCCTAAGGAGGAAGGCTAATCGCCCTCATGAAGGCAATTAGCCCTGCTAATCGCCTTCAGGGTCTGTTGTGGTGTATTTGGCGCGTTAAACTCCGTTTTAACATATGTTAACACATTTTCACATACCGACAAGTCACATAATGATTATAAACACATAATACATGAAAGTAAACACGTTCACACTCGTTCACCAATTCCCGGGACTCGAGACTTGTGTATGTTAAAACCCTAATGATGTGCGCCTCGACTCGATCGACTTTGTTATGTGTAACGTATGCGCGACTCGCTAAGGTGAACTTACTAAGTTTTCAAAAGTTAGTTACCGGAAGTTGCCGGGTGTCACATCATCCCCCTGTTGAAAGAATTTTCGTCCCGAAAATTTCCCGAAGTCGAAAAGAGAAGACAAATAAGAAGAAAAATTTTCCGGGTCGTCACATCATCCCCCTGTTGAAAGGAATCTCGCCCCGAGATTCTTTTGGCCTCAACAGTGATGAGTGCCGACCTCTGTGTGTGCCCAAGTAACGTTCCCCAAGAGACAGCGACTGAATATGAGACAAGAGACCCCCGATCGAAGGCCTACTGGAGACTACTATGATCGGTGTAACTAACCCACTTGTACCGTCCAAGTAGCATCCCCAATGGACCCTCATCGACCCCAAAGAATGAGAAGTAAAGACCAAACCCCAAGGAAAGCACCCGAAGACACGAACGCACAACAATGCGAAAAAGTAAAACCAAAGCGTAACAAGAGATAAGAAGGAGTACGTACGAGTAACAGTGTCTGGGTCCACCTGGTTCTCCCTAGCACCAATCACATAAGCATGAGCACGAGTAACCCGACCACCGCCTTCATTGTCTCCATCCTTCCCTGCGTTCCCTGTGCCCCCTTGATTCAACTTTGGACAGCTGCGCTTGAAGTGCCCCGCCTCACCACAATGAAAGCAACCCTGGTTCCCCTGTGGAGCAGGGGTATAACACCCCGCCCCTCTCACCACCAATATTGTCCGCTTTGGCCATCCAGAGCTCACGGATTTGTTTTTGGTTGCCCCGGTGGAGACTTCCTAGGAGGTCACCCATCCTGGAATTTCTCCCACCTGAGCACGCTTAACTGTGGAGTTCTCCTCTCATCCACTAACATTAAGCCCCAAAACGCGTTGGTGATTTAAGAGGCAAGACATTACTTATGAACCAAGGATCTCTCCTGGCCACGGTCAATGTGGGATTTTCCCGGGGTGTCACATTCACCCCCTGTTAGAGTCTCATCGTCCGTGATGAGGTATGTACCCACCATCCCGAAAGGCACAGGAGTGGCTCTTGTTAGGATCTGAGTATTGGTTTGTTTTGATTAAGTATGAAAGATGAACGAAGTATAAATGGAAAGTGCAGCGGAATAAACAGTAAATCAAAACATAGAGAATAATTGTTTTTAATCGAAAGCTTTCATTAATGGAAAGGTTACAATTGTACAATTAAACTCCCCCTCAGCCTGATCACTCAGAGAATGTTTGTCTGAAAGAGAATGACGAGTGATGAATAGAACAGTACAAGTACTGTTCTATGTATAGACAGACTCAAAACTCTGATGATCAGTTGCTGACGTCACCTAGATAGTGACCCCTAACTGACTAACAAACTCTAACAACTGCTAAGCTATAACTACTGTTACATTGAAACTACTGACAATACAAAACTCTGTTAACTAAAACTCTGATGTCTTCTTATCATCTGTTGAACCAAAGTGCTGTTGGTTCAACAGACCTTTGTTCTTCAGTTCTTTGACCAGCAGTTGTTCTTCATCAGACTTTTAACCTTCAGACTTTGTCCATCAGACCTTTCATCAGCAGCAGTTATCTCTAACAGTTGTTTCGAGCAGCAGCAGTAGTTAGGAATCAACAGATCTTTGGAAGAAGCTTTATTGTAACAACTATTCTTTATTTAGGATCAACACTTAGTATATTTTGGCTTTTAATCATCTGTTCTTCTCCAGGTCAGCAGACCCAACAATCTCCCCCTAGAACAGATGATGCCAAAACTCTGCTTTATTCTTGATCTTTATTCCTCATCAGACTTTCTCTAATTTTCCCTTTAAGTTGTAATTCAAAGCTTAGAGAGAAGAGGTCTTCAGCATCTCTTTCCAGTGTCAAGTTCAGAAGGGTCTGGAGATCTTCAGCACTTAGGCCAGGTGCATCATCCATACTTAACTTCTGAACACTACCATCTGATCTGAGCAGTGTCAATTCATGGGTCTCTTTGTCAGACTTCCATTTTAGAATTTTAGAATCAGAGGAGTGACTGGGATGCATCTTTATTTTTGATGAGTTAGGAGATGGAGGCCTGCCAATGAGTTCTCTGAACTTCTCTGTGACAGGGTCAGAGAAGAATCTGATTTGGTTTAAGAGACCCTCTTTTACATAGGTTTCAGTGAACTTTCTTGTATCCTCTTCAGACATTTCCTTCTGCTTCTTGAATTGTCTTCTAGCAGCAATAGAAAGATCAGAGGTTTCAAGTAAACTGTCTAGTGTAAAGGCCTGTGAGGGTTTCTTGGGTGCATCATCATAGACTGGTTTTCTTGGTAGTTTGGGATTGGTCTTTCTTTCTTGTTCAAGCTTCTTGTATGTTTCAATCAACCTGATCTCAGACCATCTAGCAACATATCTCATCTCTCCATACTTGGCTGCTACAAGCTCTTGTCTCATTCTTTTGAACTTTCAAGGCTCTAGCTTGATCTCTCCCTTTACTGAAATCAGGGGCAGAGGCCTTAGTAGGAGGATTCTTGGCCATGCTCTCAATTCTTATGAGTTCTTCCCTGAGAGCATGTGTGGTCCAGCCTGTGAATTGATTCTTGGTTGCTTTGTAAGGCTTGGTTGCCAAGATCTGTTCTAGCAGTGAATCCCTAACCTCCATTTCCAAATCTCTGCTGAGAGGCATGGAAGACATGGAGTTGCTCAGGGTCTTGGCAAAGTCTTCAATCCTTCGAACTTTGCTAAGCTTTGCTGAATGGATGCCCTGAGCAGTCCTGTCATCCTTCCCTTTGCATTTCTCTTTGATGACAGCATCAGCCTGTTCACCCTTGTATTTAAGATAGGTGTCAATGTTGAGTGGAACAGGGAAGCCTTTGAGAGATGGGAAGGTTCTGTCTGATGGCTGATCAGTATTGTAAAAGGATTGAAGTTCCCCCTTGATTAAATCCAACTCAAGGGGATACTTCTCAGCCAATGGGGTGATGCTTGGTGGTGGTCTATGTGATCTGAATTGAGAAGTGTGTGGTGAGAAGGATGAAAGTGGAATGGCATTGACTGGTGTGGATTGTGAGATTGGGGTGTTAGGTGGTGTGTTGTGGATGTTTTCATCTTGTATAACAAAGGTGGATTTCCTTTTCCTGCTATACAAGATTTTGGGTGAAGGTGAGGATGAGGCAGTGGTTTGGTGAACATCTGTTGGTCCTTTTGTGGAACCAGCAGTTGTTTGGGTTTTTGGTTGTGTTGTGGTAGGTTTGGTAGTTGTTTGAGTTGTGACTGGTTTAGTGGTTGATGGCGTGGTGATTGGTTTGGTTACTGGTTTGGGTTGAACAGATGTTTTAGTAGCAGTTGTTTTGCTTTCAGTGGTTTGGATAGCAGAAGTTGTGGTGGCAGTGGTTTTAGGAGCAGTGGTTGTGACAACAGGTGTTTCAACAGCAGAGGTTTCAGCAGATAGTTTGGAAGGTGGTTTTCTTGTGTGTTTGGCTGGCATTTTCTTTCTCTTAGAAGTATTTACATCTTCCACTTCTTGCTGTTGTTCCTTTTTCAGCTGCACCAACAACTCTGCTTTTGCTTCCAAAGTATCAGCCCTTTTCATTTTGTCCTGAGCAGCTTTCTCAGCCTTTTCATTTGCTGAAGTGTCAACTTCTTTAGCCTTGGTTGCTTGAGCTGGTTCAGTGACAGGGATTTGAACATTTGGTTGCTGTGATTGTGGAGCTGCTTTTGGTGACTCTGGTTTGTCAGCAGCTGGCTTACCCTTTTCTGAGGGTGGTGCACCAAATGGATTTAGCTTTGGTAGCCTATCTCTGCCACTCTCCTCCTTTTTGGCATCATCAGCTATAAACTCATTGTCGTTGTAGTCCCAAAAACACTAGATCTTTAGTGTGCACAAGATTGTTATCACCCAGAAACACCTATTTATTAGGTGTTTTAGGTGATTAATCAAGACAAGCAAAGAAACTAGATGAATATTGTAAGAACCGACACACAAGATGCATAAAAAGATAATTCCATTGATGATTTAACACTGAACAACCATGGAGATCATAACAAGTACGCACCTTATCTTGTGCTACAAAAGATAATAACAAAAACCCTAAACCCTAGCTGCTGATAACTGTTCTATATATAGCCAAGGCTGGTGGGCCTGCGCACTTAACTTAAGTGCGCAGAGCCCGTCTCCTTAGTACGCAGTCTAGGGTTTCATGCTTTCAACTATACTATAATTACATAACATACCCTCCAACTATTACAAACAACTAAACAAACTCAAACCTGGTAACTGTGGTCTCATTCTAACCCAACAATACTCCCCCTAGACCACAGCTACCAGTTCTTCGGTCTCAATCGATTTCCACATCACTTAACTCCCCCTCTTCTCATGCTTGGTGTGCCGGGAGTGCCTGAACGATACTATCTTCAACATTTGGTTCTTCAACACGTGGTTCTTCAGCCTGTGGTTCCTGGATGAATAACTCAGCGAGATCTACAGTTGCTGGATCTTGCTGAGTTTCTGGGGCTGGACTTGGAGAGACTGGAGGGGCTTGAGAAGGCTCAATCTCTGGATCAACTGTTGCTGCAGAATCCTGTGTTTGCATCTCTGGGATAACTTCAGTTTCAGATATCTTTGCAGCAGCAGCAGCAGCAGCCTTCTCTCTGTCATCTTTAGCTTTATCGGCTGCATTGATCCTAGCCACTAAATCGATCAATTCTTGCTTTCGCTTTAAAGCTCGTTCCACCGCCCTTCTGAACAGAATAGCCTCTTCAAACAGCACGTTTCCAGCACCCACATTGATCTGGTTTCCAAAAAGAGTAGTCAAATCAGAGGGATTGAGAGCAAACACATCCACCGGGTCAAGAATTCTCAACGCCTCTGAATCGTCTTTTAGTTTGATGACAGCTTCACCAGTTAGGCTATCATAAAACCACTTCTTGAACTCTGTTAGCATCATAGGAAGCTCTGGACGAATGGGAACCCTAGTGACGACCTGGGGTGGGTCAATCACGTAGGTGATCATTCCCCGTCCGGTAGCTGGATCTATTCTTTTCTTGGAAATTCTTCTTCTCGGCTTCTGTGGCTTCCAGTTCTTGAAGTCAGACTCACACTCTCTTTCTATAAATGCAGACACCATGCCAGCTTGGGCGTCCAAAGAGTGGTTGATGAATGATGTTCTGCACATTTCCTGGATATCCCAACGTGGAAGAGTTTTCAGCTCAGGTCTGCCCTTGAAGTACTGTATAACTCCCCCTCTTCGTTTCACAACAAACAATCTCTTAAACCCATCATACCCCCAAGAGATGATTCTTTCCTACTGAGCTTCTCGAGTATGGTGTATGTTCTGGTGTAAAGCAGGAATGGTGATTGGTCTTCTTGGAAACCAGGTTGATCTCTCAGGGTCCAATCTGTAACCATCAGCCATCTCATAAACCGTGTTTTCTCCCGCACCCATCTCCACAAACGTTTCTGGCATCTCATCCTCACTAATCTCGTCAACATCACTTTCCTCTGCTTTTCTCTCTTTCTCTTTCTCTTCTTCCATAAACTTCCCAAAATCGAACGCTTCATCAAAAGTCATGCTTGGAGCATCTGTTCCTTGTTTCTTTAGTTCTTGAAGCATATCAAACATTTTCATTTGCACCTCTGTCTGAAATTTGATCAGATAACGTTGATCCTTAACCACCTTTTCCAGATTTCTATTCTTGTGCTTCAACTTCTTTAGCTTTTTCCTCAACTCCTGATTGTTGTAAAGCTGATTCTTTAACGTGCAAATTTCCTTTGCTGCGGTCTTTCCCACCTCCTTGGACAGTGTCTCATATAGTTCTTGATGCACGGGTTTTCGACGCTGTGTACCAGGAACAGATGAGGATGGTACAGTTTGTTTCTTCACCGGGGGTTTAGGAATAGGAGGTCTTGCAGTGGAAGGTCCTGGCCTGGAAGTGGAAGGCCCTGGTTGGTCCTCCCCCCAAACATAGATTCCAGAATTTCTTCATTCTCCAAATCCTCTTCTGTCATGACACGTGGCCTTTCAGACGATGGTAACTGTTCTTTCCTTCTCTTTCTTTCAGCTCTTGCCAGTTCAGCACTCTGTCTAGCAGCTTCAGCCATCTCAAGTTCCTCTGGAGTCAATGATTCTCTCCCTTGCTGCAGTAAACCAGTAGGCCTGTTTCTTTTTGTTGGCCTTTGAGGAACAGGTTCAGAGGCTACTCTCTTGCCAATTGTTCTTTCTCTGGCAACTTCTTTTGCAGTTGACTGAGGTACTGTAGTGGCGGGTTCAGAAGTAGCAGGTTCAGAAGATTCGGGTTCGGTTGTGGGTGTTTGTCGAGCTTCAGCAGCAGCTTGTTTTCTTTTCTTGATTTGATTGTATAGCTTCATTACGATGGGATAACGTTGAGCAGCATACATGCTTTCAAGCAGGGGTTCCCAATCTGGTGTGTTGCACTCAGTGAAGAATCGTGCACCTTTGGCGAAATTGTATTTATCACCAAGGGGCAGATCCTCATGTTGTGAGTTGATCATCATCTGAACGAATCTGGGATACATCGCCCACTTATCCTTTCCAGCTTCAGCATTCTTCACCATATAGTCAAACACCATTCCAGACAGATTGAATGGTTCATTCTTGCAGACCTTGATCATGGGAGTTGCCCAGTCAGGACTAAGTGCATTGTAGCCACCTTTCCTGTGACATAGAGACATAAGAAATACGTGACTGATAAGCTTCCAATCTCTTGTCAGCTGGCTCTTCTTGATGTCACCCCTCTTGTCAAAATCTCCTTTGTATCCAAAATTCTTGAACTCTTGATGAATTTCAGCTTTTGGTAGAGATCTAACAGTTGCTTGCCGATCTTGGAATCTCAGAACACTTCGAACAGTATCTTCTGTAATGACCACTGCCTTGTTCCTCACTGTAGCTTTAATTCTCTTGACGCGTGCCACGACCTCTACTTTAGCAGATCTCCAGAAATCTTCAATGTGTGAGCTGTAGACTTGTACGTTTTGCTCTACTGCATATCCGATTCGGCTTCTTCTGATCCAAGTAACAACATCTCGAAACTTTGTATCATCAGTCTCAAGATTCATCGGTTGGTTGTGCATTCCTCTTGGATCCCAGTCAAGAGCCATCTATGTGGGTCACATGCACGAAAAGTAAGTTAGAACTTTTGATTTTGAGTTGACGACTGACAGACTTCTTCATGGATTTTGACGGACGACGTACGTAGACTAGGTTTACTTTTAATTTGGTTTCATGTGAGTGATTCTTTTTATGGATTAGATATATTAGTGTATATGGTAGTTTAGTCTTTCATTTTAATGATCATTTAAGTCCAGTTATGGTTTACGGATGAATGAGTCAGGGTACGCAGTCCGGTCAAATGTCATGAATGATCAAGTCAATAGTCCTGAGTTGTTTTACTCATAAGTTCACAGATTCAATTAAGTGCGCATCCCGAGTCTGTCTTTTTGCTAAGTGCTCAGTCAGGTGCGCACCTAAGTACTCAGCCTTGACTGAGCACTTGTGTTGGTACGCAGTCCTATGATCAGCCTGAACACGAAAGTACAAGTACGCAGTAATTGACTCGGGCATGGTAACGGCTTAGTTAAAATGGTCAAGTCTGCGTACTAGTCAAGTACGCAGACACTTAAACCTTCGTTTAAGATTTTAAGTGCACAACCATGGTACGCAGTCACTTAGGGTTTCTGATGCTTGAATCATATGATGCAAGTACGCATTCATATGATACAAGTGCGCAGTTATTCAAGATTTAAGTGCGCAGTTCATGTGAAACCCCAAATCTTCAACGGTTATATCTAGATCTGGATTCAAGGCCTGCAAATCATAACGACGAAACTTCATCAGAATCAATACTGCCTTAGACAGAAGCAACAACAGGTAATACTAGAGAAAAGAATGGATTTAAAGGTGAATTGGTGATGATTTAGTGGTGGTCAGCGGTGGTTGATGGATGAGAATGGTGGCTGTTGGTGGCTGAGATGAATATTAGGGTTTTGGAATTTTTTGGATAAAAAGTAAAAATGAAAATTTACTGTGATATTTATAGGTGAATGAAATTTGGTCTGCGCACTTAACTTAAGTGCGCAGGGCCCAAAAGCCCAATTAAGTACGCAGGCCCAATAAACCAAGAAAATAGGCTTTAAACCAAAGATCTGGCTTTAGAGATCAACCGATTCTCACCTTTTTCATCAAGATCACACTATCCATACCTGCCAGATCACATTTCAACTTTCCGTTGGATAGCTGCAGCTCAAGAAAAACTGTCGGTATATTTATCCACTTAAATCCATGCCTCTCGTCTTTCAACATACTTAATGTGATGATCTTTATCATGTTTTGGTAATATTGACGAAAAGTTAATGGACCCCACTTGTGCCAGGTGTAAGCCTACCAATCCTCAAGGTTTATTGAGATATAATGATGAGAGCTTCAGGTCTATGTTTCCATAAGCAGAGAAGATGATCACTATGTCAATCAGATGATGAGAGCTTCAGGTCTATGTTCCCATAAGCAGAGAAGATGATAATCTGATTGCTTTTTGAGCTATCTATATGTTTGCACGTCACTAACATTGCGTGTCTTTTGTTGCTCATTTTGATTTAATAGCCCCACTTTGGTTGCTTGCACTCTTAAGTGTCTTTTGATTGCTTATGCACAGAATTTTCTGTGTCTTTTGATCTCTCAACCTGTGTATGACCGGACTCAGCTTGTGCAGACCTGAAACACAGTGGGAATCCAGCTTTTCGTGTAGATCTTTTCAGTTTGTCATCTTTAGCAGTTTACTCGATTCCAGGCTGAATCTACCGACATGTCGTTGCTTGAAGCCGCAACGTCCTCTGGGTCCTATTCACATGCTGACAAATATGATTAGTCCCTATTATATCTTGATTGTTTGAAAAAGTTTTTAAATGGGATCTACCGGTTTATTTCTCCCCCAAAAATCTTTATTTTATTTTAAACAAAAGATTTTTCTATAATTTATACACAAAGGATTTTTTTTTTTTTAAATCATTCAAAGTTGATCATCTCTAACCATGTTACCAACTGACGAAAACGGGTTTTGTCGAAAGCTTTTGTAAAGATATCTGCCTTTTGATCAGCAGTATCTATAGGCAACACCTGTATATACCCTTTGTCGTGCGCATCGCGAATTGAATGAATCCGAATTTCAATATGTTTGGTTTTAGAATGATCAATTGGATTCTTCACGATGTCACGACAAGCATCGTTGTCAATGTAGATAGGGGTTCTCATGATATTCAAACCGTAATCCAACAACTGATTTTGAATCCATAACACTTGACAGCAACAACTGGATGCGGCTGTGTACTCGGCCTGAGCGGTGGAGATAGACACTGTTGTCTGCTTCTTGCTTTGCCAAGACACGAGCCTGTTTCCCAGAAATTGACAGCCACCAGAGACAGACTTTCGGTCAATCCTGCAACCTGCATGATCACTATCAGAGTACGCAATTAGGTCAAAATTGTCACTCTTAGGATACCATAAACCAAGTTTTGGTGTTCCTTTGAGGTAGCGGAAGATTCTTTTTACTGCAGTTTCATGAGATTGCTTTGGATTTGACTGAAAGCGAGCACAGCATCCAACTGCCCACATGATGTCCGGTCTGCTGGCTGTGAGATACATCAAGGATCCAATCATAGAACGGTAAGTGTGCGGGTTCATAGAAGGGCCTTGAAGATCTGGTACAAGCGTTGTTTGAGCTGCAAAAGGAGTGTTGGACGGTTTGCAATCCGACAGGTTGTATTTTGCCAGAATGTCTCTTGTATATTTTGCTTGATGAATGAGAATGCCGTCTTCTTTCTGTTGGACTTCGAGACCTAAGAAAAATGATAGTTCTCCCATCATGCTCATTTCAAATTGAGACTTCATAATGCTTTCAAATTCCCTGCACAAATTTTCGTCAGTTGAACCAAAGATAATATCATCAACATATATCTGAACAAGGATAGAATGTTTGTTGACTTCTTTGGTGAACAGGGTCATGTCGATCTTTCCTCTTGTGTATCCATTTTGTAACAGATATGAGGACAAGGTCTCATACCAAGCTCTAGGAGCTTAATGGAGACCATAGAGAGCCTTGTCCAACTTATAGTATCTGTTTGGATGATGAGGGTCTTCGAATCCTGGCGGTTGACACACATAGACTTCTTCTTTGATCTTCCCGTATAAGAAAGCACTCTTCACATCCATCTGAAAAACTTTAAAATTTCGCTATGAAGCATATGCCAAGAAGATGCGAATGGCTTCAAGTCGAGATACTGGAGCGAAGACTTCCTCATAATCAATCCCCTCCTGCTGACGAAAACCTTGAACAACCAGACGAGCTTTGTTCTTGATTACCACGCCACGTTCATCCATTTTGTTGCGAAAAACCCATCTCGTCCCAATAGGATATTTTCCTTCAGGCAGATCCACGAGCTCCCACACTTTGAGTTTTCTGAACTGAAATAGTTCTTCCTGCATGGCCTCTACCCAGCTTGCATCTCTAACTGCATCTTCAATGCTGAAAGGTACTGTTTGAGATAAGAATGCTGAGAGAGCGGTGTTGAGCTTGTCTGTCTGATTTCTTGTAAGAACACCCTCACTGATTGGTCCAATGACATTTTCAATTGGATGATTCTTAAAAGACTTGAATCCCATATTCTCTTCTTCTTGCACTTGTGGAGGAAGGTTCGAAAGATGATCTCCAGGTACAAAAGAGCTAGATGATTCATTTACAGACTGCTGATTTGATTGTGTTCCTTCAGCATTTGACGTGCTTTCAGGAATGTTAGAGGTTTCAGCAGCTGTATCACCATTATTGAGTTGAGGAACAATTGGATCAGCAACAAGAGGAGAAAAGCGGGTGGTGAATGGGGTAACTTCGTCGTCAGAAGAGTAGAGAATATTTCCAAAGGGAGATGAACTTGTAGCTTGATTTTCAGGAGCTTGATCTGCATGAACTTGCTGTTCAGGAATAAAAAAGTGATTGAACACAACATCCACGTCAAAGAACCAGTCAGGAGCGGTTCCAACATTAGTAGAGTTGGATTCTTGCCAGTCAACATAAAAGGATTCCAGAACCATCTTGGTACGTTTGTTGTATACTCGATAAGCCTTTTGACTAGAAGAGTATCCAACGAAGAAACATTCGTCTCCAACAGCATCAAACTTCATGATATTCTCAAAGTTGTTCAGAAGAGTGCAGGAACATCCAAACGGCCTGAAATAATCAATGAGAGGTTTTCTTTTGAAAAGCAATTCATAAGCTGTTTTCCCACGAGGCTTGACAATCAAGACCCTGTTAAGAACATAACAGGCGGTATTCACAGCTTCTGCCCAGAAGATGATCGGTAACTTAGAGTCAATGAGCATGGTTCTGGCAGCTTCAATGAGTGTACGATTCTTCCTTTCAGCCACTCCATTTTGCTGAGGAGTCTTTGTAGCACTGTATTGAAGATGAATTCCTTTCCCGCTGCAGAACGTCACAAAGCTTTGGTTCTTGAATTCTGTTCCATGATCACTTCTGATTGACTTCACTTTCAATTTGATTATATTCTCGATCAGGGGAACGAACAGCATTAAAGTCTCAGCAGCCTCACTCTTGAACTCCAAGAAGTACACCCATGTGAAGCGAGAGAAATCATCTGTAATCACCAAACAGTAAGACTTTTTACCTAGGCTTTTTACACTGATTGGACCGAAGAGATCCATATGTAATAATTGAAGTGGAGAGTCAATTGAGTTCACTGTTTTGGACTTATGCGATTTTTTGTGTTGTTTACCTTTTGCACAAGCTAAACATTTTTCAGAAAGAGGAAATTCCTTAGAAGGGAGACCTCTGACTAGATTTAGTTTAGAAAGCTTGTTTATATTTTTAAAGTTAACATGACCTAATCACCTGTGCCATAACAGTGACTCCGACTCGGATGCCTTTGACAGTAGACAAGTCATTGGTTGTTCAGACTTGGCATCTCTCATGTTTATCACATATGTGTTATTTTGTCTGGGGGCTTTCAACATGATCATGTCGGTTGGTGGTTTAAATCTAGGCTTCAGGAAGATGCATTCCATGTCGTTGAACAACACTGAGATTCCTTTGTCACAGACTTGTGATACACTCAACAGATTGTAACACAGCTCTGGAACATAGTTGACGTCCTCAAGTGTTAGTGCGTCTGACACTACATCTCCTATGCCAACGATCTTTCCACCCTTTTCATTCCCAGCGAACGCTACAAACTCTCAATCGATGAACCGATAGTTCTTGAGGAGTTCTTTCAGTCCCGTCATGTGTCTTGAAGCGCCGCTGTCGACATGCCATAGATATCTCATAAGAGCTATCAGCCATTTTTGTAATTTATTTTGCACAATAAAAAACAAAAGAGAAACAAAGATAAACTAAAGAAAATCTATGTACAGTGACGACTCTGCCTGGTAGTTAAGTGACTTTGGGAATCCAAGTCTGTTTAATCTTTGATCTGTCATGATTTTCTCCCAAAATTGACTCTTGTTTCTTCCAGATTTGCGTATTTTTGACAAAACTTTTTACGGTTTCTTGAAGATTTTTTATTTGATCTGAAAAAGAGTTTTGTGTTTTGACATCTTTCTGTGGTTTAGATTTTATATGACAGTTTTTGACCACGTGACCCTCTTTTCCACATCTGAAGCATTTTGAATGCTTAGGCTTGATCTTGGGAGAAGATCTGGATGATGATGGTTGTGATGTTCTTTTCTCGAGCTTGTCTGATCTGGAGCTTTCGCTTGAGTTTGATTCTTCCTTGTTGCTACTTGATTCTTCATTGGTGTCGAGGTTATGTAAGCTGGTGTTGCTTTCTGTATCACTTAGTGATTCTTCAGAACTCGAGGTACCTGTTTCACTTTGTGATTCTTCAGAACCTGATACATCTGTGGATGAGGGAATAAATTCTGGGATTTCCTCAGTGAGAAATTTCCCAAACCTGTTACGCTTAAGTTCTGGCACAAACACAGATGGTTTGAGCACATGATTTTCATCAGAGAATGCAGCATTAAGATCAACACACACAGGCATAACATTTTCAACACAAACATTAGAGCGTCTGATAGGAGGCTTCCTATCATTGGGAGCCACAGCCCCTTTTAAATCAAGTTCAGAAATACAGTCATCCATCCTAGTTAAACTATTACAATCATCCACCCTAGGCAAACTATTACAGTCATCCGATTTAGTTAAAATTTTACAGTCATCCAAAATAGAATTGTTTTTTGACTTTTCATTGTTCCAGATAAACCAATTCACTGTTGAGTAATTGGCACCTGGATGTCCTAAAGGGTAAGAATAGTGATCTTTCGATTCCATTCTTATCCTTATACCCAATTCCATCCTTTACGAATGATTGTCTTGCACAATCGACTATATCAGTATGAGCCTGCTTGCTCACATTCCATTTATCAACAACAATTTGAAGACGAGTTGTTTCATTTTTAGATTTCTCTAGTTTTGAGGTTAAATCATTTATCAGAAAATCTTTCTTAAGCACAAATTCTTTTAAAGTTTGCATTTCAGCTAGAGTTGCATTTAACTTTCGCTGATATGCCCACTCATTTTCTTTCATTTCAGAATTGATTTTACGAATATCATCCATTTCTCTTAAAACTCGTCTATTGTGTGACAAACAGTATGCAACAGCTGTAGCACACCTAGGTGAGCACAGTTTAGATTTAATTTCGAGAGGAATATTTACCATGTCTCTCTCCTCAGCTTTCTTGGAAGAACTTTTCACCTCTTCAGCGACTTTCTCTGATGAAGTCTTCTCAGCTATCAATGCCTCCTCCCTCGTCTGATCATTCACCTTCTCATCAATCAGCACACTCTTCAGTCCGGCATTCTTCTGCATCTCTCCCTTCAGAACCTCAGCAGATGACCCTTCAAGAGAATTCACACCATTTGAGGATTTGGTGCAAATTGTGGCCATCAGGGCTTTGTTAACTTCAACTTCTGCAGCAGCTGCCTCTTCTCCCCAATCGAAATCCTCAACAACCAAAGCCTTCTGTGGTTCCTTATCATTTCCTTCATTTCCATCGGTTATGGCCACCAACCTCTTAGCAGGCTTGATTTCGGCTTGGTTCAAAGTGGGGCATTCATATTTGAAATGCCCGAGGACTTTGCAGTTGTAACATCTGATCTTTGACTTGTCAAATCCAGCCTTTCCCATTCCCACTCTTCTACCAGTTCTGTCTTGAAAACGTTTAACTCGTAAAGTGATCATTGCCATCTGCCACTTGAGATCCATTTCTTCCATATCATCTGGGTCAACTTGATACATATCCTCTGGGGACATCATCTCACTCTTAATCTCTCCTGTCTTCAATGCTTCAAAACTGCTCATAAAGGTGTTGAAGAGTTCCACGTGTTCAGCAGCCAGCTTGGCAACCTGTGGAGTCAGTGTCTTTGCTGCTTTTTCAGAGTACATTGGAGCTTTGCCTGAACTTGAACTACCAACCCCCATGGAATCCACATATGGAAGCAACGAACTTGAACTCATCTCACCAATTGGGGTCATTAAAGCCAGATTCTTCATAGCACTGCTGGGAGTCACCTTCGGGACAGTCTGATTCATTTCTCTCTTTGTGATATCCATTTCAAACGATTTCAGAGTGTTCATAAGATCGGCCAAAGTAGACTGAGCATCCAAGTAATCTTTCTTGATCAGCATACATTGGACACTCCACTCCTTTGGGAGAGAATCGAGTAGTTTCTTGATGGAATTGCGGTTGTTCACAGGAATACCAGCTTTCTTCATCTTAGTCAACAGATTCATGAACCTGTCAATGTGTGACGACAGACTTTCACCACGGATGCTTCCAAACATGTCGTATTCTTTTTGAATCATGTCCTGTTTGTTCTGTCTCATCTCAGCGTTTCCTTCATAATACTCACTCAAAGCAAACCACAGATCATGCGCTGATCCGTACTCTTCAAACATATTGTATACATCGTTTGACAGAGCCATGGTGAGAGCACCATAGGCTTTGTGATCTCTCTGCATCAGTTGTTTGTCGAGATCAGTGTATGTAGTGGGATCAGTGTTGAACACTTCTCCTGCATCAGTGGTTCTTGTGGGAATGTGAGGTCCGAGTTGCACTGAGTTCCATTGAGTGTGATCGTTAACGAAATAGAAAGCTTTCATTCTGTTTTTCCATGTACCATAGTCCTCAGCACCCATCAACTTGGGAATACGGGTTATTGTGCCGGTTTCAAGTTCAGCTTGGGTTATGGGATTAACTTGGAATGAGTTGTTACCAGACAAGATTTAATGTTGATTTTAGATTGATTTTAGAAATTTGATTAATTAGTTCAACAAATTACAGTCCAAAGTCCTTGAAATATCTAAATTAGTCCACAAGTTCGCAGTCAAGTACGCAGCAGCAAGTACGCAGATCCTTAGAAACCTGAAATAGTAATAAGCAAAGATGATAAGTTCCTGATCTCCTGTAAGTGCGCAGTCCCTGTAGCACACACTGGCTTAAGTTCGCAGGTCAGCCAAGTCAGAGCAGCACAAGTGCTCAGTCTTTGACTGATCAGCCTGCGTACTAGTATAAGTACACAGACACTTAAACTCTCGTTTAAGATTTTAGTCCGCAGAAACCCTAGCCAAGTGCTCAAAAACTGCACCTTTTCCAGCAAGTGCGCACCCCAACTAGAAGTTTCTGATAAGTGCGCAGAAACCCTAGTTGTGGTACCAGGAGAGAGAAAGCTTTAAAGCCTTGTGAAAATTTAAGTGCTCAACACAGACACAAGTGCGCACACTTTGAGATAAGTGCGCAGATGTTCCTGAGATAAGTGCACACCTTGAAATGTCAAGTATGCAACTTATGAGCTAAGTACTCAACTCTTGAAATAAGTACTCAGAAGTAAGAAACAAGTACTCAGTTTTATGAGCCAAGTGCGCAGAATAAGTACGCACAAACGGCTGAAAACACTCAAATCATATCAGAAACACATCCAGGAGGTTTTCAATTAATCTGAAGTTCTTGAATGATGATTCTACTGAAAATAACACTTTTTAAACACCTTAGAAACACCTGTTCACGAGATTTTAAGGCAAAACTAATGAAAATACTCAAAGTTTGATAAATACTAAAATTTATAAAAATCTTGATAGTAAAAACTAACAAGAGAGGGTTTTGATATCTTTAGATAGATACAATCTCGAGCACTGAGGCTCTGATACCAAATTGTAGTCCCAAAAACACTAGATCTTTAGTGTGCACAAGATTGTTATCACCTAGAAACACCTATTTATTAGGTGTTTTAGGTGATTAATCAAGACAAGCAAAGAAACTAGATGAATATTGTAAGAACCGACACACAAGATGTATAAAAAGATAATTCCATTGATGATTTAACACTGAACAACCATGGAGATCATAACAAGTACGCACCTTATCTTGTGCTACAAAAGATAATAACAAAAACCCTAAACCCTAGCTGCTGATAACTGTTCTATATATAGCCAAGGCTGATGGGCCTGCGCACTTAACTTAAGTGCGCAGAGCCCGTCTCCTTAGTACGCAGTCTAGGGTTTCATGCTTTCAACTATACTATAATTACATAACATACCCTCCAACTATTACAAACAACTAAACAAACTCAAACCTGGTAACTGTGGTCTCATTCTAACCCAACAGTCGTTTTCATCTCTGAGAATGGTGGTAGGGGCAGAGCCAGTAGTCTTCAGCAGGTGTTCCTTGATCACTTTGATGTCAGCCTTGGTGTCATTGAATCTGGCATCCACCATGTTTCTGATCAAGGTCATGTATGTTTCTTGGGTTTGATCTGCCAATTTTCTGTGAGCTATGATGATGGGTGAAACTGATTTCCATAGCTCACTGGCAATATCAGAGGTTGATGGTTGACTCTTGGTAAAGTTACTCAATGTCTCCCATATTGACTTGACATCAGTTTTGATGTCAGCAACAGAGGATTCAAGGTTTTGAACCTTAACCGTCAATTCTTGTAGTTTTGACTCATCACCTAAGTTAATAGGATCATCTGAATCCCTACCAGAGGTAGTTTTAGCTGGGTCAGTTCTAGGAGGTGAGTCCATAGAATGAGAACTTGCTGCCCCTTTTTCTTGGTACTGGGGACTTCCAACTGATTTAGGGGACACAATGGTGGCCTCATCAGTTGTTGCCTTCAAGGAAGTCTTATCTATGGAACCACTGTCCTGTTGTGAGACAATGGTCTCAACAGCAGTAGTGGCTGCTTCTCTTGAAACCTCATCAGAAGTAACATTGACTTCTGGGAGTATAACCTCCTCTTCTGTTTGTGGGATAGCTAATTGACTTTCCTCAGCCCCAGTCACTGGTGGTGGTGTACTCTCTGTGACAGGTGAAGGAGAGGAACTGGGGTTGTCCTGAGTTTTGTCAATAGCTTCAAACAGGGGTTGCATGGTTTGTGGGACATGTGGTGGTGATGTAGGTGGAGTAAGAAGCTGATTAGCCCTCGGAGATGGACTTGTAAACATATGGTCAAGTGACTCATATGCCTCAGTATGAGGTTCCCTTTGGCTTACAACAAGATCCTTTTGTGAGGATTCTTGAGGAGTTTGTTTGGGTTGAGATATCTCCAACTGTTGTGAGGAAGTAACAACAGTGGTTTCATGTTGCTTTGGTGATGCAACAGGGTTAGCTTCTGGTGTCTCATCTTCCAGAAGTCCCTTTTTGGGTTTAGAGGTGGTTTTTGAGGATGGACATTTTCTTTTGGTGGCTGGTGTGGGTTTCACAGCACTGGATGAAGTGCCATGATCACCAGGAGCAGTGGGCTCACCAACAAAGGTTTCAACAACAGTTGTTGTCTTTGTCCTCTTTGGTTGTGTTTTTGAAACCTTTGTTACTTTTGACACTTTTTCTTGGGTTGAAGAACCCAGCATTCTAGTAAAATTTTCATCAGTTAAACTTTTCATTTTGAAAGACTCTCCCTTTTGAAAATCTTTTGCAGGTAAAATCTTTTGTAGAATTACACTTAGAATTCTAGGGTAGAGCAGAAAAGCATTATTTGAGCCAAATTTTATGGCTTTCACATTTGAGACCAAGTCTAAGAACAATCCCTGAGACAGATTGAAGTCAGAATCTGACAACATTGCATATCCCAAGTATTGTATCCTCAATGGGATTTCATTGAAGGATGTAGTCTTGGCTGAGGCATAGAGGAGTAGGGTATGGAAGAAAAATTTCATGACTGGAGGAAAAAACTTTTTATACAATGTGGAGCCAGTCATTTGTGCATCATACCCTCTCTTTTGAAACTCAGTGTGAAGCTCTGTTTTAGGAAAAGTTTCCTTACTTGACAGGTCGTTTAATGAGAAGGTAGTGGATATGATTTCAGGGGTTATGGCGATACTGGTGGCTCCAATTTTAGAAATTATGGAAGTGGGCTTTTTGTCTTGATACAAGACTTCAGCACTTGCCCAGAATTCTTGGAGTGTTTCCAGGTAGATGGGAGCATCAGCAGTGAGGATATTTTTATATTTTGAATTATTTATTATGTCGATGGTGGAATGAAATGGAGTGTTATCTTCGGTTTTTACCAAATAGGGAAGGAAATTATGAGTGGCTTTTGTTTGGAGATCTATTTTAATGAATTTTGATTGTGAAAGTAATGAACTTTTGATTGAGGGTTATGGGGAAGACGAAGGCGGTTTTCAGTATTTTGAATACAATGAGACAGTAAAACTGCTGTTGGGGGAAAAACAGGGTTTTATAGGCTCTGGTGAAACCGCTGATGTGGCAAAAACTCTGCTTTTGAGAGCAGACGTGGCAAACATCTGATGGTTGAAACATCTGGTGGCATACAGCTATTTTGTTAAACATCTGTTGCCAACCTCTGTTTGTTTAACCAAGAAGATGCGAATGGCTTCAAGTCGAGCTACTGGAGCGAAGACTTCCTCATAATCAATCCCCTCCTGCTGACGAAATCCTTGAACAACCAGACGAGCTTTGTTCTTGATCACCACGCCACGTTCATCCATTTTGTTGCGAAAAACCCATCTTGTCCCAATAGGATATTTTCCTTCAGGCAGATCAACGAGCTCCCCCACTTTGAGTTTTCTGAACTGAAATAGTTCTTCCTGCATTGCCTCTACCCAGCTTGCATCTCTAACTGCATCTTCAATGCTGAAAGGTACTGTTTGAGATAAGAATGCTGAGAGAGCGGTGTTGAGCTTGTCTGTCTGATTTCTTGTAAGAACACCCTCACTGATTGGTCCAATGACATTTTCAATTGGATGGTTCTTAGAAGATTTGAATCCCATATTTTCTTCTTCTTGCACTTGTAGAGGAAGGTTCGAAAGATGATCTCCAGGTGTAGAAGAGCTGGATGGTTCATTTACAGACTGCTGATTTGATTGTGTTCCTTCAGCATTTGACGTGCTTTCAGGAATGTTAGAGGTTTCAGCAGTAGTATCACCATTATTAAGTTGAGGAACAATTGGATCAGCAACAAGAGGAGAGAAACGGGTGGTAAACGGTGCGACTTCATCATCAGAAGAGTAGAGAATATTTCCAAAGGGAGATGAGCTGTAGCTTGATTTTCAGGAGCTTGATCTGCATGAGCTTGCTGTTCAGGAATGACAAAGTGATTGAACACAACATCCACATCAAAGAACCAGTCAGGACCGGTTCCAACATTAGTAGAGTTGGATTCTTGCCAGTCAACATAAAAAGATTCCAGAACCATCTTGGTACGTTTGTTGTAAACTCGATAAGCCTTTTGACTAGACGAGTATCCAACAAAGAAACATTCGTCTCCAACAGCATCAAACTTCATGATATTTTCAAAGTTGTTCAGAAGAGTGCAGGAACATCCAAACGGCCTGAAATAATCAATGAGAGGTTTTCTTTTGAAAAGCAATTCATAAGCTGTTTTCCCACGAGGCTTGACAATCAAGACCTTGTTAAGAACATAACAGGCGGTATTTACAGCTTCTGCCCAGAAGATGATCGGTAACTTAGAGTCAATGAGCATGGTTCTGGCAGCTTCAATAGGTGTACGATTCTTCCTTTCAGCCACTCCATTTTGCTGAGGAGTCCTTGTAGCACTGTATTGGAGATGAATTCCTTTCCCGCTGCAGAACGTCACAAAACTTTGGTTCTTGAATTCTGTTCCATGATCACTTCTGATTGACTTTACTTTTAATTTGATTATATTCTCGATCAAAGGAACGAACAGCATCAAGGTCTCAGCAGCCTCACTCTTGAATTCCAAGAAGTACACCCATGTGAAGCGAGAGAAGTCATCTGTAATCACCAAACAGTAAGACTTTTTACCCAAGCTTTTTATACTGATAGGACCAAAGAGATCCATATGTAATAATTGAAGAGGAGAGTCAATTGAGTTCACTGTTTTGGACTTATGCGATTTCTTATGTTGTTTACCTTTAGCACATGCTAAACATTTTTCAGAAAAAGGAAATTCCTTAGAAGGAAGACCTCTGACTAGATTTAGTTTAGAAAGTTTGTTTATATTTTTAAAGTTAACATGACCTAATCGCCTGTGCCATAACAGTGACTCTGACTCGGATGCCTTTGACAGTAGACAAGTCATTGGTTGTTCAGACTTGGCATCCCTCATGTTTGTCACATAAGTGTTATTTTGTCTGGGGGCTTTTAGCATGATCATGTCAGTGGGTGGTTTAAATCCTGGCTTCAGGAAGATGCATTCCATATCGTTGAATAACACTGAGATTCCTTTGTCACAGACTTGTGATACACTCAATAGATTGTAGCACAGCTCTGGAACATAGTTGACGTCCTCAAGTGTCAGTGCGTCAGAGACTACATCTCCTATGCCAACGATCTTTCCACCCTTTTCATTTCCAGAGAACGCTACAAACTCTCCATCGATGAACCGATAGTTCTTGAGGAGTTCTTTCAGTCCCGTCATGTGTCTTGAAGCGCCGCTGTCGACATGCCATAGATATCTCATAAGAGCTATCAGCCATTTTTGTAATTTATTCTGCACATTCAAAAACACAAGAGAAACAAAGCTAAACTAAAGAAAATCTATGTACAGTGGTGACTCTGCCTGAAACTTAAGTGACTTTGGGAATCCAAGTTTGTTTAATCTTTGATCTGTCATGATTTTCTCCCAAAATTGACTCTTGTTTCTTCCAAATTTGTGTATTTTTAACAAAACTTTTTACGGTTTCTTGAAGATTTCTTAATTGATCCGAAAAAGAGTTTTGTGTTTTGACATCTTTTTGTGATTTAGGCTTTATGTGACAGTTTTTGACCACGTGACCCTCTTTTCCACATCTGAAGCATTTTGAATGCTTAGGCTTGATCTTAGGAGAAGATCTGGATGATGATGGTTGTGATGTTCTTTTCTTGATCTTGTTTGATCTTGAGTTTTCACTTGAGCTTGATTCTTCCCTGTTGCTACTTGATTCTTCATTGGTGTCCAGATTATTTAAGCTGGAGCTGCTCTCTGTATCACTCAGTGATTCTTCAGAACTTGAGGTACCTGTTTCACTTTGTGATTCTTCAGAACCTGATACATCTGTGGATGAGGGGATAAATTCTGGGATTTCCTCAGTGAGAAATTTCCCAAACCTGTTACGCTTAAGTTCTGGCACAAACACAGATGGTTTGGGCACATGATTATCATCAGAGAATGCAGCATTAAGATTAACACACACAGGAATAACATTTTCAACACAAACATTAGATCGTTTGATAGGAGGCTTCCTATCATCGGGAGCCACAGCTCCTTTTAAATCAAGTTTAGAAATACAGTCATCCATCCTAGTTAAACTATTACAGTCATCCATCCTAGGCAAACTATTACAGTCATCCGATTTAGTTAAAGTTTTACAGTCATCCAAAAGAGAATTGTTTTTTGAATTTTCATTGTTCCAGATGAACCAATTCACTGTTGAGTAATTGGCACCCGGATGTCCTAAACCCACTGTCTGGCCACCACAACTTTCATCATCCTCCACCTGAGCCTGTTGGGTCACATCTGCATTGCTTTTACTTATGTTAGCATTTGACTCAGATTCATCACATTTATTTTCAAAAAGGTCATTTTTTGGATGAGGTGATGGAATGGGTATGTATTCACTTTGGCTCAAGGGCAAGAATAGAGATCTTTCGATTCCATTCTTATCCTTTTACCCAATTCCATCCTTTACGAATGATTGTCTTCCACAATCGATTATATCAGCATGAGCCCGTTTGCTCACATTCCATTTATCCACAACAATTTGAAGACGAGTTGTCTCATTTCTAGATTTCTCTAGTTTTGAGGTTAAATCATTTATCAGAAAATCTTTCTTAAGCACAAATTCTTTTAAAGTTTGCATTTCAGCTAGAGTTGCATTTAACTTTCGCTGATATGCCCACTCATTTTCTTTCATTTCAGAATTGATTTTACGAATATCATCCATTTCTCTTAAAACTCGTCTGTTGTGTGATAAACAGTATGCGACAGCTGTAGCACACCTAGGTGAGCACAGTTTAGATTTAATTTCTAGAGGAATATTTACCATGTCCCTTTCCTCAGCTTTCTTAGAAGAACTTTTCACCTCTTCAGCGACTTTCTCTGATGGAGTTTTCTCAGCTATCAGCGCCTCCTCCCTTTTCTGATCATTCACCTTCTCATCAATTAAAACACTCTTCAGTCCGGCATTCTTCTGCATTTCCCCCTTTAGACCCTCAGCAGATGACCCTTCAACAGAGTTCACACCATTAGAAGATTTGGTGCAGATTGTGGCCATCAGGGCTTTGTTAACTTCAACTTCTGCAGCAGCTGCCTCTTCTCCCCAGTCGAAATCTTCAACAACCAAAGCCTTCTGTGGTTCCTTATCGTTTCCTTCATTTCCATCGGTTATGGCCACCAACCTCTTTGCAGGCTTGATTTCAGCTTGGTTCAGTGTGGGGCATTCATACTTGAAATGCCCGAGGACCTTGCAGTTGTAACATCTGATTTTCGACTTGTCAAACCCAGCCTTTCCCATTCCCACTCTTCTACCGGTTCTGTCTTGAAAACGCTTAACTCGTAGAGTGATCATTGCCATCTGCCACTTGAGATCCATTTCTTCCATGTCATCTGGATCAACCTGGTACATATCCTCTGGGGACATCATCTCATTCTTAATCTCTCCTGTCTTCAAAGCTTCAAAACTGCTCATAAAGGTGTTGAAAAGTTCCACATGTTCAGCAGCCAGCTTGGCAGCTTGTGGAGTTAGTGTCTTTGCCGCCTTTTCAGAATACATTGGAGCTTTGCCAGAACTTGAACTACCAATCCCTGCAGAATCCACATAAGAATGCAACGAACTTGAACTCATATCACCAATTGGGGCCATTAAAGCCAGATTCTTCATAGCACTGCTGGGAGTCACCTTCGGGACAGTCTGATTCATTTCTCTCTTTGTGATGTCCATCTCAAATGATTTCAGAGTGTTTATGAGATCAGCCAAAGTAGACTGAGCATCCAAGTAGTCCTTTTTGATCAACATACATTGGACACTCCACTCCTTTGGGAGAGAATCGAGTAGTTTCTTGATGGAATTGCGGTTGTTTACAGGAATACCAGCTTTCTTCATCTTAGTCAACAAATTCATGAACCTGTCAATGTGTGAAGACAGACTCTCACCACGGATACTTCCAAACATGTCGTATTCCTTTTGAATCATATCCTGTTTGTTTTGCCTCATCTCTGCATTTCCTTCATAATACTCACTCAGAGCAAACCACAGATCATGCGCTGATCCGTACTCTTCAAACATATTGTATACATCGTTTGACAGAGCCATGGTGAGAGCACCATAGGCTTTGTGATCTCGCTGCATCAGTTGTTTGTCGAGATCAGTGTATGTAGTGGGATCAGTGTTGAACACTTCTCCTGCATCAGTGGTTCTGGTGGGAATGTGAGGTCCGAGCTGGACTGAGTTCCATTGGGTGTGATCGTTAACAAAATAGAAGGCTTTCATTCTGTTTTTCCATGTACCATAGTCTTCAGCACCCATCAACTTGGGGATACGTGTTATAGTGCCGGTTTCAAGTTCAGCTTGGGTTATGGGGTTAACTTGGAATGAGTTGTTACCAGACATGATTTGAGATTGATTTTAGATTGATTTTAGGTTTTTGATTAATTAGATTAGCAAGTTACAGTCCAAAGTCCTTGAAAAATTAAAACAGTCCACAAGTTCGCAGTCACTAAGTACGCAGCAAGTCAAGTTCGCAGTTCCTTAGAAACCTGAAACAGTAAGAAGCAAAGATGATAAGTACTTGATTCTCCTGTAAGTGCGCAGTCCCTGTAGCACACACTCTGGCTTAAGTTCGCAGTTCAGCCAAGTCAGAGCAGCACAAGTGCTCAGTCTTTGACTGATCAGCCTGCGTACTAGTATAAGTACACAGACACTTAAACTCTCGTTTAAGATTTAAGTTCGCAGAAACCCTAGCCAAGTGCTCAGAAAATGCACCTTTTCAGTAAGTTCGCACCCCAACTAGAAATTCCAGATAAGTATACAGAAACCCTAGTTGTGGTGCCAGGAGAGAGAAAGCTGTAAAGCCTTGTGTAAATTTAAGTGCTCACACAGACACAAGTGCACACACTTTTAGACAAGTGCGCAGTTGTTACTGTAATAAGTGCACACCTTGAAATGTCAAGTATGCAACTTATGAGCTAAGTACTCAACTCTTGAAACAAGTACTCAGAAGCAAGAAACCAGTGCTCAGTTTATGAGCTAAGTTCGCACTTTAAGTGCGCAAATACGGCTGTTACGACCTTTAATCTTATCAGAAACATGTCCAAGAGATTTTCAATTGTTCTGAAGTTCTTGAATGATGTTTCTACTGAAATTAATACCTTTTAAACACCTTAGAAACACTTGTTCACGAGATTTTAAGGCAAAACTAATGAAAATATTCAAAGTTTGATAAACACTAAATTTTTTTTTTTTTTTTTAAAAACTTGATAGCAAAGACTAACAAGGAGGGTTTTGATATCTTTAGATAGATACAATCTCGAGCACTTAGGCTCTGATACCAAATTGTAGTCCCAAAATTACTAGATCTTAAGTGTGCACAAGATTGTTATCAACTAGAAACACCTATTTGTTAGGTGTTTTAGTTGATTAATCAAGACAAGCAAAGAACTAGATGAAGATTGCAAGAACCGACACACAAGAAACATAAACAGATGATTCCATTAAAGATTCAGCAGTGAAACACCATGGAAATTACAGATAAGTTCGCACCTTTTACTTGTGCTCTCAAAAGATATAACAAAAACCCTAACCCTAGCTGCACAAATGAGGTTCTATTTATAGGAGAACCTGATAAGACTGCGCACTTAACATTAAGTGCGCAGTGCCCGTCCATTAAGTTCGCAGTCTAGGGTTTCACTACTACAACTATGCTATAATTACAAAACCAACCCTCCAATTCTAACACATAACTAAACATGATTAAACCTGGTAACTGTGGTCTCATATTAACCCAACAAAAAGTGTTTGGTGAAGATAAGCAGAAACCATCTTAACAGAATGATGATCTGAAGACTTTGTTAAGAAAGTTGAAAGAAACTGATGATAAAAGACCAAAGCCGAAAGCGCAAGGCGGATTCTATAGATATCACAACCAAAAGTTTAAAGGCAGAGCTCTTGGTTGGAAGTGTCTTGGAAGGCTTAAATGCATTGCAGTCAAGTGGGAAACAGGAATTCTGTACTTTTACAGATTCTATGACCTACTAACTCTACCGTACTGGGCGGTTAGAGACATTTGCAGATTTCCAATGACTGGTGCATCGGTGAATAACACGGCTGTGGGATGGTTTGCTGATAGATTGGTCTGGGAGAGTCGAACGAAGTGGAATATGTTTAAACCACAATACCCGAGGAGGAAAGTTCATTGGGATGTTGATCCTAGAACGGGTAAGAAGCGAGTGACTTTGATATACAAAGCTCCTGAGGTGATGAGAAAGATTCCTTTGATGCCGTTACAACAACATTTCAGTGAAGACTTTATCTTCTGGTATTATGATTGGAGGAATGCAGAAGCTGTTATAGTGTTGAGAGATGGGAAGGATAAGTATAAGAAGATACATGTTTTTGACCCAATGTGGCTCATTAACTGTACGTTCGAAGACATCATCATGCTTTACTACAACCCGATATATAGTGATCCCAATGATGCATCGCAAGCAAAGAAGTATCAACAGGTTGTCGGAGTGTGCTTTGCGTATGATATCAACTCCGGTAGCAACTTGGATCTGAAATTGGGCAAGAAGGTGAAGGTGGTTGATGTACCAAAGCGATCAACGAAAAGAAAACTTGAGCCTGAGATGACGAAGGAACAAAAGAAGCAGCTGAGGATCAAGTTAATGAACAAAGAGATGGACGAATCCAGAAGGCAATCCGAGCAATAGTCGAGGGGGAGTTTGTAGATGCACTTTATGCGACTAATGCTTCGGATTGCGTCTTTAACATATGTTAGAAGATTATAGAAGGGCGAAGGTGGAAACTGGTTGGGCGAATGTAAGTATTCAAGGGCGAAGGAAGAAAGCTGATGGGCGAATGTAGGATGCTGAAGGTTATATTGTATGTTCGTACCTTAGCAGGGGGCGAATGTGGACAAAGAATACATTCGTACTCTGAAAAGGGGCGAATGTGCAGGTCCTATAAATAGTTTTTGCTTGATTTGTAAGTTAGAAAAGTTGGTTATTGTGTGTGTGTTAAGGTCAGTTTGCTCTCTAGATTAAGATTGTGTCAGAGTGTGTAGATCAACTTGTATTTGCTTTATGTAAACGTTTTGAACAAGTTAATCTATAAAATGATGTTTGAAAAGGTAATCCGTGTGTTGTGATTTGCACATTATCATTTTGTTCAGTTCTAGGGTTTCCGCACCTGGAATTGTGACTTGTATGATCATATTTTCCTGTCTATTGATAAAATTCTTCGTTTACACAAAAGAAAACCAGTTACAGTCATTTTTCAAAGAAAAAGACTTAAAAAGACTGTAACTACTGACCAATCCTTCCAAACTACTGACCCTGAACCTCTACCAACTACTGAACACCAACCCATTACAACTACCTAACCTGAACCTTCACATACAACCATAGAGATAGCACAACTTCTCTCAGGACTAAAAGGATCCCATCCAACACATGTCACTCCCGTAGCAACACATCAATCAGGGGAGATTCCTTCAGAACTTGACATGGATGTGGACCTTATTAGCCCTAACCAGGGAGATGAGGATGGACCAGAGTATCTAAGCCCAAACTTAGAAACTCTTGGTACTTTTGAGGCTGCTACTACTCATTTATCACCCAGTGGTGAACCTGAGGACAGTAGTAACATTGCTAAGACCTCAAATTTGGCAACTACTGATGAAGGCTTATTGCCTGAAGTAGGAAAACCTCAGTTCCAAGACAAAGAGGTTCATGAGAAGACTAGTTTGGAGCTAGCTCATGATATAACTGATACTGCCCTCATTGAGGACACTATCAGATTTTCAGATGATTCCATTAGCTTGGATGATGAATCACAAGTTCCACAAAAAGAATTGAAGGCTGTTGATGAAGATCCTGAATATGAGGTCTCTAAGCTCAAAGAGATGGTCACCAAAGATCAGGTTAAAGACCACTTAAGCCCTATTTCCCCAAAAGTGGCATCTTCAGAAAAATCTGAAGATCACCCAAAAACACCCCCTTCACAAAAACAGCCTACCCAATTCCCTGGGCTCACAAGCATAGATCTGAACCAACTATGCAGCCCAGATGGTCCCCTGTTCCAGATGATGACACAAATCCTAACTGCTCAACTCAAAACCTTTACAACTGCTTGGGAGTTGAAAGCAAACAATCAGTTTGGGTTGATTAATTCAAGACTTGCAGAGCTGAATAAGAAGATGGATGATGCACAAAAACAGCTTGCTACATTGTCTGCTGCAACTTCTCATTCCTTAAGGCTTCCAGAAGTGGATGAAGCCAAAAAGGAGGAGAAGATTAAGGAACCATTAGTTGAAGAATCTCCTGATGCTGAAAAGACTTCAAAAAGACCAGGAAAGGAGATCCTTCAGGAGTTCAGTTCATCTAAGGCTGCTGAAGAAACTACTGAACACATTTCTCAAACTGCTGAAGACAATCCTTCAGTACTTGTGAAGACCATTCACCCTTCAGAAGTTTTATCTTTCAAACCCATTCAAGGACAGTCTTCAAAGGCAACTGAAAGAGAACTAGCTTCTATTCCTAAGCCAACAACAACTACAACAACTATTTTAAACCCTACTCCCATCTCAATGTCAAAAGAACTATTGGAGAAGAGTTTAAAGGAGGCTCAAAAGAAGGCTAAGGAAGACAAAGTGTGCAACAGCCTAGAAGCTAGAGATGATCTGAGCTATGAAGAGAAGTTAATCAAGTACCAAGAGAAACTTGACGAACTTGAAGCTGAAAAGAGAGCACTTGAGGCTGCTGCTGAAGAAGACAAGAGAGCACAGCTAATCAATATGATAACAAAGAACTCCAAGGCAAAACAAGTCTCTCTAAATAGACTTTCAACAGAAGAACTCACCAGAAGAGCTCAACTTATTGCTGATAGGTTGGCAACAGAAAAAGAGAGAAAAGCTAGAAGAGCTGAGATAATAGAAGAACTTGTAGCTAATGATTTTGGTTCAAAGGCCTCAGTTTCAAGATGGAAAAAAGAAACTTTGTATGAAACTTACAAGAAGTTCAAGGCTAGCAAAGCTGCAAATCCAGATAGATTTGAAACTCCTGAAGCCCAACAAACTTCAATCATAAGGAGATCATATGGTGCACTAAGAAGACCAGCTACAAAAAGAAAGGCAGAGGAGACTACTGTGAAAACTGATTTCAAGATGGTACTCTTGGAAGGAAATAAGTTGGTTCATGGTGACTTTGATGTAGATGGAAAACCCCTGCTGACACAATTCAGAGATCCTGCTACTTATGCTTATCAACTGCAACAATCCATTAGAGACAAAACCCATACCAAGGTTGTTACAACACATCACCTACCCAACATTCCTATCCAAGGTGGTGTTGACCTTCAAGGTAGCAAGGATTCTCACTTGAGAGTCACAGAAATTGAAGACATTCCCCAATCATCCTCAGGACAACCTAAGGAAACTGGCTTGGTTTCCTATGCCTCTGACTTTGACAGGTCAAAGGTAAATATCATCAAATGGTCATTCACTGATTCAAACTCAGTGTTAGTGACCAGGAGAGATCGTTCAAGTAAGGTCTACAAAAACTCAAAGGAGTTGAGTGTATTATCATCAAAGGACCTTCTTACCATTCAACATCTCACACCTGAACAAGTATCTCTCACAAAGCAACAAAAAGACACTCTTACTACCAAGATGACAGCAGAAGTCTGGAGGATACTAGAAGAGAGAAAGAATCAACAACAATAAAGATTGGATAAGGTTTTGGCTTCATCAATCCAGGGGGAGATTGTTGGGACAAAGAGGATTGAAGAAACCACTTTTGATAACCTTAGTCCAAATCATATTATGCCTAAGTATAGAACTACTGAAGAACAAAGACACAAGTGCTGAAGACGAAATAGCAAAGTGCTGAAGAGTTAAAGCATCAGAAGTTCTGAAGTCTAACCAGACATTACACTGAAGAACTACTGAAGACAAACTACTCATCAGTAGTTTGTCACTCATCAGTACTTTCACATCAGAAGCTTCTAACCGACCCAGCAACTTCAGTAGTTTAGTTTAATATTGTTTTGTTAAAGTCTTGGATCAAGTTTCAATGTAAAGCCTGTTGTAAACATTATCCTAAGTATAATATCTTAGCTAAATATCTTAGATTACTTAGCACAACAGTCTTGTATGTTTGTCTATAAATAAATGAGCTTGTTCATCTATTTTAGACATGTGATTTACTTTGAATTAATTGAAAAACCTTCGAGGCTTTTAAACTTATAATCCATTTCACATCTGAGAATCATAACTTGTATTTATTGCTTTATACTTCAACTGTTTATTGATTCTCATAAACTGCTCAGTCAAAGGGGAGTAATAACTCCTGTTAAAAGTTATATATTAACCGTAGAACATTTACTATTCCGCTGTGCAATAACTCTTATATAATCTGCAAACACATAAGTGTTCTTAAAAGAGGCCACTGATCCAACAACATCACATACAAGTGTCCATACAAGTTCATGTCGATTACGTACCATATAAGACTCCAAATAGTCACATAAAGACACCGTACACAATCTGCATTTTTAGGGCAGATTGTGCGCTGTGAAAAATGAATTATTTAAAATACTTATCGAATGAATTAAAGTCCCAAATTTTTACTGAATATTCATTGGGATTCACTGGATAACCCATATTTTTGTTTTGTCTTAAAACCAAACACAAAAATTATCAAAATTCATACAACACAGCTATATCCAGAAAACTTCCACAACAGGTCAGTTTAGAAGAAAAAGTTCCCAAAAATTGTGTATTCACCCAAACGGAGTGAATCCACTTGGAAAAGCCGATTTTTCCTAATGTCGACCTACTGTCCAAATTTCAAAGCTTAAATCTTTGTAAAACTCAAGTTATGACCATTTAATGTTGACCCAATTTACAACTCCGAAAATCTGATATGACCTCTAATCAAATAAAATTCAAAAACAACACCAAACAAACATCCTATCACATTAATAAGACATAATCTGATCAAAACCTAGAAAGATACATGTTTATATTATTATTCATCAAACCCTAGATATCTAAAACATCAAGAACATACATGATCATGCAAAACACATAATATTCATTACATAATGACATGCTTAACCCCATTAATCTTCATGAACATCATGTTTTAACTTTTATAAAATACTTTCAGACCTGGACAAACAAGGTTTTGATGTTTTAAAAACATATTAAAGAATATTAAAACACAAGAGAATGAAGATTATACCACAAGCACTTCAGAATCACCAATCGATTGCTCCTAACGCTTCCCGAATGGTGTTCTTGAGCCTTAGCAGGTGTTAGGTGTTGATATTTTCGTAATAGGGCAGTAGGGGGCGATTAGGGTTAAGTTTATGGGGTTCTTGGAGCTTAAGATTGCTTAAATAAGGGATTAAGTCGGTTTAACCACGTCAGCGCGTTCCGAACACCCGTTCAGAAATTGTGAACACCCGTTCAGAATTGTGAACACCCGTTCGGAATTGTGAACGGTCGTTCGGAATTGTTTAATCCGTTTCGTGCGGCCCAGTTCGTTGTATAGCCTGTTTCCTTTGATGTTTTCATAATTTTGGGCCATACCAAGCGTAACCCCATGTATTTAGACCCCAACCATCCTAATGTTTCATCGATTACAATTTTTAATAACGCATTTGTGTTGGATCAGTGGCTTAGTTTTATGAACACTTATGTGTTATCAGATTTATATATGAGTTATTAAGCAGCGGAAAGACAAGTGTTCAAAGGTCTAAAAGATAACTTTGATGAGGAGTTATTACTCCCCCTTGACTGAATAATAAATGAGAAACAATAAATACAGTTAAGTGTAAAGCAGTAAAGCAATTTATGTTTCTCAGATGTGAAATGGAATTATAAGTTTAAAGCCCGAAGGATTTCAATTTAAGATCAAAGATATTGCACAAAATCACATATGTAAAATAGATGAACAAACTCATCTATTTATAGACTAATGTACTAAACTGTAGTCTGAAGTAATCTAAGATATTTAACAAAGATATTGTAATAAGATAAGCTTATTACAGCCTGTACATTGAAACTTGAAATCTAGACTTTAACAAAACAATATAATAAGGAAACTTCTGATCTTCAGTCGGTTTAGAAGCTTCTGATGCAAAGTGCTAATGAGTGACAAACTGCTGATGAGCAGTTTGTCTTCAGCAGTTCTTCAGTGAAATGTCTGGCTAGACTTCAGAACTTCTGATGATTTACTCTTCAGTACTTTGGTGTTTGTTCTTCAGCACTTCTTCTTTTGTTCTTCAGCAGTTCTATACTTAGGCAGATATGAATTGGACTAAGGTTATCAAAAGGTAGTTTCTTCAATCCTCTTTGTCCCAACAATCTCCCCCAGGATTGATGAAGCCAAAACCTTATCCAATCTTTATTGTTGTCCTTTTCTCGCTTCTAGTATCCTCCAGATCTCTGCCGTCATCCGGGTAGTAAGAGTACATCTTTGTTGCTCCGTGAGAGGACCAAGTTCAGGTGTTAGATGCTGAATGGTAAGAAGGTCTTTGGACGATAAAACACTCAACTCCTTTGAGTTTTTGTAGACCTTACTTGAACGGTCTCTCCTGGTCACAAGTACTGAGTTGGATTCAGTAAAGGACCACTTAATAATATTTACCTTTGACCTGTCAAAGTCAGAGGCATAGGAAACCAAGCCTGTTTCCTTAGGTTGACCTGATTGAGGAATGTCTTCTATTTCAGTGACTCTCAGGTGAGATTCTTGACTACCTTGAAGTTCAGCACTACCTTGAATAGGCATGTTGGGCAGGTGATGCTCTGTTACAACCCTTGTATGTGTCTTCTCTTGGATGGATTGTTGTAACGGATAAGCATAAGTAGCCTTGTCTCTGAATTGTGTTAAGAAGGGTTTTTCTTCAACATCAAAATCACCATGTACTAACTGATCTCCTTCTAAGAGAATCATCTTGAAGGCAGTCTTGACAATGGGTTCACCCTCTGCTTTTCTCTTGGTGGCTGGCTTCCTTAGTGCACCAGATGATCTCCTTACAATAGAAGTTGTTTGGACTTCTGGAGTTTCAAATCTCTCTGGCTCTGCAGCTTTCTTGGCCTTGAATTTCTTGTAAGCCTCATAAAGGGTTTGTTCTTTCCATTTGGAGACTGAGGCCTTTGAACCATAGCCATTTGCCACTAATTCTTCTATAACTTCAGCTCTTTTGGATTTCCTCTCATCTTCTGTTGCTAATCTGTCTGATAGCATCTGAGCTCTTCTGGTCAGTTCTTGAGTTGAGAGTCTTTTGAGAGCCACTTGTTTTGATTTGGAGTTCTTTGTGATGAATGTTATAAGCTGTGCCCTTTTATTTTCTTCTGCAACAGCTTCAAGTGCTCTCTCTTCAGCCTCAAGCTCATCAAGTTTTTCTTGATACATAACTAACTTTTGTTGATAGTTCAGATCATCTCTAGCCTCTAGGCTGTTCCATACTCTGTCTTCTGTTGCCTTCTTTGCAGCCTCTTTCAAACTCTTCTCCAGTAGATCTTTAGACATGCTGATGGGAGTAGGGTTTAAAACAGTTGTTGAAGTTGTTGTGGGCAAAGGAATGGGAGCAGGTTCTCTTTCTGGTGCCTTAGAAACTTCTGATGTTGTTTTAGGAGATGAAACTGCTGATGGTTTGTCAGTCTTCACAACTTCTGAAGGATTGTCTTCAGTAGTTTGATAAGTCTCTTCAGTAGTTTTCTCTTGTGCCTTAGACAATCTGAACTCTTGTGCTACTTCTTTTCCTGGTCTTTGTTTAGGCATATCAGCTTCAGGATCAGGAGTTTGTCTTTGTGTAGCAACTTCTGTTTCTGGTTCCTTAATCTTCTCCCCCTTTTTGGCTTCATCCACTTCTGGAAGCCTAATAGAGTGAGAAGTTGCAGCAGACAACCTTGCCAGTTGATCTTGTGTTTGGTCCATTTTCTTGTTCAACTCAGCAAGTCTTGAGTTGATCAACCCAAACTGATTGTTAGCTTTTAACTCCCAAGCAGTTGTGAAGGGTTTGAGTTGATCAGTAATAATTTGTTTAAGTGCCTGGTACAGGGGACCATCTGGGCTGCATAGTTGGTTCAAGTCTATGCTTGTGAGCCCAGGGAATTGGGTAGGTTGTTTTGGTGAAGGGGTGCTTTTTGGGTGATCCTCAGATTGCTCTGAAGATGCCACTTTTGGGGAACTTTGGGTTAAGTGGTCTTTAACCTGATCTTTGGTGACCAGCTTCTTGAGCTTGGATACCTTAGATGCAGGACCTTCAATATCAACCGTCAATTCTTTCTGTGGAATGTTTGATTCATCAACCAAGTTAATGGAATCATCTGAATCCCTGATAGTGTCCTCAGAGAGGGCAGGATCAGTTATATCATGAGCTAGACCCAAACTAGTAGTCTCATGAACCTCTTTGTCTTGGTAGTGAGGTTTTCCTACTTCTGGCCTTAGGCCTTCATCAGTAGTTGCCAAGTTTGAGGTCTTAGCTATGTTACTACTATCCTCAGGTTCACCACTAGGTGATAAGTGAGTAGTAGCAGCCTCAAAAGTATCAAAAGTTTGTAAGTTTGGGCTTATAAACTCTTGTTCACCCTCATCTCTCTGGGTTGGGCTAATAGGATCCACATTCATGTCAACTTCTGAAGGCATCTCCCCAATTTGATGTGTTGCTGAGGGAGTGACATGTGGTGAATGGGTTCCTTTTAGTCCTGAGAGAAGTTGGGCAATTTCTATTGTTGTGTGGGAAGGTTCAGGTTCAGTAGTTGTGAGGGGTTGGTGTTTAGGAGTTTGGATGGGTTCAGGGTTGGTTTCAGCAGTTTCAAAAGCAGGGTCAACAGTTATTGGTTTCTTAAATCTTTTTCTTTGAAAGATAACTGTGACAGGTTTTCTTTTGGTGGGTGGAGAAGGAGTGTGCTGAGAGGATGTTTCAGCCACTTCCTTATCAAGTGCAGATTGCACATCAGCAGTTTCAGGTTTCTCCACTTCCTGAACTGTCTTTTTCAGTGACTTGGTTTGTTTTGGTTTTTGTTGTTTAGGCTTTTTGGTTTTCTTTTTGGGTTTGGAAGATGTGGGTTCCTTGGGGATGGGTTGTTCTTCCCCTTGGTCATCTTCTAGCACAAGTGCTTGTTTGTTGTGCCTAGAGAATACTTGAGAAGTTAATGGGTTTAAAGTAGTTGCTTCACCCTCAAGTACTCCCTCTCCAAGCTCCTTTATTATGCATTGCATAACAAATCTTGGATACAACAAAAATTTCTTTTTATCATTTTCATGATGTAAAACCATTTCATTGAAAAATAATTTTGATGCCTTAAAAGGTGTTTCATTTATGATGGAATGAAAAATAGGTTGAAAAGTAGAAGGCATCTGATCTATTAACCCAGTTTTTGGACTTAGACACATAATAATATAATGAAATAACAGTTTATATTGTGGGTCAAAATATTTCTTACAAACTGTTGCTTGTGCCAAAGTACCTTGATAACCACACTCTGTCATGGTTAGATAGATGTCTGAGTTTGGAATATGTTCTGGTGCCTCAGAATCCTTCAAACCAAGCCTGATGCTTAGTGTTTCTGGTGAGATGGCCATCAGTTTCCCTTTTATGGAAGATTTGAGGGAGATCACTTCATTATTCACCTTCACCGTCTCTGAATTAGCCCATAACTCATTAAGAGTTTCTTCATGAATGGGTGGATCAATAGTGAAAGCTTCATAATATTGGGATTTCATGATGAGATCAATCATCTCATCATACTGGGACCAGGCTTCATCTTTAACAAAGTAGCCTCTTTGGTTGTGTCCCTGTTTTAACACGAGAGCCATGGTTGTTTTTGATCGAACAGTAATTTTTAGGTTAGAGAAGGGGTTTTGCTTTGGATTTGAGAGAGAGAGAGGGAATTTTGCTTTTTGAATGGATAAGTGTTTGAAAAGGGTATTTATCAGAAGTTTTTAACCGACTAGGTCAAACTTCTGATGAGTGAAAAGTCTGTTTTACCCTTTTTAGTCAAACTGCTGATGAAGAAGGTTTCTTCATCAGTGGTTTTAGTCATCTCTTCAGCAGTTTCAACTGCTGATGCAAATGACTTTTAAAACACTTTACTAACTTCTGATTTTCATCAGTAGTTATATCCACTTTGAAAATATCCCATTTTTGATGTTTATCAGTAGTTTTCAAAAATTGTTCATCAGTACTTTCTCTTTCTCAAATTTTTGGTCTTTAGAGGTTTGTGATAGATAAGTATGTAAGTGAAAATAAAATATGTGCAGAACTAAAAAGTGAAACACTTACAGACTTTCTTCTAAGTTTAACATCCCAAGCATGGATACTAACCTCTGAAAAGTTGTTGAATCAAGGGGTTTGGTGAAAATGTCAGCTATTTGATTAGCTGTTGTGACATGCTTCACCTCAATCTTGCCTTTCTCATAGCAATCTCTTATGAAATGATACCTGATTTCAATGTGTTTAGTCTTTGAAAACTGAACAGGATTTTGAATGATGCTAATGGCAGATTTGCTGTCTACTAAAAGTGGGGTCTTGGTCTCTTTGATTCCATAATCAAGCAGTTGATATTGGAGCCATTGTATCTGTGAAGTACAGCTTGCAGCAGCAATGTATTCAGCTTCAGCTGTTGAAGTTGCCACAGATGTTTGTTTCTTTGATTGCCAGGACACCAGACAGTTTCCTAAGAATTGACAACCACCAGATGTTGATTTTTTTGACATCTTGCAGCCTGCATAGTCACTATCTGAAAAAGCAGTTAACTTGGTATTGCTTGAAGCAGGATACCAAATTCCTAAAGTAGGAGTTCCTTTCAGATATCTGAAGATTCTTTTGACTGCAATTAGGTGTGATTCTCTTGGTGCAGATTGGTATCTAGCACAGACACAAGTTGAAAACATGATATCTGGTCTAGAAGCAGTTAAGTACAAAAGAGAACCTATCATACATCTATACATGGTTTGATCAATGTGTTTCCCTTGATCATCTGGTTCAACTTGTGTGATTGGTGTCATGGGAGTGGAACATGTTTTACAGTCTTGTAAAGAAAATTTGTTCAATAATTCTTTAACATATTTTGATTGATGTATAAATGTTCCATTTGACTGTTGCTTGATTTGCAGTCCCAAAAAGTACTGCAATTCTCCCATTGTACTCATTTCAAATTTTGATTGCATGAGTTTCTTAAATTCTTCACACAGTTTTGAGTTTGTTGAACCAAATATGATATCATCAACATAGATTTGAACAAGTAAGACATGACTTCCAACATGTTTTATGAAAAGAGTTTTATCAATGGATCCCCTTGTGAAGTGATTCTTAAGTAAAAAGTTTGAAAGTGTTTCATACCAGGCTCTTGGAGCCTGTTTTAGCCCATAAAGAGCTTTGTCAAGTCTGTAAACCCAATCAGGATGAGAAGGATCCTCAAACCCTGGAGGTTGACAGACATACACTTCCTCTTTTATTTTTCCATACAAAAATGCACTTTTGACATCCATTTGATAAACTTTAATGTTGTTGGAAATTGCATAAGCTAAAAATAACCTGATAGCTTCAAGTCTTGCAACTGGTGCAAAGGTTTCATCATAATCAATTCCTTCCTCTTGGGAATACCCTTGTACCACTAGTCTTGCTTTGTTCTTGATGATCATACCAGCTTCATCTGATTTGTTTCTGAAGACCCATCTTGTTCCAATTGGTTGCTTGTTTTCAGGTGAGGGATAGATTTCCCAAACCTGTTGTTTCTTGAATTGAAGCAACTCTTCTTGTATTGCTTGCACCCAATTGTTGTCTTTGAGGGCTTCTTGATACTTCTTTGGTTCCAACTGAGAGATGAATGCTGAGAATAAGCAAAAGTTGGAAAGCTGGTTTCTTGTGAGTACCCCTGATGCAATATCACCCATGATTTGATCCAATGGATGATCTTTGTGTTCAATCAGTTGTTGTAAACCTGTACTGGATGATGGCTCTATAGGTTCTTCAAATAAACCACTGAGATTGATAGTATCTGGTTCAGCTGTTATTTGAACTTCAGGAGTTTTAAGTTCAGCTGAATCGGTAGTTTCAAAATGTTCATCAGTAGTTCCTGAAGTTGAAGCTATTGAAACTTCTGAAGGTTTAATAGTTGATCTTCTGACTGTGTTTGGAGTCCATGGTGCAGGACTATCATCTTCAAATCCTTGAAAACCATTTTGAGGAGGTTTGGATGATTCAACAGTCTTCTCAGGTCCGAAATGAAAGTTGTCAAGATCAAATAATTCAGCAGGATTTGCTGGAATAAGAGTGTGTTTTGATTCATTGAACTTGACATTCAGTGTTTCTTCCACTATCTTGGTTCTTGAATTGAAAACTTTGTAAGCTTTTCTCAAAGGAGAATAACCAAGAAAATAACCTGTATCAACTTTTGCAGCAAACTTTGAGATAGAGTCTTTGATGTTGAGGATAAAACATTGACATCCAAAAGCCCTGAAGAAGGAGATAAGGGGCTTTATGCCATGAAGAATTTCATAGGCAGTTTTGGTATGTCTCTTGTTGATAAGAACTCTATTCTGAACATAACATGCAGTGTTGACTACTTCAGCCCAAAAATACAAAGGTAGGCCTGAATCAGCTAACATTGTTCTGGCTGCTTCAATTAATGTTCTGTTCTTTCTTTCTACCACACCATTTTGTTCAGGAGTTCTGGGAATGCTGAACTGTCTAACAATCCCTTTAGACAGACAGAATTCATCCAGAGTTTTGTTCCTGAACTCTGTCCCATTGTCACTCCTGATGACTTTGACAGATAGAGAGTATTGTTTCTCTACTTGTAGAATAAAGAACTTGATGATTTCAGCTGCCTCATCCTTGGAATATAAGAAGAAGACCCATGTGAATCTTGAGTAGTCATCAATGATGACCAAGCAGTACTTCTTCTTACCAAGGCTCATAATCTTGACTGGTCCGAATAAGTCCATATGGAGTAGTTGAAGACATGCAGTTGTTTTTGATTCTTCAATAGACTTATAGGAGGACTTATGCTGTTTACCTTTAAGACAGGAAACACAGTGTTCTTTGCACTGATATTCCTTCAAAGGTAGACCTCTGACCAAGCCCATTTTTGTGACTTTATTGATGGTTTTAAAGTTCACATGGCCAAGTCTCCTGTGCCAGAGATCATTTTCTGAAGTTGATGCCTTTGAGAAGAAACAGGAAGTTTGTTCAATACTTTGTCTTTTTCAATGTCCACTGCATAGACATTACCACACCTTTTGGCAATCAGCAAAGTATGATCTTCAATAATCTTCTCTATCAACTTCTGGCCTTCTGGTGATATGATCTTGCATGCTGTCTTGGTGAAAAAGGAAGAATATCCTTTGTCACACATTTGTGAGACACTCAGCAAGTTGTACTCAAGGTTTTCAACCAGATTGACCTTGTCAAACTGCATTTTGCCTGAGGATACATTGCCATATCCTAGCACATATCCCTTGGCATTGTTCCCAAAGGACACAGATCCTTCTCTTTGGCTGATAAAATTGTTTATCAGGTATCTGCATCCAGTCATGTGCATTGAGCCTCCACTATCCACATACCATATGCTATTCAAACCTCTGGAGACTCTCTGCACAAGATAGCAAATTAGTTAGTTTTGGCAACCCAAGCCAATTTGGCTTTGGGTTTGCTCTTGAGAACAGGTGCAGCTTGTTGTGGACCAATTTTAGAAATCCATGTCTTTTTGGCAATGGATTTGTCATTAGGAATAATGATGGGTTCTTTTTGGTTTCCACCATCAACTTTGGTCATCAGAAGTTTAACCAGGTTTATCAAATCTTTAACTTCAGTAGTTTGTGAAACTGCTGATGAGTTAGGTAAAACTTCTGAAATTGAACTTTGAGAAGATGACCTTTGTTGAGATAAAGGCCTCTTCTTAGAAAGGGTTTTGTATGATTGTTGTTTGTTGGGAAAAAAGATATTTTCATAATCTTGTTTTATCTGTTTTCCCACAATCAGTTGTTGTCTTTGTTTGTTTAACTGATTTACCTTTCTATATCTGCAAAGTTCAGTTATGTGGTTAAACAGACCACATATTTCACATGCTTTTGCTTTCTCTTTCTTTTTAGTTAAATCAAGAGAGCTGGAAGGCAATTTACTGACAAAATCAGATTTTTGAAATAGGTCATCAGCAATTTTCAGGGTCTCAACTCCTGATGTAGTTGAAACTGCTGATGGCTTATTGTCAGTAGTTTTAACTTCTGCAGTACTTCCCTTTTTGAGGAAGTTCTGATGGTAGGATGTGCATTCCTCCATATCAGAAGTTTGAATCAATTTCTTCCCATCATTATCAGTTTTGTGGGTGAAATCTGTTGGTGATTCAGTGTGGGTATACCCAATGCCAAACTTAACATTAGCTGCAGTTTGTTTGTTAAGCAACATTTGGTACCCTTTACAAGACTCAACCCATTTTTCACAATCAACCTTGGTGTCAGCAAGCTCTTGTCTGACATTTCCTAGGCTGTCTATCATTGTTTTAATTTGTGCTTCTGTTTCAATGGATTTATCATTCAGTTTGGAAATTTCTTTGTTTTTCAAAACAATTTTTCTTTCCAAATCACACTTCATTTGTGTGAATTTTCTTTCCATGTCATTGGTTTTGCCTTGTAAATGCACATTTGTTTCTCTAATTAAAGCAAAAGATTCTTTGCAAGATTTGGTGCAAAGCTTTAACAGAGATTGTTGTGATACCTGTGTGAGAGCAGAATTTGAAGAGTATCTTTCAAAAGCCATTAAGGCAAAATTCTTTCTGCCATTATCAGGTTCTCCCCAGTTGACATCATAGACCTTATTGTCTGCATCTTGACTGCATTCTGATGTGTCATAAGGAAGACTGCTCCAATCAACATACCCTGAGGTAAATAGGCTTTGTTGCTGAGGGGGTTGTTGAGTTTGTGCAGGTTGTTGAGCAGTTGGAAAAGGAGGCATCAGCTGCTGTTGTTGTTGAGCAGGCATCTGAACATATTGTACTTGTGGCACATATTGAACATGTGGAGCTTGTGCCTGTACAAAATGAGCACTCCCTTGAGTTCCATTATTCCTGTTATATGAGGGGTTAAATTGATTTCCAGACATTGGTTGGTTGTAGCTAGAGCTTCTACACTCTCTAGCAAAGTGTCCCAACTTTTGACACTTATGACATGTAAGTTTAGATTTGTCAAAACCAACTTTTGTTGAGTTGTTTAGTCCTGGAAATTTCCTTCCTGACCTTTTATAAAATTTGTTAGTTTTTAAGCTTAACAAGGCCAGTTGGCGCAATATTTCCATTTCTTCTAAGTCATCACTGCTGAAATATTTTAAATCATCCATGATGAAACACATGTTGTCAGCAGTTTGACTCAGTTCTTCATTGTCATAAGCTGGGAAGGATCCATCTGATGAGATCCCAGCTGTTATGTCAATGTGGTCAAAAGAACCAAAATTATTAGAACAGGATGGTGAGTCATGTCCTAATAAGGCTGTGCTACCCGGAGTATAGTCATCAGCAGTTTTACCTGTTGATGCACTTTCTGTGGACGTCACTGTCGAATAGACTAGGGTTGAGTCTAAGTATAGTGTTACATGAGATTGTGGTGATCCATAAGGGCATTTTATGGATCTGACGCATTTGTAAAATATAGGACAATATACAAGCCAAGTTCGACCTATACATATGGGGCGAATGTGGAAGCTTTCCACATTCGACCATTACAAATGGGCGAATGTGGAAATGCTCCACATTCGACCATCACTAAGGGGCGAACCTGGAACTTGGATGTTGTACTATAAATAGAAATCTCATGTGTTTGTATTCATTTGGTGATTTGAGTTGGTACTTTGAATGCTCTCAAGGGGGAGGTTATGCCCAACCTCCCCCGGCCACGAGATAGACGTTTATCCTACTGATGACAGTGTCTGTAACCGTTTCTGTATTAATATGAATCTGTGATGACGTTGTTATCGTATATTTTCTGTCTCGTCTCGAATTCCCCGTCTGAAACGAGTTGTTACGCTTAATCGATCCGCGAGTTCGGTCCGTAACCGGATTCTCAGTTGGTATCAGAGCCAGGTACCGATTTGAACGATCTAACAGTCGTTTGAATCAATCACAGCTCGTTTTTACTGTTTTCAGACGTTAAAATCAGATTATAATTGAAAGGTTGAAACCCTAGAAACCCTAGATTCTTAATTGGACCCAAAATCATGTGATTTTTCCATGTTTTTGTGAATTAGAGGGTTAGGTTTTCATTTCCGCACCTTTCTGAACAAGTTTCATCATCAAATTCAAAGAATTGGAGTGATTATGGACTGATTCGAAGAAAATTTTGATCAAGAACACATGCAGTCTGCACATTCGCCCCTTTTTGAGAGTCGGGTGGGCGAATGTGAAATGTTACTGGGCGAAGGTAACATTTTTTGGACGAACGTGGAGAAGATTTGGGCGAACCTGGAATTGTGTTATGTCAATTTTCACATTCGGGTGACAGATTCCACATTCGGTTCGTCGGGCGGGCGAACGTGGAATCATAGTGGACGAAAGTGGAATTTTTAGGGCGAAAGTGGGAAGCTTTAGTTGATATTCTACATTCTGGTTACTATTCTACTTTCGGGTCAATAAAAGTGGGCGAACGTAGAAGTACCAGGGGCGAATGTAGAATTTTAGTGCCTAAAAATTTCGAAAATATGGTATTTTTGAAGATTTTCGGAAGAATGGTGATGAGGTTTACCCAAATTTGATGAAGAATTGATGATGATGAAACAGTTTTAATGTGGGATAGTCATGAGAACCAACTGAGAATCCGGTTACGGACCGAACTCGCGGATCGATTAAGCGTAACAACTCGTTTCAGACGGGGAATTCGAGACGAGACAGAAAATATACGATAACAACGTCATCACAGATTCATATTAATACAGAAACGGTTACAGACACTGTCATCAGTAGGATAAACGTCTATCTCGTGGCCGGGGGAGGTTGGGCATAACCTCCCCCTTGAGAGCATTCAAAGTACCAACTCAAATCACCAAATGAATACAAACACATGAGATTTCTATTTATAGTACAACATCCAAGTTCCAGGTTCGCCCCTTAGTGATGGTCGAATGTGGAGCATTTCCACATTCGCCCATTTGTAATGGTCGAATGTGGAAAGCTTCCACATTCGCCCCATATGTATAGGTCGAACTTGGCTTGTATATTGTCCTATATTTTACAAATGCGTCAGATCCATAAAATGCCCTTATGGATCACCACAATCTCATGTAACACTATACTTAGACTCAACCCTAGTCTATTCGACAGTGACGTCCACAGAAAGTGCATCAACAATCTCCCCCTTGGACGTTGCTGGCGAATCCACAAAACTCTTGCACATCAACACATCAGAATCACAGGTCTCCCCCTCAATACATGCACCATTGCATTGAGTTAGAAATACAATATCCTTCGTGAACCGACCAAGTAATGCACTACGGACCCTCAGCATCAATACGCAGGAAGTCAACTAGACCACGTATATCATTTGCATCAGATCACCTAGTTACGCCAATGTGAAGTCGACAATGTAATGCTCTGCAGTCTCGTAGCATCAGTACCCAGGAATGTCATCTTGACCAAGTACATCACGCGCAATCCACCTAGCCTGATAAGACCCCTACTAGAAGGATTCCATACTGACCGAACCAAGTTAAACGAGATGGAATAGATTCAAGCCTCAATATCCTAGGAGGAAAGTTCACAAGGATATTGATCCCAGAACCAAGTTGAAAAGGGTTACCTTGATATATAAGGCACCTGAAGTTATGAGAAAGATACCTTTGATGCCTATGCCTCAACACTTCAGTGCTGACTTCATATTTTGGTATTATGATTGGAGGAAGGCAGAAGCAGTGATTGTGTTGAGAGACGGAAAGGACAAATACAAGCATGTTCATGTATTTGATCCTATGTGGCTGATAAATTGCACCTTCGAAGACATCATCATGTTATTCTATAATCCGATTCATCATGAGCCAAACGATGCAGATCAAGCAAGGAAATACACACAAGTTGTGGGTGTTTGCTTTGCTTATGATATCAATGCTGGAAGCAATTTGGAAGGGAAGCTTGGCAAGAAGGTTAAGATGGCGAATGTGTCGAAGCCGGTAAAGAGAAAGTTAGAGCCGGAAATGACGAAAGAACAGAAGAGTATTCTGAGGATCAAGTTGCTGAATAAAGCCATGGATGAAGACAGAAAAAGATCTAATCAATAGTCGAGGGGGAGTTTGTAGATGCCGTTTTGCGACTAATGATTAGATACTAACATATGTTAAGGGGCGAAGGAGAATCAGAAGGGGCGAAGGAGAATAGAAATGGGCGAAGGTAGATGTATATGGGACGAATCTGGAAACAGGGATGCACAAGAAGACACATTCGACCAGTCTATCTGGGCGAATGTGGAAAAGCTTACATTCGACCAATCAGTTTGGGCGAATGTACAGCTACTATATATAGAAATTGGGTTTTTGTAATGTAGAACGAGTTATTGAGAGTGTGTGTTTTGTGTGTGTGTTCCTGAGAGGTTTGAGAGTGATAGTTTGAGTTCTAGATTAACTCTATTGAGTCTGTAAACGTTTATTTGAACAAGTTAATCTATGAAAAGCATTTAAAATGACCTTGATTGTGTTTTGATTGAGTTTATATCAGTTTGTTCTAAGCTAGGGTTTCCGCACCTGGTTTAGCAACTTGTATGATCATATAATCCTGTATTGTTGTCAATTTCATCCTCTACATTACCAGATTCCTGCAACTTTTTCTTTTGATTGATTTCTCTCTCAAAAGTTAGTAATTTACCATGTAACCTAGTTAGGTTCAAGGTATTAAAATCTGAACTTGTTCTGAGGACTATAGAGTAAGTTTCCCATTTTGAAGGTAGAGACCTTAAAAATCTATGCAACATAGACTCATTTGAATAGGTCTGATTGTTTATTTTTAACTCAGAGATGAGTGAAGAAAATCTTTCAAATTGTTGTGTTAAAGATTCACCCTCTATGTGAGTAAAAGTTTCATATTGTTGAGCCAAAATTTCTCTGATGTTGGCTATCACCTCAGCAGTTCCTGCAAAGTGCTCTTTTAGGCAATCCCACAGCTCTTTGGCACTTTCACAATGTAAAAGGCCAGCATATATTTCGTTTGGGAGAGCCATAGCCAACATGGAGAAAGCTTTTGCATCAAGCTCAAACTTTTGGAAATCTTCCTCCGTGTATTCTTTTGGATCTTTTGGTCTTTCAGTCTTTCCCTCTGGATCACTAACTACTGGTTTGTGAGGTCCAAAAACTACAGACCTCCAACATCCAGTGTTTGTTTGGGAAATAGTATGTGCCAACCTTTTAGACCATATGTTATATTCATTTCTGACTAACATAGGAGGTTTGTTGGCAGATCCAGTATTGTAGGGGTCCATTTTTAAGAAGTTTTGATTTGTCAATACTTCTTTAAAGTGATGGATTAAAAAGTGAGCCTTTTATCCTTTATTGAATATCAATATTGAGCCTGTGTCTGAATCTCAATTTGTTAGATTGATTTTGATCAGATTAACCAGATGCTCTGATACCAATTGTTGGATCAGTGGCTTAGTTTTATGAACACTTATGTGTTATCAGATTTATATATGAGTTATTAAGCAGGGGAAAGACAAGTGTTCAAAGGTCTAAAAGATCACTTTGATGAGGAGTTATTACTCCCCCTTGACTGAATAATAAATGAGAAACAATAAATACAGTTAAGTGTAAAGCAGTAAAGCAATTTATGTTTCTCAGATGTGAAATGGAATTATAAGTTTAAAGCCCGAAGGATTTCAATTTAAGATCAAAGATATTGCACAAAATCACATATGTAAAATAGATGAACAAACTCATCTATTTATAGACTAATGTACTAAACTGTAGTCTGAAGTAATCTAAGATATTTAACAAAGATATTGTAATAAGATAAGCTTATTACAGCCTGTACATTGAAACTTGAAATCTAGACTTTAACAAAACAATATAATAAGGAAACTGCTGATCTTCAGTCGGTTTAGAAGCTTCTGATGCAAAGTGCTGATGAGTGACAAACTGCTGATGAGCAGTTTGTCTTCAGCAGTTCTTCAGTGAAATATCTGGTTAGACTTCAGAACTTCTGATGATTTACTCTTCAGTACTTTGGTGTTTGTTCTTCAGCACTTCTTCTTTTGTTCTTCAGCAGTTCTATACTTAGGCAGATATGAATTGGACTAAGGTTATCAAAAGGTGGTTTCTTCAATCCTCTTTGTCCCAACAATTTGGTTTACGTTCATGTAATCACATACAATTTGCACATAGTTTCACATAAACACGTAATTGCAATCAATCTCGATCAATTAATCCACAATTATCTAATTTCATAATTCACCAACGTTCGGGGTTCACTACTTATGTATGTAGCTTGGTAATTCCTCGAATTACCACTTCGTGCAGTTATTAAGTTATAACTGTGCAACGTGTGACTTGTCTAGCTAACCCTAGTTAAGTAGAATGCAAGGAATGTAAGTACAAGTAACTAGAGTTTAGTTAAAGTGAGAACCTGAAATTGCGGAGTATCACATCATCCCCAAGTTGAAAAGAATTCCGTCCCGAAATTCAGCAAGTAAACAATAAAGCCAGCTAGAAAAGTGTGCTTGGTTCCCGGATGTCACATCATCCCCAAGTTGAAAGGAATTTCGCCTCGAAATTCACTTTGAGACAGCTTCTTTACGTTTAGTGTTTGGTTTATGCGTAGTTTCAGGTTCACTAAGGAGATGTGGGTATTTAAGCCGCATCTGATCCATGCGTTCCCACGAGTATTCCGGTCCTAGACGGGAATTCATCGCACCTTAACAATGGGTATGGTGTTCTGTTTGAGTTTCTTGACGCCCCGCTCAAGAATCTCCACTGGTTCTTCCATGAACCGTAGCTGATCATCCCCTTGGATCTCCTCCAGTAACACCACCAGCGTTGTATCCAACAGGCATTTCTTTATATTCGATACGTGGAATACATCGTATACCCCATTGAGTTTATTAGGCAGATTTAACCTTTAAGTTACTGGACCAATCCTTTCGACAATCTCGAATGGTCCGACATACCGCGGGTTCAACTTTCCCCGTTTCCCGAGGCATATGACACCTTCCCAAGGTGATACCCTTAATATTACTTTATCCCCAATCTGGAACTCCAATGGTTTCCTATGCTTATCAGCGTAACTTTTATGTCGATCTCATGCAACAGCCATCCGGTTTCTCATTTGCACTATCTTCTCAGAAGTTTTGTGCACGAGTTCGGGACCTGTCAGCTGGCTATCCCCAACTTCAGTCCAGCAGATGGGAGATCTACACTTGCGTCCATAAAGTGCCTCAAAAGACGCATACTGAATTGAAGTGTGATAACTATCGTTATAAGAGAATTCAATCAAAGGCAAGTGCTTGTCCCAACTGTTTCTGAAGTCCACCACGCATGCTCGTAGTAGATCTTCAAGTGTTTGGATGGTACGTTCACTCTGCCCATCCGTCTGAAGGTGATAGGCTGTGCTTATGTCTAAACGAGTTCCCAAAGCATCTTGGAGAGTTTCCCAAAAATGAGATGTAAATCGCGCGCCGCGATCCGATATGATAGAATTAGGCACCCCGTGCCTAGAGACAACCTCTTTAATATAGATGTTGGCCAGCTTCTCCAGCCTGTCTGTGTCCTTTATTGCAAGGAAATGTGCTGATTTGGTCAAACGATCGACGATGACCAAAATCATGTTATGCCCACTTGGCGTTTTAGGAAGCTTTGGGATAAAGTCCATAGAAATTCCATCCCATTTCCACATAGGGATTTCTGGTTGCTGGAGCAAGCTCGAAGGTTTCTGATATTCAATCTTAACCTTAGCACATGTCAGGCACTTACTAACATAAGTAGCTATCTCTGCTTTCATGTTTGGCCACTAGTAAAGAGTTTTGAGGTCTTGGTACATTTTATCCGAACCAGGATGTACCGAATAACGAGATGTGTGAGCCTCATCGAGCACTAGTTGTCTGAGATCCCCAAAACGTGGAATCCAGACCCGATTCATGAAGTACTGAAGCCCATCTGTCTTCAGCTCCAGGTGTTTGTCAGCACCGTGCAATGTTTCCAGCCTGATGTTTTCCTTTTTCAAAGCCTCGCCCTGGGCTTCACGTATTTTATCAGGCAGATTAGAATGTATGGTAAGTTGTAAGGCTCACACTTGTTTAGGTTTCGTTTCCTTACGACTCAGGGCATCTGCTACTACATTAGCCTTCCCTGGATGGTATCTGATGGCACAGTCATAATCATTCACGAGCTCGACCCATCGACGTTGTCGTATGTTCAGCACCTTTTCATCGAATATGTGTTGGAGGCTCTTGTGGTCAGTGAAAATCGTACACTGTGTTCCATAAAGATAGTGCCTCCAAATTTTGAGAGCGAAAACCACCGCTCCTAGTTCCAAGTCATGGGTGGGATAATTCTTCTCATGAACCTTTAGTTGTCGTGAAGCATACGTGATCACCTTTTCGCGTTGCATCAAAACACACCCTAGACCTTGGATGGATGCATCACAGTACACCACAAAGTCCTCCGTACCCTCAGGTAGTGATAATATCGGTGCACTGCAAAGTTTTGCCTTCAATAACTGAAAATTAGATTCTTGGGCATCTCACCACTTATAAGTAATCCCCTTCTATGTCAAAGCAGTGAGGGGTTAAGCTATCTTTGAGAATCCCTCAATGAATCTTCGATAATAACCTGCAAGGCCAAGGAAATGTCGCACCTCCGTAGGAGTCTTAGGAGCCTCCCACCTTTTAATCGCGTCAATCTTAGCGGGATCGACATGTATTCCTGCCTCGTTCACCACATGACCCAGAAATTAGACCTCACGAATCCAGAAGTCGCACTTAGAGAACTTTGCATACAACTGCTCATTTCTCAAAAGTTCCAAGGTCAGCCGCAGGTGTTGCTCATGCTCTTCCCTACTCTTGGAATAGATCAAGATGTCATCTATGAACACTATGACGAATTTGTCCAAATGAGGCTTGCACACACGGTTCATAAGATCCATGAACACAGCCAGTGCATTGGTTAGCCCAAATGGCATTACCAAAATCTCATAATGTCCATACCGAGTTCGAAAGGCTGTCTTCACAACATCCTCCTCTCGGACTCTCAGCTGGTGATACCCTGACCTCAAGTCCATCTTGGAATAGGAACTCGACTCTTGAAGCTGATCGAAAAAGTCATCAATACGAGGCAAAGGGTAGCGGTTCTCAACCGTCACGTTGTTTAACTCCCGATAATTAATACACATGCGGAAACTCCCATCCTTCTTCTTAACAAACAGGACTGGGGCTCCCCATGGTGAAGAACTAGGTCTAACGAAACCCCTATCCCATAGCTCTTAGAGTTGGGTAGATAGTTCTTGAAGTTCGCCCGATGCTAGGCGGTACGGTGCGCGCGCAACTTGGGCCGTTCCTGGTGCAAGATGAATTTGAAACTCCACTTGACGAACAGGTGGAAGTCCAGGTAGTTCCTCTGGGAAGACATCCGGAAATCCTGAACTACAGGGTTGTCCTCAATTTTTGTTTTAACTTCAGCTCGAGCATCAGAAATGTTAGCCAATATGGCTGGGTAGCCCTTCCGAATACACTTCTGGGCTTTCAAGAAGGAGATTATGCCCACCATGGCACCACCACGATCACCGTGGACAGATAAGAGTCCTCCACTAGGGAGAGGGATATGAACACTCTTCTCCTGACAGAGAATTTCAGCGTGTTGCTTGGACAACCAGTCCATGCCAACCACGAGATCAAAGCTTCCTAGGGTGATAGGTAAAAGGTTGATGGCAAACAATTGCCCATCTGGCTCGAGCTTACAGTCGCGATGGATGTGGGTTACCTCAGCAGGTTTCCCATTAGCTAACTCTACAGAATGAGTGGTATCAAGAAGAGTAGGGACCATCCCTAGCTGTTTGCTAAGTTTCAAAAGAAAACACAAAGCTGATATTCGCACCAGAATCGAAAGGAACAGCAGCAAGATTGTCCTCTACAGAAAACTTACTTGTCAACTCATGGTTTTCGCCCTCGGCTCCTCCCGAGCCAACTATGCAAACTGTTCTCTTACTCACACTATCCCACGTTCTCTTGCTATCACAAAAAGTGGAAGATGAAGCACCCTGCTTCGGAAAAGCACCATGCTCAGCAGCCTCGTCGGTGAGTTTACGAGCCAGGTGAAAGATTTGTCAAATTCAGGGTAGGTGAGCTGCAGTCGCCATGCCACGAATCTGGGAGACCCACCCTTGGTATGAAGCTCGATCTGTTTGTAAGGAAGGCTAAATATGTCTGAGCATATAGTAGCTAACTCCTGTAGCTTGTTAGTGTAGGCGTCGATCTCAGACCCAGCCGTGTTTAGATAACAAGTTTCTAAATTTCGTCACGGGGATTACATTCTCTACCCAAGTATCTGTAACTCATCGAGTGTGCATGTGGCATACATTACCCCATCCTGCCTGGGGCAAATGCACAGAGCAAAGACTTATACTATCGAAGTAATCGAGCAATCTCCTTCCGTCCTGTTGGAGTTATTGAGGTTTACTACCCAAAAGTCTTGGAAATACGCTAGCGAGTTGTTGTTGCGGCATATGCGTTCAAGCAATAGGGAAGTTCAATTGCTGAAGTCAATAGAACAGAATGTTTTAGCATAATAGATCTTTACTAGCTTGGAAAGATGCGAGGGTCCACTATTTTCTAAGTTCACAAAAGAAAAGTAAAAGTAATACTAGCAAGGAAAGGTAGGAGTAAATCATCGCCGCGCTTTGTTGAGATAGTGGAACCTCCATCCTCACTTTCCATGTGCCCATCTTACTCAGGTTACCCTTCCATCCCTTCTTCTTTCTCTTTTGCGCTGCCAGTGCTATATGGATCTTATCACGTACAGTCTCTTTCCCTAGTCCCATGTAAGCCAGTTCAGTGATCGGCTGTACCACTCATTCCTCCTATCGTGATCGTAAGTCATTAGTAGATGTCGTCTCCCTTGAGATACTGCACTACGTTGCCGGCTTTGCACCACTCCTCAAGAGTGTGAGTAATAAGTTTTGACATGATGTGTTCCCGTGAAGCTTCCTGTGTACATGCGCCACAACGCTCACAAGGGCTCTCTCCCCTGTACTGTTGTTGTTTCCTCATCCATGAGGTTTGTTAGGATACTAATCCCGGTAATGCGCCACCTAGTGTAACCCTGGGTCCCCACCAGTGACGTGTTCAGAATCAGGTTTAGAACTAGAAGATAACATATCTCCTGAAATCGTGTGTTGTAGATATATGTAGCCAAAAGCTAATTGTGCACTTAAGCTGTGAGTGTACTAATACTTATGCTATGATGATTATAGACTAGACTCAACATGCAGTCCTAGTTCACTATAGCCAATGGCTCTGATACCAATCTGTCACACCCTCAAATTTCCACTACGGGGTTTTACCGCGAGGCACATGACATACCAGGATCCCATAGCCATAAGTCATATGAACGAACTCTAAATGCCCAAACCATTTAGTTCGTTTTCCAAAAAGCAAGTTTAGTTAAGCTGCAGAAGCGTAACCAAATTAAACCTTTTGCGCCCAAATCAAAACCATATGAAAGAAAACGTATAAGCATGATATATAATTTAGGTGTATGCCCAAGACCCAAATGCAGTGAACGTGCAGTGCTTCCTAATCATGACACCGGAAGCTAACTACCTGCAAAAGCATGTAAATGGTGGGTCAACAAACAATGTTGGTGAGTTCACTAAGTAAAGTAGGTGAGTAAGTAAAAGCGTAGGTTTCCAAACCACGTAACCATGTAAAAGCGTCGGTCTCCCAGACCACATAACAACAAGTAAGAACGTCGGCCTCCCCGGCCACAAGTAAACAGCTAATTCACATGCCAGGGGTAGCAAGCCCACTCATGATAACTAATACCGGCGAATACCGAACTACTAATGAACGAGTTCCTACAAAAGGGAGTATAGTGCCTTGCGTCATTGCCCATCAACAATGACATATGTTTTAAGTTATTAGTTCACACCCATGCTCCCAGAACGATGTGCGGTTTGTTAAACCTAATAGCGCTATCAACTAGTAACCCACTTGCCCACCCGGCAATTGATTCGGTATTTTGAAGGACTTAAATGATAGGGTTGGTTTTGTTCATCAAGGACATATAGCATGAATTAGTAACAGTAGATTCACCCCGTGAACCTAGCACCCCAAAACCCGGGATGTGCAAGAGTAGTCCCAAACCGGACTAGAAAACGTTAAATAAGTTGTCTCAAACCCGAGACGCATGCTTTTGAGAAAAAGTAATGAAACTCACCTTAGGTTGCAAGCAAAATTATCCAGACTCCAACAACAATAGGGTGCTACCGACTCCCTATTACAAGTGTTACTAAGTGAGTTTATGTGTATAATCAATACACCATATAACTCGTTTGTCCAAGACGTTTACATGTTCAAAACCGTGCAGTGACACCTAATGACTCTACATGCACAAGTAAGTCCCACGTAACCCGTTGGTGATCATCCTGATTATTATCAGTCTAGCATCTCAAATACATCACATACAAGTGTCCATACAAGTTCATGTCGATTACGTACCATATAAGACTCCAAATAGTCACATAAAGACTCCGTACACAATCTGCATTTTTAGGGCAGATTGTGCGCTGTGAAAAACGAATTATTTAAAATACTTAACGAATAAATTAAAGTCCCAAATTTTTATTGAGTATTCATTGGGATTCATTTGATAACCCATACTTTTGTTTTGTCTTAAAATCAAACACAAAAATTATGAAAATTCATACAACACAGCTATGTCCAGAAAACTTCCACAACAGGTCAGTTTAGAAGAAAAATTCCCAAAACTTGTGTATTCACCCAAACGGGTCACTTGGAAAAGCCGAGTTTTCCCAATGTCGACCTACTGTCCAAATTTCAAAGCTTAACTCTTTGTAAAACTCTAGTTATGACCATTTAAAGTTGACCCAATTTACAACTCCGAAAATCTGATATGACCTCTAATCAAATAAAATTCCAAAAACCACTCAAACGAAGTCCAAATCAGACGATCTTGCCCATTATGAAAAGCTAAGACCATGTACATTACACCCATGCCAAGAATAGATCAAAACAATGGCTTTTAACCCACATAACAGACCCAACAAGTTGACATTCAGATTCTGTCCAGATTTTAATCATGCAATAACATCAACTATATCGAACCCTAGTTGCATATTATCGATTAACAACACCAAACAAACATCCTATAACATTAATAAGACATAATCTGATCAAAACCTAGCAAGATATATGTTTATATTATTATTCATCAAACCCTAGATATCTAAAACATCAAGAACATACATGATCATGCAAAACACATAATATTCATTACATAATGACATGCTTAACCCCATTAATCTTCATGAACATCATGTTTTAACTTCTATAAAATACTTTCAGACCTGGACAAACAAGGTTTTGATGTTTTAAAAACATATTAAAGAATATTAAAACACAAGAGAATGAAGATTATACCACAAGCACTTCAGAATCACCAATCGATTGCTCCTAACGCTTCCCGAATGGTGTTCTTGAGCCTTAGCAGGTGTTAGGTGTTGATATTTTCGTAATAGGGCAGTAGGGGGCGATTGGGGTTAAGTTTATGGGGTTCTTGGAGCTTAAGATTGCTTAAATAAAGGATTAAGTCGGTTTAACCACGTCAGCGCGTTCCGAACACCCGTTCGGAAATTGTGAACACCCGTTCAAAATTGTGAACACCCGTTCGGAATTGTGGACGATCGTTCAGAATTGTTTAATCATTTTCAAGCGGTCCAGTTCGTTGTATAGCCTGTTTTCTTTGATGGTTTCATTATTTTGGGCCATACCAAGCGTAACCCCTTGTATTTAGACCCCAACCATCCTAATGTTTCATCGATTACAATTTTTAATAACGCATTTGGTTTACGTTCATGTAATCACATACAATTTGCACATAGTTTCACATAAACACGTAATTGCAATCAATCTCGATCAATTAATCCACAATTATCTAATTTCATAATTCACCAACGTTCGGGGTTCACTACTCATGTATGTAGCTTGGTAATTCCTCGAATTACCACTTCGTGCAGTTATTAACTTATAACTGTGCAACGTGTGACTTGTCTAGCTAACCCTAGTTAAGTAGAATGCAAGGAATGTAAGTACAAGTAACTAGAGTTTAGTTAAAGTGAGAACCTGAAATTGCGGGGTATCACAAAAATTATGGAGGAAAAAGGCCGCAATTTGTTAGGGTATCAATGTATCATATAACAGTCGTAGGGAACAAGCGGCAATGGTGGAATATTTTAAAAAGAAGGATAGCGACGACATATATTCTTTTGGAGTTGGAAGGATTATTATTATTTTTGGAGGAGGCGCACAATATCAATACAAAAACTGAAAAAGAACAGCCGCAAGTTTTAAAGAGGACGAGGAGAGCAACAACTTTGGGGGAAGGAAGTGGAGCATCGATGGTTCTTTGCGTTTTATCAACACGGTTCCTTCGTTTCTTTATTATTTAAAACTATGTTTGCTGATTTATTATTGGATTTTGGTTATATTTCTATGACACTTGTTGGCTAGATTATTAACACTACATAAGTTAGAGATGATTGCACTTGAATGATTTATTTTCTTTTGGCTAGATTATTAACACCACGCTTTAGTCTTTTGGCTTCTTCACCACAGACGCCACCCACAACGATGATACGCACTGAATCGGATGCTATGGTGTTGCGGTTTGAGTAAGTCATTAAAGATATCATCACCTAATGAGTATTTGAGGTAAGTTTTAATTCAATTTAAGGTTGGCTATTATGAGTTAACATGTGGATTTTGTCTACACTTTGCCTAAAATAGGTCAAATTTAGTTTCTCTCTAGTTGACTGGGAAACGCTCATGATACTTCCTTCTCAAGTCACATTTTGTGGTTATATTATAAATATTTTGAAAGTGTGCTCATATAAATTCTTTTGTGCAGCACAATATTTTGGTAGTATTGTCCGCATCCTTTTCAAACCGGTCAACTTGAGTCTTGGCGGACTACACATTGGGATGCGTAAAAGGTTGGATATCTAAAAATGTGGTTGCAATATATGTAAGTTTACGTTTTCTATTCTACCGCCAGGTATTCATGAATAGTAAACTTTTGAAGGTTAAAGACAGAAACACAAAAAGGGACATAAGGAAGGAGCTCAAGATGCTTTCTAAAGAAGAACGCTAGAGACAGCAACTGGCTGTGACAGATGTTATAAAAAAACACAGATGTCGTTTTAACAACTCTCACTGATTCATTGTCAAAAAAATTAGATGGCACTTCATTTGATCTTGTGATAATTGATGAAGCGACTCAAGCACTTTTAACATCAAGATGCTAGTTTAATTTTCTATCTCGATTTTTAGGTGTATTTTTCTTGTATGTAACTCATTAATTTGGTCGGTTATGTTTCTATAACTGCTTTTGTATTTGTTTGTATACATTTAAAAATTATTATTTAAATAAATCATGGTTATTATTCATACATTTGAATATTTTACCAACACATGAATATATATTATTTCTACACATGTTAAGATCAATGTCTACACATGTTAAGATCAATATCTACACATCCTTTACATTTACCTACACATAATTAGCTGCCATGTTGGATGCCACGTCAGCTGCCACGTCATACCTCAATCTAACAAGTTGCTATATGTTTACCAACACATATATATTAGTTTTAGCCGCACATATATGTGTAAGTATACCTTGCTATATACCTACACATAATAAATGTGTAGGTAATGATCAATATCTACAGTGCTGAGTCTACACATCATAACACTTAATTTATGTGTAGGTAAACATAACTACTAACACATTATATGGTTTTTCCTACACATACTATGTGTGGGTAAATACCTAAATTTCTTGTATGTCTAATTTACACATTATTATTTTTATATTAATATTAATTAAACAATGAAAACTATTGTTCTTACCAATGATTTAAAGTCTTTTATGTTAAATGAAACACTTAAAATGAACATATATTTTGTAGCAAGAAAAATTCTACGAAAATATCATCATCTATAAAACGTGGATTTATAATTTTTAATGAAGACTTATTTTACTTTAACTAAATAGTACTTCTTTGAATAAGTTTAAAAAAACGTAAAATTTCATAATTGTAACTAATTTTTAAAGAAAGTAATTTGAATATTTGCTTTCCACTCACTGAAGTTATTATAACCATAACCATTTTTTTCATAATGTTTATCAACAATAATTGATAAACATATATTAATATTTTTTATTTAGAACGTGTAATAATATTTTTTATTCAAAATGTGTAATTACATAGTAGTAAAAAGGATGATGTAACAAGAATTTTAAAACAGACTCTATAAAACTTAACTTGTAATCAATATCTAACAAAATAACTATAATAATTACAAACAGTCCGCACAGCCCTAAAACTATTTAATGGCCACTGTAGGTATGAAGGATCTAGATGGAAAGATAACATAAATTTACACATTATTATTTTTATATTAATATTAATTAAACAATAAAAAGTATTGTTCTTACCAATGATTTGAAGTCTTTTATGTTAAATGTAACACTTAAAATGAACCTATATTTTGTAGCAAGAAAAATTCTACAAAAATATCAGCATCTATAAAACGTCGATTTATAATTTTTAATGAAGACTTATTATACTTTAACTAAATAATACTTCTTTAAATAACTTTTTTTAACAAAAAACGTAAAATTTCATAATTGTAAATAATCTTTTAAAGAAAGTAAATTGAATATTTGCTTTCCACTCACTGAAGTTATTATAACTATAACCATTTTTTTTTCATAATGTTTATCAACAATAATTGATAAACATATATTAATATTTTTTATTTACAACGTGTAATAATATTTTTTATTCAAAATGTGTCCTGTATTAAATTATTAATATGAATACTTTCATTAGTTTCAATTACATAATAATAAAACTCATATTGAAACATATTCTAAGTTCAAAGGTATGTCTAAGTTACACATTATTTTTTTATATTAATTAAACAATTAAAACTATTGTTCTTAACTATGATTTGAAGTCTTATATTTTAAATGTAACAATAGAAATTGTACAAAAATATCAGCATCTTTAATACATTCAAATCACCTTTGAATATAACATGTCTTTATACACCGATCACTCTTGAACACATATATCTTTCTTTTGCTCTAAAGAATCTCCAAAAGATGTTTTACGCAGACAGATATTACACAAAAGTACTAACAAAATGAAAATAATTTTTTTACTCCACTAATATTTAGAAAACTTGTAACTGACGCAGCTAATACATTCAAATCAACTTTGAATATAACATGTCTTTATACACCCATCAGTCTTGAACACATATTCAACATACTCAAGGTTCTTCCTCACATACCCTGCTTGGAAACAGAACAGAAAAAAAAACATTCACGGTTATACTTCAACTACAAGCCTTAAAAAAAGTTAAGAATTTCTACAAACATACCTATTGAGCACAAAAGCGGAAGTAGATGCAGTCGACTTCCTGAAAACATACTGGGATATTGGCGTATGTGCTTAATTGCAATCTAGAAAGAGTTGGTAGATTCTTAAAGCTAACGCCTCTACATGTTAACGGTCAAGTATTGACAAAAATAATAAATCAAGCATCACTCAAATTAATCAAACACACATGTTAAACACATAACAATTAACACGAATTAAACGCTCGCATAAATGGCTATAAAAAGGTAAAGACATACCCATCTTGAGTTTGACGCTGCCGACCTAAAACCGTTGGTAATTGTATGACGCATATTTTCCTTAGATTGTAAGAATCTTCCAAAGTGGAACCTTTTTGAAGATAAATAATCTGCTTGCTGATTAAGGAGACAAAAGTTTGAGGCTCCGTGTGTATCACAAAACGGATAAATTTTATTGTTATTGATATGATCGGTTAGAATTAGTTTACCTGATAGTCGAATGCTTCAACATTAGCTTGAATGTGAGAGAAGCAGCTGTTACGAGTCTGAAATTTGAATTTCAATTTGGAGCTCAAATTTAAAACCGACACTCGTTCAAAACTTTGTTGAGCCAAGTGGGATTGTTAGCGCTGTTCAGGAAAGTGGGAACGAAACAGCTGTTTTGAAACTCACCAACAGCGGTGCTTTAACGTGGCCCACGTATTATTTGTGAATATTTTAAGGCGGTTTGTGACGTCGGGTTTCGCATCACGCAGGAATTGGTGGCCTGCCTGAGCTGTTGACACGTCAGCTTTCTGACGTCACTCACGACTCTCCTATTATTGAAAGTACTAGGTGAAATCCCGTGTGATACACACGGGAGACCCAATCCCAATCTTAAAGCCCTGTTTAGTTAAACACAACATTAAGAACCCATTTGTCTGCTCCGAAGAACAACTGTTTAGTATCGTCTGTTTCATTTCTTTATAAACAGATATTATTATAAACACTGAAAATATAAAAAAACGTATCCAGACCAAGTGTTATGGTCCATTTAGTAAACCCCAAATTAATCAGTTTATTTATTGTTGAAAGGAAAAACTATATTTCGTAAGGTCTGTTCCTCTCATGATACCAGTTAATAATACCCATCAGCTGTTTAATAATTGCAACTGTTACAACAAAGTGCTACTTTAAGCACTGTTTAGAACAGACAAAAACAATAAACAACCATTTGTCTGCTCCGAAGAACAGTTCTTGAGACAACATTAAGAAGCCAATCGTCTGCTGCCAAGAAGATATGTTTTCTAGCATCTGTTTATTTCTTTAGAACAGTAATTATTATATCTAACTTTAATGGTCTGTTTAGTAACCCCCAAATTCAACTGTTTAGTTAATTTTACCACTGAAACAACTATTCAAATTCTATTTATTTTTATATACAAATTTCCATACAAACACAAAAACATATTTATATTTTACAATTCAATAATCTAAGATCAATATTTAATTTAAGTAAAATAAATACAAAATGGAAGAGTTATAAAATAACAAATGCAAATATCTTTAAAAACTACTTTAATAACAACATATAATTACAATATGTGATTTACAAATTACATAAAAATACAAGGAAACACAAAAAAAATCCTTCTAACACCCAAATACTACAGAATGATATTTCTTGTCAGCATCATCGGAAGAAAATTACAAACAAAAACAATGAAATGCGCTAAACGACAACAGGTCGTATTTAAATCACCCTCAGTTCTAAAAGACTTAAAGATTAAAAAGATAACCTCTTTGTTATTCAACACCAAAGGGACAGATGATTCTCACAGTTAAGAGTAAATCAGGAGATCCATGAAGATATTCATCAAGACCTTTGGCAATGAAAAACCCAACATCCAGCATGATAAATATAAAGTCCCTAAAGATTTAAAATAGGGAAACTGTGCAGCATATATAGATAATAATAATGGATTCATGTTTTCCTTTGATTGTATGAATCATCCAAAAATATGAATTCCATGTTTCTTATCTACGGTATGTTGGCAATATTTTTTCCTTTGATTGTAAGAATCTTTCGAAAATTTGTGAAACACATTTGAAAGTAATATCATTATGCATATAGGATAGAGAGATGCATGTGAGAATAGTTAAAGGAATATATAAAAACGGAAAATGAATATTGAGAAGTACTCCCCGTTTATAGGGTAAATATACTAAATATTCGTAAAGTTGGTTTTCAACTTTATCAGTTGGATTTCAAATAAATCAAAAGTTTGAACTTACTTTTGGCACTTTCTCAATTGGATTTCAAATAAATCTAAGATGTATAACAATTAAAATTAAAATATACAAAAATTATATTAAAGCAATATAAAATTGAATAAAGTAGGTATGAAAAAAAAATTAATAAAGAAAATTTCGATTGTAATGATTAACTTGCGTATCCATCCTCAATTGAATTGAAAACTAAATAATATTTATTGAGTTGTCAACAGATGTTATAGTACAACTATCATCTATTATAGTTCAAATTTATTGTTTAATAATATTATATATCAAGATTAAAGTAATAACATGTGGAACGTAAATAAAGTAAGCTTGAAGATTATTATTATTATAATTATTATTTACCACTTAAAACAAAATAGTGTTAAACTGAGCTTTTGAGCATAATCATAAACACAAACATCTGTTTCACAAAAATATTGATTGATCAAACGTACCTTAAATTTACTGCATACTGTGCTACAAACATATCCTTGGGTAACAACATATTTTACAGAACCGGATATTGCATTGAATCAAATAACAAAGATAGAAGATACAAAACATGGGTAAAACACCACAAAACAAAACAAAACAAATACAAAATAAAGGAAAAAGAAACAAATAAAATACTGAAAGAAAAAAACAAAACAATCCCTAGAAAACATTATGCCTCTTAGCTCTCGAAGAACAGGAAACATAATATTACTGTACAAACCAATCTCCAATTATTTACACCCAACAGTACATATGCTACAAAAAATATTTTGCTTTGATTGTAAGAATCTTGAGACAACAGCAATTCCAACGTCATTACCATTGCTTTATTGGTAATACATTTTTCTTTTATTGTAAGCATTTTCAGGAGAAATGGTAGAAGAAAAACTGAAGGAAACAACATTATTAGGCAAACATGAAAGGTAGGTTTGCTTTTCAATACGTTTGAAAGCATATAAAGTTCCAAACGGAAATGACTATTTCTTCCTTTTTATAGACTGAAAAATAACTATAGTTACTATAATAAACATAAATATTTTAATATAAAGTGAAACACAATAACAGACACAAAGAAAAAAAATAATTAATTTTAGTAATAAATGAATATTATTATGACCATTATAATTTAAAATTTATAATTCAAATTCACAATCAAACAATATAAAGTTGAACGAACAAATTTTCAAAATTGTATATTCAAACTTTTTTTAAATTAAAATGAATACAATACTTATTCATTTGTTAACAGATGTTATCAAAACAACTGCCATGAATTAAAAATATACTTAACGAAAAAACATAAACAATTAAACTTCAAAGATAATAACTGTTATTCATTGTACTAACAATGTAATAAATTTAAAATATATAAGTATTTTGAAGTTAATAAATAATTACACAGTAAAGACCTAAAAAAGTTTGATGCCAACTGGTATAACAATATAAATAAAATTAAATTGTATTAGTATTTTCAACTTCATAATTACAGAGAGGTGAGACCGCTAAAACTTCGTGATGCCAATTGTACAAATGAAGTTTTTAGATGGAAACTTACACCATACGACGGACATTAAAGCTAGATGTACTATTTTTACTATTAATAAACAACAAAAAAATGTAATCATAAATTTACTTGATTTCATAAAATGATTTTATAAATAACTTTAACTCATCTATTGTTTCTATCAATTGTAAAAATGTATATATATTTTATGACAATAAAAGTTCTAAATAATATAGTCATCTAGAAAAAAATATAATAATCAAGAAAAATTTAATCATGTGTATTCCCGGTTTGGTTTTAGTTCGCTTGTTGTACTCGGACATTATGTGCAAACGTCTTATTAGCGTTTTGAGTAACCTTTACGTTGACAGTTCAAAATAAAAAAAAAATAATATTGTAATCTTAAATATGGACTTCTACACACTTAATACACTGCAACACAATTACAAATGGAAATAATAATATATGTAATAATTTAATTTAATATTATTCTGATTATTATAATTATAATTTATAGTATTAGAACTTCAGAATTTATGTGAAAACACATCTTATAAATACAGCTTTTACAACAAACAGTTGATGCTATAAAACATATGTTATTTCAACAGTTTAAAGAAACACATGTTGCATATGCACAACATAAACAGATTTTACAAGGTCTATTTAGGAAGCACTACAAATTAAATTTGGAAAAAATAGGTTTACAAACTCATCTAAACAGAGCAATAGTACACATAAATTTGAATATCGTTAGACAAAAGAAATGTAGAAAACAAACAGAGAATCATTACACATCAAGTGTTACAAAACCAATTTAAATTCATTAAAGAACATAAACAATTAAACTTACATATTCAAAAAGAAATAACAAAGTTACTTTTAAAGAAGTTGTAGAACTTCTTTGTAAACTACATTAGTGGTAACTGTAGAAACCTTTTTTTTCCGTATCACAAATCAAAACCTTTAGACCTTTTCTACTTTTCACCCTCGAAATGGCAACATAGAGCTGTCCATGACTAAAAACAGGACGTGGCAGATACAAACCAACCCATTCAAGCGACTATCCTTGACTTTTGTTTATTGTCATTGCGAAACACAGACAAATTGGAAACTGTCTACGACAAATTTTTACAGGTATTCGCTTGTCCGCAGGTATCATCTTCAATCTGGTAATCAATGTAGTATAACCAATATTACTTCTGGTGATAATTTTCGTCTCAATAACAACTTTTCCAAGTTTCGTAACCTGTAAGCGTGTTCCTGTCCTACTCTCTCTATATATATATATCTATATATATATATATGGGTTTGTTCTATAATAACACCATCTTTTTCACCGTACTCTTGCAGCGACAGTTGCTTGACGTTTATAAAGTCACGGTGATGGTTGCTTGTGCTCAAAAAGGTCTGATTAAGGCCTTTGTAATCACCGGTTCCCTGATCTCTCTCTCTCTCTCTTTCTCTCTCTCTCTCTCTCTATATATATATATATATATATATATATATGGATTTATTCTATAATAACAACATCTTTTTCACCGTACTCTTGCAGTGACGGTTGCTTGGTGTCTAAAAAGTCACGGTGATGGTTGCTTGGTGCTAAAAAAGGTCCGATTAAGGAAATTGTGATGTTAAGTCTTGAATTGGTAGTTTGGTTTGTAAGACCCTAACCCGTTGATAACTCACAGAATTAACATATAAAATAGGCATAAATTCCCAAAATAGGTCACAATTAGGCTTGTATTAGTTATAATTGATGCTTAATTCGTTCTTATTTGATTATCTCAGGAAACTGGAGCTCCAAGACGGAAATGAAGGATGTCCGGGTAAAAACATGCAAAAACTGGAGATTTCTGAAGATATCAGACTTCAAGCTTGTTCCCTGTATGTTCTGAACACAATCCCAGGACTTAAACAAAGCTAAAATCAGTCCCAGAGTGACCTTGCACGCCCACGCTCACGTGCACGAAGGCCCTGCACGCGAGAAGACAACACAGGAAACTTGGAGGGCAAGAAATCAGAGACTTACATAAGTGCACGGCCGTGCCAAAGACATGCACGGGCATGCCAGACAAAGAAGTAAAGACAAACTCTGCCATGCAGCAACAGAACGTACGTGTAACCGCAAGCACGCCCTCGACACTCATGGCACGGCCGTGCTTCCCCTAGGAGGTCTATAAATAGCAAGCCAACCCTCACCATTTGATCATCCCTTCTTGTGCTCTCTTGGGGCCGAACTCCAAGCTTCTTCTAGAGATCTTGGGGTCTAGTGGGAGGCCTTCTGGCCATCCTAACATCCCTCAATGGTTAGGCCTCATCCTACCTTGATCGGCTTGGCCAAGAAGAGGATCGTAGAGTAGTCATGCAATAATATCAAGGGTCGTGAGGATCAAGAGAGTTACATATCACTTTGAGGTGGATAGCTTGTTTATGAGCAGCCATGTTCTTGTGTTGATCATGTTTATGGTTGTATCATTCTATCATCATGAACCCACTTGATTTGTAGACTTTTATTTTTTATTATAAGTAGTTTATTTTTAGTTATTTATGGTGTCCTCTTCTTCTAATCCTTATTTGTTTATCTTTGTGACAGGTTGCTTTGATGATAACTTAAACCTTAAATCAATATTAACTTATTAGGATAACTCATGAGTGTACCCATGGTGTGTAAAAACCCATGCACTTGTGAGCTCATCCGAAAATATAAAATAATAATTGATTAGCTTAACTAAATAACTAGAGGTTTAATCAGCTTCTGGTAGTCCCGAACTAGATCCAAGGAAAGGAAACCGTTAGTGAGACAGATCCCTAGGGCTTCTGATATCCGAACCGGGTTCTAAACAATGGCTTCTGAAGTGGACCAGATCTGAGTGACATATTTATGGTACTTACCAGATGATTAGCTGATCTTCTTGGTAAAGAGAGGTTTCCCTATGGGCGCACTAGTGATATTTTGTAGCATACGCCTTTAGGATTATGTGCCACCTTTGTCAAGGGTTTCATCCAGTTCGGGAGGCCAGGAAAGACAGCATAGGGGTGTGAATGATCGAGAGGCTTTCTTTCTCTACTTCATCATTGACGGGAGGCATTGTAATCTTGCCCACGCTATGGATGAGTTTTTCACCCGCAGCTTCGGTACTACTACATCTAGTCTCATCTTTGGGGAACCATATATCACTCGCCTCGCCACATCACTAGGGGTCCTTACCCCTGAGGCAGTGTCTCGACTGACGGCCTTTGAGCGGGTCGGCTCCCTGGGTATTGAGATAATGAAGAATGTTGGGGTTATTGATAAGGAAACATTGAAGCTGGTCAACAACAAGAAGGAGCTGTGGGATGAGAGAGCAGCATATGAGGCAGCAATTGGGGAGAGAGACGCAGAGGAGAGAGGCGGGGCAGAGTCTTAGCAGCAACTACAGCCAGAGGTCCAGAGTCATCAGCCACTGCAGCCAGATGCCAGAGCTCTAGACGTCAAAGCCCCAGACGCCAGGCAGTGCTATCACCAGTTGGCAGGACAGACCGCCCGCGGTTGAGGTATGTTTCGCACTATCATAGATCGACTTGACACGTTGACTGCTAAGTTTCGGTCCTTCCGAGAGGACTTTTCCAGCCATATGGCCTCCTGCACTGGCTCTACCTCTACATCCCGCTCCAGCCGCCGCTCCCGCCATGCCCGCTCGGTTTGATTTCTTTCTCTGCAGGTTTTCATGATGATGGTTTGTTGACATTGAACACTCTTTTATTTTCTTTTTCATTTGTGGTTGTTGGATGACTGTATGGACATGATGGATGTTGGTTTATTTGGCATGCTTGGTGCATACTAAGACTCGTACCACCCCGCTAGTGCTTCGGCACTAGTATCTATCAGTATCTATCTTAGGATTTAGTTTTTATTTATCTTTGTTACTTTTATTTTATTTTCTTTTCTAGTATTTTAGGACAGGTTGAGGACAGTTTGCTATTTGTGGAGCCGCCATTTCGACGTCTCTCGGTGGAGGATGCAGGTTTCGCTCACACACGAGTGGATTCGTCGTTATCAGGGGAGTATTAGTTTCTCTTTCCTTTTTCCATTTTTGCACTTAAAATTTATACCAAAATTTTATGTGTGGGGTGGACCATTATTACTGCTTTATTTTATTCTATCTCGCGGGTCATTTTGTCATATGATTGTGGTTGTTTGGTACCCTCTTAGCAGTTTGATACCCGTAGCGTCATTCACGGTCACTTTGGCAGGTTTGTATAGTCTATTAGGCTCGTCCGAGTGGACACTATTAGGCATTTGTGCCGAAAGGTTCACATTAAAAAGACAGTCGAAATTAGATGATGTTAATTAAACCCAATAGATCCGTTTAAATAAAATACAATCAAGTAGAAAAATAGGTTGCATGGCAAGTGAAAAATACCCCAAAAGTTATGCTTGAAACCGCTACCTTATCCTACCCTTTTTGTCCGTGTGAGTTTCTTGAACGTTTGCACGAGCACCACGCTTGCAGATATACATCATATATTATTGCTCGTTTCATTTCTCGAGAGATTTCCGCCCTTAGTCCGACTCAGTTAGAAGTTGTGTGTTTATACATTTTCTTGTTTTAAAACCGGTAATTAAAATGATAGAGGCATTTAGGTTTCTCCCCAAATAAATCCTTTCCCCTAAAAAACCATTTTGAGCCTTAGCCTTTTGTTTCTTCACCCAATAAATGAACCCCGATCACGGATCACTGCAGTAACTTCAAGATTTCATCACCAAGGGCGCAAAGTGCAAGTTTGAAGAAAAAGCAACACCGTTGACAAAGGAGGGAACAACACAAGATGGGGCCAAGAGGGAGATCTTCTAAAAAAATGAATAATATGTAGGGGAGAGCAAAAATAAACAGAGATGTAAGGCCTAGTAATTGAGTAGGTTTATGCTTGTCTTTATCAAGCCTGTTTGTGTTAATTGGGCTTAGTTTAGTTATTGGGCTTGGGTTAGGCCATGTGGGCCAAGGCTTTAGTGAACCCTATATAATGTTTTGTTCTAGTTCATTTTAGGGTTAGACATTAGCAAGACATTAGAAATCCTCTCATTTGTAACCCTAAAGCCACCACCTTGTACCAGACAATCCTAGAGATTGTGTGCAAGGTGAAGCAGCAATACAAGGGATTTCATCGTGTTTTAATCTTTTGTTCTTCACATTCAATCTTGTTTTCCGCACTCGATTGTTTGTTTGATACTCAATAGAGAAGATCTTGGACTTACAATTGGTATCAGAGCCTAAAAAGTCTTTCGAAGGCTCGGTTCGGTATCAGAGCATAAAAAGTCTTTCGAAGACGATTTGGAAACAGTACAAGAATATTCAAACTTTGACTATTCAAAATAAAAATAAAAACACAAAAAAAGGGGTGACAGGAGATCACAACAACATCACCACTTGGACACACCTTTGCTGCTAAAACACAACAGAGAACTCGTGTCACACCACGCCATTGGCGGAAACACGTGGCGCAACGCTCAAAAGTATATCAAGTCAAGATTAACACAAACCATATTTAATCAGAAACGATTATTTATTAAGATGTCGAAATTAAGTACCTTGTCTTAAATAAAACAACAACATAATGTTCGAAAATAGGGTTTTCCATTTATGTCCCAACCCAAAGGTAAATGTAGATGAAACCCCAGGAAAGAGTCCGACAATCCGAATTCCACCGTACTAGCCTCATATCTTTTCGGCACTTAGTTACCTGAAAGATATGTTTAAAAAGACGTCAATATATAAAATATTGGTGAAGTCACAGGTTTTAGTTCCATGACAACAACATTATTAGTGGAACAAAATAATTAGTGACCTTTGTAGTGAGTAGCTAACTCCTACAAAAACTATGACGAGCAATTCTTAAGCCCATAACCAACCCAAGACTAATAATAATGCCTCACGAGCAGAAGTTGTTTCTAGGAAAATAACAACTTAGTTCAGAATACGTGCACCCCTGACGTACACAGTCGTATAATCGACGCTATCAATTAAGGGTGGGCCTTGTCGGGCACCAATAGTACTATCCAAATATTCCTTCGGTTCTCGATTTCAGCATCCACAACATACGATAAATGGTTACAGTAGCGAGGACTCACCCCGAGTGGCATACAAACAACAAAACCTAAGTACTCATCATGTCACTTATCACATTTTAACATTTAAAAACATTTTGACATGTAACAACATTTGACAAACATATCTTTCCCCCATAGTAAAATAGTAAAGAGGGGCCGTGAAACTCACATGTAGTATGGCGTGCAAGTAAATGGCAGAATATAGCAAGTCCAAGCTCAAACACCTACAAATACCCTAGACGTATAAATTACTAAATCTATAGCGTGCGTTTCTCGGCAAGTTGTACATCGAATTCCCGACACTACTCTTTAGTCCAATTCCCCGTTTAATTAAATGCATATCCTAGGTCTGTTGGCGTTATGTTACCCTTGTTATGAGTTACACTTATATTTCCGTATTAGTTAACTCGTCTTATTTTATCATCGACTCGACTCACTTTACCGCATAATTATTTTCCCATTAAATAATTATGCTAGGATCTTGTCGATCGACCTTTCATTTTCAATGATCGGCTCGACTCACTTTACCATATATTTATTTTCCCATTAAATAAATATATTAGGATCTCGTCGTATTTTCAACGCTCGTTTCGACTCACTTTACCATATGTTTATTTTCTCATTAAATAAATATATTAGGATCTCGTCGAATCGATATTATATTTTCAATGCTCGTTTCGACTCACTTTACCCTATACTTATTTTCCCATTAAATAAATATATTAGGATCTCGTCGATTCGAACGATGTCAAGTTTACAAGCTTGTTTTAAACGTGAAATCTTTGTGGATTATATACGTTAATTCTCCCATGAATAGATTTTCAACACTTAGGAAAGTGTCATGTATTATCACCCAAATTATATATTTTAGTTCATAAAATATGCATATTTTCATGTCCATATGAGACGCAACAACGTACATAAGTATCTTGTAGGAAGTTATAAAATATATACTTATTCGTCCGTTGTACATTATGTCCGTCGTATAAATACATTACACCCGATTGTGTAATTATATATTTTCATATCCCAAGTAATACAAGTCGTGTATATATATTTATGTAGGAATAAATACTTGTCGTCGTAATATTATTTTTCCTACGTCCACAGTACATATATATACTTGCTATTTTTCCTAATGTTTCCACAATATATTTCCTTGAAATTAATAAACTTTTAATTCTACATATTTTACTTGGAAACTAACAATACTTGTATTTTAAAAGTCAAGACTTGATTACTTACAATTAAAATGCTCCAACACTTCTATATTCCCATAAATATAAAAGTGTTCATTTTTATACAACGTTTCATCAAGTCTTTAAATTACCAATTCAATATAAGAACGTTTGTTTCTATTCTTCCCAATATGTTTAGTAATTCATATTTTTATAAAATCTTATTTTATAAAAATGCATTTTATACAAAAATATACTTTTGTAAGTTTACAATTTCTTCACAAAACAACCTTGGAAAGTTAACATTTTCCACTTTTTACACCTAACTTTCTGTAGAGGATGAATTTGACACGAAAACAGGATTATATGATCATACAAGTTACTAAACCAGGTGCGGAAACCCTAGCTTAGAACAAACTGATGTAAACTCAAATCAAAACACAATCAAAGTCATTTTCAAAGCTTTTCATAGATTAACTCTTTCAAATACTTGATTACAACTCAATTACAGTTAATCTAGCACACACATAAACTCTCTCAAACCTCTCTGGAACACACCTCAAAAACACACACACTAAATGACTCCCTTAAACTTACAAAATCACAAAAACTATATATAGGACCTGCACGTTCGCCCCTTTTCACTGGTCGAACGTGAAGCCATTCCACATTCGCCCACTTGCAGTGGTCGAATGTGTCTTCTGTGTTAGCTCAGTTCCAGATTCGTCCACTGATGATCTACCTTCGCCCACTTTATGTTCACCTTCGCCCATATCAACTTCCTTCGCCCCATCAGCCCATATTAACACATGTTAACCATCTAATCACTAGTCGCAAAACGCATCTACAAACTCCCCCTCGACTATTGATTAGATCGTTTTCTGTCTTCGTCCATGGCTTTGTTCAGCAACTTGATTCTGAGCAAACTCTTCTGTTCTTTCGTCATCTCAGGCTCTAATTTTCTCTTCACAGGCTTTGACACATTAGCCATCTTCACCATCTTGCCAAGCTTTCCCTCCAAATTACTACCAGCATTAATATCATAAGCAAAGCAAACACCAACAACTTGTGTGTATTTCTTTGCTTGATCTGCATCGTTCGGCTCATGATGAATCGGATTATAAAAGAGCATGATGATGTCTTCGAAGGTGCAATTGATCAACCACATAGGATCAAATACATGAACATGTTTGTATTTGTCCTTTCCATCTCTCAACACGATCACCGCTTCTGCCTTCCTCCAATCATAATACCAGAAAATGAAGTCAGCACTGAAGTGTTGAGGCATAGGCATCAAAGGTATCTTTCTCATCACTTCAGGTGCCTTATAAATCAAGGTAACCCGTTTCAACTTGGTTCTGGGATCAATATCCCTGTGAACTTTCCTCCGGGGATATTGTGGTTTGAATCTATTCCATTTAGTTCTACTTTCCCAAACCAACTTGTCTGCACACCACCCGACATGTGAATTATTCACTGAAGCACCCGACATTTGGAATCTGCACAAATCTCTAACCGCCCAGTACGGTAGAGTTAGCAAGTCAATGAATCTGTAAAAGTATAAGATTCCAGATTCCCACTTAGCAGCTAGACACTTTAGCCTGCCTAAGTATGTCCACCCAAGAGCTCTACCTCTGAACTTCGCATTGTGAAACCTATAAAAGTTTCCTTGAGCTTCAGGCTTCGGTCGGTTTTCATCCATCAATCTTAATTTCTTCAAATAATCCTTCAATTCATCAGATTTATTTGAAGATTTAGGCATATCAGTTCCAAATACCTTTTCTACAAACTCAGCACTTCTCTTCTTTGCCTTTCTTTTTGCAGACGTATTAGGAATCTCAGTAAAATCAGGAAACACCAAATCTTCATCCGTTTGTCTGAAGTATTGTGGGTATTCCTCATGTGTGATATCCTCTATTTCAACTTCTTCAAACTCAGGGGTGTCTTTATCATCAGAGTGACTTCCAATATCCTTTTCAGGAATATGTGGAATCGACTCATCAACAATAAATTCTTCAAACGTTTTCCCTACCCTCTGTGCAAGCCCATCCAAGATCTCCTTTGCCACAGATGCAGGTACTTCCCCTTCTTCCAAATCAGGATCGTTATATTCCAATTCTTATCGCATATCATCAGTTTGGAATATTTCTGCAAAACGACCTGTGAACTCAATGGTCCATTCTCTTCTTTCTAACATGTCCTTGTAGACTTGTTTAGCATCGTCAGATAAAGACCTCACCTTCTCATTCCAAAACACACTCTCATCAGAATCAACATTCTCACTCTTCTTCTTTGAACTTGACTCACCTGTGTCTTTCTTCTTTTTTGAATGTGGTCTCTTTTCGAATGTAAACTTCGAAGTATCGTCTCCTCCATCATTATCATCACTACTACTATCACTTTCATCCTCCTTTTGACTTCCCGAACCCTCAGCATCATCATCATCATCATTATCATCTCCATCATCACTCTTTTCCGATTCTTCATCATCTTTATCATCATCATCTTCCTCTTTATCAGATTCAGATGGTTCAAAATCAACCTGTTCAACTTCTTTCTCTTTATCTTCCTCACCCTCTTTCAACTTGGGTGCAACATTATACAGATTGTCTATCAACTCACTAAGGCGTTTGTTCTCAGCCTTCAACTCTTTATTATCTTCTTTAATCGCCTTGTATCTGTTTTTGTTTCTCAGACACTTTCCTTCAAGCTTCTTATTCTTTGCTTCTAGCTTCTTCACCTTCTCGTCTATCTCATCTTGATTAGACTTAGAAGCTACTACAATCTGAAGCATCTTCTCCTCATTCAGCTTAAACTTGGCAATTTCAGCTTGCTGAGCCACTAACATCTTCATCATGTCGTCCATCTTTTTATTTACTTGCTTCATAACATCGTCATCCACAGTGACTTTCTTTGACTTGGACTTTGACTTTGATGGCTCAATTTCAGTTTCTTTTTCTTTCTGAGGCTTTATGAACATGTTAAGAACATTATCCAGTGCTATATTGAATTGATCCACTGGTAATTTTGTTGCCTCCACAGTCTTTTGTTTCTTAGTGGCTGGTGAAGATTGTTTAGATGACGTACCAGCTTCAGGTAACCTCTTCCCTCTCAAAAGTAGGTTTAACTCTTTCTCTCTAAGTTGCTTTGTACTGGTCTTCTTGGCCATGGTTTTGTGTTTGGGCTTGGGCAAGTTAACTACTACAGTTTCACCTTCATTCAACTCGTCCAAATTCACCGTTAGCCCTTCATCTTCAGCACCAACAGAATGCTTGCTCTTCTTAGCTTCTTCAATCGATCTGTTAAGTGATTCAGACTCACCAACCAAAGTGGCCTTTTGTTTGGTAGTCCGGACATTTTCAGCATCCGAATCCCACTGTTCTTCAGTCTCAGTCTCCTCTGAATCTACAGACTCTTCATCTACCAAACTAGTACCCTTCTTTGCAGTAGATTTCTTCCTCACAGCTTGTTGTTTTGAACTCCCCTGCTCAGTCTTTCCTTTGCCCTTCCCTTTGGCTCCAGGATTGACTACTTGTCTTTTCCTCTTAGTACTTGCATCGGCATATACTAAAGGATCATCATTGTCACTGTCACTATCAGGATGCCTTGCTGTGTTCTTACCTGGATCATTATAATCCTCTCTAGCCAAGGCTCCAAACAACCTCCTGTAAGGTGGTCTTTCATTATCAGGTACACCTTTGTAACCTTTCATTCTAGCCAAGGTTCTAATATTCATATGATCCATAGCAAGTATCTGTGTTGGATCCTTCTTCAGGTTTGGATATTTGTGATCAAAGATCATCATCAGAAATCTAGGGTAAAGCATGAACTTCTTAACTTTCAACCCTTTCAGCATCTCTAACATATGGTCTAATATCATCCCAGCAACATTAAATGGTTTGTTGAGAGTCAACGCAACCATTAACGAGCTCAAACTCTTCCTCATCACGTCGTATCCTCCACTAACGCATCCAAACACGTGTATAATGACATGAGCAAAATACTTAAACTGTACTCCCAGTTTCCCTTTGTACATAGAACCATCAGTAATCGGTCCTTTGTATTTCATCCTTAGGAAACAGGCTTTCTGCTCAGTCCATGATAATTCTCTTGGATCTTCACTGGTTTCAAACTTGATCTGGAGAGCTTCTCTGATATCAGCTTCAGTGATAAACATCTCCATTCCTTGAATCTTGCTCTTAATGATTGTCTGATTGTCAAAATAATCATACTTGGCGTTGTTGTAGAAATCCTCAACTATATCCTTGTAGATAATAGTTGGTGTAGCCAAAGCATAAACAACTCTGCATCTTTTCAGGAATTTGATGATCTCTGTAAACTCCACGTTCTTCTCCACATCTCCCAGATACGCGCAACAGTTGTGATTCTTCTCAAACGGCCATTTATTACCGCTTGATGATTCACCTTCTTGTGCAGCAGTCTCCACAGAAATCTCTATATTTGTTTGTTCTTCAGCCATCTGAAACATAAAATCAAAATAAACGTCAAAACACGAAATCGTCAAAATTCAAAATTTTAGGATTTTGGAATTCCACATTCGCCCAAAATAAACTGGTCGAATGTAAGTTATTGTGGCCGAAGGTACAAAATGCTGGTCGAATGTAAAATGATTTTGGATAAAAATATACATTCGCCCGTTTCATGTTACCTTCGTCCATTTTGTTTCACATTCGTCCATTCGATGGACCGAATGTAAAACTTGTTCATTCCCAAAATTTAAAAATTTTTAAACTCTGTTTTTAGGCCTTGATTTTGATTCAAATATGATCTAATATGGCCGACTAAGATTCGAATATTATCAATTTTCCCTAAATTTCATTCTATATCAGTTTTATTAGAAAATTAGGGTTTATCTTATATACTTAATCGATTACACTCTAATAATCTGTAATAACCCTAATTTTTGATTCATTCTCCCCCTAAAACTGTTATAGGATGAAATGCATTCAAAAGAAATCATTAACAAACACTCTAAATCATTGAAAACTTAAACCCTAGGTCGATAAAGAAAAACGACGATTCCGGCATCATTCCTTGTCCATTACCTGTTAAATTGGTACTAAAATGATCAGTATAAGCCAGGGAACAAAACACACAAGCAAGAAAATCAAAATCAACAAGAGTCTGGTACGAAGAAAAATTCTGAAAAATTTGAATGAGGGTCGAATCTGCAAGAAGCTTATATATAGACTCCACCTTCGTCCGTTCAGAGGGTCGAATGTGGGATTTTTTCACATTCGCCCACAAGATAATGTGCCCGAATGTAGAATATTCACCCGAATGTGAAACTCAAGCAAATAACTCACATTCGCCCGTTTGGAAACAACCCGAAGGTAGACAAATTTCCACATTCGTCCCATTTAAGGGCGAATGTAAAATGAAAAACTTGAAAAATTTTGCCAAAATACAAATTCGAATCCCGTTCAACATTTTTCAATCCGTTAAGCTTCCAAAACACAAATTTTCACTTTTAGAGTGATACAAAGCCCAGATGGTGTTGTCAAATCTCAGAAATTGACTATCAAGCATCCCCGGTTATCAAAAATAAAGCAGAAATGCAAAAATTTTGGATTTTTCTGAAATTTTATCAAAACACACCTAAAATCTTTTTGGATTTTGTATCTTTTTGACAATAAAAGTAAATTGCAATAAAATAAAATGCATCAAAGTAAATGAAAGTAGTAAACATTTTGTGAAATCCGGTCAGAGGATCATATCAGTTTTCTGAGAAATCTAATCACAGCGTTGATCTTTTTGTTTAATATTATCATTAGAAACAGTATGTGATACGGCAATTGCTGATATTGTGATCCACGTAAGCTCACATGCAGACAATTACGCAATGCTTTAAAATGATACGATTTAGGTGTATTAGACTAACACAATGTGGTGCCCACACACACGACATACTCCCGTATCAAGTAATTGCGCAAAGCTTCGTCGTAACGCGTGATTATGCCAGAGTTATCCGTAAAAGTTACAAAGTATATAGCACAGAGGTGTACAGGTCAGCAAATGAATGCAGCAGAGTAACATGTGCGTATACACTAGGTTGAGGCTGATATTAATCACTGATTTGCATCAGATGATCAATACGATGCAATAATGATCTATGATCAATTAAAACATAAAGTTCCTCAATTCGGTAACTTCCGGTTTTGGCAATTAAGCTCTTTTAGCAAATATTCTGATAAAACTAGGTCCGTAAATCAATACGACAAAAGTTTATCAGAATATCCCGGATAACCATAACATAACGACCCGAAACCTCAGATTTTGGCAATCCTATCAAACGAAATTACGGTACTAAGACCATATGCCCATGAGGTGTTCAGCCACGAACGCGTAGTTCGTTATGTTTGTATCACTAATGCACGCAATATTTAGTCTACGAAGCCTATCAGCATATCACACGTAATCAACACACGCCTCATAAACTATACAATTCTTTAGCCTGTGTCAGAACTCCACTGATGTACTATCATTTCCTCTGTTTTACCAGGAAATCATTTTTGATTTTCTAATTTTTAGGTCTTTTTGAATTTTATAATGTTTTTGGTTTTTCTGATAAAATGGCTCCCCCTAAAATAAAGAACATATTTTTGGGATTTTTGATTTTTCTGAAAAACAAAAACAAAAATTTGAAAGAAACAATCCACTCGAAAGCATCAACTTCTTTGAGGATTAAACAATCCCCTTGAAAGCATCAACTTCTTTGAGGATTATGATAGTAAAGAGAAATTCCCAATTAGCAAAGAGAAATTCCCAATTAGCAAAATATAAAAACTAAAAACTAAAAAGCGATAAACCGAGGTGCCGATTAGTCCTGTTTTTCCTTTATATTGTTTACTTTTAAAAGATATTCAAAGCGTGAACGGTCAAAAGCTTTAGTAAACAGATCTGCACGTTGGTAGTCAGTATGAATTTTGATCATATCGATCAATTCCTTAGCGTAACAATCACGGATAAAATGATATTTGATCCGGATGTGTTTCGCTTTAGAATGATTATCCGAATTTTTAGTTAATGCAATTGCGGCTTCGTTGTCACAGTAAATAGGAGTTTTTAGAAACTGCAAACCGTAATCCACCATCTGTTGTTGAATCCAGAGTACTTGCGAACAGCAACTCGAGGCTGCAATGTACTCGGCTTCACAGGTAGATTGTGCGACGGAAGTCTGTTTCTTGCATTGCCAGGTGATTAACCTGCTCCCGAAAAACTGGCAACCAGCTGTAGTAGATTTGCTATCTTTGTCACAGCCGCCCCAATCTGCATCACTAAAAGATATGAAATCAAAATTATCATCATTAGGGTACCAAAGTCCTTTTGAGGGACAACCCTTCAGATATCTAAGGATACGCTTGACCGCCGTCAGATGACTTTGTTTCGGCTTCGATTGATAACGGCCACAGAGACACGTTGCGTACATAATATCTGGTCGAGACGCCGTCAAATACATCAGAGATCCGATGATTGCTCTGTATGTAAAAGGATCCGTCAGCTCCCCCTTAGCGTCCACTCCAATCCCGTGATTAGGTTGAATCGGGGTATCCATCGGCTTTGAGTCCTCCATCTGGAACCGGCTCAAGATGTCGGAGACATATTTTGTCTGGTGAATGAAGATCCCGTCGGGTCTTTGGTCCACCTGCAAGCCTAGGAAAAACTGCATCTCCCTCATTGCGCTCATTTCGAACTTTTCCTGCATGACAGTTTCGAACTCCCTGCATAAAAGCTCGTTAGTGGAACCAAATATTATATCATCAACGTATATCTGTACTAGAAGCAAATCATCTCCCGTCTTCTTCGTAAAGAGGGTGCAATCGACGAGGCCGCGCTTAAATCCTTTGGTGATGAGGTATGTACTTAGCTCCTCGTACCACTGTCTCGGAGCCTGGTGCAAGCCATAAAGAGCTTTGTTTAACATGTAGACCTTATCCCGGTGGATTGGGTCCTCAAAGCCTGGTGGCTGCCCTACATACACCTCTTCCTTGACTTTCCCGTACAGAAATGCGCTTTTCACGTCCATTTGATAAACTTTGAATTTCTTATAAGAAGCAAACGCGAGGAACATCCGAATAGCTTCGATTCGTGCTACCGGTGCATAGATTTCATTATACTCAATCCCTTCGATTTGATGGAAACCCTGCACGACCAATCTGGCTTTGTTACGAACAATTACCCCACGATCATCCTTCTTGCACTTAAACACCCATTTGGTGCCAATCTTCTTCCTATCCGGCGGCAAATCCGTGAGCGTCCAAACTCCCAATTTCTGGAATTGTAATAACTCCTCCTGCATAGCTTCCACCCAGGCATCATCCTTCAAAGCGTCCTTGTATGTCCTTGGCTCTACCTGCGACACATAACACGCAAACGACCAATCATTTTGACTACCAGATTGTTGAATTTTGGCATATAAAGCTAAAGCACCAAAACTCTCTGGCGAATTAACGCTTTTAAGCTGCCCTCTGGTCATAACACTACTTCCAGGATCACCGATAACTTGCTCCAGCGGGTGAATATGATGAATCCGAGATTCCGGATAATCAGGTACTTGCACTCCCGTCTGAACAGTCAAGTTCTCTACAGCATCCAGATCATGACCCGTATTTGATGATGAAGCCACATCTGAAGTTGGAGTTGGGTTCACTGGCGGTGCCTCTGGTTCTTCAGCTTGATCAAGAATAGCTTCTTCAAATTGTTCATCTTCAGATTCTGAAGTATCTAATGAAGTTGAAGCCTCTTGAAATACTTCTTCCTCTTGTATAGGAGCATTGGTATCATTAGAAGCTGGTAGGGGGTTCACGGTGATCGGACGCACCAACGGTGAAGTTGTTGCATTTTCACACTCGTAAAGTAATCGAATAACAGCTTCTTCAACCAAGCTATCTAGATTGAATGATTCAAAGAAATCTTTGTAATCAAACATCCAATCAGGACCCGTGCCTTGAATATTTTGAGTGTATCGTTGAACTTCCACGTTAGCCCAGTCTTCCACACGACGAGTTCGCTTGTTGTATACCCGTTTGAGTGGGGTTGCATATCCAACAAAGTAACCCTCCTCGGCTTTAGGACTAAACTTCTCGCTTGGATTCAACATAGTACATGGCGCCCCAAAAGGTTCTAGATACTCTAAGTTCGGCTTCCTTCGGTGTAACAGCTCATAAGATGTTTTACCAAACTTCTTCACTGTTAGAACCCGATTTAGTGTGTAATTTGCTGCATAAATCGCCTCATTCCAGAACATTACTGGAAGATTTGAATCAGCAAGCATTGTTCTAGCCGCTTCAATTAGAGTCCTATTCTTTCGTTCAGCAACACCGTTCTGTTGTGGGGTGTACGGAGCCGAATATTCATGATGTATCCCTTTGTTTTCACAAAGTTCATCCATCTTGGCATTTTTGAACTCCGTCCCATTGTCACTCCGAATTCTCTTTATCTTCACATTGTAGAGATTTTCCAATCGAGTGAACAGAACTTTTAGATTGATAAAAGTGTCGCTTTTATTCTGCAAACACATCACCCATGAAAATCTTGAGTAATCGTCAGTGACGACTAAACAATAAAGCTCTCCAAGATGACTTTTGCGCTTGACCGGTCCAAAAAGATCCATGTGCAGTCGCTCAAGTGGCATCTCAACAGAGTTAACCTTTTTCACTTTGTGGGACTGTTTGTGTTGCTTCCCCTTTTTACAACTAACACACTTGTCATTCAGATGGAAATGTTTCACGTTTACTCCATCGACAAGTCCATTTCTCACAAGTTGATTCATTTTCTTCAGATGAATGTGCCCCATTCTTCGGTGCCACATTATCGATTCTTTCTCTGTCGCCTTGGACAAAAAGCATGTTATCTGCCCCTGTGATGTCATCGCCTTGGACATATCAAGAATGTATAGATTGTTGACGCGAGGTGCTTTCAACATTATCCACTCTTTAGGAATTGTAAAGCCCGGTTTCAGAATATAGCAGGATTTGTCATCAAAATGCACAGTAAATTGCTTGTCGCATATTTGACTAACACTCAACAGATTATAATCTATCTGCTTCACATACGAAATCCGCTCAAAACTCACTATCCCATTGCTCACACTACCTTCCATTGTGATATATCCACCTTTATTTCCTGCGAAAGCTACATACCCTCCATTGATGTTCTTTACGTCGAACAGCAACGCAAGATCCCCTGTCATGTGGCCTGAAGCTCCACTATCAACAATCCAAAGACTGCTAATAGGGCCAGCTGAAGCTCCCTGCACACAAAAAGTAAATCAGTTAGTTCTTTCGGGGGACCCAAGCCTGAGTCTTGGGTCTTTGAACATCAGGTTTCAAAGTAACATTCTCACAATCATTTTGAACAACTTTTTGATCAATCTTTTTCTGATTGTTCAAAACAGTTTCCTTTCTCTCATTAACCCTTGAAGTTGAGGCTCCTGGAGTACCATTGGGTGTCCAAGATTGTTCAGACCTTTTCAGGATACGGATCTGAGACTTTGGGTTCTCAGTCGGTTTCTGAACATTGTTAGCAAATGTAACTCTCTTGGTAACCTTATCTGATTTAACAGACTTAGGTCCAACATTTGATTTGACAATCGGTTTTGGTGGAACCTTTTGCCTATCAACTGTTGTGTTCACCACAGGTTTCCTCCATGAGTGTTCCATAGCAATCCGATTCCTTCGATCATAATGCATTGGACGAGTGTTCCTTATTTGGTGAAAATTGTTATGATTATAAAACGGTTGTGGTTGTTGAGGAACAACTCTCCTATGTGGTGGCACATAATGATCAATCGGTTTTCGCATAAAATTTCTCACTTCCACTTCGTGCCTTTTGTGCCTTACATATGGGCACTGAGCAAGTAAATGCCCTCGTTCCCCACATTTAAAGCACGCACGGTACTCTTCAAAAACATTCGGAGCATTTGGTTGAGCAAATGATCTAACAAGATATTGATCATTGTACTGTTGCTTCCTTAAACTCTCAGGGAGTGGCCCTTTTGAGTAAGTAGGCTCATTAAAACCATTAGCTCTGTTTTTGGGTCTAACAAACTCTGTGACATGGACCTTTGATTCTTGAGGAACATCCAAATACAACTTCTTTAATAAAGCTGGTGGAATCTCATTTGTTCACTCATGTTTTGGGAACCAAATGGTACTTTCTTGCCAAATCTTTTCTATTTTAGCATAATTGGCATTTTTTATTGGAAAGTCCTCGTCAGAGATGATCTTATCGGATCCTTCCATCCGATAGAACACCTTGACAGGTTTGTCACATTGTTCGTTTTTATCATTCTTTTCAAGATCTTTCTTAACCACATTAAGATCTTTCTTCACCACATTCTTTTCAGACTTATTCACATGATGAATCCTTCTCATCGGAATCACAATTTGAGATGATGAAACTGGTTCATTTGTAATGATGTGATTTTCTTTTGGAATTTCACATGCATTAACAGTTTGGTTAGAACCAGTATCATCACTCTCTGAGTCTGAATCTACACTCTCAGCAGTAACACCCTCATCATTGATTCCCAAAATCGGTCTAACATCGGAATTTGGATCACCAATACTTGAAGTATTAGATTCATTTTCCGATGCTGAATCAGATTTTACCGAACTCTCCGGTGTCACTTGGTGACAATTATGGTTTTCAAAGAGAACCGGAGATGGTACAGACCGATAATTGGTTGTTTTATCATCAATAATATGGTCTACCACATAAGCAATATGCTTATAACTTTCCAGCTTTTTGTTTACTTTCTCAGCAAAGCATTTGATGGCTGCCATTTCCAACTTGGTGTTTTCAATTTCATTGATATAGTTGTTAATTGCCAATTGTTTTAAAGACAAAGTGTTTTTCAAGTCGGAAATGTCCTTTTTGTAGCCATCTAATACTTTGTTAAAAGCATTCAACTCTTTGCGAGTAGATTGACTGTTCATGATAGCACTATCACGTTGAACACGGAGTTGTTTAATCTCCTCAGTCAATCTATCACATGTACCACAATATTTTTCACTTGTATTATCAGTACTACATGCAGAACTTACAGGTTTTGGCGGATCAGTCATGGCCATCAATACGAAATGAGCTTCCTTTCCTGCAAAGAATCTTGAATAATCGATCTTTGTGAAAGCATCATCTGCAATGCATGACTTCCTTGTCATCAGAAAATCCGCTTCTGCAAGCAACTGATCGATATCTTCATCTAGAGAATTAACACTTGCTTCCGTATCCGATTCACTGTCTGAATCAGAATAAACCGATTCACACTCCTCAGGAATATCAGAAACAGTATCAATCACAACTCCAGAATTTGTCTCTTCAGTCTGAACTTCAACATTGACCTCAGCATTAACCTTAGCAGGTTCAAATTCCACATCCATCTCAGCCTCAGACTCATCACTTTCAACCTCAGTTCCTTCCTTCTCAACCATCGTCTTTGAATCTTCAATGTCAACCTGATATGCAACACAAGCCACATTGCCCCCAGTAGTGATTTCCTCAACACCTATCTGTATACTCGACCAGTCAAACCTCTCGTCTTGTTGAGTAACCAATGCTTGATTGGTATTCTGTTGTTCATTTGGTGTAGTGATTGGTATGACTGTTCGGTTAGCATTGTTTGGTGTTTGGTTTTGTGTCTGGTTTGGTGTGTTTGGTTGTCTATTTTGGTTGTTATTAAAGTTGTTTTGACGGTTTTGGTAGTTGTTGTTGTTGTTTTGGTAAGAAACTTGGTTTTGGTTCTGTTGTTGATGGTTCTGATAAGTGGCATTGAATGGATTCCTATTGCCTTGTTTTGGTGGTTGGGTGCATTCTTGTTTAAAGTGACCTTTCCCTCCACAGTTAAAACAAGTCACTTTCTCCTTATTGAACCCGTAGGTTGTGTTAGGAGAAGTTCCCAAATCTGTTCTACCTGTCTTCTCGATAAATTCTGTTGCTCTTCTCATTATGCTCGCAAAGGCCCATTGGATATCAATGAGTTCCATCTCCTCCTTGTCAATCTGTGCGTAGTCTTCATTGGTCAAGTTATTATTCCCAATTTGACTAGCAACTAATCCATTGTAGGATGAGACCATTGCAGAGACTAATGCAATGTGTTGCTGAGCAACTTCAACTGTCACATTTCCAAGATTAGATGTCTCCAAAACCACCGTTTGTTGATTAGGTTGGTTCATTGGTTGTTGTTGAGATTGGCTAGCAGTGTAGAAAGCTGCTTGTTGCTTTGGGGAGAATGGTGGAATGTATGAATATTGGTATGGTACTTGTGGTGGTGGGTGTGATAAAGATGAAGTTTGTTGATGGTAATTCATGGTAGGTGATTCCAAAACATTGGATATACATGCAACATGTGGTGTAACTAGCCCTCCTGAGCTTGTACTAGCTGGAACTGAAGATCCTCCAAAGTATAAGTTTGGATTCTGAGGAATCTGTGCTCTCCTAGCCTTCCTCTTCTCTTCCAATTCTTTGTTTTCCAGCTTCTCAATGAACTCCTGAATAGACCAGTATTGATAAGCATCCTTCTCCTTCAGAACTTCCACATGCTGATCCCAGTTTGGTGGTAATGCATCTGCAAACTTGTCCACCTGCTTTGCCATAGGAATCTGTATACCATAACTAGACAATTCAGATATCAAATGATTATATCTAGGACTTAGTTCTTTCAAAGTTTCGTTTCCAATATAAGAAAAATTCTCAAACTCCTTTATAAGTTCTTCTGTCCTCAAACTTCTAGTCTTTTCATTCCCATCATGCTTCCTTTTAAGCATATCCCACAGTGCCTTAGAAGTTGTGCAAGTCCCAAACTGATGCAAAAGATCATTTGTGATTGCCTGTGTCAATTGGGAAAACGCCTTCTTTTCCACAGCAAACTTCTTTTTCTCATCCTCAGCCATGCTCTCCAATGGCACTGGTTCACCTGTGTTCTCCAAAACTGGTGGTGTGTAACCTTTAGCAATCATGTTCCATGCTTCAGCACCTTCCACTCCCATGCCTTCCAAATGTATCTTGAACTTTTTCTGCCACTGATTGTATTCTTGAATCTCCATAAGCTTCGGTGGCCGATTCCCGCTACCTGAAGACAAATCATTAATCAGTGTGGAAATAGCATTTGTAGTTTGAGTGTTTACCACCGCTGCTGCTACTCCCCAGTAGTCAGACTGTGGTGCTGGAGGTGCACTTTGAGTCATGTAGTTAACCGGCTGCGAAGACTGTGTGCTCGTCTTCTGTGCTGCCACTGTCCATGGGTCCATCACCTGCTGTTGTGGTTGTGTAGTTGCTGGTGTAGGAGTAGTCTGAAAACGCCACATGATCACGAACTTTGAGAAATTCAACACTTAGAAAAATTTTCAAAAACTAGTCTAGGTTCGCCCAAATGGATTTCAGGTTCGTCCCTTTTGGTTTCAGGTTCGCCCAGAAATTATCTCCCGAATGTAAAATCTCACCAGAAAGTAAAAACACACTAACACTTTCCACGTTCGCCCAATTCTACTCCAGGTTCGCCCGTTTTGGTTCTACGTTCGTATCCCCGATCAGCCGAATGTGAAAAATGATACCCGAATGTGAAAAATTCAACAGAAAAATTCTACGTTCGCCCGAAAATCCCTAGGTTCGCCCACAATTTCACTCAGGTTCGCCCAAAAACTCACACCTTCGACCAAAACACTCCAGGTTCGCCCATATTGACTTTTGAAAAACGGTTACACTTTGAAAAACGGTTATTTTGATCTCTGATTTTCAAAAGTTTGTGAATTTGAATGATCTTGATTAGGTTTTGCTTCGGAGATGATTTGGAACAACTTTAATACTTGAAATTTTGAATTTTATCCACAAAATCAACTCTAATTCTTTCAAAAACACTCAAAAACCATTTTTATGTGAAAACAGATGTGAATTGATGAAAATAATGTCCAAATCAGCTCTGAGTTTATCAATTTGTTGTTGTATGATCCTTTACGCTCTGATACCACTTTGTAGAGGATGAATTTGACACGAAAACAGGATTATATGATCATACAAGTTACTAAACCAGGTGCGGAAACCCTAGCTTAGAACAAACTGATGTAAACTCAAATCAAAACACAATCAAAGTCATTTTCAAAGCTTTTCATAGATTAACTCTTTCAAATACTTGATTACAACTCAATTACAGTTAATCTAGCACACACATAAACTCTCTCAAACCTCTCTGGAACACACCTCAAAAACACACACACTAAATGACTCCCTTAAACTTACAAAATCACAAAAACTATATATAGGACCTGCACGTTCGCCCCTTTTCACTGGTCGAACGTGAAGCCATTCCACATTCGCCCACTTGCAGTGGTCGAATGTGTCTTCTGTGTTAGCTCAGTTCCAGATTCGTCCACTGATGATCTACCTTCGCCCACTTTATGTTCACCTTCGCCCATATCAACTTCCTTCGCCCCATCAGCCCATATTAACACATGTTAACCATCTAATCACTAGTCGCAAAACGCATCTACACTTTCTAAAGTCACATTTTTAGATCCAAGTTTCCAAAATGTCATTTTATACCTTTTAAATTTTAAAGTTGTCAAATAATTCCTTTAACTTTCAAAAGTTACACTTTCCACCAAGATCTTCCAAAAGTGACAATTTTACATAAAACAAGTAACTTATTTTTATCAATTTTTCCATAATAGTTATTATTATGATTCTACTCTAGTAAAAGTTCATAACTTTTTATTAGAGACAATATTATATGTATTTGGTGTGTTAAATCCACAATGTCCAATACGTCCGTCTTAGAGTTCTAAAGTTAGTGTCTTTGAAGATGTAGTTTTTATATCTTTTAACATTTTAATGTTCCATCATATTATTATGTTTTAGATGTTTATATTATGATGATTAATATCACTTTTAAGTATGTTGAAGTTATTTTTACAAAAACTACTCAAAACGTCTTCAAAAATAAGCTTATGTGAACTTATAAAAAACTACAAAAATCACTAAAAACATCTTTAAAACTCACGGCCCATATTATATATTTATAAATCCATATTAAACTTCTAAAGACACATATTATCCCATGAACAACATCCTAGTTTCATATTATTTTTAGGGCTTTAATATATGTTAGATTATGTTAACATTTTAACTACAAAACCTTGATAACAACTACAACAACCTACGACCCATATATACATCTTGTTAACCTTCCATTTTAGCCTTGTAACAACATATGAAATCTGATGTCTAAACCTTTGTCTAACTCCCACCATGTACAACGTGCAAGACTACACAAATATAACAAGTATTGAAAAGAAAAGCATAGAGTTTTACCACTAGTTCAAGACTAGGGAAGAAAACAAACGATGGAAGGAAGGTTTTCAGACCAAAATACTCAGGGTCACTGATCCGGTTGAAGCGCAAGGAAGTCCAAGGAGGTAGGAAAAAGAATCGTCGCATTCGGAGGTGTATAGCCTCTTCAAAGCTCGAAACTAAGGCGGGCTGTCACAGCAGATCCGAAGCTGCGCAGTCGTCTTCCATGGACGGTTTGGAGGACTAAAACCTGTTGGATTTGTATGAAAATGGTGGGGATCTTCAGGGACTGGATAGAGGTTTCTTTGAAAGGTTTAATTACTCATTTTGGAGAAGAAATGAAAGAGTTATGGCGTGTGGAAGATGGCATTACGAATCTGCCAGAATCAAAACAAGCTTTTATGACTTGAAAGGGGTTTTGAAAGATTAAAACTTGAAATGGAGAGTGTGTGTGAGGAGGCTCACGAATTTTGATCAGGTTTTTGTGAGTTTTAATCCTTTAAAACTTATGTAAATGCTTATAATATGTTGGAGGCAAGCATGCACAACAACTTCAAGGTCACACATTGTCCTAGATGGTCTTGCTTGGCTTTTGTAAAACACCATGCATTCCCTTTCTTAAAATTGTAATTTATAAACACTAGATGTTCTCTTGGATGTGGTAAAGCATGGGGAGGGCCGAAAATTGGGTCTTGTGCGGTGGGGTCCACTTGCCAAAATTTGTTGTAACTTATATTTACATAATAATGTTATTGTTTGGGTATCGTTCGGGTTTTATTTGGGTTTTAATTCGCATTATTCGGAAATAATAATCAGCCCTAATAACCCTTAAACATGGACCAATTTAAGTATTGATAAGTTATTTAGGCTTCGGTTTCGTGAAATTACGAGTTATACGCGTATCGGGTGCGATGCGCGCATTTTATTCATTATCGGGAGATTTGTATTTGGAGTTTTCAATTATAGTTTTGGAGTTCCAAAACACATAATATTTTATGAAAATACCCTTTATTTTATATCCCGGGTGTTTCGGATCATTTTCGATTAATTAATTATTTCCGGGTAGTCACCAACGTCCGTTCCGGATAAGTACATTTGCATGCGATTGCGCCGTGCTTCTAATTCAACAAATGCTTTCCTATGCATCCTATGGGAGGGCCAATTTAATATAATTAATTTAAAATTGCACTTAATTAACATTAAATATTAATTACTAATGTAGAGGATGTGATTTGACACGAAAACAGGATTATATGATCATACAAGTTGCTAAACCAGGTGCGGAAACCCTAGCTTAGAACAAACTGATATAAACTCAATCAAAACACAATCAAAGTCATTTTAAAAGCTTTTCATAGATTAACTTTTCGAAATAAACGCTTACAGATTGAATACAGTTAATCTAGCACACTTCTAAACACTCTCAACACACTCTGGAATACACCTCTAAAACACACACACTGAATGACTCGTTCTACATTACGAAAATCCAAAATCTATTTATAATGTCTGCACATTCGCCCAAACTCACTGGTCGAATGTAAACAGTTTCCACATTCGCCCAGTTTGACTGGTCGAATGTGTCTTCCTACACTCCTGGTTCCAGATTCGTCCACTATACAGCTTCCTTCGTCCACTTGAAAGTTACCTTCGCCCATTTCTTCTTCCTTCGCCCCTAACACATGTTAACATCTAATCATTAGTCGCAAAACGGCATCTACAAACTCCCCCTCGACTATTGATTAGATCGTTTTCTGTCTTCGTCCATGGCTTTATTCAGCAGCTTGATTCTCAGCAAACTCTTCTGTTCTTTCGTCATCTCCGGCTCTAATTTTCTCTTTACCGGCTTTGACACATTAGCCATCTTCACCTTCTTGCCAAGCTTTCCCTCCAAATTACTTCCAGCATTAATGTCATAAGCAAAGCAAACACCCACAACTTGTGTGTATTTCCTTGCTTGATCTGCATCGTTTGGCTCATGATGAATCGGATTATAAAAGAGCATGATGATGTCTTCAAAGGTGCAATTGATCAGCCACATAGGATCAAATACATGAACATGCTTGTATTTGTCCTTTCCATCTCTCAACACGATCACTGCTTCTGCCTTCCTCCAATCATAATACCAGAAAATGAAATCAGCACTGAAGTGTTGAGGCATAGGCATTAAAGGTATCTTCCTCATAACTTCAGGTGCCTTATAAATCAAGGTAACCCTTTTCAACTTGGTTCTGGGATCAATATCCCTGTGAACTTTCCTCCGGGGATATTGTGGTTTAAATCTGTTCCACTTCGTTCTACTCTCCCAAACCAATTTGTCTGCACACCAACCGACGTGTGAATTATTCACTGAAGCACCAGACATTTGGAATCTGCATAAATCTCTAACCGCCCAGTACGGTAGAGTAAGCAAATCAATGAATCTGTAAAAGTACAAGATTCCAGATTCCCACTTAGCAGCTAAACACTTCAGCCTGCCTAAGTATGTCCACCCGAGAGCTCTGCCTCTGAACTTCGCATTATGTAACCTATAGAAGTTTCCTTGAGCTTCAGGCTTCGGTCGGTTTTCATCCATCAATCTTAATTTCTTCAAATACTCCTTCAACTCATCAGATTTCTTTGAAGATTCTGGCAAATCAGCTCCAAGCACTTTCTCTACAAACTCAGCACTCCTCTTCTTTGCCTTTCTTTTAGCAGACGTATTATGTCTTTCAGTAAAATCAGGAAATATCACATCTTCATCAGTTTGTCTGAAGTACTGTGGATATTCCTCATGTGTAATATCCTCTATCTCAACTTCTTCAAATTCAGGGGTTTCTTTGTCATCTGAGTGACTTCCAACATCCTTTTCAGGAATATGTGGAATCGACTCATCAACAATGAATTCTTCAAACGTTTTCCCTACCCTCTGTGCAAGTCCATCCAATATCTCCTTTGCCACAGATGCAGGTACTTCCCCTTCTTCAAGATCAGGATCGTTATATTCCAATTCATATCTCATGTCATCAGTTTGGAATATTTCAGCAAAACGACCTGTGAACTCAATGGTCCATTCTCTTTTCTCTAACATGTCCTTATATACTTGTTTTGCATCATCAGATAAGGACCTCACCTTCTCATTCCAAAACACAGTTTCATCATCAACATTCTCTCCTTTCTTCTTTGAACTCGACTCACCTGTGTCTTTCTTCTTCTTTGAAGGTGGTCTCTTTTCAAAAGTAAACTTTGAAGTATCATCTCCTCCATCATTATCATCACTACTACTATCATCCTCCTTTTGGCTTCCCGAACCTTCAGCATCATCATCATCATCATTATTATCTCCTTCATCATCACTCTTATCCGATTCTTCATTCTCATCATCCTCATCATCCTCATCTTCCTCTTTGTCAGATTCAGATGGTTCAAAGTCAACCTGTTCAACCTCTTTCTCTGTATCCTCCTCACCCTCCTTCAGCTTAGGTGCAACGTTGTACAGATTGTCAATCAGATCACTAAGGCGTTTGTTTTCAGCCCTCAACTCTTTATTGTCTTCTTTAATCGCCTTGTATCTGTTCTTGTTTCTCAGACACTTTCCCTCAAGCTTCTTATTCTTTGCTTCTAGCTTCTTCACTTTCTCGTCTATCTCATCTTGATTAGACTTTGAAGCTACAACGATCTGAAGCATTTTCTCTTCATTCTGCTTAAATCTGGCAATTTCTGCTTGCTGAGTCACTAGCATCTTCATCATGTCATCCATCTTTTTGTTTACCTGCTTCATCACATCATCATCCACAGTGACTTTCTTTGATTTAGACTTTGACTTAGATGGCTCAACATCAACTTCTTTTCCTTTCTGAGGCTTAGTAAACATGTCAAGAACATTATCCAGGGCAATATTAAATTGATCCACTGGTAATGGTGTAGACTCCTTAGTCTTTTGCTTCTTCGTTGCTGGTGAAGATTGTTTAGATGATGTACCAGCATCAGGTAATCTCTTTCCTTTCAACAATAAGTTCAATTCTTTCTCTCTCAGCTGCTTTGTACTGGTCTTCTTGGCCATGGTTTTGTGTTTGGGCTTGGGCAAGTTTACAACAACAGTTTCACCTTCATTCAATTCGTCCAAATTTATAGTCAACCCTTCATCTTCAGCACCAACAGACTGCTTGCTCTTCTTAGCTTCCTCAATTGATCTGTTCAGTGATTCGGACTCACCAACCAAAGTGGCCTTTTGTTTGGTAGTCCGGACATTTTCAGCATCCGAATCCCACTGTTCTTCAGTCTCTGTCTCCTCTGAATCAACAGATTCTTCATCTACCAAACTCGTACCCTTCTTAGCAGTAGTTTTCTTCCTCACCGCTTGTTGTTTTGAACTCCCCTGATCTGTCTTTCCCTTACCCTTCCCTTTGGCTCCGGGATTGACAACTTGTCTCTTCCTCTTCGTGCTTGCATCAGCATAAACTAATGGATCATCATTATCACTATCACTATCAGGATGCCTCGCTGTATTCTTTCCAGGATCCATGTAATCCTCTCTAGCCAAGGCTCCAAACAACCTCCTGAAAGGTGGTCTCTCATTTTCAGGCACACCTTTGTAACCTTTCATTCTCACTAAGGTTCTAATGTTCATGTGATCCATAACCAGTATCTGTGTTGGATCTTTCTTCAGGTGTGGATATTTGTGATCAAAAATCATCATAAGGAATCTCGGATAAAGCATGAACTTCTTAAGCTTCAACCCTTTCAACATCTCTAACATATGATCTAAAATCATTCCAGCAACATTAAATGGTTTATTGAGAGTCAATGCAACCATTAACGAGCTTAAACTCTTCCTCATCACATCGTATCCCCCACTAACACATCCAAACACAAGTATAATGACGTGAGCAAAATACTTAAACTGTACTCCTAGTTTCCCTTTGTACATAGAACCATCAGTGATCGGTCCTTTGTATTTCATCCTCAGGAAACAGGCTTTCTGCTCAGTCCATGACAATTCCCTTGGATCCTCACTTGTTTCAAACTGGATCTGGAGAGCTTCTCTGATATCTGCTTCAGTGATAAACATCTCCATTCCCTGAATTTTGCTTTTAATGATCGTCTGATTATCAAAGTAATCATACTTGGCGTTGTTGTAAAAGTCCTCAACTATATCCTTGTAGATAATAGTTGGTGTGGCCAAAGCATAAACCACTCTGCATCTCTTCAGAAACTTAATAATCTCTGTGAACTCCACATTCTTCTCCACATCTCCAAGATACGCACAACAGTTATGAGTCTTCTCAAACGGCCATTTTGTACCGCTTGATGATTCTCCTTCTGGTACAGTCTCTGGAATAGGATCAGTCACTGCAGTCTCCACAGGAATCTCAATATTTGCTTGTTCTTCAGCCATCTGAAATGTAAAATCAAAATAAACGTCAAAACACGAAATCGTCAAAAATTCAAAATTTTAGGTTTTTGAGATTCCACATTCGCCCAAAATTAACTGGTCGAATGTAAATAATTGTGGCCGAAGGTGTAAGATTATGGTCGAATGTAAATAATTTTAATTGAAAAGACACATTCGTCCGTTTTGATCTTCCTTCGTCCATCTCATTTCACCTTCGTCCATACGAAGACCCGAAGGTGGAAATGGTTCATACCCAAAATTTGAAAATTTTTCAACCGTGTTTTTAAACCCTGATTTTGATTAGAATCAATCCTAAAACAGCCGACTAAGCATCGTCTATCATCAATTTACCCTAATTTTCATTTTATATCGGTTTTCAAATAGAATTTAGGGTTTATAATTTTCATTCAATCAATCAACACTTTAAACCATGTTAGAAACCTAATTCCTTTAATACTCTCCCCCTAAAACTGATATAGAATGAAAATCTAACAACAAAAAGCATTAACAAACACTGAAAATCTGTAAACCCTTAAACCCTAGGTCGATTTAGAAAATCAACGATTTCGGCTTCAATCTGTGACCATTACCTGTAATCTTTATATGAAAATGATCAGTAAGATGCAAGGATCAAAAGGCACAAGCAAGAGAATTAAAATCAACAAGGGTCTGTTATTGAAGAAATTTTGAAAAATTTGAAGTGAGGGTCGAATGTACAAGAGGCATATATAAAGACTCCACCTTCGCCCGTTCCAATCGGTCGAATGTATCACATTTCCACCTTCGCCCCTAATCAAAGGCACGAAGGTAAAAGTTGTTTTACCCGAAAGTGAATTTTGGTTAAAAATCACATTCGCCCGTTGGAAGCAACCCGAAGGTGAACAAAAATTCCACATTCGTCCCAAATTAAGGGCGAATGTAAAATGGAAATTTTGAAAAATTTTGCCAAATTACAAATTCGAATCCCGTTCAACATTTTTCAATCCGTTAAGCTTCCAAAACACAAATTTTCTCTTTTTAGAATGATACAAAGCCCAGATGGTGTTGTCAAATCTCAGAAATTGACTATCAAGCATCCCCGGTTATCAAAAAATAAAGCAGAAATGCAAAAAGTTTGGATTTTTCTGAAATTTTATCAAAACACATCTAAAATCTTTTTGGATTTTGTATCTTTTTGACATTAAAAGTAAATTGCAACAAAATAAACATTTTGTGAAATCCGGTCAGAGGATCATATCAGTTTTCTGAGAAATCTGATCACAGCGTTGATCTTTTTGTTTAAAATTATCATTAGAAACAGTATGTGATACGGCAATTGCCGATATTGTGGTCCACGTAAGCTCACATGCAGACAATTACGCAATGCTTTAAAATGATACGAGTTAGGTGTATTAGACTAACACGATGTGGTGCCCACACACACGACATACTCCCGTATCAAGTAATTGCACAAAGCTTCGTCGTAACGCGTGATTATGCCAGAGTTATCCGTAAAAGTTACAAAGTATATAGCACAGAGGTGTACAGGTCAGCAAATGAATGCAGCAGAGTAACATGTGCGTATACACTAGGTTGAGACTGATATTAATCACTGATTTGCATCAGATGATCAATACGATGTAATAATGATCTATGATCAATTAAAACATAAAGTTCCTCAGTTCGGTAACTTCCGGTTTTGGCAATTAAGCTCTTCTAGCAAATATTCTGATAAAACTAGGTCCGTAAATCAATACGACAAAAGTTTATCAGAATATCCCGGATAACCATAACATAACGACCCGAAACCTCAGATTTTGGCAATCCTATCAAACGAAATTACGGTACTAAGACCATATGCCCATGAGGTGTTCAGCCACGAACGCGTAGTTCGTTATGTTTGTATCACTAATGCACGCAATATTTAGTCTACGAAGCCTATCAGCATATCACACGTAGTCAACACACGCCTCATAAACTATACAAATTCTTTAGCCTGTGTCAGATCCCCACTGATGTACTATCATTTCCTCTGTTTTACCAGGAAATCATTTTGGATTTTCTAATTTTTAGGTCTTTTTGAATTTTATATTGTTTTTGGTTTTTCTGAAAAAATGGCTCCCCCTAAAATAAAGAACATATTTTTGGTATTTTTTAATTTTTCTGAAAAATAAAAACAAAAATTAAAAGAAACAATCCACTCGAAAGCATCAACTTCTTTGAGGATTACAATAGTAAAGAGAAATTCCCAATTAGCAAAGAGAAATTCCCAATTAGAAAAATATAAAAACTAAAAACTAAAAAGCGATAAACCGAGGTGCCGATTAGTCCTGTTTTTCCTTTATATTGTTTACTTTTAAAAGATATTCAAAGCATGAACGGTCAAAGGCTTTAGTAAACAGATCTGCACGTTGGTAGTCAGTATGTATTTTGACCATATCAATCAATTCCTTAGCGTAACAATCACGGATAAAATGATATTTGATCCGGATGTGTTTCGCTTTAGAATGATTATCCGAATTTTTAGTTAATGCAATTGCGGCTTCGTTGTCACAGTAAATAGGAGTTTTTAGAAACTGCAAACCGTAATCCACCATTTGTTGTTGAATCCAGAGTACTTGCGAACAGCAACTCGAGGCTGCAATGTACTCGGCTTCACAGGTAGATTGTGCTACGGAAGTCTGTTTCTTGCATTGCCAGGTGATTAACCTGCTCCCGAAAAACTGGCAACCAGCTGTAGTAGATTTGCTATCTTTGTCACAGCCGCCCCAATCTGCATCACTAAAAGATATGAAATCAAAACTATCATCATTAGGGTACCAAAGTCCTTTTGAGGGACAACCCTTCAGATATCTAAGGATACGCTTGACCGCCGTCAGATGACTTTGTTTCGGCTTCGATTGATAACGGGCACAGAGACACATTGCGTACATAATATCTGGTCGAGACGCCGTCAAATACATCAGAGATCCGATGATTGCTCTGTATGTAAAAGGATCCGTCAGCTCCCCCTTAGCGTCCACTCCAATCCCGTGATTGGGTTGAATCGGGGTATCCATCGGCTTTGAGTCCTCCATCTGGAACCGGCTCAAGATGTCGGAGACATATTTCGTCTGGTGAATGAAGATCCCATCGGGTCTTTGGTCCACCTGCAAGCCTAGGAAAAACTGCATCTCCCCCATTGCGCTCATTTCGAACTTTTCCTGCATGACAGTTTCGAACTCCCTGCATAAAAGCTCGTTAGTTGAACCAAATATTATATCATCAACGTATATCTGTACTAGAAGCAAGTCATCTCCCGTCTTTTTCGTAAAGAGGGTACAATCGACGAGGCCGTGCTTAAATCCTTTGGTGATGAGATATGTACTCAGCTCCTCGTACCACTGCCTCGGAGCCTGGTGCAAGCCATAAAGAGCTTTGTTCAACACGTAGACCTTATCCCGGTGGATTGGGTCCTCAAAGCCTGGTGGCTGCCCGACATACACCTCTTCCTTGACTTTACCGTACAGAAATGCACTTTTCACGTCCATCTGGTAAACTTTGAATTTCTTATAAGAAGCAAACGCAAGGAACATCCGAATAGCTTCGATTCGTGCTACCGGTGCATAGATTTCATTATAATCAATCCCTTCGATTTGATGGAATCCCTGCACGACCAATCTGGCTTTGTTACGAACTATTACCCCACGATCATCCTTCTTACACTTAAACACCCATTTGGTACCGATCTTCTTCCTATCCGGCGGCAAATCCGTGAGCGTCCAAACTCCCAATTTCTGGAATTGTAATAACTCCTTCTGCATAGCTTCCACCCAGGCATCATCCTTCAAAGCGTCCTTGTATGTCCTTGGCTCTACCTGCGACACATAACACGCAAACGACCAATCATTTTGACTACCAGATTGTTGAATTTTGGCATATAAAGCTAAAGCACCAAAACTCTCTGGCGTATTAACGCTTTTAAGCTGCCCTCTGGTCATAACACTACTTCCAGGATCACCGATAACTTGCTCCAGCGGGTGAATACGATGAATCCGAGATTCCGGATAATCAGGTACTTGCACTCCCGTCTGAACAGTCAAGTTCTCTACAGCATCCAGATCATGACCCGTATTTGATGATGAAGCCACATCAGAAGTTGGAGTTGGGTTCACTGGCGGTGCCTCCTGTTCTTCAGCTTGATCAAGAATAGCTTCTTCAAATTGTTCATCTTCAGATTCTGAAGTGTCTAATGAAGTTGAAGCCTCTTGAAATATCTCTTCTTCTTGTATAGGAGCATTGGTATCATTAGAAGCTGGTAGGGGGTTCACGGTGATCGGACGCACCAACGGCGAAGTTGTTGCATTTTCACACTCGTAAAGTAGTCTAATAACAGCTTCTTCAACCAAGCTATCTAGATTGAATGATTCAAAGAAATCTTTGTAATCAAACATCCAATCAGGACCCGTGCCTTGAATATTTTGAGTATATCGTTGAACTTCCACGTTAGCCCAGTCTTCCACACGACGAGTTCGCTTGTTGTATACCCGTTTGAGCGGGGTTGCATATCCAACAAAGTAACCCTCCTCGGCTTTAGGACTAAACTTTTCGCTCGGATTCAACATGGTGCAAGGCGCCCCAAAAGGTTCTAGATACTCTAAGTTCGGCTTTCTTCGGTGTAACAGCTCATAAGATGTTTTACCAAACTTCTTCACTGTTAGAACCCGATTTAGTGTGTAATTTGCTGCATAAATCGCCTCATTCCAGAACATTACTGGAAGATTTGAATCAGCGAGCATTGTTCTAGCCGCTTCAATTAGAGTCCTATTCTTTCGTTCAGCAACACCGTTCTGTTGAGGGGTGTACGGAGCTGAATATTCATGATGTATCCCTTTGTTTTCACAAAGTTCATCCATCTTTGCATTTTTGAACTCCGTCCCATTGTCACTCCGAATTCTCTTTATCTTCACATTGTAGAGATTCTCCAATCGAGTGAACAGAACTTTTAGATTGATAAAAGTGTCGCTTTTATTCTGCAAACACATCACCCATGAAAATCTTGAGTAATCGTCAGTGACGACTAAACAATAAAGCTCTCCAAGATGACTATGGCGCTTGACCGGTCCGAAAAAATCCATGTGCAATCGCTCTAGTGGCATCTCAACAGAGTTAACCTTTTTCACTTTATGGGACTGTTTGTGTTGCTTCCCCTTTTTACAACTCACACACTTGTCATTCAGATGGAAATGTTTCACGTTTACTCCATCGACAAGTCCATTCCTCACAAGTTGATTCATTTTCTTCAGATGAATGTGCCCCATTCTTCGGTGCCACATTATCGATTCTTTCTCAGTCGCCTTTGACAAAAAGCATGTTATTTGCCCCTGTGATGTCATCGCCTTGGACATATCAAGAATGTAAAGATTGTTGACGCGAGGTGCCTTCAACATTATCCACTCTTTAGGAATTGTAAAGCCCGGTTTCAGAATATAGCAGGATTTGTCATCAAAATGCACAGTAAATTTCTTGTCACAGATTTGACTGACACTCAACAGATTGTAATCTATCTGCTTTACATACGAAATCCGCTCGAAACTCACTATCCCATTGCTCACACTTCCTTCCATTGTGATATATCCACCTTTGTTTCCTGCAAACGCTACATATCCGCCATTGATGTTCTTCACGTCAAACAGCAACGCAAGATCCCCTGTCATGTGGCCTGAAGCTCCACTATCAACAATCCAAAGACTGCTAATAGGGCCAGCTGAAGCTCCCTGCACACACAATGTAAATCAGTTAGTTCTTTCGGGGGACCCAAGCCTGAGTCTTGGGTCTTTCAACATCAGGTTTCACAGTAACATTGTCACAAACATTTTTAACAACTTTTTGATCAATTTTTTTCTGATTGTTCAAAACAGTTTCCTTTCTCTCATTAACTTTTGAAGTTGAGGCTCCTGGAGTACCATTAGGTGTCCAAGATTGTTCAGTCCTTTTCAGGATACGAATCTGAGACTTTGGGTTCTCAGTCGGTTTCTGAACATTGTTAGCAAAAGTAACCTTCTTGGTAACCTTATCTGATTTAACAGACTTAGGTCCAACAGTTGATTTGACAATCGGTTTTGGTGGAACCTTTTGCCTCTCAACTGTTGTGTTCACCACAGGCTTCCTCCACGAGTTTTCCATCGCAATCCGATTCCTTCTATCATAGTGCATTGGACGAGTGTTCCTCATTTGAAAGTTGTTTTGATTATAAAACTGTTGTGGTTGTTGAGGAACAACTCTCCTATGTGGTGGCACATAATGATCAATCGGTTTTCTCATGGAATTCCTCACTTCAACCTCGTGCCTCTTGTGCCTTACATATGGACACTGAGCAAGGAAATGCCCACGTTCCCCACACTTAAAGCACGCACGGTACTCTTCAAAAACATTTGGAGCATTTGGTTGAGCAAATGATCTAACAGGGTATTGATCATTATACTGTTGCTTTCTTAAACTCTCAGGGAGTGGCCCTTTTGAGTAAGTCGGCTCATTAAAACCATTAGCTCTGTTTTTGGGTTTAACAAACTCTGTGACATGGACCTTTGGTTCTTGAGGAACATCCAAATACAACTTCTTTAACAAAGCTGGTGGAATTTCATTTGTTCTCTCATGTTTTGGGAACCAAATAGTACTTTCTTGCCAAATTTTGTCAATTTTAGCATAGTTAACATCTTTAATTGGAAAGTCCTCGTCAGAGATGATCTTATCGGATCCTTCCATCCGATAGAACACTTTGACAGGTTTGTCACATTGTTCGTTTTTCTCAATCTTTTCAAGATCTTTCTTCACAACATTCACTTCAGACTTCTTTTCACAATGAATCTTTTTCATTGGAATCACAATTTGAGATGATGAAACTGGTTCATTTGTAATGATGTGATTTTCTTTTGGAATTTCACATGCATTAACAGTTTGTTTACAACCAGTATCATCACTCTCTGAGTCTGAGTCAACACTTTCAGCAGTAACACCCTCATCATTGATTCCCAAAATCGGTCTAACATCGGAATTTGGATCACCAATACTTGAAGTATTAGATTCATTTTCCGATGCTGAATCAGATTTTACCGAACTCTCCGGTGTCACTTGGTGACAATTGTGGTTTTCAAAAAGAACCGGAGATGGTACTGCCCGATAATTGGTGGTTTTATCATCAATGATGTGATCTACCACATAAGCAACATTCTTATAGCTTTCCAGCTTTTTGTTTACTTTTTCAGCAAAGCATTTGATGGCGGCCATTTCCAACTTGGTATTTTCAATTTCATTGATATAGTTGTTAATTGCCAATTGTTTTAAAGACAAAGTGTTTTTCAAGTCGGAAATGTCCTTTTTGTAGCCATCTAATACTTTGTTAAAAGCATTCAACTCTTTGCGAGTAGATTGACTGTTCATGATAGCACTATCACGTTGAACACGGAGTTGTTTAATCTCCTCAGTCAATCTATCACATGTACCACAGTATTTTTCACTAGTATTATCAGTACTACATGCAGAACTTACAGGTTTTGGCGGATCAGTCATGGCCATTAATGCGAAATGAGCTTCCTTTCCTGCAAAGAATCTGGAATAATCAATCTTTGTGAAAGCATCATCTGCAATGCACGACTTCCTTGTCATCAGAAAATCCGCTTCTGCAAGCAACTGATCGATATCTTCATCAAGAGAATTAACACTTGCTTCCGTATCCGATTCACTGTCTGAATCAGAATAAACCGATTCACACTCCTCAGGAATGTCAGAAACAGTATCAATCACAACTCCAGAATTTGTTTCTTCAGTTTGCACATCAACATCAACCTCAGCATTAACCTTAACCGGTTCAAATTCCCCATCCATCTCAGCCTCAGACTCATCACTATCAACTTCAGTTCCTACCTTCTCCTCCATCGTCACAGAATCCTCAACATCAACTTGATATGCAACACAAGCCACATTTCCCCCAGTGGTGATTTCCTCAACACCTATCTGAATGCTCGACCAGTCAAACCTTTCATCTTGTTGAGTTACCAATGCTTGATTGGTATTCGGTTGTTCATTTGGTGTAGTGATTGGTATGACTGTTCGGTTAGTATTATTTGGTGTTTGGGTTTGTGTCTGGTTTGGTGTGTTTGGTTGTTGTTAAAGTTGTTTTGATGGTTGTTGTTTTGGTAGGAAACTTGGTTTTGGTTTTGTTGTTGACGGTTCTGATAACTGGCATTGAAAGGATTTCTATTGCCTTGTTTTGGTGGCTGGGTGCATTCTCTTTTAAAGTGACCTTTACCTCCACAGTTAAAACAAGTCACTTTCTCCTTATTAAACCCGTAGGTTGTATTAGGAGAAGTTCCCAAGTCTGTTCTACCTGTCTTCTCAATAAACTCTGTTGCTCTTCGCATTATGCTAGCAAAGGCCCATTGGATATCAATGAGTTCCATTTCCTCCTTATCAATCTGTGCGTAGTCTTCATTGGTCAAGTTGTTATTACCAATTTGACTAGCAACTAACCCATTGTAGGAAGAAACCATTGCAGAGACTAATGCAATGTGTTGCTGAGCAACTTCTACAGTCACATTTCCAAGATTGGAAGTCTCCAAAACCACCGTTTGTTGGTTAAGTTGGTTCAATGGTTGTGGTTGAGATTGACCAGCAGTATAGAAAGCTGCTTGTTGCTTTGGGGAGAATGGTGGAATGTATGAATATTGATATGGAATTTGTTGTTGTGGTTGTGATAAAGATGAAGTTTGTTGTTGATAGTTAATGATCGGTGATTCCACAACATTGGATACACAAGCAACATGTGGTGCAACTAGCCCTCCTGAACTTGCACTAGCTGGAACTGAAGATCCTCCAAAGTATAAGTTTGGATTCTGAGGAATCTGTGCTCTCCTAGCCTTCCTCTTCTCTTCCAACTCTTTGTTTTCCAGCTTCTCAATGAATTCCTGGAGAGACCAATATTGATAAGCATCCTTCTCCTTAAGAACATCCACATGCTGATCCCAGTTAGGTGGTAATGCATCTGCAAACTTGTCCACCTGTTTTGCCATAGGAATCTGTATACCATAACTAGACAATTCAGAAATCAAATGATTAAATCTAGGAGTTAGTTCTTTCAAAGTTTCATTTCCAACATAAGAAAAATTCTCAAACTCCTTTATTAGTTCTTCAGTCCTCAAACTTCGAGTCTTCTCATTTCCATCATGCTTCCTTTTAAGCATATCCCACAGTGCCTTAGAAGTTGTGCACGTCCCAAACTGATGCAACAGATCATTTGTGATTGCCTGTGTCAGTTGGGAAAACGCCTTCTTTTCCACAGCAAACTTCTTTTTCTCATCCTCAGCCATGCTCTCCAATGGCACTGGTTCACCTGTGTTCTCCAGAACTGGTGGTGTGTAACCTTTAGCAATCATGTTCCATGCTTCAGCACCTTCCACTCCCATGCCTTCCAAGTGTATTTTGAACTTTTTCTGCCACTGATTGTATTCTTGAATCTCCATGAGCTTCGGTGGCCGAGTCCCGCTACCTGAAGACAAATCATTAATCAGTGTGGAAATAGCATTTGTAGTTTGAGTGTTTACCACCGCTGCCGCTACTCCCCAGTAGTCAGACTGTGGTGCTGGAGGTGCACTTTGAGTCATGTAGTTAACCGGCTGTGAAGACTGTGTGCTCGTCTTCTGTGCTGCCACTGTCCATGGGTCCATCACCTGCTGTTGTGGTTGTGTAGTTGCTGGTGTAGGAGTAGTCTGATAACGCCACATGATCACGAACTTCGAGAAATTCAACACTTAGAAAACTTTTCCAAAAACTGTCCTAGGTTCGCCCAAATGTGATCAGGTTCGTCCCTTTTGTTTCAGGTTCGCCCAAAAAGTCTCTCACCCGAATGTGAAAACTCACCAGAAAGTAAAATCACACTAACACGTACTACGTTCGTCCAAAATATTCTAGATTCGGCCGTCTCAGTTTCAGGTTCGTCCGCCCGACGTCCCGAAGGTGAAAAACTTGACCCGAAAGTGAAAAATTCAAGTGAAAAACTCTACGTTCGCCCTAAAAACTCTAGATTCGCCCAGAAATCCTCTCACCTTCGACCTAAAACTCACACATTCGCCCACTCACTCCAGGTTCGCCCATTTTAAACTTTTGAAAAACGGTTACACTTTGAAAAATGGTTATTTTGATCTCTGATTTTCAAAAGTTTGTGGATTTGATTGATCTTGATCAGGTTTTGCTTCGGAGATGATTTGGAACAACTTTAATACTTGGAATTTTGAATTTTATCCACAAAATCACCTTTAATTCTTTCAAAAACACTCAAAAACCATTTTTATATGAAAACAGATGTGAATTGATGAAAATTATGTCCAAATCAGCTCTGAGTTTATCAATTTGTTGTTGTATGATCCTCTATGCTCTGATACCACTTTGTAGAGGATGTGATTTGACACGAAAACAGGATTATATGATCATACAAGTTGCTAAACCAGGTGCGGAAACCCTAGCTTAGAACAAACTGATATAAACTCAATCAAAACACAATCAAAGTCATTTTAAAAGCTTTTCATAGATTAACTTTTCGAAATAAACGCTTACAGATTGAATACAGTTAATCTAGCACACTTCTAAACACTCTCAACACACTCTGGAATACACCTCTAAAACATACACACTGAATGACTCGTTCTACATTACGAAAATCCAAAATCTATTTATAATGTCTGCACATTCGCCCAAACTCACTGGTCGAATGTAAACAGTTTCCACATTCGCCCAGTTTGACTGGTCGAATGTGTCTTCCTACACTCCTGGTTCCAGATTCGTCCACTATACAGCTTCCTTCGTCCACTTGAAAGTTACCTTCGCCCATTTCTTCTTCCTTCGCCCCTAACACATGTTAACATCTAATCATTAGTCGCAAAACGGCATCTACAACTAATAAATTAATTAGTACAGAATTACGTCAATTTTGCCGGTTGCCACATTCTCCCCCCGTTAAGATAATTTCGCCCCGGAATCAGTTCAAGTCATCCATTACAGGAGTATCCATGTACGGGGTAGATATTTTTGCTTCACTCGATTACCTCTTCCTATGTGAACTCGGGTTCACGCTCAGCGTTCTATAATCGCAATATCCTGATTCAACACGACTAAGCTTTTAGACATTCCGATTCGTTGCATCTGTCGAATTCCAGAAGTAGCGAAGCTTATTGTTAACGTGGATCTCGTCGGTCGAGAATTCCATAACTCAACAACAACATAAACTCGAATCCAACTTACGGGATACATCAAGAATTCTATTAAGCTCTCATAAAAGCATGATCTTAAAGAAAATCACGAGGCCAATCCTGACCGATATTTTCAAGTGACTGGAACATCAAGGTCTGAGTCCATCATGATTTTCAGGCCTAACAGTGCCTCACCAAGTTGATACCCTTGGTGACAACCTATCATCGAATTGAAGTTCTAAAGGTGAGCACCTTATCCGCATAACTTCTCGAACAGTCTCGAATCGATTCCAACCGATCATAGACCTGATAGGTTTATTAGTCGTTTCTAGAATAGTGCAGGCCTAGTTACGTGTCTTCCCTCGCTTGCCACTCGGCGCAATGGAGGTTTAGACTTATGCCATGAAAGGCTTGAACGATACATTCCAAACACTTAAGTGATAACTTCAAGCACCCGACAATGTTAGTAGCGAAGTGTACGAACTCCGGTTACCGCAAGAATTAATAGTATCAACGAGCAATAACACCGCTAGGAAAAGTTCATTCTTTTGGGCCGTTCGCCTGAGAATGACAAGCCATACTCGCATCCAACAGAGCATATAAGGCTTGATGCAAGGTCTAGACAACCTTGCGTGACACGGCTACTTCAATCCGATATTATAGATATCATCGCCCCGTCCTTAAGTACCACTTCCTCGAAGTATAAATGGGTCAAATATCCTAGTATACCGGTTTTAAGAATGGGTAGGGATTGGGATGGTTTCGATAAGCGATTAACTGTCACACAGACCATATCACGATCGGTCAGCATTCCAGGTAATCCTAGTGACAGGAGTCCGTTCCCATCACCGGGTGAGGAATATCCGACTATTGCAGCAATCTGGACGCTCCCAGTAATCGATCCCTTCACAGGACTTCTCTGTCTACCCATTTTCTGGTTGAGTGTATTACCTAGGGCTTAACAAATTCAATCACTCGAACTTGTATGAACGGGCAACCTAATGGTTTGAACGCGTAAAGGCTTAACCTATTCCTTATGTCTTGAGTCATTCATCACGACACTGACCTTTAGCCGGATGGTCCTCAACTATGAGAAAATTTGTCTGTCAAGCGATTAGCGGAGAACATTAATGTTTCCAAAATCCTGTCTTCCCATACGACTATGGGTATGTATCCAGGGTATGGCTTGACTAGCACGGAATATAAGGGTCGAACATTTCCAGTGATTTCAACGAGAAGTCGAAGCTTCCAACATTCGAATTACGCTACAATAGATGATCCTACCAGATCATAGAACAAAAGACCACATCGCAAAATGCGCTGGTTATTACAGGAACGAGGTATACGGAACAAAAGTTATCCACTCCAAGCAAGGATACCCAATACGAGTTCCGTTAAGTGTGCCTTAAGGACACGATTCATTCCATCGGTATTGACAATATACTCAATTGATTTCGAGTGGCACTAACCACTCTCTCTCGAATTGACTATTGGAGTCAACACAAGGGTCCCCAAAACAAAAGGAGAACTAAATGTAAACTTTTCAATTCCTCTAGGGCTCATGCTTGGACCATTGAGGAAATGTGTCAAATTGGGCCATGAATGCGATTCACGTCACGGCGTGAAAGTCATAGGCACAGGTTCCTCCTTTGGGACTTGACAACCCTATGCTCTGAGGCTATCTCTAAAATAGATACGATCGACAAAATGATGAGCAAGATCCAGAATCTTCCCATAAGGCAGATCCTTCGGCGACCCAAACTGTACACTCATGGGGATATATAGAGTGGACTTTGAGCTCATCTTGATTAGTCAGGCTCTTGACCGCACTGACCTGCTGGTCGCTAGGCTATAGTGCCCGAAACAACCGTAGATAAGGACAGGGAACCCTGCTCCAGCATGAGCAAAGCTCCTAGAAAGGAACTAGAGACATCTATAATGACTTAAGGTTGAAATGGACACAACCATTTCCAGAGCAAAAGTAATAACGCCAGGATGGGATGGACCTATCAACTCAGGAAGGACAACATCAAAGGGAGCCTGATATGATCATGCCATCGAAGATAGGGGTAACACCCTAAGAAAGAAAGAAAGATAAGGCTACAAGCCATTCAGGACTCATTCTAGGATCTTCAAAGAAATCGAAATTCCAAGAAACGAATGATCACAACAGGGACACCATCAAGTCCACGCCACAGGTGGATCAACTTTGACCATTTCAAAAGCTTTAATTTAGTTAGCCATCCACTAAAAATTTCGCATTCAACTACATGACACAACAACAGAGACGATTTCCCACTAACCTAATAGGAAGAAAGGACAAATAATGAGTCTTCTGAGATTAGTCATCCTCAAAGGTACAGGTCAGAATGTGGGACGCATTCACTCGACACCTTTAGGATACCGGTCACAGTTGAAGTTCACTATCAGATGAACGAGTCTCTCATCATCATATAGGGTTACGTTTCGACTTTGGTTGGCGTGGCCAATCAATAGTCATCCCGCATGGTGATGGATCACAACATCGGTGGGGTCCCAAATTTTGTAAGGGTACAACATCCGCAATGCATAACCCTAAAAGGAAGGTTGCAACAGGATTCGGTCGATTGTCTAAATCAATCACCGATTCGGATTATGGAGGACAAGTGTCAACATCACGTTCAGAGCATCTTGTCATGACCACAAAGTGGTATGTTAAACACCCAAAATTCCACATAATCAGTCCCCTCACCTCACGGTCCTGATTATGGTTGTTACTAACTTGCCTCCAATGGAAATCAAAAGGTCAATGGTATCAATGGGAGGTTGAGGTGACACTTCCACCTTAAGAAAGATAAGGGCAACATTAAACATTTCTTTTACGCAAACCACAAGACAACACCACGGCTTTCACGACAAAGCAATACAGCGACAAGACAACAAAACGACGAAGCAGCATAACGTCAAAGCAACACGACAGAGAGGATACCACTAAGACAAACACGCATCACAGTGCGTCTCAGCTTACTCATGGTGGCGCGACCCTTAACCGTATCCTTAGTAATGAACCAATTCTCCATAGGCTCATTCATAGGAATAGTTGGATCAAAAGGTGCAATCGGCACCTTAGTAGAATGGGAGCTATAGGCTCCAAAGAAGCAACTGGCTCGTCTGAACTGAAATGCAAGTAGGGAAAATAACTGTAGCCTTGGCAGAAGCAACGAAAACGATCAATCACCAACAGCAAGCTCTATATGGGTTACGGAGACAAAATGGCATCAAACTTAGCAGGAGTCTCAGGAATAACATCAATCATCAAGTTCTGCAGGACCTTTAGAACCAACAACATCTAGCTCAATATGAGCTACGGAACAACCATAGCAGGCATAGCAGAGGTTAAGGAACTTCATCAATAACAGCAACAGGCTTGACGGGAACCTTAGACTTGTTATGGTTTTTAGATGTATTCCAAATAGGATCCGTAGGACCTACAAACTAGCCAACATATTTCCCAATATCAAAGATAGTGGTCACAACAAGAATAACAAATAGTAGAGGTGAACGATCATGATTTATCAAGATGCATGATTAAATAGGCATGATATAGACTCTGACGAATCAACCGAGTCTTCCTTCTTATTAGGTCCTCTTCCATGTTCCCTTGGCACAAGGATCGACAGTCGTCTGATTAAGTGTCTTTCCGTCATCTAAGAGAGGTCGATGGACTTTCTTCCAGATTTTCCATGTGGTGAGGATACCAAAGCATGACGTTAGACAGGACGCATTATCCACAACGAATGGGTCTCGCAACCTCTGTCTACAAACCATCGAGTCGAGGGAACGCAACGTCTCAGTATCTATAGGGACTAATGAAAACACTTTGCATCAGTTGTCAACCAATTAGATAACTAGTCTCGTTGTCATGACGGGGGTTGCTGACATTCAGCATTGCAACAAGAGCAATGGAATTGTCTCCCCATGGATACGTTTAGTTTAATAGAATAACGAGACCGCTCTCAGCAGTCAACCATTTGATTTTTGAGGGGATTTCAATGTCAATAGGAGGCGTCTTGCGACATTTGATAACTTATGAACACACACTTTACGATTTCAGTTCCCAAAATGTGGTTTCACTCCTCAAGATTTATGGAGGATTCAATCACGCAACATGCATCAAACACTCTCAGGCGTTCACCTGCTCTAGTGAGACTACTAAGAATCCTTGAAATAAAACAAACAGGAGAGGGGTAGAGGAGTCTTACGATGATCTCCGTTTCTTAAGATAGTAGTATGACATAAGCACCAAACTGCTAAACCTATCACGAATCATCTTTTGGAATATGATCCAGGGCTATCACCAACAAGTACTGAACCATACGAGAACGCTCAATACATCGAGTAGTGGCTTCTCATCGGGTAATCGTATGCGCTTTCGAGTTAGTCCATAGCCAAACGCAGGCTGGGGATTGCTTCTCCACTACACTCCGTCATCACAACACTGGCAAACGCTGCCTCGGTCGTGATCAGTGGCCGAAATTTTCGACATCATTGAAAATTAGCATAGCCTAAGACTTGCAGATGTGTGATACGGCCGTCTGATTTCGTAATCAGTCCGCAACTACATAAGAACTACCAACATTGTCGATTCAGACGAGGGCTATCGAGTCTTCTAGATAAGAATGCTTAAACCTCTTAACTTAGCAATGAGAATCCGGTTAGGAACCGAATTCATGGATCGAATACGCGAAAACAACTCGGTTTCAGACGGGAGATTCGAGACGAGACAGAAACATACAATAACAATGTCATCACATGTTCGTATTAATTCAGAAACGGTTACAGACACTATCATCACTAAGATAAACATCTATCTTGGGGCCGGGGAGGTCGGGCATGACCTCCCCCTTGAGAGCATTCTAAGCACAAACTCAAATCTTCTAATGAAAACCAACACATGAGATTGCTATTTATAGTCCAAAACAGAATGCCACGTTCGCCCCTTTAATGAGGTCAAACCTGCAGATTCTGCAGGTTCGCCCCTTGTAAGGTACGAACCCAGAACTTTATGTTTTGGTCTCTATTTACAATGCATCAGATCCATAAAATGCCCTTATGGATCACCACAATCTCATGTAATACAATATGAGACTCAACCCTAGTCTATTTGACAGTGACGTCCACATAATAGTGCATCAACAAGCAACGTCGATTTGGTCCTCAAATTGGAGAAGGAACACCTGGCCCTCGAAGATGACTGGGGCATGTGTTTGATAAGGAATGACTTGCTCATAATAACAATAGAGCAGCACACGGGCCACGAGTCTCATAACTGATCCACACATTGTCCCGTGCTCAAACCGACTGGTTTTTGCAGGGCGCACCCTCGGTCTTCACTGGGTCCTGGGTACAACATTCCTGGTATCATACGAAACATTCGTCGCTTCGATAGACAGTGCATCCTCATTCGTCCGCTCTTTTAGAAAAACTTTCTGGCGAAGGCATTCAACTCCTATACAAGGAAGGCTTCATCTCCCGTCCCCATCCAATGCGAGGGTTTACGTTAGGTTACTCATATAAATAGGTGTTCGAGTTCTTCTGCGTTCGAACCTTAGAGGTAATGTTAAAGAAGGCTCATTGGGTTTGCTAGGAATTTAATCAAGGGATATCGATAAGAAAAGCGAAGTCTGAGCCTAGAGGACAAGAACAACCAAAACAAGGAGTGATCACCAACCTCGACCCTAGCGCCCACCAAGGTTACTGTGCACCCCAAATTATTATTACGTGTGCACCCGTAATGATAATTTGTGTTGCTGGGTAATCTCGGTGCCCGCTAGTCCCGAACTTCCTGATCCAGAAACAGGGGATTCATACAACAAAGGCATTGGACTAGCTTCGTCTTCACAGCATGTGCAACATGGCGACATCCATTAGCGCGATAGAGGTTAGTCCTTCCGATCATCCTGTCCACGGGTAAGCGGCTGAGTTCATCGCAGTCCACAGCGTCCTTCCCACTTGTTGGTATCGATGATCGATGCAAGAGTGCGGACTAAGGTGAAGCGTGACATGACTTTATTAAAGGCAAAATATCTGTACTACTTACATGAATTAACTAGCCTTAGTTAGAAAATCATATCTCTACACAACATACAGTCCTATCCTTATTTTCTAACATTTCATATATTGACATACATGGCTAGTCGGTCGGAATTTCCCCTTGTACAACCCCTGTACAATTTTCTTTCTTTTCTAAAAATGTTTCATTGTGTTTTAGTTTGAAAACTTTGTTTTCGAGCCGGAACCGGTTATAGTCTAGATTTTTCAAAAATGCTAGTTCGCTATAACCTTGGCTCTGATACCACTTCTGTCACACCACGCCAATGGCGGAAACACGTGGCACAACGCTCGAAAGTATATCAAGTCAAGATTAACACAAACCATATTTAATTAGAAAAGATTATTTATTAATATGTCTAAATTAAGTACCTTGTCTTAAATAAAACAACAACATAATGTTCGAAAATAGGATTTTCCATTTATGTCCCAACCCAAAGGTAATTGTAGATGAAACCCCCGACAAGAGTCCGACATTCCGAATTCCACCGTACTAGCCTCATATCTTTTCGGCACTTAGTTACCTGAAAGATATGTTTAAAAAGACGTCAATATATAAAATATTGGTGAGTTCACAGGTTTTAATTCCATGACAACAACATTTCAACAACAACATTATTAGTGGAACAAAATAAGTAGTGACCTTTGTAGTGAGTAGCTAACTCCTACAAAAACTATGACGAGCAATTCCTTAAGCCCATAACCAATCCAAGACTAATAATAATGTCTCACGAGCAGAAGTTGTTTCTCGGAAAATAACAACTTAGTTCATAATACGTGCACCCCTGACGTACACAGTCGTATAATCGACGCTATCGATTAAGGGTGGGCCTTGTCGGGCACCAATAGTACTATCCAAATATTCTTTCGGTTCTCGATTTCAACATCCACAACATACGATAAATGGATACAGTAGCGTGGACTCACCTCGAGTGGCGTACAAACAACAAAACCTAAGTACTCATCATGTCACTTATCACATTTTAACATTTAAAAACATTTTGACATGTAACAACATTTGACAAACATATCTTTCCCCCATAGTAAAACAGTAAAGAGGGGCCATGAAACTCACCTGTAGGATGGCGTGCAAGTAAATGGCAGAGAATAGCAAGTCCAAGGTCAAACACCTACAAATACCCTAGACGTATAAATTACTAAATCTATAGCGTGCGTTTCTCGGCAAGTTGTACATCGAATTCTCGACCCTACTATTTAGTCCAATTCCCCGTTTAATTAAATGTATATCCTAGGTCCGTTGGTGTTATGTTACCCTTGTTATGAGCTGCACTTATATTTCCGTATTAGTTAACTCGTCTTATTTTATCATCGACTCGACTCACTTTACCGCATAATTATTTTCCCATTAAATAATTATGCTAGGATCTTGTCGATCGACCTTTCATTTTCAATGCTCGGTCGACTCACTTTACCATATATTTATTTTCCTACTAAATAAATATATTAGGATCTTGTCGACCCAATATTATATTTTCAACGCTCGTTTCAACTCACTTTACCATATATTTATTTTCCCATTAAATAAATATATTAGGATCTCGTCGATTCGATATTATATTTTCAAAGCTCGTTTCGACTCACTTTACCATTTATTTTTTTCCCATTAAATAAATATATTAGGATCTCATCGATTCGAACGATGTCAAGTTTACAAGCTCGTTTTAAACGTGAAATCATTGTGGATTATATACGTTAATTCTCCCATGAATAGATTTTCAACACTTAGGAAAGTGTCATGTATTATCACCCAAATTATATATTTTAGTTCGTAAAATATGCATATTTTCATGTCCATATGAGACGCAACAACGTACATACGTATCTTGTAGGAAGTTATACAATATATACTTATTCGTCCGTTGTACATTATGTCCATCGTATAAATACATTACACCCGATTGTGTATTTATATATTTTCATATCCCGACACTACTAGAAAAAGACCCTTTAATGACATTCTTTTTTTGACACACACCATTTTAATGACATGCAAAATGTGTGTTATAAAAAAAATGTCATATTTGGTGAAATGGGATAAATTCATGACACATATCTTTGTGTGTCAATAATTTTATGTCAACAAATAAAAAGCATGACACTTTCAAAAGTGGTGTGTAATGGTTTTGTGTCCCGAAAATTTGAATTCCCTCTTTCATTGGCGAACAAATCTCGATACACAATAAAATTCCCAAACCTAGGGGCGGCAATTATTGACACGACCCGAAAACCGACCCAAACCTCGCTCTGATATCACCAATGTTCCCAAATTCTTCTCCATATTTCTGCTCTCATATCATCTCACAAAAATTCCCAAATCCCTCTAATAAACTTAGCCCTAACCGTCGATCATCACCCAATATATGTAAATCAAATTCCAATATATGTAATTCACTATGTAGGCTTTGAGGAGGGGTTCCTCTGTTATAAAGCAATTTTCAGTCCCTCAGATCTAGAGAAAAGGAACTGGAGCAGACTATTGATTCTTTGGATAGCCTACTCGAGACACGTCCATTAACCGATGAAGAATCCACCAATTGGGCAGACGCCAAGAAGGACCGGGAAGCTTTGAAATCAGAAATGGCACGAGATTTAATGCAGCGTTCGCGTATGAAGTGGGCTATTGAAGGGGACGAGAACACTAGTTTCTTTCACGGGATGGTCAATTTTAATAACAACAGCAAGCGCATTAGTGGCTTTATGGTCAACGGGGAATGGTGTAATAATCCGGACAATATGAAAAGGGAAGCCCGAAAATTTTTTGCCACTAAATTCGCTGAACCGATGCAGCAACGTCCATCTTTTACGTGCCCAAACATTAAAAAACTCCCAGACCAGATCGCAAACAAGCTGGTGGATCCGTTTTCACCTCAAGAAGTCAAGCAAGCGGTTTGGGATTGTGGCAGTGACAAGGCGCCGGGCCCGGACGGCTTCAACTTCGCCTTTCTCAAACATTTTTGGGACCTTCTCAAGGATGATATCATCCGGGTTACGGCAGAATTCTATGAAAATGGAACCATTAATCGGGGCTGCGCATCCTCCTTCATAGTTCTTATTCCTAAGAACATCGACCCGGTGTCACTTAGCGAGTACAGACCCATCAGTCTAATAGGATGCATCTCGAAAATCATCTCAAAGGTCTTGGCAAATAGGATAAAAACGGTAATGGACTGCCTCATTTCCGAATTCCAGTCCGGATTTCTTTCGTGCAGGAACATCCTCGATGGCCCCTTGATCCTAAATGAAATCATCGCCTGGGCCAAAAAATACAAAAAGCCTATTTTCCTGCTCAAAGTGGATCTTGAAAAGGCCTTCGATAGCATTAATTGGAATTTCATCGACTCAGTACTTCAACAAATGGGTTTCAAGGATAGGTGGAGGATGTGGATCCGGGGTATACTTCATTCGGCTCGAGCGTCCATTCTCATTAATGGATCTCCTTCATGGGAGTTTCAATGCTATCGGGGTGTCCGACAAGGCGACCCGCTCTCCCCCTTCATTTTCATTTTAGCTATGGAAGCCCTCTCTTGTCTTTTAGAAAAGGCCGAAGCCCTGGGTGTCATTAAAGGTATTAAACTGCCCTCATCCGATCTATCCCTTTCCCACCTCATGTACGCTGACGATGTTATGTTATTGGGGAATTGGGATAATCACTACATTGGCAACATTAACCGGATCTTTAGATGCTTCCATCTAATATCCGGTTTACGGATGAACCATCACAAAACAAAGCTTTTTGGTGTTGGGGTTAATAGCGTTTCTTTACTGGAGGCTGCCAACTCCATCCATGTAAATCAGGGAGCCTTACCTTGTGTGTACCTAGGAGTAAACATTGGTGCCAACATGAATCAGCCACGCCACTGGAAAGAAGTTATAGATGTTTGCAACGGGCGACTATCCAAATGGAAAGCAAAATCGTTATCCATGGGAGGCCGAGTCGTCCTTCTTAAAGCGGTCCTAGACAGTCTCCCGTTATACAACTTCTCTCTATTCCGAGCACCGAAAGCCGTCATTGATCAACTTGAAAAATTGAGGAGGCGTTTCTTTTGGGGTGGGAATGACGAAAAAACCAAAACGGCTTGGGTCGCCTGGGAAAGAGTAATCAATCCGAAGGATAAAGGGGGCATCGGGTTGGGTTCTTCGAAACACATGAACATGAGTTTAATACTTAAATGGTGGTGGCGCTATAAAACTGAACCAACGAGGCTTTGGCGAAGAGTTATCGACTCAATTCATCACAATGCGCGCGCCTGGTCATACTTGCCCATTAAAACCTCTCTTGCCGGAGTCTGGAATTCTATCATAAAGGTTGGTAAAGACTTTGATGACGTTAACATCCGGGTTGACGTTAACATACGTGGCAGCCCGTATTTCACATTAGGGCAATAGTTGGGTTTTGGGTTGGGATTGGTGCCGTGAACCTTCGCAGGAACTGGAAGCTCAGGAGCTAAATGATTGCATAATCATGCTACAAAGCTGCAACTTATCAGACAACTCGGATGGCTGGAACTGGAAACTCGAGAAAGACGGGGCCTTCTCAATCGCTTCATGTCGTCATTCGCTTTCCGCCACTGCTGTCCCATTTTACCCCTTCCAATGGTGCAGCCTGGTGCCTAAGAAAGTTAACCTCCTAGTTTGGAGAAGCGAGCAGGAACGCATACCAACACTGGACGGACTAACACGCAGAAGAATCATCAGCTCTTCGGACATCTGCAGCCTCTGCAACGACTGGCCAGAAACAGCCGAGCACTTGTTCATTTCATGTTATTTTGCCACTCAACTTTGGAGCAAGGTCAGTGAATGGTGTCGTATCCCTCCAATCTTCACCTTCGAATTCCGGGACATTTTAAGGGCGCACAAGATCAGCGGAATCGGACCTACGAGACGCAAGATTATCAAAGCTGTAATTTTATCATCTATTTGGGTCATCTGGACAACTAGAAACAAGAAGATATTTTCAGGAAAGAGGCCGTGTTTAGAGCAAAGCTTGGGAGAAATTCAATCCGTGTCATATAATTGGATAACAAACAGAGGAAAACATATCCCCAAGGATTGGAACAAATGGATCTCTTTTGATTTAAATGTCTAATTTTATTGTCAGGCTTGGTTTGTTGTAATTTATCTATCTAGCACCTTGCTAGTATAGACATGTTGTACTCTTTTGGGTTTGGTAATAAAGTTTTTTGCCTTTCAAAAAAAAAAAGTTTCGACTTCTTGGTTAACACTCAGTCGTAGAAGATACTTTCTTTCAACGAAGGTATATGATTTGATTTGGGTTTAATCTTTTAGCATTTTCTGATTATGCAATGGTTAATTAGGGTTTGTATGTATACTGAAAAATGAAATTAAAGTACGGTTTTTTTTTCTTTTGATGATTTTTGGTTTGTAGGATACATTTGAGAGGCATAAAATTGCGTTTGTTGGAACTGCTACGGCGCCTACGCAATTTTGATGTCTATGGTTTGTATGTTTTGCCTTTCATAATGGTATCTCCATGTGTTGGTTTATTGATATATGTTCTTGACTTCTATGTATTTGGTTTGTATGTTTACACCAAAATGTCACTTGCTTCCACTTTTCGTTCTGGAGATTTTTAACTAATTTTTTCTACAGTAGTCATTTTGCCTTCTTTTACCTTATTGCACAAATTTATAGTTTCATAGACTAATTGCTCAAGCAAACATGTTTTGTGGAGCGATTTTTGGAATGGGCGTGTTTGGCTTTATAGTATGATCAGGCCTACATCACTATCATTATGCTAAAAAAATAGTTTGGTGATTTAACAAATTGGTGAGTCAATCTCTTAACCTAGATCAGTAGATGTGATTTTTATAATATTTTTTCCGTGATTGTTATAGATTGAGAGTCGAAGGTGGCTGCGAAAACGCTAAACGTCACTGAAACGGGTACTGTAGCCGGTGTTATAACCACCGCCTTAAAACTGGCCGGAACCACCACTAAATACCGAGATAGCCGTCTCAACGCCACCGTCACCGGTACACAGCTTTACTGACCCGACGCCTCTTCTCGCCTGTTCTCTGTCGCAGAGGTAAGATCAAACCATTTCAGTTTCTTCTTCTGGTAATACTTTCTTTAATGAATTTTAGAGGAGCTTCTTGTAGCAGAGGTACAGTGTGGACGCATTTATTGTCCTGCATTATTTATATACATATTTGTGTTTTTTTTGTTGTTATATGGTTATTATGTGTATTGATTGATATGTGTGTTTTGTGTTGTGAGCAGATTGTGAACCTACACTATATGCTTAGCAAATCAATTGTTAAGTCTAGACCTAATGTTTTATGGTGTTACAGAGATCAACTTGAACTCAGCAGATTCTTACTCTAACCTTTATTGTTTTAATTTTACAGTTGTACTATTATTAGAATTAATTAAGCTTGTTGAATGGTTGTATGTTAGTACAGAAGTTAGATATGTAGTTGCTATCAGATTTTGGTTTGCCTAGGTAGCTGTGTAATAGCAACCAAAGTTTAAAAAGGAATGGAAGCGGGTCGAGCCTTTAGGTGTTTTCCCTTCGCCTCACGAGGTGTAAGCCTCGAGGCAGAATTAAGAAATAAACGTAAAACATGTATGTCTTATAAAAGATAGAATAATTGACACGTAAAATCTAAAACATAAAAAATACACATGAGGCGCACGTTTTCTAACCGCCTCAGCAAGAGTTCGAGGCGTACTTCCAAAATAACCACAATGAGGCGCCACCTCAGAAACATTTTCTTTGTGCCTCGCCATGTCATGCTTCGCTTTGTTTTTTTTTTTTTATAAAATTATGATAGCATCTGGGAGGATTGCCAAGACAATTCTAATCTGGATGAGAGTATTTTTTTTTGTCTACAATTTAGGTGAAGATCTTTGTAATTATGTATTATATGATAGAAACACATGACTGAATTGCTCCATGACATCTATATGTCATCATCTTTGAGCTGATTGCATCACATGTATGGATAACATCAATGTCTCAACTATAAAAAAATAGAGTGGTGTTTTGTGCGATGGAATGTGTCTGCTGTTGCTGGTCATTTACCTAGATTTTTTTGGCTAATTTTATGTTTGTTGTCTATGTCTCACAGTCATAAGAAAAAACGTGCTAGGCAGGTCAAGAAGCTCATGCATAGAGGACTTTTATATACCGAGAAGGTGGATCCTTTCTCACTTTTCCTTGAAACTGCAGGAATTACTTATTGTCAGTACAAGGATTCTGAGAGCATCCTTGGAAATACATTTGGCATGTGTATACTACAGTTAGATTGCACTACATAACGTCTTTAAGTCGACTTTAATTGTAGCTGGAAAATTTGATGCAAATTTTATCTTTTATGCTTTGTCCTCAGGATTTTGAGGCTTTCACGCCAAATCTTCTGGCTAGAACTATATAAACAGTGGAAGGTGGTGGATTAATTATTCTATTGCTTCGTTCATTGACTTCGCTCTGTTAAGATGTAGGAGGTATGGATTGTGTCGACTTTATATCCATTAGCTACTTTATAAGCATAAGTACTTGAGTCACACTTGCTATAACTACATGTCAATGATGAGAGTTTCGAACTGTGCAATAAGTCAGCTGCGCACTTCTACTTATGATTGTCGTAACCATTAATTGTAACCGGTTTATGTGTTAGCGAATTGCTGATTGGTGATTGCAGGCTGAAGTTCAAAAATTGAGAGTGGAAATGGCTGCCATGAAAAGGGATGCTGAGCATTATTCACGCCAGGCATTAGATTTTAGTTTTTCCTTTTAAGGTTATGTGGTGCTTTTGGCTTAAGTACCATGTTTACTTATGAAATTCTTGCTCTACTTTATTTTTCTTTTTCGAATAAGCATGTGTGTTTGTTAGCTTAAGATAAAGACTTATATTGAGCTTATTTTTCTTGCTTCAACTTAATCCATAGTATTTTTATACCTGCTGTTTGTTCATGTATTATGCTTTCCCATGAATATAAATGTATATGTGGAATACTGAAATGTTCCACCACATGAATATAAATTTATATGTGGAATACTGGAATGTTCAAACTGAAAATTGAATGAAACCACTAAAATTTTGTGTTTTCGTTGTTGTAAACTTTTTAAAGTGAGACTTTTCCTTTTCTTGCCTGTCAACCAAATACCTGGGAATACATGTAGAGATAACCAAATAAATAAAAAATTGACTTCTGATTTTCTTGGCTTTTTTTTATGTTCTGTTGCTGCAACGTATATTACTTATTCCGATATCATTTTTTTGGCTTTTCGCCATGTGTCGACATACTAGACTGATAATGCTACTGTGCAGGAGCATATGGAGCTGGAAAAGCGGTACCGGGAACTTACGGATTTGTTGGTAAGTTAGACCTTGTAGTCTCCCAGTGATGAATATTCGGTTAATTAATAATGACTTGCTATGACAAAAAAATATGACCATATGCATCATCAGTATTACAAGCAAACCCAGTTGGAAGCAATGACGAGCAAAAAGGCTGCAGCAGAGTTCCAATTGGAAAAGGAGATGAAGCGTATTAAAGAAGCTCAGGTTCATTGTTGCTTATATTCGTTGCATTTTTCTTTTTGTAACTGTAAAGGTGAATATTGTTTTGGAGCTAACTTATAAAGTTATAATCATACGCAGGTATTCGTGCACCTCTTTATGATCTATCTACTGCATCGACTTCAGGTATCAGCCTGTCAGTTTTGTTTTTTAGGCAAAATAAGGCATGTCAAAATAATTAGGCAAAATAAACGTAGCGATGCGTTATGATTTATGTAAAACAATTGGCCGACCTCGACTAATGTATTAATTTTATTATTGTCTCAGGTCGGGGGAGGAGCGGATCATTACGGGGATGAGGACATGGATGTCGTACGCGAAGAATGGTTAGGCTACGCCGCGACATTTATTTTCAAATGATCGAAACTTGTTTGAAGGCAATGTAATGTCGATACAATATATTTTTATAAACGTTAAACGTTGTCTCGGATTAGTTTGTAATTAGATAAATATGGATTATATAATGAAATGATGTTTTTGTTATTAGTTTGTTAATTATTTTGCATATAATAAAATGACAATAAATCCAGGAGGGTAAATATGTAATTATTCTCGAATTTTTTTTAGATTAAAAAATCATGACACGCAAAGAACGTCATAAAATGTGTCGCTAAAAACTGTCATAAAAATGTGTCATTAAAAAGTGTCATAATGCGTGTCAATAAATGCTGTCATAAATGTGTGTCATAAATAGATGACACGTGAAAATATGTCATGTTAAATTTATGACACTGCCATCCTTGACATTCTTTTCCCTGTCATCAGACCCCTTTCTTGACACGCAATGCGTGTCAAGAAAGAGTTTTTTTCTAGTAGTGCGAATAATACAAGTCGTGTATATATATATTTCTGTAGGAATAAATACTTGTCGTCGTAATATTATTTTTCCTACGTTTACAGTACATATATATATACTTGCTATTTTTACTAGCGTTTCCACAATATATTTCCTTGAAATTAATAAACTTTTAATTTCTACATATTTTACTTGTAAACTAACAATACTTGTATTCTAAAAGTCAAGAATTGATTAGATAGAATTAAAATGCTCCAACACTTCTATATTCCCATAAATATAAAAGTGTTCATTTTTATACAACTTTTCATCAAGTCTTTAAATTACCGATTCGTTATAAAAACCTTTGTTTCTATTCTTCCCAATATGTTTAGTAATTCATATTTTTATAAAATCTCATTTTATAAAAATGCATTTTATACAAAAATATATTGTTGTAATTTTACAATTTCTTCACAAAACAACCTTGGAAAGTTAACATTTTCCACTTTTTACACCTAACTTTCTAAAGTCACATTTTTAGATCCAAGTTTCCAAAATGTCATTTTATACCTTTTAACTTTTTAAAGTTGTCAAATAATTCCTTTAACTTTCAAAAGTTACACTTTCCACCTAGATCTTCCAAAAGTGACAATTTTACATAAAACTAGTAACTTATTTTTATCAATTTGTCCATAATAGTTATTATTATGATTCTACTCTAGTAAAAGTTCATAACTTTTTATTAGAGACAATATTATATGTATTTGGTGTGTTAAATCCACAATGTCCAATATGTCCGTTTTTAGAGTTTTAAAGTTAGTGTCTTTGAAGATGTAGTTTTTATATCTTTTAACATTTTAAGGTTCCATCATATTATTATGTTTTAGATGTTCATATTATGATGATTAATATCACTTTTAAGTATGTTCAAGTTATTTTTACAAAAACTACTCAAAACGTCTTTAAACATAAGCTTATGTGAACTTATAAAAACTACAAAAATCACTAAAAACATCTTTAAAACTCACGGCCCATATTATATATTTATAAATCCATGTTAAACTTCTAAAGAAACATATTATCCCATGAACAACATCCTAGTTTCATATTATTTTTAGGGCTTTAATATATGTTAGATTATGTTAACATTTTAACTACAAAACCTTGATAACAACTACAACAACCTACGGCCCATATATACATCTTGTTAACCTTCCATTTTAGCCTTGTAACAACATATGAAATCTGATGTCTAAACCTTTGTCTAACTCCCACCATGTACAACTTGCAAGACTACACAAATATAACAAGTATTGACAAGAAAAGCATAGAGTTTTACCACTAGTTCAAGACTAGGGAAGAAAACAAACGATGGAAGGAAGGTTTTTCAAACCAAAATACTCAGGGTCTCTGATCCGGTTGAAGCCCAAGGAAGTCCAAGGAGGTAGGAAAAAGAATCGTCGCATTCGGAGGTGTATAGCCTCTTCAAAGCTCGAAACTAAGGCGGGCTGTCACAGCAGATCCGAAGCTGCGCAGTCGTCTTCCATGGACGGTTTGGAGGACTAAAACCTGTTGGATTTGTATGAAAATGGTGGGGATCTTCAGGGACTGGATAGAGGTTTCTTTGGAGGGTTTAATGACTCATTTTGGAGAAGAAATGAAAGAGTTATGGCCTGTGGAAGATGGCATTACGAATCTGCCAGAATCAAAACAAGCTTTTATGACTTGAAAGGGGTTTTGAAAGATTAAAACTTGAAATGGAGAGTGTGTGTGAGGAGGCCCACGAATTTAATTTGATCAGGTTTTTGTGAGTTTTAAACCATTAAAACTTATGTAAATGCTTATAATAGGTTGGAGGCAAGCATGCACAACAACTTTAGGGTTGGACAATAGCAAGACATTAGAAATCCTCTCATTTGTAACTCTAGAGCCACCACCTTGTACCAGACAATCCTAGAGATTGTGTGCAAGGTGAAGCAGCAATACAAGGGATTTCATCGTATTTTATTCTTTTTTTCTTCACATTCAATCTTGTTTTCGGCACTCGATTGTTTGTTTGATACCCGGTAGAGAAGATCTTGGACTTACAAGAGAGCGTGATCCAAAAGAGAGATCCAAAAAAAGACCCAAGCAAGAAAGTTCTTCAAAGTTAAAATTTGGTCTTTAACCAGTGAGACCCTAAAGAACTGGAATTATCCCCCCCCCCCTCTCCTACTCTGAGCTCTCTCTACTCTCTTTCTGTGATCTCCCATTCTCTCTCTTGCTTCCCCCCTCGCTTTCTAAAGATGCATCCATTGGACGAACACTTGCTTCGCTGTTTCCACTTTGCTCAGCCACGTTTGCCACCAGAAGTAATACAAATCCTCTTTGAAGACTGCAGACGAACGAAATTTGTGGCGGAAGATGGAACAAAATCCACCCTTTTGTGGACAATCAAAAAGCGCTACAAAGAGACGGGCCAAAAGATATGACAAGTGTAGGAAGTGTTGCCACTGGTCTCATGACGCCAAGTGCAGCAACAACTCAACTCATTCGTAGATGGAGTATACTTTACTGATCCATGAGGATGCTATTCATTACGGAGCCGAGCGAAAAGTCAGGAAAGGAAGTAACATTGACTACACGGTGAGGGACGAGATAGCTATGATGAAAGACCTCGGGAAAAACACCCGACTCCTCTCAGAGATCGCTGCGGAAAATGTTGCTCAGCGACGCAACCGCCCTTTCCCATGCCTCGCGGCTTCGTCATCTTCACAGCCTTGACGCACCATCGTGACTCGGTGACTCATCCCCCTTGTGTATAGTTAAAAAAAAGTTAGTTTTATCTTTACACCCCTACATTACAACCCGAATAAAAGTCCTCTTGATTTATCTTAGATAGTTTGTTTAGAGACGAGGACTTGATTTGCATACAAGCCTATGACTTGAGTCGACTTCGGTACGGACACGAGTGTTCACCCCCAAAACTCACCTAAATGATAAAACCCGAGTGATGAGTGAACATTGTGAGCAGATATAGGTTCAAACAAAATCGTACGGGTTAAGTAGGCGTGTCATGCAATTTTATTTTTCTAGTGATCTAAAATAAATAAATGGATTGCGGGTTTGTTAGCTACAGTTTGCCTCAGTGCGTTGTGGATGATTGCTTGAGGACAAGCAATAGTCTAAGTGTGGGGTATTGTGATAACTCACAGAATTAACATATAAAACAGGCATAAACAGTACCAAAATAGGTCACAACTAGGCTTTCCGGGTAGATTGATGCTTAATTCATTCCTATTAGATTATCTTAGGAAACTGGAGCTCCAAGACGGAAACGAAGGATTTCCGGGTAAAAACATTCAAAAACTGGAGACTCCTGAAGATACCAGACTTCAAGCCTGTTCCCTCAATGTTCTGAAGACAATCCCGGGACTTAAACAAAGCTAAAATCAGTCCGGGAGTGATCTTGCACGCCCACGCTCACCTGCACGAAGGCCCTTCACGCGAGAAGACAACGCAGGAAACTTGGAGGGCAAGAAATCAGAGACTTACATAAGTGCACGGCCGTGCCAAAGACATATGCACGGGCGTGCCAAACAAGGAAGTACAGACAAACTCTGCCTTCTGACGTGCTTGTCGTGGTACACGTAAAATTTCCCAATTACAACTAACGAATAGTGGCAAGAAGGTATCGAACACAGGGAGTTTGTGGAATGTGTGTAAACTAACAACTTTGCGAATTAACGAAAATTACTCTACTAAATAAAAATAAAGATCAAGAGTTGTTGATTGTTTTAGATTTGAACTAAATTATAAACTAATTACTTAATCAAAATAGGTTTGTTTCTCAAGATTATGAAAGCAATGACCATTCCAGGATCCGTTTTCCCTAAACTCTTATGCAAAAGTTCCAACTAGAAAGAGTTACAAAGACATAACTCGTGCATAAACAATTGTTGTGATAAAAGGGAACAAAGTACTCGGATTATATTAATGCGAGGTTGTTTCCCGATGACCAATTAATCAATTAACCAACCCGAATCCTACCCGCAATATCTTGATTGTTAGCAACACCAAGAACGTACGATTAAGACTAGAAATTGGTAAAGTAATTAACAACTACAAACAATTATTCAAACACCACAATAATCAAGCAAACATACTAGATTATCATTCTAGAAATTCATAGGAACAAACATAAGAGTTCAAGAAAAACTTCACCAAAGAATGATCACCAAGAGTTCTAGCCAAGCATGGTTTGGTGAATCATCATCACAATCAAAGAAATGTTCATAAGCATCAAAAACATAAAACGATTGTTTAGAATTGTTCTCCAATGATGAAAACTAGCCAAAATCGCCCCCAATGATGTAGAGAAACGTTCCCAAGTGAAAGTATATGAAAAGACTTGCAATAACCGTCCTTAAATGTGGGAGTTACAATTTTCGTGCAGGGGCCACCGTACCTTACGGTGGCCACCGTAAGGTACGGTGGGGTTGAAATGTAAACGGCCATAAGGGACTGCCGTACGGTGAAATTTTGATGTCTGCTGCCACCGTACCTTACGGTGGCTACCGTAAGGTACGGTGGCTACCGTAAGGTACGGTGGACTCCCTTTAAAATCTTCAATTTTCTTTCTTGCATTCCAACTCGTTCCGATCCGTCCCGGTCCGCTCCAAAGCCCGTATTTCCTCGTTTTCACCTCTTTTATGCACCTACAACCATAACAACCGTAGTCACCCAATTCCAAGCAATATCATGAATAAATGTGGATAAAATAACCATTTTAACACTATAGAAGGGTGTTCGTTGAACCACCCGTCACATCCCCACACTTACCCATTGCTTGTCCCAAGCAATCTACTACAAATCCTTTTCACAAATAAGCGATCATTTCAAAGTCAAGTTTAATGTGCAATCCTCGTACTAACCCATCCTCAACACCCCAAATCAACACACCCCTCACAATATCTCTCTTCTCGGTATCAAGTAAGCTCTAGCAAAGATAAGCTAGACACACAAAAGGCAAACGGGTAGTTGCACAACCATAAGCTTGTACCTAAATCAATCATCCTCCTATCCCGAACATGAGTATAAATCAAAGGGACTTAACGGTTGTAACTTGGCTAAGTGTGAAGGTAGGGAATAGGATATATATAAGTAGCGCAAACTTTACCCGGTCTTTTTATTACAAAACAAACACACACGAACAAAGAAATACCACTATATACAAACACATAACATAACTTTACTTGCTTTTTCTTTTCTTTTTCATTTTTTTTTCAATCATCTTTTTTCTTTTTCCTTTTTTTTCTTGCCAAACAAATTACATAAACATACTAAAACATACTAAACTCAACACTTTAATAATACTATTAATACAAGAATAAACTAAACACAAAAGACCGGGTCAAGTTGGGTAAAATTTAGGAGGTAGTTTAAGGGTCATCAAACAATAGGCTTTAAGGCTCAAAAATGGGCAACTAAATGTCCAAACCCCCGCCCCTCTCGCTACCGTGCTCATATATGTAATGTATGAGGTCCAACCCCCCAAAAGCCCACACTCGCACTCACATGACGAGGCTACCTAATGCCCTTATCATCTCTACACCCATGCCCAATTAAGGATTCAAGTTGTATTCAAGTACAAGTTCTAGTGCACCCCCACCCGTTGCCACTCTCTCAAAGAAAGAATTTATTTACTTACATATGTGGCTTCAACTCTCACCAAGAAAAAGAAACGGGTAATAAGGGTTGCCGGTGTGTCTAATGGGGTTAAATCAAGGTGTTCCAATTTTTACAACATTGCACTTGACCTCAAAAATTTTTAAAAATCTCCAAAAGTTTCCTCCCATCCCCACACTTGGGATGCATTGTCCCAATGCATGACTTTGGAGAGGAATGATCGCAAATTTCAACCACAAGACCAATGTCTTTCAACTCAACCACAACTTTCTTTTTGGTATTTTTCATTTTTTTTTTTTTTTGGATTTTTTTTCTTTTTTTCTAACACACCACCTACTCTCACAACCCAAATTCACCAACACAAATCATCAACAATTCAATACACCACCCAACCACCCAAAAACCAAAAGCAAAAACGAAAACAAAAACAAACAAAATACAAAGCTATGTACAAAGAACACGACCTGATTAGTAGTAGCGCGGCTGAGGCGGCCCGAACACCGAAGTGAACAAATCATTCCATTCGCCAAAACCAAACGCTCCATCACCGCTTCCTCCTTGGTCCGTGGGTTGTTGTTGTTGCTGTTGCGGGTCGACCCATTGGGAGTGATGAAGTGGTGGTGTCGGATAGGAGATGCTTCCATCATACGGCGGTAGGGACCCATAATCCACCGGTTGTGGATTTGCAACGACGGGCTTCCCCGCATGCCAGTCATCGTTCATGCGCCTATTCTGATCATCGATATATCTATGGTTAATCTCCACCTGCTGAGAGTAAGCATGTGCCCTGTTCCACATTTCCTGACGATCACAGCCTTGCTTCATCGTCATCTCCATACTGGCACTCATCATTGTTTGATGATCAAATAGTGTGCGTTCCGACCCCAACCAAGTGTCAAATACCGAGGCTGGGGGACATTGGTTTTCAATTACCTGTTGCATCGATCCCCAAAAGGCCCAACCATCAGCGTACACCCTCTCGGTAAAGTCATAAAACCCTCCACCATGTGTCCCACTGGAACTCCCCTGGCCTATATCCAAGTGTCCTCCAGCCGGATTGTCTTCATAGTCTTCATCGTCATTTGGTGGCTCTTCACCCCCGGGGACTCTCAACTTCATCCGCCTCACCGGGCAAAAGTGCCCTCGCATCTCTTTTTAACACTCTCCATCTCTGACCCCCACTTTTAAGCTTGTGATATCTCTCGGACTCAGAATAAACCCAACCTTTACCCATTGTTGCTAGCTCAAAAGGCTTGAAATTCTTTCTTTTTCTCCCAACATCTTATTCGGTTATAGCACCCTGCTGCTTCAACAACCCAGTAATCATTCGACAATAGGGGATGATTGATCTATCCACCGAATTTCTACACATCCAGACATGATTCAGAATCACGTACCGAAGGGCAAATTTCGGACCACCATGCATCAAGGAGTATAAGATAGGAACCTCGGGAAAATGCACTTGTTCATTGTCAGCCCTTCTCGGTAACACATTCACAATGATAAAATTCAACAGAAGTTTGGGCTCCATCTTCAAATTCTTTCGATACAATGTACCATGATAAGTACCCGGCAAAAATAATGCATCCAACATTTCCATCCACCGTGGATGCTTGTCTGGACTAATCAACAAATCATTGAGGCTCGGGTTTTTATATTCCTTTGCCGGTAGACTATCGTACTTTGCGAGCCTGCGCAATGTCTCATAGGACATTTCCACTTCTATCCCATTTACTTCACCGACTAACTTCATCTTGGATGGTGAATCATATCTAGGACATCTTAATGTTGCCATCCATTCCTCGACCTCATCCAAATACACAATCTTCTCTTCTTGATCACAACAGTGGAGCGCCGCTTCCCAACCTAACGCCTTGAATCTGTCAAATACCCCGAACGGTTCAAAATCTCTTCTGCTCACCTCTCTTCATAAATAAATGCCCCAGCCCGATCTGACAACTTTTTGATTTGATCATGAAATAAAGTAGGTTGCCAGTCCCTTGGTTTTTCATTCAGAGGGCCCGTCTTCCATTCCGGCTTATTAGCCGGGTCTAACCTTGGCGCCTCCGGTGCTTGTTCCATCTCTTCATCGGACTCATTATTCTGGGGAACATACTTCCTTCGTTTGTATTGCTGAGCGGGTTGCTTTCCTCTAGCCTTGGCGGCTGATGAACTTGATCTAGCGGCTTCACCAGTTCGTGCCATTTCCTACACAATGTACAACAACACAAAAGCAAAACAAACCAAACAAAACAAATTAGCCAACATGACAAACACATCCCCACACTTGCTTGTTATCATGTAGTAGGTGTTTGTGAACAAAAATACCGCCTTTGGTTTGACAAAAATTGGGCATGACGCCTCTACAATCTTAACATTACCAAAAGTTCACAATACACATCTCAATACTTCATTCACTACCACATGATTACTCACACAAAACTATTTACATACTACATTACTAACAAGCAAGTGGGTATAAACTAGGTAAGAACAAAAACCTTAATATCTTACAATGTAGCATCAAAATTAGCAAATTAGAGCACATACCTTTATGTAGAAGATGCTACAACACAAGAAAACAAGAAAACTTGAAAAACCCCAAAAATTGCGAAATCTAAGGTTTGCTATTCGACCCTTTTTTTGTGTTTTTCTTGTAGTTTACTACCCAAAATAAGAATCCTTGTGAAATTTTAGGCACAATAGACTCAAGAATCACTAAGATTGGTTAAGAATTGAAGGTTTTATGAGTGATTTAAGGGTTGAAGAGGTTAGGAGTTCTTGAGAGTTTAGAGAGAAGAAGAAGTAAAGAAGTGGAAGTGTGTGTGTGTGTAATTGGGAATAATCGTGTGTTTAGAGGAAATTTTTTTTTTTTATATACCTGACGTCGCTTCAATGCCCAGCTCCCACCGTATCATACGGTGGAGACCGTATGATACGGTACAAAGAATGTCCATTTTTTCACCGTAGGGCAGGCTCCAAGCACCGTCAAGATTTTTGTTTCACCCAGGTCCACTGTACGGTACGGTGGTACCGTCCCTTACGGTGGCCACTGGGCAAAATATTTTATTTATTTATTTTTAAACTAAAACCTTTTAAAACCTTTATAAAACTAAAATTTTAAAATAAAAACACTTCTAATTTTAAACACTTAAAATTACCCTACCCCCTCGAAAATCCCGTGTTGTCCTCAACACAATGCTAGAACCATTTCGTGACACGAACGTCCCCACACTTGTTTCAAACACGGGTTTTGACACACACAAAAGAAAATAAAATAAAAACTAACTATTTACACTACCAAACCTGGGCCTCTCAAAGTTGCACATCCTCCACCGGGCGCAAGATATAGCCCGCTTTATCAATCTCCAAAGCGTTGATGTCATTTCCATCCAAGTACGGCTTCAAGCGATGCCCATTAACCGTGTAGATCTTGTTGCTTTGCTCCTCTTCAATGTCCACATCTCCAAACTTGCCAATTCTTCGAATAACATATGGACCCATCCATTTACTCTTTAGCTTACCCGCAAGCATCTTCAATCTTGAGTTGTACAACCAAACCTTTTGACCTACTTCAAAGGTCTTCCTTCTCAACTTTGCATCATGCACCTTCTTGAGCTTGTCTTTGTATGCCGAAGCACATTCATATGCTTCATCTCTAATCTCCTCAATTTCATTCAACTGCAATTTTCTCATCTTTCCCGCTTCATCATAATCGGCATTTACCGTGGTGATTGCCCAATGTGCTCGGTGTGCCAACTCCATTGGCAAATGACAACCCTTTCCATACACCAATCGATAAGGGGTTGTACCAATTGGAGTTTTGTAGGCCGTACGGTATGCCCACAAAGCATCATCCAACTTACCCGACCAATCTTTTTTATCAACTCGAACCGTCTTCATGAGAATTTCTTTAATTTGACGGTTAGACACTTCAACTTGTCCACTTGTTTGTGGATGGTACGGGGTGGCAATCCGGTGATTCACTCCATATCTTTTCAACAACTTCCCAAAATTGAATTTTTAAAGTGTGACCCACCATCACTAATGATCACTCTAGGAATACCAAAACGGGCAAAAATGTTGGATTGCACGAACTTGCAAACCACCGAATGATCATTAGTCCTTGCAGCGATTGCTTCAATCCACTTCGAGACATAATCCACCGCCACCAAGATATACAAAAACCCATTAGAATTTGGGAAAGGACCCATGAAGTCAATGCCCCAAACATCGAATATTTCTACAACCAAGATTGGTTGTAGAGGCATTTCATCCCTCTTGGAGATACTTCCCATCCTTTGACAATTTACACAATTCCGGGCAAATTCACAAGCATCTTTGAATATGGTGGGCCAATAAAACCCACATGATAGAACCCGGTAGCCGGTCTTGTGTCCACTAAAATGCCCCCCACATGCGGATGAATGAGCATGTGTAAGAATATCTTTTACCTCCGATTCGGGCACACATCTTCTAATCACTTGATCGGGCCCAATCTTGAAGAGATCCGGTTCATCCCAAATATATTGCTTCACTTGGACCATAAATTGTTGTCTTCGTTTCTTGGTCCAATGATCCGGAATGACCCCCGTGGCTAAATAGTTAACATAATGAGCAAACCACGGTGCATGAATAGTGGAAATCGCCATCAATTGCTCATCGGGAAACCTCTCATTTATCTCTCCAAAATCATCATTCTTATCCACCGGAATTCGAGACAAATGATCCGCCACTACATTTTCACTTCCTTTCTTGTCCCGAATTTCCAAATCAAACTCTTGTAACAATAGAACCCACCGAATCAAGCGTGGCTTGGCATCTTTCTTTTCCATCAAGTAACGAACCGCACTATGGTCCGAATACACTACCACTTTGCTCCCCCAAATATACGAACGAAACTTATCCAAAGCATACACCACCGCTAATAATTCTTTTTCGGTTGTGGTGTAATTCAGTTGCGCTTCGGATAAAGTTTTGCTCGCATAGTAAATCACCACCGGCTTCTTATCAACTCTTTGACCCAAAACCGCTCCAATTGTAGTGTCACTTGCATCACACATAATCTCAAATGGCTTTGACCAATCCGGCGGTTGCAAGATAGGAGCCTTGACCAAGTGTTCCTTCAAAACATTGAAAGCTAGCAAACATTCATTAGTAAAGTCAAATGGAACATCTTTCAAAAGCAAATTACATAAAGGTTTGGTAATAACACTAAAACCTTTAATAAAACGTCTATAAAAACCCGCATGTCCCAAAAATGACCTTACCCCTTTTACATTCTTTGGTGGTGGCAATGATGAAATAACCCGAATTTTTGCCTTGTCCACCTCCATACCTCTCTCCGAAATCACGTGGCCTAACACAATTCCCTCTTGCACCATGAAATGGCTTTTCTCCCAACTAAGCACTAAATTTTTCTCAACACATCTTTTTAAAACTTTTTGTAACTCGTTGAGACAAGATTCAAAGCTAGTGCCAAATATTGAGAAATCATCCATAAACACTTCAAGCGACTCTCCAACCATGTCCGAGAAAATACTCATCATACATCGTTGGAAAGTAGCCGGTGCATTGCACAAGCCAAGTGGCATCCGCCTAAAGGCAAAAGTACCATAGGGACAAGTGAAGGTGGTCTTGTGTTGGTCATCCGGGTGGATTGCAATTTGGTTGTACCCCGAATACCCATCTAAAAAACAATAGTATTTTTGACCCGATAATTTTTCAATAATTTGGTCAATAAAAGGAAGTGGGAAATGATCCTTAGAAGTGGCGGCATTCAATTTGCGGTAGTCAACGCACACTCGCCACCCGGTTACGGGTCGAGTGGCTATTTGTTCACCACTTTCATCTTTGACTACTTGAATGCCGGACTTCTTAGGTACCACTTGAGTAGGACTTACCCAAGAGCTATCCGAAATTGGATAAATAATTCCCGCATCTAACCACTTAATTACCTCCTTTTTAACTACCTCCCTTAGGTTAGGATTCAACCTTCTTTGTGCTTCCCTTGTGGGCTTTGCATCTTCATTGGTGATAATCTTGTGCATCACAATGGATGGACTAATTCCTTTGAGATCGGCAATCGTCCACCCAATAGCCCCTTTGTTCTCGTTCAACACTTCCAACAAAGCTTGCTCTTGAGCCATCTCCAAATTAGAGGCAATAATGACCGGTAAGGTGTCATTATCCCCTAGAAAAGCATACTTCAAGTGGCTTGGCAAGTTTTTCAGTTCCAACTTTGGTGGTACCTCCAAGGATGGGTTGGTACCCGAATCAATCTCTACCGGTAAGCTCTCAAATTGATGAGTCCATGGTGGCCTTCCTTCCTTCAATGCCATAGCATCTTGCTTCACTTCTTCAACCCTTATCGCACAAGCATGTACCTGTTCAGAAAAATCACATACACAAACATCTATGCCATCCTCTTCATACTCATGAGGGTTGCATCCATCAACTAAATCTGCCATGAAACACTCATCAACACTAATAGCATTAGAAATGTTAGTAAAAACATTTAAACGCATTTTCCGGTTTCCAAAGGTAATATCAACCGTACCAAATCTACAATCAATCACCGCATGAGCGGTACTCAAAAATGGTCGACCCAAGATGACATTTTGTTGTTGTCTCGGGTCCGCGGTTGAATAGTCCAAAACCAAGAAATCAACCGGATAATAAAACTCATCAATTTTAACAATTACATTTTTAACCATCCCTTGGGGCAACTTATGAGACAAATCGGCTAAAACAACCGTTGTCTCCACCCGTGCCAATGGACCAAAATCATATTGGTCATATAAGCCCCCCGGTAAAATGCTCACCCCGGCTCCAAGATCTAGCAATGCCTTTGCCATTTTAAAATTACCAACTTGAATGTCTATCAAAGGCGTGCCCGGATCTTGGAACTTAGGTGGAAGCTCCCCATTCAAAACCGCACTCACTTGACCGGTAACATTTACCCGCTTAGGCACCTTTTTCTTTTCTTGCCTCTTTTGGGTGCACAATTCTTTTAAAAATTTAGCATAGGCGGGTATTTGTTTTATTGCATCAAGTAATGGAAGATTAATTTTTACTTGTTTAAACATGTCCCACATTTCTTCTTTTTGGGGACCCCTTGATGCAATAAAGTTTTTCTTACCCGGGTCAAGTAGAGCCGAAGGAAAAGGAATTTGATTCGGCTCACTTTCATTTTTATTTATCACATTTTTACTACTCTCACCCACTTCCGGTTTTTTTACACTTGAATCATTTTTTAAAACCGGTGAACTCTCTTCCTCATCACTCTCATTACCCGTTATGTCTTCAACCACCCCCCAACAACATCCGAAGACACATTAGCCTTAAATTCTTTACCACTTCTGAACACACTCACTTGATTAACATTAACATTATTACCTCTTGATGAGCCATGAGACGGATTTACCTTGGTGTCACTAGGAAGTTGACCTTTGCTTTTCTTCAATTCCGCCACATCGGTTGCTAGTTGACCCATTTGAGTTGTTAATGCTTGAATGCTCTTGTCACGAACCTCATCTTTTTGAATTCGAGCTTCATCAAGTTGGTTCCTCTTTTGCATATCTTGTTGCATAGCTCTAAGCATGTCCATGACTTCATTCCCACTTGATGAACTTTGACCCGAATTGCCTTGACCCGTTGGTTGAAACTTTCCAAGATATCCTTGGTTACCTCCACCTCTATAATTGCCTTGATTGTATTGTTGACGAGGTGCAAAGTTACCACGAGACTCTTGAAAGTTCGGGTTCGATTGGTTAGAAGCATTCCCATATCGAAAGTTGGGATGATTTCGTAACCTGGGGTGGTAAGTGTTGGAGTTCATGTCATAATTTCTCCCACCCCCTTGAATAGCATTCACTTCTTCACTTGGTGCTTCTTGAACACCCACTCCACAAACCTCCGCCGTGTGGCCTATCTCTTGACAAGTGTTGCAAACATTGTACAATTGATTAGTAGTTTGCACATTACCACCTTCTACCGCATGCACTTGTGGTCTTTGAATCACATGTCTTGCCCTTCTTGAAGATTGGGCCTTCCTTTTTGAAGTCACCGCCATTTGCTCTAAATATGCCCAATCATCTTGTTCAAAATTTGTACCAAAAGTACCATTTGTGATGGACATAAGATCCCGTGCATCCTCCGGTGTCAAACCTTCATGAAAAGCATTTAACAATTCCCATAGTTGGATACCATGGTGAGGGCAATTTCGTAGCATCATGTTGAACCTCTCAAATGCTTCATGAAACATCTCTCCCGCTTGTTGTTGAAAACTTCTCAAACCCCGTCTCGCATCATTAGTCTTTTGAGATGTATAGAACTCATCCAAGAAAATTTGCTGCATGTCGGCCCATGTGAAAATTGATGCGGATGGTAAAGTATGGAACCATCTTTTTGCCTTATCTTCCAATGAATTGAAAAAGAACCAACTTGACATCATCCGACGAAAATCCTTGACCCCCAATAGTGTTGCAAATTGAATCATAAGTCTCCAAATGAAAATAAGGTTCTTCCGTTGCTAGACCCTTGAATTTTGGAAGACTTTGCAATGCGGTTGTTCGAACTTCAAAAGTTCTCCCATCCGTATGATGAGGAATCACTATTGGTGAAGGATTGTTGGTGATAATGGGTTTAAAATGAGCTTCAATTCCTCTCACGGCTTCCCGGTGAAGTCTTCGAGGGGCACCCAATGGTGCTCTTGGTTGACCCATTTGTCCTTGCATAGGCCCTTGAGGTGCAAATTGTTGTGGATGTTGATATTGATGCATGGGCGGTTGTTGTTGCATTGGCCTTTGAAATTGATTTGGCACAAATTGAGGAGGTACTTGTTGCAATGGCGAAGGACGTTGAAATCGTGGTCCTTGTGGTCTTACATGTTGCACACCAACCGGTAAACTACCCGGGTTTTGAAATTGTTGAATAGGTTGACTTTGTTGACCCACTCCTCCTTGACTTCCAACATATCCTCCATCACCCCCATAATAGAAACCCTCTTCATTGTACCCACTATACTCTTCTTCATACACTTCATCATATCTACCCCCTTGAACTCCCGAATATTGAAAACCCGATTGGTTTGGTGGTTGGTAAGTAGAGGTATGAACAACGGTTGACCCATGTGGAATTTGATGAGTTGAAGATGATTGACCCGTTGTTGGGAAGAAATGAGAGAATGGTGGAATTGTAGCGGATGGGCTAAGGGTGAAGGTTGATTGAACTTGGGTAGTGTTTGGTTGGGTGGTATGAGCTGGTGAAGTTTCATGAGATAAAGTTACATTTGGTGATGGTTGTGTGGAAGTTGGCATGAATGAGGTGGTCGGTTGACCCGTTGTGGGTGGTACTTGGTTTTCTTGCATGATGTTTCTTGGTATGATGGGTGAAGTAGGTGAACCAAGAACTCGGTTTTCACGGACTAGTACTCGGTTTCGCCTCAAAGTTCTTTCAATCTCCGGATCAAACAATAGCGGTGATGACTCGTGAGAGCTTCTAGTATGCATACACTTGAAGTACCTGCACACTAAACACAACCAGTGTAAACCCGAAAATAACAAACAAAACTATTAACTTAACACACGTTGCGCACTACTCCCCGGCAACGACGCCAAAATTTGACGTGCTTGTCGTGGTACACGTAAAATTTCCCAATTACAACTAACGAATAGTGGCAAGAAGGTATCGAACACAGGGAGTTTGTGGAATGTGTGTAAACTAACAACTTTGCGAATTAACTAAAATTACTCTACTAAATAAAAATAAAGATCAAGAGTTGTTGATTGTTTTAGATTTGAACTAAATTATAAACTAATTACTTAATCAAAATAGGTTTGTTTGTCAAGATTATGAAAGCAATGACCATTCCAGGATCCGTTTTCCCTAAACTCTTATGCAAAAGTTCCAACTAGAAAGAGTTACATAGACATAACTCGTGCATAAACAATTGTTGTGATAAAAGGGAACAAAGTACTCGGATTATATTAATGCGAGGTTGTTTCCCAATGACCAATTAATCAATTAACCAACCCGAATCCTACCCGCAATATCTCGATTGTTAGCAACACCAAGAACGTACGATTAAGACTAGAAATTGGTAAAGTAATTAACAACTACAAACAATTATTCAAACACCACAATAATCAAGCAAACATACTAGATTATCATTCTAGAAATTCATAGGAACAAACATAAGAGTTCAAGAAAAACTTCACCAAAGAATGATCACCAAGAGTTCTAGCCAAGCATGGTTTGGTGAATCATCATCACAATCAAAGAAATGTTCATAAGCATCAAAAACATAAAACGATTGTTTAGAATTGTTCTCCAATGATGAAAACTAGCCAAAATCGCCCCCAATGATGTAGAGAAACGTTCCCAAGTGAAAGTATATGAAAAGACTTGCAATAACCGTCCTTAAATGTGGGAGTTACAATTTTCGTGCAGGGGCCACCGTACCTTACGGTGGCCACCATAAGGTACGGTGGGGTTGAAATGTAAACGGCCATAAGGGACTGCCGTACGGTGAAATTTTGATGTCTGCTGCCACCGTACCTTACGGTGGCTACCGTAAGGTACGGTGGACTCCCTTTAAAATCTTCAATTTTCTTTCTTGCATTCCAACTCGTTCCGATCCGTCCCGGTCCACTCCAAAGCCCGTATTTCCTCGTTTTCACCTCTTTTATGCACCTACAACCATAACAACATTAGTCACCCAATTCCAAGCAATATCATGAATAAATGTGGATAAAATAACAATTTTAACACTATAGAAGGGTGTTCGTTGAACCACCCGTCACCTTCGCTTCTCTATCAAAGAGTCAACACTTCAAGATCCCTTTCGTCTTCCTCACAAACTAACTTAAATTATTAATTCTAATATCATCATCATCATCATCATACTCAGTTAATCCCACCTATAACAAAGCTAAGGTAGGGTCTGAGGAGGGTAAGATGTAGACAGCCTTACCTCTACCCCTAAGAATAGAGAGGCTGCTTCCAGTGAGACCCCCGGCTCGATGTGGTTTGGTATCAAGCCTTGGACATAAGGCACAGAACACTTAGCAATCGGGATAAATCCGATCAGTGCATGTACCCCTTTGTCTTTTGGCTATCAACGCCACCACATGATGCATGATTAACCGTACGTCTTTTTCAACGTTATTTTCACGAAATTAGTAAAATAACGTTAAAACTAGTGCAACTTTACTTTTGCCCCCCGAGGGCCACACATATATACATTATATGCGCACACCGTAAGTGGGGCGTTTAATTCTAATATAATAAACTTAATTATTAAATCAACGGGCCCCGAGATATGCATAGTATACTACTCTACTATTTTTATCTTATTATTTTATAAAACCAAAACCTTTTTCAAAAACTATTTTTATCAAAGAACCCCTCCGTTTTATTTTTCTTTTTAAAACCCGATCAGTAAATTGATGTAAGGTTGAGTAGGGGAAAGTGTGATCCTTGGGGATACGATACTCAATACTTACCCTAGAAACTATACTATGTACGTCAGGTTCTCTATCTATGTGTTGGTTTTAGTTTCAAAAGTAAATATTGTTTACTTTGTAAATTTAAAACATGGTAAAACCGATTTAGTAAAAATCAGTCATTTGACCCGAACCAAAGTTTCTGAATTAAAACACCAAGTTTTTGGCACCGGGAAAATGATATCATTTTAATTACTAAAACCACGCACACCACCCGTAAACATACGATTAATACTTAAACTTACGAGTTTTTACCTTAAATAAATATCACTCCCAACTAAAGCTTTGATATTTGTGAAAGGACAACCCATTTAGAGATTTACATTTGATAGTAACACCTAACCTTACATTTTTAAGTATTACAGATCTATACTAAGGTTTACGTTTTAACCGGGACTCTATTGCGGAAACATATGAGTGTTCGGGTGTGTTCGGCTCTCTTAGCGACTTGATCATTGCTCCGGGACTTCCATCAAGTGTATACCTAGTGTCAAACATCGAATAAAGACACTATAAACAATTAAACGAGGTTTAAAGCTGAAACTAAAGCATTGAAGGCATATCTGAGGAAGTTCGCGTTTTACCCGGCCAGCAAAGCATTTGATCCGCCCAGGCTGACATGCTATAACTTTAAGATTTATCTCATCTCAGAATTGTGACCCAGCCGGGTTAGCATTTGACCGGCCCCGGCTGACGTGCTGCAACTTTACTAAGGCATGAATGCTTATGCCTTAACAAACCCAACCATTCACTATGGCGGTTTTGGACATCCAAGACATACCCAAGATTATTTTGGACCTGCATAGATAAGTTCTAACAAGATACATATTTCACTTCTCAGTTTTGACCCATTAGAATCTACTTAGTTCAGTTTTAACCGTTTGATCCGCCAAGTCTAGTTTCCACTTGTTAAGGGATTTGGACTTGTTTAACACCATTTATTGAGCTTGTAGGATGTTCATCTTCCATGGTTAGATGTCTTTCGGCTTAAGTAAAGTTTATGTATTTTTTACCCAAATCGACCAGTTAAGGCCATTGGTTTTACAAAACATTAATTAACCATTCAAGAATTATAACAACCATATTATCAACCTACTGGAAACTTGTTTAGGTAAAAACATCATCCAGTTTGTTTATTATGACATGGTTCTTAAATCCAACCTTTAGTAAATCTTTAGAATTTCCAAAATGCCCTTATAGGCAAATATTTCAATCTAGCCACCCGTGGGTGACACAACTTGGTTACCACCCATTGTTTTCATCTCGTCAACATTTTTGAAAACCCCTAAGCTCTTACGAACTTAGTTTTCACCCTTCCCATTATTTCTTTATTATCAAGCCACCTCTAGGCGCATTAGCACGCATTATACATCCTTATGGACATGACTCACCGATTTGGCATCTATACTTCATGTGGGCGGTTTCATCCACATATTTCTTCGTGTACGACCATAGGACTTACGCGGTAATGTTGAACCATTTTCATACCTCTCGAATCAACAATATGAATCGTTGGCATCGCGTGCCCTTTTTATTCCAATTTATCAGCATGTGGAAAACCTCAAATCGCATCCATTAAAGTTTTGGGATCCAAATGGTGTCTCACCACCAATTGGTCCGCTTCCCCTTTTAAACACTTAATGCTTGGTATAGAAGCAATAGTTTTCGGGTTCAAACAATGCTTGCACCATCATTTAACCTGTTTAACTACTTATTCGTACAATCAACAATATTCAAGTTTTGTTCATGAATTTAAATGAAAATAACATTATTAACTCATTTGTCCAATTTATTTCAATTCTCATTATTTAGCTTTCTAATCTTGACTTCAAGTGACATCCACGTCACCCGAACAATTTGACTCATCTCTAAAAATATTCATTTACCTCATTGGGCATCCTAACCTGAACTTAACATTTTCTTCCCAATTAGGCATTTCTAACCCTATCTAGGCTAGAATCCCATATTTCCATACTCCCACTTCATGAATAACTGACCAGTTCCTTTCTAACCATATATAATCCATAGTTCATATATACACTATCTTTTAGTTATTAAGGGACTTATTTAAGAAAAGTCACTTACCTTGGCCTTAATTGTGCATTCTTTGACCCATTGAGCTCGTTTGATCCTTTCCTCCTCAAGCTTGCACCTAGCTTGACAAGATCAACTTCTCTATACTCAAGATAAATAAATTTAGTCATTATTTTGGATAACTAACTCATATCATGAGTTTTCACACATTATTTCATCCAAACTTATATTTGGGTCAGTTTGACTTTTAAGAGTCAAACTAACCTTTTACACGTAGTATGCACTAATCATAAGGCAATAGTCCCAATTATGTACTATCCCTTTTATTTATCATATCAACCCATTAATTTTAGTGCACAAGCAACCTCCTAATCATCGTAGGCAACTTATTTCATCTTAAAGCATGCTTTTATTTTAATTTTCATTCAATATGACTAACTAGGCATTTTCACAAACACCTAGTATGCATAACTTAACCATCCTTGGTTATACAACTACTAGTTACCTAGTAAGTAACCAATTTATGAACTCATTATCAAAAACATCATTCTAGCCACTATGCAATACAGAGATTCATGCAATACTTATAGAATGAAATTCTTATAAAACCCATGCCTAAAACATAGATTTTCTACTATCTTAGTAACATCCAAGCTACTAATGAATACCAAAATCATCATATTTTCACACAAGCAAGTTTCTAGAAATTTTAACTCATTCCTAACCATTAGGGATGATCAATATCACTAATAATTAACAATATAACGAATTTAACATGTTTTGTTCAAAACCACTTATGTGGTTCGAAAATTAGATGAATTGGGGGTTAGGGTTCTTACCAAAAGCTTCAACTTTGAAGATTAACCCTCTAGAACACCCTCCATCTTGCTACCTCACTTTCTTGCATCAATTCTCCCACTTTGGTGTGATTAGGGTTTGTTGAGGTCTAAGAATCCCCTTTTAGGGGCTAAATTCATATGACTCTTATGGGTCTTCGTGACCATATTATTTTGGCTAAATAATTACACCAATGGTCCCTCAAGTTTACCCCAATACTCATTTATTATGAAACTAACTAACCAAGTTAGTTTATAGTGTTATTCACTTATATATTTTGATAATAACACTAACAAGGTTATTTCCATTAATAGAACATAACCCACATTCCTATCATCTAAGTCCCATTTTATTTATTCATAAAACGTAATTTTACTATTTAATTTAGTTTGTTATTTGTTAATCACGCCTAATAGCATGATTATGCAAAAACGATGTTCAAGGCGTTACATAGTTTATGATTACGAATTGTTTTTTAGCAGTAAACCCTAAATGTGATGGCGTTTCCCCGTTGGTTCCATCGGGGTTTGCGGATGGCGGTTGTTGTACCCTTTTAAGGTTTTCACGGAACTCTGGCTAGTGGTGGTGGTTGCTGGTTCGGTATCACAGCTGTATTCTAACTTTTTAACTACCTTTCGCTTGGTCATGACGAGTAACAACTGATTTCTGACAGCTGACGACGATGGCGTGGCAGGGACGGTGGATGGCATGTCTTAACCAGACCCGCCTTGCAGCCATGGTTCTGAAAACTCTAAACCAAGATCATAAAATGTTATTGTTATGATGTATGCTTCCTGTGGTTTTGTGATAAAATATTTTCCATTGTTTTAAGTTTTTCAAATCGTCATGATGGCCTGGATGCCGTTTGAGTAGTTACTATTTTTGGTTTTCCATTGCAGCCTTTAAGTGGGATTCAGGTTTGTAAGTTTTATTATGTTATATCACTTTTTTATGCCATCATTATGCGTATGTATGTAATATATTCTCTGATGTAATACACATGTATGTTTATGATATGTAGGACCAATTGGAAAGAAAAATAGAGGCAATCACTAATGATAGTTGTTGCTACAACAAATATAGGTCCGGAGAGGGTCTGAACGTTCCAAGGTCGTCAGGCTTCTGACCTCGTCTGCTGCTTAAAGGGTTAGACCAGCAGCATGAAAGAACTCGTCAGAAAGGGTTAAAGGGTTTCTGTTCACCAAACGCAAGTCGTGGTGTCCCTCTACGTTGTAAACGTAGATGGGAGGTTCAAGAGTTTTGATATTTTAGTTGTTATGATTCTGATTTGGGATCAACCCAAAGTCAGAATGTTGTTATTATTGATTAACTTAAGAAAAGATAAAGAATAAGAGTATGATGTTGAAGAAAGAAACTCTTGATCCCAAGTTACAACTAGGGACGAACCACGTAAGCCTGAGGAAGGCTGAGACTTGCGAGTAAAAGAGTGTGATTCCACATATAGTGGCTGTTGGGGCCAGCTTGGTTGTGGAATCAGCATGGTTTAAGAATGTACAGCAGCAGCTTGCGTGCTTGAAGGTTTCAAGGCTTCGGCCTTCTGCTGCTGAAAGTATTATTAGAGAATAACTCTAGAGAGAGAGTTTAGAGAGAGAGAGAGAGTGTGAGAGAGGTCTTGTGGTAAGACCAATCTGAGTTGAATGGCATGGTTTGCCCCTCTATTTATAGAGTGGGGATGGGTAAAACCCTAATGGGCCTCCTTGTTGGGCTTGGGCTTGACCCACTCTTACATTTAATGATTTTGGTTTCTTGGGCTATTGGGCTTGACCCAATTGAGTACCCTACAACATCAGCCCCCCAGTCTAGTTTAATGTATATATGTATGTACATTATACTAGACTCAAACTATTCATTATCTTTGCGCTTTCTTCCCACTTTTGTTGTTTTGGTGAGTGTTTATTTGTAGAGACCTTCGTGTAGGTAGGATAAATATCAACAAACCTTAGCATAATGAGTTTTGGAATGTGTTATCGGTTTAAACCGATAAAATTTGAAACTTGTTTAAGTTGATGATCTTGAAAGCTTATTAGGGGGTTTGAGCTGATGAGCTTGAAAGCTTATTGGCATTTAAGCTGATAAGCCCTTAGTTTGGTGGAAGCAACTGATGCGCTTGAAAGCTTATAAGGATTTAAGCTGATAAGCTTTGCAGCTTCCTATTTGGATGGAAGTTATGGAGCTTGAAAGCTTATAAGGATTTAAGCTGATAAGCTTTGCAGCTTGCTAAGCCCTTATTTGGATGGAAGCTATGGAGCTGGATATTTCTCCATTACTTGCTTCTTTCCTTGTTAGCTTGTATTAGCTTCAGCATGTCGGCTATTGACCTTTTAAGTTTTCGCCTTTTGAGCTTAATTTTCTAAGCTTGTTTGTTGTATTGGCGAAGTTATCTCGAGTTGTGTGATTAAAACCATCTATGTCCGACATGTATGCTCCTTTGGACGATATTCCCATAATTTTGTAAAATATTTTTTGGAAATATCTTTATTTTGGGCACAAGCCTTTAGGAGATGGTTCATTTATCAAATGACTATGGCAGTTTAAATGCTTGTAAGCGTCAACAAGGTAGATAAGTATCACTAGATGATTGTAGCTAGATGCACTTACAGAGGTTTTTAGCAAGTCACGTTTTTGAACAAATGTCGAGAAGTTAATCCGAGATATGGTGGATTATTATATTGACCGAATGGTCTATTTCTAAGCAAGATAGCAAATGAGCTTCATGTGACAGAAGGAAGGTTGCATGTGTACGAAGGAAGGCTGCTTGCACATGAAGGTGAAGTACATTGCCTTGAAGGTTAACTTGTCGTGACCTGACTTGATAAAAAGCTGGTATGTGTTCTAACCTTCGAAGGCTTTAAGCAAAGTTATTGTTTTTGTTGACTAAAGCATATAGATTTCATCCTTTAAGCAAAGTGGCTTGGCTTGATAGCTGAAAAGCTTGTGAGTTTCATCCTTTAAGCTTATGGGTGAAATCCATCACTAGCTAATTCGTTGTGCTATCAAAGTTTTGTGATAAAATCTTTCTTATGATACAAGATATGGAATCAAGTAAGCAGAAGCAAACAAGGTCAAATAGCGAATTTCTTTGTTTACGAACCTTTGCTTTTGATTCTCATTCACAAGCTTTTTTCGTAGGAAGTTGAGCGTATGACCTCGCTAGCGAGCTTCTTTGATGCGAAACTTGACGTATGATTTATGTTTGTAAGCTTCTTTCGTTCGAAGATTGATATGAGCTTCCTTCGTTCAAAGCTTGATATATAGAGCATGTCTATAAGCTTCGTTTGTATGAAGTTGAGCTTCTTTTGTTGTCATGACTAAGTTTCTTTTTGCATTAGTTGCAACAATATTTCTTTGTGATAATGGATGATGTTCGACACGAGAACATTTAGCATCATTTTGGTAAAGTATCATTCGTTGCGTTGTTTGGGAAACCTTGTAGGGTTCCATTTGGTGTTAGCCTTAGATGACTAGAATATTAACATGTGGTTGTGGTATTATGAACCTTTCAAGCTGCTTGGGCTTGAGATGTGATGAACCTTTCAAGCTGCTTGGGCTTGAGATGTGAGGAATGGAGACCGATCAAGGCCATTTGTACTAACTTTCATGTATGTTGTTTTGTGTATGGCCTAGTGAGATTGTTTCACTTTTGAATTGTACCTTAGTGTATCTTTGTGATTGTGCATGTTTGCATGTTTGGATGCTTGCATGTTTGGATGCTTGGATGCTTGCATGTTTGGATGCTTGCATGTTTGGATGTTTGGATGCTTGCATGTTTGGATGTTTGGATGCTTTCATGTTTGGATGTTTGGATGCTTGCATGTTTGGATGTTTGGATGCTTGCATGTTTGGACGTTTGGATGCTTGCATGTTTTGTCTTTGTATTTGTTGGGGAATGTTTTACCGGTAGCACCTTAAAAGGTTAAGTGCTGCAGTCACCTATCCTTAAGGTAGTCTAGGAAAACAAGTCGCCACCTATCCTATGTACACTTACACAAGTGTTTCAATATGTTTTCGTAAGTTTGTTTTCTAAACTTAAGGAACGATTGGTGTAGGTTGTTCAAACCCGTCGATGAGATTTATAAAAGTGTTTTTTGTTTATCTCATGGAGTTGGATTGATCTAGGAACTCACCCCTTATATAGGTCCATTCAACCCTTGAACCTATTGAGCGATGTGGCCTGGGAGCTCATCCCCTTACATGGCCCTTGCCATGGAGTTTCTTGCTAGGTCCTCAACCTGATTATAGGATAGAAAGACAAATTTTGATAGAGAATACTATGATTCATTCATACGATAATTAAATGTTTACACAAAGAAGTGGTAAAAATCTCTTGGCCATTTGTGGTTACATTGAACCTTTTAAGGTGGTCTCGTCCCAACGTTTTGGGACTTTCTTTCCTTCTTGGTCGATTAAGCTTGTAGGATCTGCCGTTGTGAGCTTTGAGCACAATGTGTCGTTCACCCTATTTTGGGCCAAGCTTTCCAAGGTTTTGTTTTTGTAACATGTAAGTTGTCTTTTAGGAAGACTCTTATGTGTTGTATCAAAGTGCTTTGGCAAGGTGTTGGTGTTTTAACAAATCTACTTTGGTTGCTAAGTAGCTTGCTTTGTTATCTTGCCAACAGCTTCAACGCCTTAGCATTGTGGTTTAATTCGTCCTTAATCTTCTTTTGTGTATAGCATGATGCCTCAATGCTTCTGGTTTTATGCTTCTATGGGGCTTGATTCTTTTTGCTACGGCTATTTTGTAGCCTTAGGTGTATTCAAATTAGTGATTGTGGTTCTTGGTGTTATCAATTTAGATTACCGATTACTAATTTGTTCTTATGTATCCCCATCTTGTTTTGCATTTTGCACGATTCCGTGAGTTGCTTAAGTGTTGACATGCTTCTCAGGTTGGTTTAGGTTAGCTTGTCTTGACTTTGTAGTCTTTGTAGTTGCTAAATCTCCAAAGATGGTTGAAGGCTTAGAAGCTTCAGAATTCGTATTCATGTTTAGCTTAGGTAGCATTCTTTCGGTAGAGATTTTTTAGGCAGGCGTTTGCACTTAGCGTGAGTGAGAAGCATTGATGTTTTAGCAAGAGCTTTGGCGATTGAGCAAGTTGCTTTGGATAATCTTTATTGTTGTATGTTTTGTTCATGCTAAAGCCTTAGTAGAAGACAAGTATTATCATAGGCGGTTCACCTAGTTGGGAGTTCTGATGATAGAACTTGTTTGTTACAGAGACACTTTCGCTTATAGCTAGTTTGATAGCTTCTTCATATGCCTTTTTCTTGTCATGGTTTTTGTTCAAGGAACGATTCTGACTGATATCAAAGTGTTGTTGTACATCTAACCTCTTTGTTCCTCCTTTGAAGGTTTGTTGCTATATAGGTTGCTGTTAGGGGAAGCCTTTTGCCCTGTTATCCTTTAACCCTCTGAGCTGATATGCTTATTTGCTTCGGGGGTTACTTGCTTTATTTAAGCATGTCAACTTATTCATATCAGCCCTTGGTAAAAGGTGTTCATGGCTAGAGGCGCGTTTGACTAGTTTATTTGATTCTTTTGCTTGCAAGATGTGTATAACTCCTTGATTGATGTTGCTTTTATTTCAGATCTATGAGATCGTTCATAGAATAAAAGCTTGTTTGAAAGCTTGCAACGTTGGCAATTTAAAGATCCATAGGTTGGTGTTTTGAACCATATGCTTATTTTGACGTTTCCTTATCTTAGCTTTAAAAAAATGTTACAATGTTTGCATCATAACTGTATTTGTGGCTATTGGTAAGGAACGTTGCTTTGACTTGGTCGTTAGTATAAATGGTTCATGTGTAGCTTTTGAAGCTGTTAGAAGTTGAAGCTGATCAAAGCTTCATGAATGATCAATTTGAACGTTGTGAAGCTAAATAGTTGTGACGCTTCAACGCACAGTGGTCTGAAAAGCTATAAGTCTTTAATGAATCTTGTAGCCTAAAAGGCTGTAAAGCTTTTATGGGTAGAAGCCTAAAAGGCTGTAAAGCTTTGATGAGCAGCAACCTTTTAAGGATGTAGAGTTTCGAGGATTAGTGGCCAGAACTGATATAAAACTTCCATGAAAATTGGCCTAAAAAGGTTAAACGCTTCATTGGATACTTGGCCAAAAGGCTGTGAAGCTTTGTTGAATGGTAGCCTAACGTCTTTGGAGCTTCCGCTGGAATAGACTAAAAGGCTGTAAGGCATTGGAAACCTGAAAGACTTTTAAAGTTTTAATGAACCATAGCTTAAAAGGCTGTGAACGTTTCATTAAATAGTAACCCAAAAGGCTTTGAAGCTTCAATGATTTGTAGCCCAAAATATTGTGAACTCAGAGGCTTAAAAGGTTGCAAGGCTGAAGTGAACAACAACCTTGTTCTAATGTAAGACTTCCATGAGAAGTAGCCTTAAAGAATTTTAACGTTTCGCCGAATACTAGCCTAAAAGGCTGTGAAGTATTTATTGTTGGGAGCATGAAAGTCTTTAATACTTTTGATTATGAGTGGCTTAATTGGATCAAAAGTTTTAATTTACAAAATTTCTCAAAAGCCTTATGTGAACCCTTAGTGGGTAATAGCTCAAATGGCTTTAGAGCTTCAATGTGAATAGCCTAAAAGGTTATCAAGCTTTTAGGGAATAGTAGCTTGGAAAGCTTTAAAGCTTCCATGGATAGTAGCCGAAATGACTTTAAAGCTTGTGTGAGCAATAGTCTGAAAGGTTGGAAGACTTTAGAGAACCGTAGCCTGAAAGGCTTGAAAGCTTCGATGAGCAATACCCTGAAAGGATTTAAGGCTTCGATGGTCAGTAGCCTGAAAGACTTAAAGGCTTTGGTGAGTAGTAGCCTAAAAGGCTTGAAGGCTTTGATGGTAAGTGGCCTAAAGGTTCTGTGAAATTTTTGATGAGTGAAGCCTAAATGGCTTGAAGGCTTCGATGAGCAGTAGCAAGACAGGCTTGAAGGCTTTGATGAGCAGTAGCCTCCAAGTTCTGTGAAATGTAGCCTAAAAGGCTTAAAGGCTTCGACGAGCAGTAGCCAGCCAGGCTTGAAGGCTTTGATAAGTAGCAGCCTAAAAATCTTGTGAAATTCTGATGAGCATAGCCTAAAAGGTCGTAAAACTCGGTAAGTTGAAGAGTTGTAGTGGTTAGCAACCTAAAAATGTTATGTAGATGTAGTGACTAATATCTTAAAAGCTGAAAAGGTTAAAGGCTTGTAGTACACAGTATCCTATGCACCTAGGCTGAAGAGTAGCTTTAAAGCTTAAAAGGTTGCAGTAGGTACAGTAAGCTATAAAGCTGTTGTGAACAGTAATGTATAAAGTTGCAGTGAGTAATAGCTTAAAAGCTTAAAGGCTTCCGTGTACAGTAGACCTATAAGCCTAGCCTGAAAAGCTGAAAGATGCTCTGTGCACGGTAACGTTAAAGGGTTCAGACGTTTATCCGCTGGGTAAAAGCAAGATGCTCTGTGCACAGTACGTTTAAAGGGTTCAGACGTTTATCCGCTGGGTAAAAGCAAGATGCTCTGTGCACAGTAAGTTTAAAGGGTTCAGACGTTTATCTGCTGGATAAAAGCAAGATGCTCTGTGCACAGTAAGGTAACAGGGTTCCATGCTTTTGCTCATTGGATAAAAACATGTATTTTTGTCTTTTTGTGTAAATGTATTTTTCCAAGATGAGTGACTTAGTATGAAGTCTCTAGGAAATTTAAAGAGCATCGGGTAGTGGATGCATTTATTTATAAATAATAGGTAGAAATTTTACTCTTTATTTATCTATAAATATTTGTACTTTATGCATACATATGTGAATATACACGAAAAATATTTCTTTGTTGTCAAGAATCTTTGACTTTCAAAAAGTGGTAAAAAAATTATCAAAGATACTTTAATGTGACTTAAAGTGAAAACACTTTATTTTGACATAAAGTGAAAACACTTTTAAAAAAATTGTCAAAGATACCTTACTTTGACATAAAATGAAAACACTTTAAATTATCAAAGAACATAGTGCATAAACAACTTTGTACATCTCCTATTTACTAGAAACGGCTCATATTTATTCCGTTTCTCATGTAAGTCGGGGAATATGTTGGATAGTAAAAGTGTCCTTGGAGCCTATAATAGGAGTTTTAGTGTAGATGTGATATCGTTTTTAGGAGCATAATAGGAGGTATAGAAGTGACTTTCTCGAAATCGTTCTCTCCAAATATAAAAAGAACATAGAAAATAGATCGACGGAGCCGAACTGCTAAGAGTTCATGTTCTTAGTAGCACGGCCCCACGGTGGGCGCCAACTTGTTGCTACAACAAATATAGGTCCGGAGAGGGTCTGAACGTTCCAAGGTCGTCAGGCTTCTGACCTCGTCTGCTACTTAAAGGGTTAGACCAGCAGCATGAAAGAACTCGTCAGAAAGGGTTAAAGGGTTTCTGTTCACCAAACGCAAGTCGTGGTGTCCCTCTACGTTGTAAACGTAGATGGAAGGTTCAAGAGTTTTGATATTTTAGTTGTTATGATTCTGATTTGGGATCAACCCAAAGTCAGAATGTTGTTATTATTGATTAACTTAAGAAAAGATAAAGAATAAGAGTATGATGTTGAAGAAAGAAACTCTTGATCCCAAGTTACAACTAGGGACGAACCACGTAAGCCTGAGGAAGGCTGAGACTTGCGAGTAAAAGAGTGTGATTCCACATATAGTGGCTGTTGGGGCCAGCTTGGTTGTGGAATCAGCATGGTTTAAGAATGTACAGCAGCAGCTTGCGTGCTTGAAGGTTTCAAGGCTTCGGCCTTCTGCTGCTGAAAGTATTATTAGAGAATAACTCTAGAGAGAGAGTTTAGAGAGAGAGAGAGAGAGAGTGTGAGAGAGGTCTTGTGGTAAGACCAATCTGAGTTGAATGGCATGGTTTGCCCCTCTATTTATAGAGTGGGGATGGGTAAAACCCTAATGGGCCTCCTTGTTGGGCTTGGGCTTCACCCACTCTTACATTTAATGATTTTGGTTTCTTGGGCTATTGGGCTTGACCCAATTGAGTACCGTACAACATCAATAGTATTGTTTTTATTTTTTGTTGAATGTAACTATGTTACAAATTGGGTAATCTGGAACTGTGCTATTATATTCTAATTCCCAAGTTGATTTATTTATGTGTTACAAACCAGGTAGTAGCTGCTAGCAATTATCCCCTCTGTATTGCAGTATTCATTGTTGCTGGAAGCTTTTAGTGCTCGCCGGTGGTTATAGGTTCAGGGCTTTGTTTCGCCGGTTAATTTAAGTTCAGCGATTCTCTTATCCTATTTTATAAATCCTGACCTGTTTTATTAATAGCACTTTCAATAAAACATATCCTACTAATAAGCCTCCTTGCAAGTTTGCCCAAACATTTTCCACATCCTAGCAAGCTCTCCTCAACCTATCCTAAAAACAAAAATAAAAGTAAAATAGATAAATAAAATACTAAAACTACGGATAGAATACTAGTGTCGAGACACTAGTCGGGTGGAACATATCTAATCATAGATCAAACATGTTCCAAACATGCAACTCACGTGCATGTAAAGCAACTTCAACAAACTGGAAAAGAAAAAGAAAGTTGTTCAGGAAAGTTTATACATACCTTAGAGTGAAGATTAGATCTTGAAATATAGAAAAACGATGGAAAATCGCGGTTTAGCGGTGGAGGTCGCGTTTTTCAATTTTTAAACTCTTTTACATGATATGGTTTTAAATTCGGGAGGCATAATTTAGGACTAATTTTAAAACCCACTTTTAAGCTTTGAAACATTTTAAGTTTAAAATTTTTGAAAAATATCACCTAGCACATTTTCCGCATTTAACTACACTTACATGTCGATCTTCATGACATGACAAACCTCTCTCAAATGAAAATAAAGCATAAATAAAAGCCCTCCAAAATGAAAGTTGATAAACTTGACTATCTTGATGTCATTCACAGGAATTCTCTAAGGTCGAGAATCTTGAAGGAAACCTGCAAAGAAAGCTAAAACAACCGCATTTATTGAAAATAAATGAGAAATAAAATGAAAAGGAAAACTAAAGAAGAATAAAAATAAAGTTGAAAAAAATGAAAAAGAAAAATAAACCGATCAACTAAGCGACTTGGGTCTTTTCTTGGAATTTATTTGTGTTTCCCGGCAACGGCACCAAAAACTTGGTGTGTGTGGTTTTAGTAATTAGAAATGTTATCATTTTTCCCATTGCCAAAGACTTCGGTGTTTCAATCTAAAAACATTAGTTTTGGGAAAAAGAAGAATTTTTAATAAACCATTAACAAGCTTTAAATTTATAAGTAAACAATAATTACTTCGAAACTAAAACCAACACATAGGCAGAGAACCTGACGTGTATAGTATAGGTTTCTAGGGTAAATACCGAGTATCGTATTCTAAAGAACACACTTTCCTCTACTTAACCTTTCAACACTTTTGTTAATCGGGTTTTGAAAAAGAAAATAACACAGAAGGGTTCTAAAAGAAAATAGTTTTTGAAAAGGTTTTGGTTTTAAAACAAAAGATAAAAACGGTAGGTTTAGAAAACATGCAAGTCTCGTGGACCATCCAAATAAGTAGATTAATTATTTTAAAAGTAATAGTGTCACACCCCACCAAGGCGGAAACACGGGGATGTGATTCAAAAGGTTTTTAAGCACAAGGTTTGAGCAACACACATGATTTATTTAAAATAGATACCATCAAAGGATGGATGATGTCATATATTATTGAAATAACATAACATTGTCTGAAAACTATGAAATTGTCTGAAAACGCATGACTCTAAACACCAAAATAACATGTGACTGACACAACCACATCCAAGATGGTACCCACATAGTGCTAGCTCAAACCTCTCTCTCAAGTCCCCGTACTCCATAATCAATTACCTGAAAAACATGCATGAAAGATTTGTCAACAGTAATGTCGGTGAGTTCACAGGTTTTAGTGTACTACGTAACGTGCTCGTGTAATTTGTGTATGATCAATCATATACTAGCTAAGCAAATGATTTCTGTGCAAACCATGAGTTCCATAACCAAACCTCTTGACTGTTGTGCCTCGTTCATTGTACACTAAAGACAATATACATATAGTAGAATACTAACACTCTTTCGTATGTAACTGGATAGAGCGACTAAAGAAGCGTGGTTGAAAAGCCTCAATTTCTGATGCTTAAGTTTGAGTTTTTCTGGTGCATTTACTTTTCAAATGATATACTTTGATATGATTTATGTTTTACGTGACTTAATAGATTTAGAGTGCATTTTGGGAGTTAAATGAGGCATTGGATTGAAGCTAGATGGAACCGGTGCAAGAAACGAGCAACCGGGAGCAAAGAACAAAGATTAGATATGTTTTTTGAGAATTTATATCAAATGAAAATGAAGATATTTTTGTATTAAATGAAAGGTTATTGAAAAACGACGATGTGGCCACGAAAACGGAGTAAAATGGAGTTGAAACGAAAAAGTAATGAAGAGAACATGTCTGCCCGTCAATCCCGTCGTCGGCCAAGAATTGGGGCGTCGACTAATCCCGGCCGTCGCCGACGCCAGGGGGGCGTCGGCGACGTCGTCTAATGGGTCAAACTCAATTTTAATGCTTTTTAAGACTTTTGTTAGCTTTTTGACCCTTGACTCGGTATGGAACGATTATAAACAAGTTTTGGGGATCTAAAACACCATCTTTCATTACCAAATCACCATGATGTCATCCCATATCATCAAGATCAATCACGAAAAACCCATTATTCTTCATCATCAATCACCAACCATTTTTTCCCAATAAAACCTTTTATCCCCAATCCTTTTCATGGCATATTCTCATATTTCTTTCATCATCATTAAAGTTCCAATCATCATGAGCGGCTAATCACCTTTAGATTCACCCTGTGTAGGCTTGTAATCTAGGGTTCTTAACAATTGGGTATTTTCTTAATTTCTTTTGTAATTTTGATTTGAACAAACTTGTTAAATGCGTTAATATTGTTTTGAATTCTCTTTCATAATTGTTTCTTGCGCCAATTACTAGGGAAATGAATTCGGTTAATTATGCTTTAACTTGTTATTAGGGTTCATATGTTCTAGAGTAATGAAGTGTAGTTTAGTCCATCTTTGATGTTTATGAAACTTGACACCTAAGCCTATTGTAATAATTAACCCGTTAATCCTAATTGCAATTTCTTGATTAATCCCAATTTGTCATAGAACTCTAGGATACTTATTGATCCGGTGTGATATCCATTTTTCTTTTTTTAATCAATTATTTCCAACCAAGTCTTTTTCGTTAACCAAATTAATCGTTTTTATTATTTCAATTATCATCTTGAATCACTTGTTGTTCTAAAACTTTGAATCATAACTCTTAAATGAACAACAATTGCAATCTTCATAATTGACAACATATTCATAAAAGTGACATTCTCAGTCAACTAAGAAAATTAATCACCAACCATAGACTCTCCGTGGTTCGACACCCTTGTTATCACTAACTACATAGTTTGAGACAATTAGGACTTATAAATATTACTTTTGACCGGACCGCAACATCCGATCAAATTTTGGCGCCGGTGCTTGGGAGTTCGTGCGCTTGGTGTTTTTGTGTTTTTAGTTGATCATTGTGATTAACTGTTTAAGTTGACTTTGTTATTTCTTTTTGTTTGTTGTTACGCGTGGTTTGTTGAGTGTGCAGGTGACAGATAATGCATATGTACCCGACATTTGGGTAGAAGTTCACCACTTGTATACAACCCGAAGAACTAGAAATTAACAAGACAAGATCGTCATGAATTGGGTAGATGACGATCCATGTGAATGTTGTGGGAGCCAAGAGCATTTGTTGCAAGATTGTTTAGTGTTCCACAAAAGAGTTCAAAAATACAAGGAGCGCGACATTTACTTGAAACTAATTATCAATCATCCAAAACCACCAACACGCAAAGCCCAAACAATCTTTCGAGGAGGTAACAACCGACGACCACCTCTTCCACCAAATTCTAATTAACCAACATTATAACAACACTCCTCCATATCCACATCAAGTTGAGTGTGCAGGTGACAGAGCATGAGTGTGTGACTCTCTATATGTTCCCCGAATTCATTTCCCTAGTAATCACACTACTCTTATTCCAATTCGGTTAATTGTGATTAAGTTATCTTAATGCAATATCTAGTCACCTGCACACTCATCTTGATGTGGATATGGAGGAGTGTTGTCACAATTTTGGTTAATTGGAATTTGGTGGAAGAGGTGGTCGTCGGTTGTTACCTCCTCGAAAGATTGTTTGGGCTTTGCGTGTTGGTGGTTTTGGATGATTGATAATTAGTTTCAGGTAGATGTCGCGCTCCTTGTATTTTTGAACACTTTTGTGGAACACTAAACAATCTTGCAACAAATGCTCGTGGCTCCCACAACATTCACATTGATCGTCATCTACCCAATTTGATGATCTTGTCTTGTTAATTTCTAGTTCTTCGGGTTGTATACAAGTGGTGAACTTCTACCCGAATGTCGGGTACATATGCATTATTTGTCACCTGCACCCCCATCTTGGTGGCTATCTCCACCGGTCATCACAAAAGAAGGTTACTTAGCAACAAACGAGACTGTAGAAACATCCAACAGTTTTGTTCAAAGTAGCAACAACCCCATGGTGGGAGCCACTTGTTGCTACAACAAGGAAAATGACCGGGATTAGGTTAAGAAATGTATAGGAGTATAAGTTAAGGGTGTGTTAGGTTTAGACTTAGGGAATCCTCTAGCTCCTGGAAGGACCAGCACAAGGTAACATACACCGTTAGCCTTAACGTAGGAGGGGGCCTCCTGCGTTTGGACTCCGGCGTGAGAATAAGTATGTATTCGATTGGAGTTGGGAAATAATGAAGTAGAGAGTGTAAGAGTAAAGATAAGAAGTGAGAAGTGAGTGTGTGGAATGACAACCCAAGGGTCTCTTTATATAGGCAGTGGAATTCTGCCCAGGAGCTCCCTTATGGTAGCCTCCCTACTATACCTAGTAAGGATTGACTCTCTATATGTTCCCTGCAGTGAGACTTTGCCCATTTGGTATATTTTCAGCTTTTACTATTTCCTAGACATGGCTTGGAGCTGTGTGATGTTTTGTCTTTGCCCATAGTATGAAGCCAAAATACCTTTTTACATTTCCAATGAGTTTTACTATTTACTTTCTGCTGTGTAGTTACCGTATGGCAGCCAGGCTGCCTTATATTAGCTACTCAGCTCCAATAAGTCAGGCAAACCTTAACACTTTACTTTACTTTATTTTTTGACAAAGGACTAAACGTGGTCGTTTTAGGACCCACGTCATCAGATGCTATCATGAACATGATGTAGGCTTGTAATCTAGGGTTCTTAACAATTTGGTATTTTCTTAATTTCTTTTGTAATTTTTATTTGAACAAACTTGTTAAATGCGTTAATCATGTTTTGAATTCTCTTTGATAATTGTTTCTTTCACCAATTACTAGGGAAATGAATTCGGTTAATTATGCTTTAACTTGTTATTAGGGTTCATATGTTCTAGAGTAATGAAGTGTAGTTTAGTCCATCTTTGATGTTGATGAAACTTGACACCTAAGCGTATTGTAACAATTAACCCGTTAATCCTAATTGCAATTTCATGATTAATTCCAATTTGTTATATAACTCTAGGTTACTTGTTGATCCGGTGTGATATCCATTTTTCTCATTCTTGTTTTTAATCAATTATTTCCAACCAAGTCTTTTTCATTAACCAAATTAATCGTTTTTATTATTTCAATTATCATATTGAATCACCTGTTTGTTCTAAAACTTTCAATCAAAACTCGTAAATGAACAACAATTGCAATCTTCATAATTGACAACATATTCATAAAAGTGACATTCTCGGTCAACTAAGAACATTAATCACTAACCACAGACTCTCCGCGGTTCGACACCCTTGTTATCACTAACTACATAGTTTGAGATAATTAGGACTTATAAATATTAATTTTGACCGGACTGCGACATCCGATCAACTAACCAACAGTGGGGGTGTTAACCCAATAGATCTATTAAAGTGTTCCATGACTATTGATAGCTAATGGTTACGGTGTAATGTATGTACGAGGACTGTTGAGATCTCATGAACCGGTTGTCTCATGTTCCACATGGTAGTCACGATAGAATAACACATAATTGAATTGTACTAGAATTGTAGCATGTTTATCCACCAAAATGGAAAAATCATTGTAAACAAAATGGACCCCACATGTCGTCATGGGCTATAAATTAACACCAATCCATCATGTGTGGTCGGTTTTGGAAAACTACATATTTTAACATATGTTTATAACCATCCTAATGTCCAACATAGTACTAACATATGTTATGGTCTACTTAACACATGTTATAATGGTATAGCCGAAAATAATACATAACAAGGGCCTCGAACTCGATTGTGTAGTGAATCCAAAATGAGTATTCATGTTTATTAAAGTATAGTCGAAGGATACTAAGTGTGGTTTGGGGTATTCTTGATGAGACCGATTATAATTACTCCTCAAAACATAGTTTAGGTTTGGTTATAAAACGAGTATATGTTTGGTTATACGATCGACTATATGAGGCCTCTTTCGACTTGGATTCTTCTTGTGTGGGCAGCCGTGTGTGTAATGTGTATAATTTAGTACCAATTTTGATGAGTTAAGCGATCTAGGTTGATTATTATTCCAAGAAGTGGTGGTTCGGGTGAAATATAGTTAGGGCCGATTGATATATAATTCGACACTGCTAGAGGGACTTACCTAGAGTTGTATGACAATGGGCCGATCCTAAAGGTCTCGTGTTTCTTCCCTTGAGCTTGAATATTCCAATGTAGCTTGTAGGTAGCTGGGTTTGGTGTTGGTGTTGGTGTAAGAATGGTTTGGGTAAATGCTTCGGCCGAGAGAAGCAAAGAAGGAGAGGAATGTTGTGGGGTGTTGGTACAAGAAACTTGGATGGATATTGAGCTCCTTATATAGGCCGATTATGAGGTGAATTGTCATTGATTTGGAAGGGCTAGGTAGAGGATGGTTTCCAAATTCATATAACAACTTTGATTCGGCTCACTTTCATTTTTATTTATCACATTTTTACTACTCTCACCCACTTCCGGTTTTTTTACACTTGAATCATTTTTTAAAACCGGTGAACTCTCTTCCTCATCACTCTCATTACCCGTTATGTCTTCAACCACCCCCCCAACAACATCCGAAGACACATTAGCCTTAAATTCTTTACCACTTCTCAACACACTCACTTGATTAACATTAACATTATTACCTCTTGATGAGCCATGAGACGGATTTACCTTGGTGTCACTAGGAAGTTGACCTTTGCTTTTCTTCAATTCCGCCACATCGGTTGCTAGTTGACCCATTTGAGTTGTTAATGCTTGAATGCTCTTGTCACGAACCTCATCTTTTTGAATTCGAGCTTCATCAAGTTGGTTCCTCTTTTGCATATCTTGTTGCATAGCTCTAAGCATGTCCATGACTTCATTCCCACTTGATGAACTTTGACCCGAATTGCCTTGACCCGTTGGTTGAAACTTTCCAAGATATCCTTGGTTACCTCCACCTCTATAATTGCCTTGATTGTATTGTTGACGAGGTGCAAAGTTACCATGAGACTCTTGAAAGTTCGGGTTCGATTGGTTAGAAGCATTCCCATATAGAAAGTTGGGATGATTTTCGTAACCCGGGGTGGTAAGTGTTGGAGTTCATGTCATAATTTCTCCCACCCCCTTGAATAGCATTCACTTCTTCACTTGGTGCTTCTTGAACACCCACTCCACAAACCTCCGCCGTGTGGCCTATCTCTTGACAAGTGTTGCAAACATTGCACAATTGATTAGTAGTTTGCACATTACCACCTTCTACCGCATGCACTTGTGGTCTTTGAATCACATGTCTTGCCCTTCTTGAAGATTGGGCCTTCCTTTTTGAAGTCACCGCCATTTGCTCTAAATATGCCCAATCATCTTGTTCAAACCTTCATGAAAAGCATTTAACAATTCCCATAGTTGGATACCATGGTGAGGGCAATTTCGTAGCATCATGTTGAACCTCTCAAATAGTTCATGAAACATCTCTCCCGCTTGTTGTTGAAAACTTCTCAAACCCCGTCTCGCATCATTAGTCTTTTGAGATGTATAGAACTCATCCAAGAAATTTGCTGCATGTCGGCCCATGTGAAAATTGATGCGGATGGTAAACGATTGTTTAGAATTGTTCTCCAATGATGAAAACTAGCCAAAATCGCCCCCAATGATGTAGAGAAACGTTCCCAAGTGAAAGTATATGAAAAGACTTGCAATAACCGTCCTTAAATGTGGGAGTTACAATTTTCGTGCAGGGGCCACCGTACCTTACGGTGGCCACCATAAGGTACGGTGGGGTTGAAATGTAAACGGCCATAAGGGACTGCCGTACGGTGAAATTTTGATGTCTGCTGCCACCGTACCTTACGGTGGCTACCGTAAGGTACGGTGGACTCCCTTTAAAATCTTCAATTTTCTTTCTTGCATTCCAACTCGTTCCGATCCGTCCCGGTCCACTCCAAAGCCCGTATTTCCTCGTTTTCACCTCTTTTATGCACCTACAACCATAACAACATTAGTCACCCAATTCCAAGCAATATCATGAATAAATGTGGATAAAATAACAATTTTAACACTATAGAAGGGTGTTCGTTGAACCACCCGTCACCTTCGCTTCTCTATCAAAGAGTCAACACTTCAAGATCCCTTTCGTCTTCCTCACAAACTAACTTAAATTATTAATTCTAATATAATAAACTTAATTATTAAATCAACGGGCCCCGAGATATGCATAGTATACTACTCTACTATTTTTATCTTATTATTTTATAAAACCAAAACCTTTTTCAAAAACTATTTTTATCAAAGAACCCCTCCGTTTTATTTTTCTTTTTAAAACCCGATCAGTAAATTGATGTAAGGTTGAGTAGGGGAAAGTGTGATCCTTGGGGATACGATACTCAATACTTACCCTAGAAACTATACTATGTACGTCAGGTTCTCTATCTATGTGTTGGTTTTAGTTTCAAAAGTAAATATTGTTTACTTTGTAAATTTAAAACATGGTAAAACCGATTTAGTAAAAATCAGTCATTTGACCCGAACCAAAGTTTCTGAATTAAAACACCAAGTTTTTGGCACCGGGAAAATGATATCATTTTAATTACTAAAACCACGCACACCACCCGTAAACATACGATTAATACTTAAACTTACGAGTTTTTACCTTAAATAAATATCACTCCCAACTAAAGCTTTGATATTTGTGAAAGGACAACCCATTTAGAGATTTACATTTGATAGTAACACCTAACCTTACATTTTTAAGTATTACAGATCTATACTAAGGTTTACGTTTTAACCGGGACTCTATTGCGGAAATATATGAGTGTTCGGGTGTGTTCGGCTCTCTTAGCGACTTGATCATTGCTCCGGGACTTCCATCAAGTGTATACCTAGTGTCAAACATCGAATAAAGACACTATAAACAATTAAACGAGGTTTAAAGCTGAAACTAAAGCATTGAAGGCATATCTGAGGAAGTTCGCGTTTTACCCGGCCAGCAAAGCATTTGATCCGCCCAGGCTGACATGCTATAACTTTAAGATTTATCTCATCTCAGAATTGTGACCCAGCCGGGTTAGCATTTGACCGGCCCCGGCTGACGTGCTGCAACTTTACTAAGGCATGAATGCTTATGCCTTAACAAACCCAACCATTCACTATGGCGGTTTTGGACATCCAAGACATACCCAAGATTATTTTGGACCTTCATAGATAAGTTCTAACAAGATACATATTTCACTTCTCAGTTTTGACCCATTAGAATCTACTTAGTTCAGTTTTAACCGTTTCATCCGCCAAGTCTAGTTTCCACTTGTTAAGGGATTTGGACTTGTTTAACACCATTTATTGAGCTTGTAAGATGTTCATCTTCCATGGTTAGATGTCTTTCAGCTTAAATAAAGTTTATGTATTTTTTACCCAAATCGACCAGTTAAGGCCATTGGTTTTACAAAACATTAATTAACCATTCAAGAATTATAACAACCATATTATCAACCTACTGGAAACTTGTTTAGGTAAAAACATCATCCAGTTTGTTTATTATGACATGGTTCTTAAATCCAACCTTTAGTAAATCTTTAGAATTTCCAAAATGCCCTTATAGGCAAATATTTCAATCTAGCCACCCGTGGGTGACACAACTTGGTTACCACCCATTGTTTTCATCTCGTCAACATTTTTGAAAACCCCTAAGCTCTTACGAACTTAGTTTTCACCCTTCCCATTATTTCTTTATTATCAAGCCACCTCTAGGCGCATTAGCACGCATTATACATCCTTATGGACATGACTCACCGATTTGGCATCTATACTTCATGTGGGCGGTTTCATCCACATATTTCTTCGTGTACGACCATAGGACTTACGCGGTAATGTTGAACCATTTTCATACCTCTCGAATCAACAATATGAATTGTTGGCATCGCGTGCCCTTTTTATTCCAATTTATCAACATGTGGAAAACCTCAAATCGCATCCATTAAAGTTTTGGGATCCAAATGGTGTCTCACCACCAATTGGTCCGCTTCCCCTTTTAAACACTTAATGCTTGGTATAGAAGCAATAGTTTTCGGGTTCAAACAATGCTTGCACCATCATTTAACCTGTTTAACTACTTATTCGTACAATCAACAATACTCAAGTTTTGTTCATGAATTTAAATGAAAATAACATTATTAACTCATTTGTCCAATTTATTTCAATTCTCATTATTTAGCTTTCTAATCTTGACTTCAAGTGACATCCACGTCACCCGAACAATTTGACTCATCTCTAAAAATATTCATTTACCTCATTGGGCATCCTAACCTGAACTTAACATTTTCTTCCCAATTAGGCATTTCTAACCCTATCTAGGCTAGAATCCCATATTTCCATACTCCCGCTTCATGAATAACTGACCAGTTCCTTTCTAACCATATATAATCCATAGTTCATATATACACTATCTTTTAGTTATTAAGGGACTTATTTAAGAAAAGTCACTGACCTTGGCCTTAATTGTGCATTCTTTGACCCATTGAGCTCGTTTGATCCTTTCCTCCTCAAGCTTACACCTAGCTTGACAAGATCAACTTCTCTATACTCAAGATAAATAAATTTAGTCATTATTTTGGATAACTAACTCATATCATGAGTTTTCACACATTATTTCATCCAAACTTATATTTGGATCAGTTTGACTTTTAAGAGTCAAACTAACCTTTTACACGTAGTATGCACTAATCATAAGGCAATAGTCCCAATTATGTACTATCCCTTTTATTTATCATATCAACCCATTAATTTTAGTGGACAAGCAACCTCCTAATCATCGTAGGCAACTTATTTCATCTTAAAGCATGCTTTTATTTTAATTTTCATTCAATATGACTAACTAGGCATTTTCACAAACACCTAGTATGCATAACTTAACCATCCTTGGTTATACAACTACTATTTACCTAGTAAGTAACCAATTTATGAACTCATTATCAAAAACATCATTCTAGCCACTATGCAATACAGAGATTCATGCAATACTTATAGAATGAAATTCTTATAAAACCCATGCCTAAAACATAGATTTTCTACTATCTTAGTAACATCCAAGCTACTAATGAATACCAAAATCATCATATTTTCACACAAGCAAGTTTCTAGAAATTTTAACTCATTCCTAACCATTAGGGATGATCAATATCACTAATAATTAACAATATAACGAATTTAACATGTTTTGTTCAAAACCACTTATGTGGTTCGAAAATTAGATGAATTGGGGGTTAGGGTTCTTACCAAAAGCTTCAACTTTGAAGATTAACCCTCTAGAACACCCTCCATCTTGCTACCTCACTTTCTTGCATCAATTCTCCCACTTTGGTGTGATTAGGGTTTGTTGAGGTCTAAGAATCCCCTTTTAGGGGCTAAATTCATATGACTCTTATGGGTCTTCGTGACCATATTATTTTGGCTAAATAATTACACCAATGGTCCCTCAAGTTTACCCCAATACTCATTTATTATGAAACTAACTAACCAAGTTAGTTTATAGTGTTATTCACTTATATATTTTGATAATAACACTAACAAGGTTATTTCCATTAATAGAACATAACCCACATTCCTATCATCTAAGTCCCATTTTATTTATTCATAAAACGTAATTTTACTATTTAATTTAGTTTGTTATTTGTTAATCACGCCTAATAGCATGATTATGCAAAAACGATGTTCAAGGCGTTACATAGTTTATGATTACGAATTGTTTTTTAGTAGTAAACCCTAAATGTGATGGCGTTTCCCCGTTGGTTCCATCGGGGTTTGCGGATGGCGGTTGTTGTACCCTTTTAAGGTTTTCACGGAACTCTGGCTAGTGGTGGTGGTTGCTGGTTCGGTATCACAGCTGTATTCTAACTTTTTAACTACCTTTCGCTTGGTCATGACGAGTAACAACTGATTTCTGACAGCTGACGACGATGGCGTGGCAGGGACGGTGGATGGCATGTCTTAACCAGACCCGCCTTGCAGCCATGGTTCTGAAAACTCTAAACCAAGATCATAAAATGTTATTGTTATGATGTATGCTTCCTGTGGTTTTGTGATAAAATATTTTCCATTGTTTTAAGTTTTTCAAATCGTCATGATGGCCTGGATGCCGTTTGAGTAGTTACTATTTTTGGTTTTCCATTGCAGCCTTTAAGTGGGATTCAGGTTTGTAAGTTTTATTATGTTATATCACTTTTTTATGCCATCATTATGCGTATGTATGTAATATATTCTCTGATGTAATACACATGTATGTTTATGATATGTAGGACCAATTGGAAAGAAAAATAGAGGCAATCACTAATGATAGTTGTTGCTACAACAAATATAGGTCCGGAGAGGGTCTGAACGTTCCAAGGTCGTCAGGCTTCTGACCTCGTCTGCTGCTTAAAGGGTTAGACCAGCAGCATGAAAGAACTCGTCAGAAAGGGTTAAAGGGTTTCTGTTCACCAAACGCAAGTCGTGGTGTCCTTCTACGTTGTAAACGTAGATGGGAGGTTCAAGAGTTTTGATATTTTAGTTGTTATGATTCTGATTTGGGATCAACCCAAAGTCAGAATGTTGTTATTATTGATTAACTTAAGAAAAGATAAAGAATAAGAGTATGATGTTGAAGAAAGAAACTCTTGATCCCAAGTTACAACTAGGGACGAACCATGTAAGCCTGAGGAAGGCTGAGACTTGCGAGTAAAAGAGTGTGATTCCACATATAGTGGCTGTTGGGGCCAGCTTGGTTGTGGAATCAGCATGGTTTAAGAATGTACAGCAGCAGCTTGCGTGCTTGAAGGTTTCAAGGCTTCGGCCTTCTGCTGCTGAAAGTATTATTAGAGAATAACTCTAGAGAGAGAGTTTAGAGAGAGAGAGAGAGTGTGAGAGAGGTCTTGTGGTAAGACCAATCTGAGTTGAATGGCATGGTTTGCCCCTCTATTTATAGAGTGGGGATGGGTAAAACCATAATGGGCCTCCTTGTTGGGCTTGGGCTTGACCCACTCTTACATTTAATGATTTTGGTTTCTTGGGCTATTTGGCTTGACCCAATTGAGTACCCTACAACATCAGCCCCCCAGTCTATTTTAATGTATATATGTATGTACATTATACTAGACTCAAACTATTCATTATCTTTGCGCTTTCTTCCAACTTTTGTTGTTTTGGTGAGTGTTTATTTGTAGAGACCTTCGTGTAGGTAGGATAAATATCAACAAACCTTAGCATAATGAGTTTTGGAATGTGTTATCGGTTTAAACCGATAAAATTTGAAACTTGTTTAAGTTGATGATCTTGAAAGCTTATTAGGGGGTTTGAGCTGATGAGCTTGAAAGCTTATTGGCATTTAAGCTGATAAGCCCTTAGTTTGGTGGAAGCAACTGATGCGCTTGAAAGCTTATAAGGATTTAAGCTGATAAGCTTTGCAGCTTCCTATTTGGATGGAAGTTATGGAGCTTGAAAGCTTATAAGGATTTAAGCTGATAAGCTTTGCAGCTTGTTAAGCCCTTATTTGGATGGAAGATATGGAGCTGGATATTTCTCCATTACTTGCTTCTTTCCTTGTTAGCTTGTATTAGCTTCAGCATATCGGCTATTGACCTTTTAAGTTTTCGCCTTTTGAGCTTAATTTTCTAAGCTTGTTTGTTGTATTGGCGAAGTTATCTCGAGTTGTGTGATTAAAACCATCTATGTCCGACATGTATGCTCCTTTGGACGATATTCCCATAATTTTGTAAAATATTTTTTGGAAATATCTTTATTTTGGGCACAAGCCATTAGGAGATGGTTCATTTATCAAATGACTATGGCAGTTTAAATGCTTGTAAGCGTCAACAAGGTAGATAAGTATCACTAGATGATTGTAGCTAGATGCACTTACAGAGGTTTTTAGCAAGTCACGTTTTTGAACAAATGTCGAGAAGTTAATCCGAGATATGGTGGATTATTATATTGACCGAATGGTCTATTTCTAAGCAAGATAGCAAATGAGCTTCATGTGACAGAAGGAAGGTTGCATGTGTACGAAGGAAGGCTGCTTGCACATGAAGGTGAAGTACATTGCCTTGAAGGTTAACTTGTCGTGACCTGACTTGATAAAAAGCTGGTATGTGTTCTAACCTTCGAAGGCTTTAAGCAAAGTTATTGTTTTTGTTGACTAAAGCATATAGATTTCATCCTTTAAGCAAAGTGGCTTGGCTTGATAGCTGAAAAGCTTGTGAGTTTCATCCTTTAAGCTTATGGGTGAAATCCATCACTAGCCTAATTCGTTGTGCTATCAAAGTTTTGTGATAAAATCTTTCTTATGATACAAGATATGGAATCAAGTAAGCAGAAGCAAACAAGGTCAAATAGCGAATTTCTTTGTTTACGAACCTTTGCTTTTGATTCTCATTCACAAGCTTTTTTCGTAGGAAGTTGAGCGTATGACCTCGCTAGCAAGCTTCTTTGATGCGAAACTTGACGTATGATTTATGTTTGTAAGCTTCTTTCGTTCGAAGATTGATATGAGCTTCCTTCGTTCAAAGCTTGATATATAGAGCATGTCTATAAGCTTCGTTTGTATGAAGTTGAGCTTCTTTTGTTGTCATGACTAAGTTTCTTTTTGCATTAGTTGCAACAATATTTCTTTGTGATAATGGATGATGTTCGACACGAGAACATTTAGCATCATTTTGGTAAAGTATCATTCGTTGCGTTGTTTGGGAAACCTTGTAGGGTTCCATTTGGTGTTAGCCTTAGATGACTAGAATATTAACATGTGGTTGTGGTATTATGAACCTTTCAAGCTGCTTGGGCTTGAGATGTGATGAACCTTTCAAGCTGCTTGGGCTTGAGATGTGAGGAATGGAGACCGATCATGGCCATTTGTACTAACTTTCATGTATGTTGTTTTGTGTATGGCCTAGTGAGATTGTTTCACTTTTGAATTGTACCTTAGTGTATCTTTGTGATTGTGCATGTTTGCATGTTTGGATGCTTGCATGTTTGGATGCTTGGATGCTTGCATGTTTGGATGCTTGCATGTTTGGATGTTTGGATGCTTGCATGTTTGGATGTTTGGATGCTTGCATGTTTGGATGTTTGGATGCTTGCATGTTTGGATGTTTGGATGCTTGCATGTTTGGACGTTTGGATGCTTGCATGTTTTGTCTTTGTATTTGTTGGGGAATGTTTTACCGGTAGCACCTTAAAAGGTTAAGTGCTGCAGTCACCTATCCTTAAGGTAGTCTAGGCAAACAAGTCGCCACCTATCCTATGTACACTTACACAAGTGTTTCAATATGTTTTCGTAAGTTTGTTTTCTAAACTTAAGGAACGATTGGTGTAGGTTGTTCAAACCCGTCGATGAGATTTATAAAAGTGTTTTTTGTTTATCTCATGGAGTTGGATTGATCTAGGAACTCACCCCTTATATAGGTCCATTCAACCCTTGAACCTATTGAGCGATGTGGCCTGGGAGCTCATCCCCTTACATGGCCCTTGCCATGGAGTTTCTTGCTAGGTCCTCAACCTGATTATAGGATAGAAAGACAAATTTTGATAGAGAATACTATGATTCATTCATACGATAATTAAATGTTTACACAAAGAAGTGGTAAAAATCTCTTGGCCATTTGTGGTTACATTGAACCTTTTAAGGTGGTCTCGTCCCAACGTTTTGGGACTTTCTTTCCTTCTTGGTCGATTAAGCTTGTAGGATATGTCGTTGTGAGCTTTGAGCACAATGTGTCGTTCACCCTATTTTGGGCCAAGCTTGCCAAGGTTTTGTTTTTGTAACATGTAAGTTGTCTTTTAGGAAGACTCTTATGTGTTGTATCAAAGTGCTTTGGCAAGGTGTTGGTGTTTTAACAAATCTACTTTGGTTGCTAAGTAGCTTGCTTTGTTATCTTGCCAACAGCTTCAACGCCTTAGCATTGCGGTTTAATTCGTCCTTAATCTTCTTTTGTGTATAGCATGATGCCTCAATGCTTCTGGTTTTATGCTTCTATGGGGCTTGATTCTTTTTGCTACGGCTATTTTGTAGCCTTAGGTGTATTCAAATTAGTGATTGTGGTTCTTGGTGTTATCAAGTTAGATTACCGATTACTAATTTGTTCTTATGTATCCCCATCTTGTTTTGCATTTTGCACGATTCCGTGAGTTGCTTAAGTGTTGACATGCTTCTCAGGTTGGTTTAGGTTAGCTTGTCTTGACTTTGTAGTCTTTGTAGTTGCTAAATCTCCAAAGATGGTTGAAGGCTTAGAAGCTTCAGAATTCGTATTCATGTTTAGCTTAGGTAGCATTCTTTCGGTAGAGATTTTTTAGGCAGGCGTTTGCACTTAGCGTGAGTGAGAAGCATTGATGTTTTAGCAAGAGCTTTGGCGATTGAGCAAGTTGCTTTGGATAATCTTTATTGTTGTATGTTTTGTTCATGCTAAAGCCTTAGTAGAAGACAAGTATTATCATAGGCGGTTCACCTAGTTGGGAGTTCTGATGATAGAACTTGTTTGTTACAGAGACACTTTCGCTTATAGCTAGTTTGATAGCTTCTTCATATGCCTTTTTCTTGTCATGGTTTTTGTTCAAGGAACGATTCTGACTGATATCAAAGTGTTGTTGTACATCTAACCTCTTTGTTCGTCCTTTGAAGGTTTGTTGCTATATAGGTTGCTGTTAGGGGAAGCCTTTTGCCCTGTTATCCTTTAACCCTCTGAGCTGATATGCTTATTTGCTTCGGGGGTTACTTGCTTTATTTAAGCATGTCAACTTATTCATATCAGCCCTTGGTAAAAGGTGTTCATGGCTAGAGGCGCGTTTGACTAGTTTATTTGATTCTTTTGCTTGCAAGATGTGTATAACTCCTTGATTGAAGTTGCTTTTATTTCAGATCTATGAGATCGTTCATAGAATAAAAGCTTGTTTGAAAGCTTGCAACGTTGGCAATTTAAAGATCCATAGGTTGGTGTTTTGAACCATATGCTTATTTTGACGTTTCCTTATCTTAGCTTTAAAAAAATGTTACAATGTTTGCATCATAACTGTATTTGTGGCTATTGGTAAGGAACGTTGCTTTGACTTGGTCGTTAGTATAAATGGTTCATGTGTAGCTTTTGAAGCTGTTAGAAGTTGAAGCTGATCAAAGCTTCATGAATGATCAATTTGAACGTTGTGAAGCTAAATAGTTGTGACGCTTCAACGCACAGTGGTCTGAAAAGCTATAAGTCTTTAATGAATCTTGTAGCCTAAAAGGCTGTAAAGCTTTTATGGGTAGAAGCCTAAAAGGCTGTAAAGCTTTGATGAGCAGCAACCTTTTAAGGATGTAGAGTTTCGAGGATTAGTGGCCAGAACTGATATAAAACTTCCATGAAAATTGGCCTAAAAAGGTTAAACACTTCATTGGATACTTGGCCAAAAGGCTGTGAAGCTTTGTTGAATGGTAGCCTAACGTCTTTGGAGCTTCCGCTGGAATAGACTAAAAGGCTGTAAGGCATTGGAAACCTGAAAGACTTTTAAAGTTTTAATGAACCATAGCTTAAAAGGCTGTGAACGTTTCATTAAATAGTAACCCAAAAGGCTTTGAAGCTTCAATGATTTGTAGCCCAAAATATTGTGAACTCAGAGGCTTAAAAGGTTGCAAGGCTGAAGTGAACAACAACCTTGTTCTAATGTAAGACTTCCATGAGAAGTAGCCTTAAAGAATTTTAACGTTTCGCCGAATACTAGCCTAAAAGGCTGTGAAGTATTTATTGTTGGGAGCATGAAAGTCTTTAATACTTTTGATTATGAGTGGCTTAATTGGATCAAAAGTTTTAATTTACAAAATTTCTCAAAAGCCTTATGTGAACCCTTAGTGGGTAATAGCTCAAATGGCTTTAGAGCTTCAATGTGAATAGCCTAAAAGGTTATCAAGCTTTTAGGGAATAGTAGCTTGGAAAGCTTTAAAGCTTCCATGGATAGTAGCCGAAATGACTTTAAAGCTTGTGTGAGCAATAGTCTGAAAGGTTGGAAGACTTTAGAGAACCGTAGCCTGAAAGGCTTGAAAGCTTCGATGAGCAATACCCTGAAAGGATTTAAGGCTTCGATGGTCAGTAGCCTGAAAGACTTAAAGGCTTTGGTGAGTAGTAGCCTAAAAGGCTTGAAGGCTTTGATGGTAAGTGGCCTAAAGGTTCTGTGAAATTTTTGATGAGTGAAGCCTAAATGGCTTGAAGGCTTCGATGAGCAGTAGCAAGACAGGCTTGAAGGCTTTGATGAGCAGTAGCCTCCAAGTTCTGTGAAATTTTTGGTAAATGTAGCCTAAAAGGCTTAAAGGCTTCGACGAGCAGTAGCCAGCCAGGCTTGAAGGCTTTGATAAGTAGCAGCCTAAAAATCTTGTGAAATTCTGATGAGCATAGCCTAAAAGGCCGTAAAACTCGGTAAGTTGAAGAGTTGTAGTGGTTAGCAACCTAAAAATGTTATGTAGATGTAGTGACTAATATCTTAAAAGCTGAAAAGGTTAAAGGCTTGTAGTACACAGTATCCTATGCACCTAGGCTGAAGAGTAACTTTAAAGCTTAAAAGGTTGCAGTAGGTACAGTAAGCTATAAAGCTGTTGTGAACAGTAATGTATAAAGTTGCAGTGAGTAATAGCTTAAAAGCTTAAAGGCTTCCATGTACAGTAGACCTATAAGCCTAGCCTGAAAAGATGAAAGATGCTCTGTGCACGGTAACGTTAAAGGGTTCAGACGTTTATCCGCTGGGTAAAAGCAAGATGCTCTGTGCACAGTACGTTTAAAGGGTTCAGACGTTTATCCGCTGGGTAAAAGCAAGATGCTCTGTGCACGGTAAGTTTAAAGGGTTCAGACATTTATCTGCTGGATAAAAGCAAGATGCTCTGTGCACAGTAAGGTAACAGGGTTCCATGCTTTTGCTCATTGGATAAAAACATGTATTTTTGTCTTTTTGTGTAAATGTATTTTTCCAAGATGAGTGACTTAGTATGAAGTCTCAAGGAAATTTAAAGAGCATCGGGTAGTGTATGCATTTATTTATAAATAATAGGTAGAAATTTTACTCTTTATTTATCTATAAATATTTGTACTTTATGCATACATATGTGAATATACACGAAAAATATTTCTTTGTTGTCAAGAATCTTTGACTTTCAAAAAGTGGTAAAAAAATTATCAAAGATACTTTAATGTGACATAAAGTGAAAACACTTTATTTTGACATAAAGTGAAAACACTTTTAAAAAAATTGTCAAAGATACCTTACTTTGACATAAAATGAAAACACTTTAAATTATCAAAGAACATAGTGCATAAACAACTTTGTACATCTCCTATTTACTAGAAACGGCTCATATTTATTCCGTTTCTCATGTAAGTCGGGGAATATGTTGGATAGTAAAAGTGTCCTTGGAGCCTATAATAGGAGTTTTAGTGTAGATGTGATATCGTTTTTAGGAGCATAATAGGAGGTATAGAAGTGACTTTCTCGAAATCGTTCTCTCCAAATATAAAAAGAACATAGAAAATAGATCGACGGAGCCGAACTGCTAAGAGTTTATGTTCTTAGTAGCACGGCCCCACGGTGGGCGCCAACTTGTTGCTACAACAAATATAGGTCCGGAGAGGGTCTGAACGTTCCAAGGTCGTCAGGCTTCTGACCTCGTCTGCTGCTTAAAGGGTTAGACCAGCAGCATGAAAGAACTCGTCAGAAAGGGTTAAAGGGTTTCTGTTCACCAAACGCAAGTCGTGGTGTCCCTCTACGTTGTAAACGTAGATGGGAGGTTCAAGAGTTTTGATATTTTAGTTGTCATGATTCTGATTTGGGATCAACCCAAAGTCAGAATGTTGTTATTATTATTTAACTTAAGAAAATATAAAGAATAAGAGTATGATGTTGAAGAAAGAAACTCTTGATCCCAAGTTACAACTAGGGACGAACCACGTAAGCCTGAGGAAGGCTGAGACTTGCGAGTAAAAGAGTGTGATTCCACATATAGTGGTTGTTGGGGCCAGCATGGTTGTGGAATCAGCATGGTTTAAGAATGTACAGCAGCAGCTTGCGTGCTTGAAGGTTTCAAGGCTTCGGCCTTCTGCTGCTGAAAGTATTATTAGAGAATAACTCTAGAGAGAGAGTTTAGAGAGAGAGAGTGTGAGAGAGGTCTTGTGGTAAGACCAATCTGAGTTGAATGGCATGGTTTGCCCCTCTATTTATAGAGTGGGGATGGGTAAAACCCTAATGGGCCTCCTTGTTGGGCTTGGGCTTGACCCACTCTTACATTTAATGATTTTGGTTTCTTGGGCTATTGGGCTTGACCCAATTGAGTACCCTACAACATCAATAGTATTGTTTTTATTTTTTGTTGAATGTAACTATATTACAAATTGGGTAATCTGGAACTGTGCTATTATATTCTAATTCCCAAGTTGATTTATTTATGTGTTACAAACCAGGTAGTAGCTGCTAGCAATTATCCCCTCTGTATTGCAGTATTCATTGTTGCTGGAAGCTTTTAGTGCTCGCCGGTGGTTATAGGTTCAGGGCTTTGTTTCGCCGGTTAATTTAAGTTCAGCGATTCTCTTATCCTGTTTTATAAATCCTGACCTGTTTTATTAATAGCACTATTAATAAAACATATCCTACTAATAAGCCTCCTTGCAAGTTTGCCCAAACATTTTCCACATCCTAGCAAGCTCTCCTCAACCTATCCTAAAAACAAAAATAAAAGTAAAATAGATAAATAAAATGCTAAAACTACAGATAGAATACTAGTGTCGAGACACTAGTCGGGTGGAACATATCTAATCATAGATCAAACATGTTCCAAACATGCAACTCACGTGCATGTAAAGCAACTTCAACAAACTGGAAAAGAAAAAGAAAGTTGTTCAGGAAAGTTTATACATACCTTAGAGTGAAGATTAGATCTTGAAATATAGAAAAACGATGGAAAATCGCGGTTTAACGGTGGAGGTCGCGTTTTTCAATTTTTAAACTCTTTTACATGATATGGTTTTAAATTCGGGAGGCATAATTTAGGACTAATTTTAAAACCCACTTTTAAGCTTTGAAACATTTTAAGTTTAAAACTTTTGAAAAATATCACCTAGCACATTTTCCGCATTTAACTACACTTACATGTCGATCTTCATGACATGACAAACCTCTCTCAAATGAAAATAAAGCATAAATAAAAGCCCTCCAAAATGAAAGTTGATAAACTTGACTATCTTGATGTCATTCACAGGAATTCTCTAAGGTCGAGAATCTTGAAGGAAACCTGCAGCATTTATTGAAAATAAATGAGAAATAAAATGAAAAGGAAAACTAAAGAAGAATAAAAATAAAGTTGAAAAAAATGAAAAAGAAAAATAAACCGATCAACTAAGCGACTTGGGTCTTTTCTTGGAATTTATTTGTGTTTCCCGGCAACGGCACCAAAAACTTGGTGTGTGTGGTTTTAGTAATTAGAAATGTTATCATTTTTCCCATTGCCAAAGACTTCGGTGTTTCAATCTAAAAACATTAGTTTTGGGAAAAAGAAGAATTTTTAATAAACCATTAACAAGCTTTAAATTTATAAGTAAACAATAATTACTTCGAAACTAAAACCAACACATAGGCAGAGAACCTGACGTGTATAGTATAGGTTTCTAGGGTAAATACCGAGTATCGTATTCTAAAGAACACACTTTCCTCTACTTAACCTTTCAACACTTTTGTTAATCGGGTTTTGAAAAAGAAAATAACACAGAAGGGTTCTAAAAGAAAATAGTTTTTGAAAAGGTTTTGGTTTTAAAACAAAAGATAAAAACGGTAGGTTTAGAAAACATGCAAGTCTCGTGGACCATCCAAATAAGTAGATTAATTATTTTAAAAGTAATAGTGTCACACCCCACCAAGGCGGAAACACGGGGATGTGATTCAAAAGGTTTTTAAGCACAAGGTTTAAGCAACACACATGATTTATTTAAAATAGATACCATCAAAGGATGGATGATGTCATATATTATTGAAATAACATAACATTGTCTGAAAACTATGAAATTGTCTGAAAACGCATGACTCTAAACACCAAAATAACATGTGACTGACACAACCACATCCAAGATGGTACCCACATAGTGCTAGCTCAAACCTCTCTCTCAAGTCCCCGTACTCCATAATCAATTACCTGAAAAACATGCATGAAAGATTTGTCAACAGTAATGTCGGTGAGTTCACAGGTTTTAATGTACTACGTAACGTGCTCGTGTAATTTGTGTATGATCAATCATATACTAGCTAAGCAAATGATTTCTGTGCAAACCATGAGTTCCATAACCAAACCTCTTGACTGTTGTGCCTCGTTCATTGTACACTAAAGACAATATACATATAGTAGAATACTAACACTCTTTCGTATGTAACTGGATAGAGCGACTAAAGAAGCGTGGTTGAAAAGCCTCAATTTCTGATGCTTAAGTTTGAGTTTTTCTGGTGCATTTACTTTTCAAATGATATACTTTGATATGATTTATGTTTTACGTGACTTAATAGATTTAGAGTGTATTTTGGGAGTTAAATGAGGCATTGGATTGAAGCTAGATGGAACCGGTGCAAGAAACGAGCAATCGGGAGCAAAGAACAAAGATTAGATATGTTTTTTGAGAATTTATATCAAATGAAAATGAAGATATTTTTGTATTAAATGAAAGGTTATTGAAAAACGAAGATGTGGCCACGAAAACAGAGTAAAATGGAGTTGAAACGAAAAAGTAATGAAGAGAACATGTCTGCCCGTCAATCCCGTCGTCGGCCAAGAATTGGGGCGTCGACTAATCCCGGCCGTCGCCGACGCCAGGGGGGGCGTCGGCGACGTCGTCTAATGGGTCAAACTCAATTTTAATGCTTTTTAAGACTTTTGTTAGCTTTTTGACCCTTGACTCGGTATGGAACGATTATAAACAAGTTTTGGGGATCTAAAACACCATCTTTCATTACCAAATCACCATGATGTCATCCCATATCATCAAGATCAATCACGAAAAACCCATTATTCTTCATCATCAATCACCAACCATTTTTTCCCAATAAAACCTTTTATCCCCAATCCTTTTCATGGCATATTCTCATATTTCTTTCATCATCATTAAAGTTCCAATCATCATGAGCGGCTAATCACCTTTAGATTCACCCTGTGTAGGCTTGTAATCTAGGGTTCTTAACAATTGGGTATTTTCTTAATTTCTTTTGTAATTTTGATTTGAACAAACTTGTTAAATGCGTTAATATTGTTTTGAATTCTCTTTCATAATTGTTTCTTGTGCCAATTACTAGGGAAATGAATTCGGTTAATTATGCTTTAACTTGTTATTAGGGTTCATATGTTCTAGAGTAATGAAGTGTAGTTTAGTCCATCTTTGATGTTTATGAAACTTGACACCTAAGCCTATTGTAATAATTAACCCGTTAATCCTAATTGCAATTTCTTGATTAATCCCAATTTGTCATAGAACTCTAGGATACTTATTGATCCGGTGTGATATCCATTTTTCTTTTTTTAATCAATTATTTCCAACCAAGTCTTTTTCGTTAACCAAATTAATCGTTTTTATTATTTCAATTATCATCTTGAATCACTTGTTGTTCTAAAACTTTGAATCAAAACTCTTAAATGAACAACAATTGCAATCTTCATAATTGACAACATATTCATAAAAGTGACATTCTCAGTCAACTAAGAAAATTAATCACCAACCACAGACTCTCCGTGGTTCGACACCCTTGTTATCACTAACTACATAGTTTGAGACAATTAGGACTTATAAATATTACTTTTGACCGGACCGCAACATCCGATCAAATTTTGGCGCCGGTGCTTGGGAGTTCGTGCGCTTGGTGTTTTTGTGTTTTTAGTTGATCATTGTGATTAACTGTTTAAGTTGACTTTGTTATTTCTTTTTGTTTGTTGTTACGCGTGGTTTGTTGAGTGTGCAGGTGACAGATAATGCATATGTACCCGACATTTGGGTAGAAGTTCACCACTTGTATACAACCCGAAGAACTAGAAATTAACAAGACAAGATCGTCATGAATTGGGTAGATGACGATCCATGTGAATGTTGTGGGAGCCAAGAGCATTTGTTGCAAGATTGTTTAGTGTTCCACAAAAGAGTTCAAAAATACAAGGAGCGCGACATTTACTGGAAACTAATTATCAATCATCCAAAACCACCAACACGCAAAGCCCAAACAATCTTTCGAGGAGGTAACAACCGACGACCACCTCTTCCACCAAATTCTAATTAACCAACATTGTAACAACACTCCTCCATATCCACATCAAGTTGAGTGTGCAGGTGACAGATAATGAGTGTGTGACTCTCTATATGTTCCCCGAATTCATTTCCCTAGTAATCACACTCCTCTTATTCCAATTCGGTTAATTGTGATTAAGTTATCTTAATGCAATATCTAGTCACCTGCACACTCATCTTGATGTGGATATGGAGGAGTGTTGTCACAATTTTGGTTAATTGGAATTTGGTGGAAGAGGTGGTCGTCGGTTGTTACCTCCTCGAAAGATTGTTTGGGCTTTGCGTGTTGGTGGTTTTGGATGATTGATAATTAGATTCAGGTAGATGTCGCGCTCCTTGTATTTTTGAACACTTTTGTGGAACACTAAACAATCTTGCAACAAATGCTCGTGGCTCCCACAACATTCACATTGATCGTCATCTACCCAATTTGATGATCTTGTCTTGTTAATTTCTAGTTCTTCGGGTTGTATACAAGTGGTGAACTTCTACCCGAATGTCGGGTACATATGCATTATTTGTCACCTGCACCCCCATCTTGGTGGCTATCTCCACCGGTCATCACAAAAGAAGGTTACTTAGGAACAAACGAGACTGTAGAAACTTCCAACAGTTTTGTTCAAAGTAGCGACAACCCCATGGTGGGAGCCACTTGTTGCTACAACAAGGAAAATGACCGGGATTAGGTTAAGAAATGTATAGGAGTATAAGTTAAGGGTGTGTTAGGTTTAGACTTAGGGAATCCTCTAGCTCCTGGAAGGACCAGCACAAGGTAACATACACCGTTAGCCTTAACGTAGGAGGGGGCCTCCTGCGTTTGGACTCCGGCGTGAGAATAAGTATGTATTCGATTGGAGTTGGGAAATAATGAAGTAGAGAGTGTAAGAGTAAAGATAAGAAGTGAGAAGTGAGTGTGTGGAATGACAACCCAAGGGTCTCTTTATATAGGCAGTGGAATTCTGCCCAGGAGCTCCCTTATGGTAGCCTCCCTACTATACCTAGTAAGGATTGACTCTCTATATGTTCCCTGCAGTGAGACTTTGCCCATTTGGTATATTTTCAGCTTTTACTATTTCCTAGACATGGCTTGGAGCTGTGTGATGTTTTGTCTTTGCCCATAGTATGAAGCCAAAATACCTTTTTACATTTCCAATGAGTTTTACTATTTACTTTCTGCTGTGTAGTTACCGTATGGCAGCCAGGCTGCCTTATATTAGCTACTCAGCTCCAATAAGTCAGGCAAACCTTAACACTTTACTTTACTTTATTTTTTGACAAAGGACTAAACGTGGTCGTTTTAGGACCCACATCATCAGATGCTATCATGAACATGATGTAGGCTTGTAATCTAGGGTTCTTAACAATTTGGTATTTTCTTAATTTCTTTTGTAATTTTTATTTGAACAAACTTGTTAAATGCGTTAATCATGTTTTGAATTCTCTTTGATAATTGTTTCTTTCACCAATTACTAGGGAAATGAATTCGGTTAATTATGCTTTAACTTGTTATTAGGGTTCATATGTTCTAGAGTAATGAAGTATAGTTTAGTCCATCTTTGATGTTGATGAAACTTGACACCTAAGCGTATTGTAACAATTAACCCGTTAATCCTAATTGCAATTTCATGATTAATTCCAATTTGTTATATAACTCTAGGTTACTTGTTGATCCGGTGTGATATCCATTTTTCTCATTCTTGTTTTTAATCAATTATTTCCAACCAAGTCTTTTTCATTAACCAAATTAATCGTTTTTATTATTTCAATTATCATATTGAATCACCTGTTTGTTCTAAAACTTTCAATCAAAACTCGTAAATGAACAACAATTGCAATCTTCATAATTGACAACATATTCATAAAAGTGACATTCTCGGTCAACTAAGAACATTAATCACTAACTACAGACTCTCCGCGGTTCGACACCCTTGTTATCACTAACTACATAGTTTGAGATAATTAGGACTTATAAATATTAATTTTGACCGGACTGTGACATCCGATCAACTAACCAACAGTGGGGGTGTTAACCCAATAGATCTATTAAAGTGTTCCATGACTATTGATAGCTAATGGTTACGGTGTAATGTATGTACGAGGACTGTTGAGATCTCATGAACCGGTTGTCTCATGTTCCACATGGTAGTCACGATAGAATAACACATAATTGAATTGTACTAGAATTGTAGCATGTTTATCCACCAAAATGGAAAAATCATTGTAAACAAAATGGACCCCACATGTCGTCATGGGCTATAAATTAACACCAATCCATCATGTGTGGTCGGTTTTGGAAAACTACATATTTTAACATATGTTTATAACCATCCTAATGTCCAACATAGTACTAACATATGTTATGGTCTACTTAAGACATGTTATAATGGTATAGCCGAAAATAATATATAACAAGGGCCTCGAACTCGATTGTGTAGTGAATCAAAAATGAGTATTCATGTTTATTAAAGTATAGTCGAAGGATACTAAGTGTGGTTTGGGGTATTCTTGATGAGACCGATTATAATTACTCCTCAAAACATAGTTTTGGTTTGGTTATAAAACGAGTATATGTTTGGTTATACGATCGACTATATGAGGCCTCTTTCGACTTGGATTCTTCTTGTGTGGGCAGCCGTGTGTGTAATGTGTATAATTTAGTACCAATTTTGATGAGTTAAGCGATCTAGGTTGATTATTATTCCAAGAAGTGGTGGTTCGGGTGAAATATAGTTAGGGCCGATTGATATATAATTCGACACTGCTAGAGGGACTTACCTAGAGTTGTATGACAATGGGCCGATCCTAAAGGTCTCGTGTTTCTTCCCTTGAGCTTGAATATTCCAATGTAGCTTGTAGGTAGCTGGGTTTGGTGTTGGTGTTGGTGTAAGAATGGTTTGGGTAAATGCTTCGGCCGAGAGAAGCAAAGAAGGAGAGGAATGTTGTGGGGTGTTGGTACAAGAAACTTGGATGGATATTGAGCTCCTTATATAGGCCGATTATGAGGTGAATTGTCATTGATTTGGAAGGGCTAGGTAGAGGATGGTTTCCAAATTCATATAACAACTTTGATTCGGCTCACTTTCATTTTTATTTATCACATTTTTACTACTCTCACCCACTTCCGGTTTTTTTACACTTGAATCATTTTTTAAAACCGGTGAACTCTCTTCCTCATCACTCTCATTACCCGTTATGTCTTCAACCACCCCCCAACAACATCCGAAGACACATTAGCCTTAAATTCTTTACCACTTCTCAACACACTCACTTGATTAACATTAACATTATTACCTCTTGATGAGCCATGAGACGGATTTACCTTGGTGTCACTAGGAAGTTGACCTTTGCTTTTCTTCAATTCCGCCACATCGGTTGCTAGTTGACCCATTTGAGTTGTTAATGCTTGAATGCTCTTGTCACGAACCTCATCTTTTTGAATTCGAGCTTCATCAAGTTGGTTCCTCTTTTGCATATCTTGTTGCATAGCTCTAAGCATGTCCATGACTTCATTCCCACTTGATGAACTTTGACCCGAATTGCCTTGACCCGTTGGTTGAAACTTTCCAAGATATCCTTGGTTACCTCCACCTCTATAATTGCCTTGATTGTATTGTTGACGAGGTGCAAAGTTACCATGAGACTCTTGAAAGTTCGGGTTCGATTGGTTAGAAGCATTCCCATATCGAAAGTTGGGATGATTTCGTAACCCGGGGTGGTATGTGTTGGAGTTCATGTCATAATTTCTCCCACCCCCTTGAATAGCATTCACTTCTTCACTTGGTGCTTCTTGAACACCCACTCCACAAACCTCCGCCGTGTGGCCTATCTCTTGACAAGTGTTGCAAACATTGTACAATTGATTAGTAGTTTGCACATTACCACCTTCTACCGCATGCACTTGTGGTCTTTGAATCACATGTCTTGCCCTTCTTGAAGATTGGGCCTTCCTTTTTGAAGTCACCGCCATTTGCTCTAAATATGCCCAATCATCTTGTTCAAAATTTGTACCAAAAGTACCATTTGTGATGGACATAAGATCCCGTGCATCCTCCGGTGTCAAACCTTCATGAAAAGCATTTAACAATTCCCATAGTTGGATACCATGGTGAGGGCAATTTCGTAGCATCATGTTGAACCTCTCAAATGCTTCATGAAACATCTCTCCCGCTTGTTGTTGAAAACTTCTCAAACCCCGTCTCGCATCATTAGTCTTTTGAGATGTATAGAACTCATCCAAGAAAATTTGCTGCATGTCGGCCCATGTGAAAATTGATGCGGATGGTAAAGTATGGAACCATCTTTTTGCCTTATCTTCCAATGAGAATTGAAAAAGAACCAACTTGACATCATCCGACGAAAATCCTTGACCCCCAATAGTGTTGCAAATTGAATCATAAGTCTCCAAATGAAAATAAGGTTCTTCCGTTGCTAGACCCTTGAATTTTGGAAGACTTTGCAATGCGGTTGTTCGAACTTCAAAAGTTCTCCCATCCGTATGATGAGGAATCACTATTGGTGAAGGATTGTTGGTGATAATGGGTTTAAAATGAGCTTCAATTCCTCTCACGGCTTCCCGGTGAAGTCTTCGAGGGGCACCCAATGGTGCTCTTGGTTGACCCATTTGTCCTTGCATAGGCCCTTGAGGTGCAAATCGTTGTGGATGTTGATATTGATGCATGGGCGGTTGTTGTTGCATTGGCCTTTGAAATTGATTTGGCACAAATTGAGGAGGTACTTGTTGCAATGGCGAAGGACGTTGAAATCGTGGTCCTTGTGGTCTTACATGTTGCACACCAACCGGTAAACTACCCGGGTTTTGAAATTGTTGAATAGGTTGACTTTGTTGATCCACTCCTCCTTGACTTCCAACATAATAGAAACAATAGCGGTGATGACTCGTGAGAGCTTCTAGTATGCATACACTTGAAGTACCTGCACACTAAACACAACCAGTGTAAACCCGAAAATAACAAACAAAACTATTAACTTAACACACGTTGCGCACTACTCCCCGGCAACGACGCCAAAATTTGACGTGCTTGTCGTGGTACACGTAAAATTTCCCAATTACAGCTAACGAATAGTGGCAAGAAGGTATCGAACACAGGGAGTTTGTGGAATGTGTGTAAACTAACAACTTTGTGAATTAACTAAAATTACTCTGCTAAATAAAAATAAAGATCAAGAGTTGTTGATTGTTTTAGATTTGAACTAAATTATAAACTAATTACTTAATCAAAATAGGTTTGTTTCTCAAGATTATGAAAGCAATGACCATTCCAGGATCCGTTTTCCCTAAACTCTTATGCAAAAGTTCCAACTAGAAAGAGTTACATAGACATAACTCGTGCATAAACAATTGTTGTGATAAAAGGGAACAAAGTACTCGGATTATATTAATGCGAGGTTGTTTCCCAATGACCAATTAATCAATTAACCAACCCGAATCCTACCCGCAATATCTCGATTGTTAGCAACACCAAGAACGTACGATTAAGACTAGAAATTGGTAAAGTAATTAACAACTACAAACAATTATTCAAACACCACAATAATCAAGCAAACATACTAGATTATCATTCTAGAAATTCATAGGAACAAACATAAGAGTTCAAGAAAAACTTCACCAAAGAATGATCACCAAGAGTTCTAGCCAAGCATGGTTTGGTGAATCATCATCACAATCAAAGAAATGTTCATAAGCATCAAAAACATAAAACGATTGTTTAGAATTGTTCTCCAATGATGAAAACTAGCCAAAATCGCCCCCAATGATGTAGAGAAACGTTCCCAAGTGAAAGTATATGAAAAGACTTGCAATAACCGTCCTTAAATGTGGGAGTTACAATTTTCGTGCAGGGGCCACCGTACCTTACGGTGGCCACCGTAAGGTACGGTGGGGTTGAAATGTAAACGGCCATAAGGGACTGCCGTACGGTGAAATTTTGATGTCTGCTGCCACCGTACCTTACGGTGGCTACCGTAAGGTACGGTGGACTCCCTTTAAAATCTTCAATTTTCTTTCTTGCATTCCAACTCGTTCCGATCCGTCCCGGTCCACTCCAAAGCCCGTATTTCCTCGTTTTCACCTCTTTTATGCACCTACAACCATAACAACATTAGTCACCCAATTCCAAGCAATATCATGAATAAATGTGGATAAAATAACAATTTTAACACTATAGAAGGGTGTTCGTTGAACCACCCGTCACCTTCGCTTCTCTATCAAAGAGTCAACACTTCAAGATCCCTTTCGTCTTCCTCACAAACTAACTTAAATTATTAATTCTAATATAATAAACTTAATTATTAAATCAACGGGCCCCGAGATATGCATAATATACTACTCTACTATTTTTATCTTATTATTTTATAAAACCAAAACCTTTTTCAAAAACTATTTTTATCAAAGAACCCCTCCGTTTTATTTTTCTTTTTAAAACCCGATCAGTAAATTGATGTAAGGTTGAGTAGGGGAAAGTGTGATCCTTGGGGATACGATACTCAATACTTACCCTAGAAACTATACTATGTACGTCAGGTTCTCTGTCTATGTGTTGGTTTTAGTTTCAAAAGTAAATATTGTTTACTTTGTAAATTTAAAACATGGTAAAACCGATTTAGTAAAAATCAGTCATTTGACCCGAACCAAAGTTTCTGAATTAAAACACCAAGTTTTGGGCACCGGGAAAATGATATCATTTTAATTACTAAAACCACGCACACCACCCGTAAACATACGATTAATACTTAAACTTACGAGTTTTTACCTTAAATAAATATCACTCCCAACTAAAGCTTTGATATTTGTGAAAGGACAACCCATTTAGAGATTTACATTTGATAGTAACACCTAACCTTACATTTTTAAGTATTACAGATCTATACTAAGGTTTACGTTTTAACCGGGACTCTATTGCGGAAACATATGAGTGTTCGGGTGTGTTCGGCTCTCTTAGCGACTTGATCATTGCTCCGGGACTTCCATCAAGTGTATACCTAGTGTCAAACATCGAATAAAGACACTATAAACAATTAAACGAGGTTTAAAGCTGAAACTAAAGCATTGAAGGCATATCTGAGGAAGTTCGCGTTTTACCCAGCCAGCAAAGCATTTGATCCGCCCAGGCTGACATGCTATAACTTTAAGATTTATCTCATCTCAGAATTGTGACCCAGCCGGGTTAGCATTTGACCGGCCCCGGCTGACGTGCTGCAACTTTACTAAGGCATGAATGCTTATGCCTTAACAAACCCAACCATTCACTATGGCGGTTTTGGACATCCAAGACATACCCAAGATTATTTTGGACCTGCATAGATAAGTTCTAACAAGATACATATTTCACTTCTCAGTTTTGACCCATTAGAATCTACTTAGTTCAGTTTTAACCGTTTCATCCGCCAAGTCTAGTTTCCACTTGTTAAGGGATTTGGACTTGTTTAACACCATTTATTGAGCTTGTAAGATGTTCATCTTCCATGGTTAGATGTCTTTCAGCTTAAATAAAGTTTATGTATTTTTTACCCAAATCGACCAGTTAAGGCCATTGGTTTTACAAAACATTAATTAACCATTCAAGAATTATAACAACCATATTATCAACCTACTGGAAACTTGTTTAGGTAAAAACATCATCCAGTTTGTTTATTATGACATGGTTCTTAAATCCAACCTTTAGTAAATCTTTAGAATTTCCAAAATGCCCTTATAGGCAAATATTTCAATCTAGCCACCCGTGGGTGACACAACTTGGTTACCACCCATTGTTTTCATCTCGTCAACATTTTTGAAAACCCCTAAGCTCTTACGAACTTAGTTTTCACCCTTCCCATTATTTCTTTATTATCAAGCCACCTCTAGGCGCATTAGCACGCATTATACATCCTTATGGACATGACTCACCGATTTGGCATCTATACTTCATGTGGGCGGTTTCATCCACATATTTCTTCGTGTACGACCATAGGACTTACGCGGTAATGTTGAACCATTTTCATACCTCTCGAATCAACAATATGAATCGTTGGCATCGCGTGCCCTTTTTATTCCAATTTATCAACATGTGGAAAACCTCAAATCGCATCCATTAAAGTTGTGGGATCCAAATGGTGTCTCACCACCAATTGGTCCGCTTCCCCTTTTAAACACTTAATGCTTGGTATAGAAGCAATAGTTTTCGGGTTCAAACAATGCTTGCACCATCATTTAACCTGTTTAACTACTTATTCGTACAATCAACAATATTCAAGTTTTGTTCATGAATTTAAATGAAAATAACATTATTAACTCATTTGTCCAATTTATTTCAATTCTCATTATTTAGCTTTCTAATCTTGACTTCAAGTGACATCCACGTCACCCGAACAATTTGACTCATCTCTAAAAATATTCATTTACCTCATTGGGCATCCTAACCTGAACTTAACATTTTCTGCCCAATTAGGCATTTCTAACCCTATCTAGGCTAGAATCCCATATTTCCATACTCCCGCTTCATGAATAACTGACCAGTTCCTTTCTAACCATATATAATCCATAGTTCATATATACACTATCTTTTAGTTATTAATGGACTTATTTAAGAAAAGTCACTTACCTTGGCCTTAATTGTGCATTCTTTGACCCATTGAGCTCGTTTGATCATTTCCTCCTCAAGCTTGCACCTAGCTTGACAAGATCAACTTCTCTATACTCAAGATAAATAAATTTAGTCATTATTTTGGATAACTAACTCATATCATGAGTTTTCACACATTATTTCATCCAAACTTATATTTGGGTCAGTTTGACTTTTAAGAGTCAAACTAACCTTTTACACGTAGTATGCACTAATCATAAGGCAATAGTCCCAATTATGTACTATCCCTTTTATTTATCATATCAACCCATTAATTTTAGTGCACAAGTAACCTCCTAATCATCGTAGGCAACTTATTTCATCTTAAAGCATGCTTTTATTTTAATTTTCATTCAATATGACTAACTAGGCATTTTCACAAACACCTAGTATGCATAACTTAACCATCCTTGGTTATACAACTACTAGTTACCTAGTAAGTAACCAATTTATGAACTCATTATCAAAAACATCATTCTAGCCACTATGCAATACAGAGATTCATGCAATACTTATAGAATGAAATTCTTATAAAACCCATGCCTAAAACATAGATTTTCTACTATCTTAGTAACATCCAAGCTACTAATGAATACCAAAATCATCATATTTTCACACAAGCAAGTTTCTAGAAATTTTAACTCATTCCTAACCATTAGGGATGATCAATATCACTAATAATTAACAATATAACGAATTTAACATGTTTTGTTCAAAACCACTTATGTGGTTCGAAAATTAGATGAATTGGGGGTTAGGGTTCTTACCAAAAGCTTCAACTTTGAAGATTAACCCTCTAGAACACCCTCCATCTTGCTACCTCACTTTCTTGCATCAATTCTCCCACTTTGGTGTGATTAGGGTTTGTTGAGGTCTAAGAATCCCCTTTTAGGGGCTAAATTCATATGACTCTTATGGGTCTTCGTGACCATATTATTTTGGCTAAATAATTACACCAATGGTCCCTCAAGTTTACCCCAATACTCATTTATTATGAAACTAACTAACCAAGTTAGTTTATAGTGTTATTCACTTATATATTTTGATAATAACACTAACAAGGTTATTTCCATTAATAGAACATAACCCACATTCCTATCATCTAAGTCCCATTTTATTTATTCATAAAACGTAATTTTACTATTTAATTTAGTTTGTTATTTGTTAATCACGCCTAATAGCATGATTATGCAAAAACGATGTTCAAGGCGTTACATAGTTTATGATTACGAATTGTTTTTTAGCAGTAAACCCTAAATGTGATGGCGTTTCCCCGTTGGTTCCATCGGGGTTTGCGGATGGCGGTTGTTGTACCCTTTTAAGGTTTTCACGGAACTCTGGCTAGTGGTGGTGGTTGCTGGTTCGGTATCACAGCTGTATTCTAACTTTTTAACTACCTTTCGCTTGGTCATGACGAGTAACAACTGATTTCTGACAGCTGACGACGATGGCGTGGCAGGGACGGAGGATGGCATGTCTTAACCAGACCCGCCTTGCAGCCATGGTTCTGAAAACTCTAAACCAAGATCATAAAATGTTATTGTTATGATGTATGCTTCCTGTGGTTTTGTGATAAAATATTTTCCATTGTTTTAAGTTTTTCAAATCGTCATGATGGCCTGGATGCCGTTTGAGTAGTTAGTATTTTTGGTTTTCCATTGCAGCCTTTAAGTGGGATTCAGGTTTGTAAGTTTTATTATGTTATATCACTTTTTTATGCCATCATTATGCGTATGTATGTAATATATTCTCTAATGTAATACACATGTATGTTTATGATATGTAGGACCAATTGGAAAGAAAAATAGAGGCAATCACTAATGATAGTTGTTGCTACAACAAATATAGGTCCGGAGAGGGTCTGAACGTTCCAAGGTCGTCAGGCTTCTGACCTCGTCTGCTGCTTAAAGGGTTAGACCAGCAGCATGAAAGAACTCGTCAGAAAGGGTTAAAGGGTTTCTGTTCACCAAACGCAAGTCGTGGTGTCCCTCTACGTTGTAAACGTAGATGGGAGGTTCAAGAGTTTTGATATTTTAGTTGTTATGATTCTGATTTGGGATCAACCCAAAGTCAGAATGTTGTTATTATTGATTAACTTAAGAAAAGATAAAGAATAAGAGTATGCTGTTGAAGAAAGAAACTCTTGATCCCATGTTACAACTAGGGACGAACCACGTAAGCCTGAGGAAGGCTGAGACTTGCGAGTAAAAGAGTGTGATTCCACATATAGTGGCTGTTGGGGCCAGCTTGGTTGTGGAATCAGCATGGTTTAAGAATGTACAGCAGCAGCTTGCGTGCTTGAAGGTTTCAAGGCTTCGGCCTTCTGCTGCTGAAAGTATTATTAGAGAATAACTCTAGAGAGAGAGTTTAAAGAGAGAGAGAGAGTGTGAGAGAGGTCTTGTGGTAAGACCAATCTGAGTTAAATGGCATGGTTTGCCCCTCTATTTATAGAGTGGGGATGGGTAAAACCCTAATGGGCCTCCTTGTTGGGCTTGGGCTTAACCCACTCTTACATTTAATGATTTTGGTTTCTTGGGCTATTGGGCTTGACCCAATTGAGTACCCTACAACATCAGCCCCCCAGTCTAGTTTAATGTATATATGTATGTACATTATACTAGACTCAAACTATTCATTATCTTTGCGCTTTCTTCCAACTTTTGTTGTTTTGGTGAGTGTTTATTTGTAGAGACCTTCGTGTAGGTAGGATAAATATCAACAAACCTTAGCATAATGAGTTTTGGAATGTGTTATCGGTTTAAACCGATAAAATTTGAAACTTGTTTAAGTTGATGATCTTGAAAGCTTATTAGGGGGTTTGAGCTGATGAGCTTGAAAGCTTATTGGCATTTAAGCTGATAAGCCCTTAGTTTGGTGGAAGCAACTGATGCGCTTGAAAGCTTATAAGGATTTAAGCTGATAAGCTTTGCAGCTTCCTATTTGGATGGAAGTTATGGAGCTTGAAAGCTTATAAGCATTTAAGCTGATAAGCTTTGCAGCTTGTTAAGCCCTTATTTGGATGGAAGATATGGAGCTGGATATTTCTCCATTACTTGCTTCTTTCCTTGTTAGCTTGTATTAGCTTCAGCATATCGGCTATTGACCTTTTAAGTTTTCTCCTTTTGAGCTTAATTTTCTAAGCTTGTTTGTTGTATTGGCGAAGTTATCTCGAGTTGTGTGATTAAAACCATCTATGTCCGACATGTATGCTCCTTTGGAGATATTCCCATAATTTTGTAAAATATTTTTTGGAAATATCTTTATTTTGGGCACAAGCCTTTAGGAGATGGTTCATTTATCAAATGACTATGGGAGTTTAAATGCTTGAAAGCGTCAACAAGGTAGATAAGTATCACTAGATGATTGTAGCTAGATGCACTTCCAGAGGTTTTTAGCAAGTCACGTTTTTGAACAAATGTCGAGAAGTTAATCCGAGATATGGTGGATTATTATATTGACCGAATGGTCTATTTCTAAGCAAGATAGCAAATGAGCTTCATGTGACAGAAGGAAGGTTGCACGTGTACGAAGGAAGGCTGCTTGCACATGAAGGTGAAGTACATTACCTTGAAGGTTAACTTGCCGTGACCTGACTTGATAAAAAGCTGGTATGTGTTCTAACCTTCGAAGGCTTTAAGCAAAGTTATTGTTTTTGTTGACTAAAGCATATAGATTTCATCCTTTAAGCAAAGTGGCTTGGCTTGATAGCTGAAAAGCTTGTGAGTTTCATCCTTTAAGCTTATGGGTGAAATCCATCACTAGCCTAATTCGTTGTGCTATCAAAGTTTTGTGATAAAATCTTTCTTATGATACAAGATATGGAATCAAGTAAGCAGAAGCAAACAAGGTCAAATAGCGAATTTCTTTGTTTACGAACCTTTGCTTTTGATTCTCATTCACAAGCTTTTTTCGTAGGAAGTTGAGCGTATGACCTTGCTAGCGAGCTTCTTTGATGCGAAACTTGACGTATGATTTATGTTTGTAAGCTTCTTTCGTTCGAAGATTGATATGAGCTTCCTTCGTTCAAAGCTTGATATATAGAGCATGTCTATAAGCTTCGTTTGTATGAAGTTGAGCTTCTTTTGTTGTCATGACTAAGTTTCTTTTTGCATTAGTTGCAACAATATTTCTTTGTGATAATGGATGATGTTCGACACGAGAACATTTAGCATCATTTTGGTAAAGTATCATTCGTTGCGTTGTTTAGGAAACCTTGTAGGGTTCCATTTGGTGTTACCCTTAGATGACTAGAATATTAACATGTGGTTGTGGTATTATGAACCTTTCAAGCTGCTTGGGCTTGAGATGTGATGAACCTTTCAAGCTGCTTGGGCTTGAGATGTGAGGAATGGAGACCGATCATGGCCATTTGTACTAACTTTCATGTATGTTGTTTTGTGTATGGCCTAGTGAGATTGTTTCACTTTTGAATTGTACCTTAGTGTATCTTTGTGATTGTGCATGTTTGCATGTTTGGATGCTTGCATGTTTGGATGCTTGGATGCTTGCATGTTTGGATGCTTGCATGTTTGGATGTTTGGATGTTTGGATGCTTGCATGTTTGGATGTTTGGATGCTTGCATGTTTGGATGTTTGGATGCTTGCATGTTTGGATGTTTGGATGCTTGCATGTTTGGACGTTTGGATGCTTGCATGTTTTGTCTTTGTATTTGTTGGGGAATGTTTTACCGGTAGCACCTTAAAAGGTTAAGTGCTGCAGTCACCTATCCTTAAGGTAGTCTAGGCAAACAAGTCGCCACCTATTCTATGTACACTTACACAAGTGTTTCAATATGTTTTCGTAAGTTTGTTTTCTAAACTTAAGGAACGATTGGTGTAGGTTGTTCAAACCCGTCGATGAGATTTATAAAAGTGTTTTTTGTTTATCTCATGGAGTTGGATTGATCTAGGAACTCACCCCTTATATAGGTCCATTCAACCCTTGAACCTATTGAGCGATGTGGCCTGGGAGCTCATCCCCTTACATGGCCCTTGCCATGGAGTTTCTTGCTAGGTCCTCAACCTGATTATAGGATAGAAAGACAAATTTTGATAGAGAATACTATGATTCATTCATACGATAATTAAATGTTTACACAAAGAAGTGGTAAAAATCTCTTGGCCATTTGTGGTTACATTGAACCTTTTAAGGTGGTCTCGTCCCAACGTTTTGGGACTTTCTTTCCTTCTTGGTCGATTAAGCTTGTAGGATATGCCGTTGTGAGCTTTGAGCACAATGTGTCGTTCACCCTATTTTGGGCCAAGCTTTCCAAGGTTTTGTTTTTGTAACATGTAAGTTGTCTTTTAGGAAGACTCTTATGTGTTGTATCAAAGTGCTTTGGCAAGGTGTTGGTGTTTTAACAAATCTACTTTGGTTGCTAAGTAGCTTGCTTTGTTATCTTGCCAACAGCTTCAACGCCTTAGCATTGCGGTTTAATTCGTCCTTAATCTTCTTTTGTGTATAGCATGATGCCTCAATGCTTCTGGTTTTATGCTTCTATGGGGCTTGATTCTTTTTGCTACGGCTATTTTGTAGCCTTAGGTGTATTCAAATTAGTGATTGTGGTTCTTGGTGTTATCAAGTTAGATTACCGATTACTAATTTGTTCTTATGTATCCCCATCTTGTTTTGCATTTTGCACGATTCCGTGAGTTGCTTAAGTGTTGACATGCTTCTCAGGTTGGTTTAGGTTAGCTTGTCTTGACTTTGTAGTCTTTGTAGTTGCTAAATCTCCAAAGATGGTTGAAGGCTTAGAAGCTTCAGAATTCGTATTCATGTTTAGCTTAGGTAGCATTCTTTCGGTAGAGATTTTTTAGGCAGGCGTTTGCACTTAGCGTGAGTGAGAAGCATTGATGTTTTAGCAAGAGCTTTGGCGATTGAGCAAGTTGCTTTGGATAATCTTTATTGTTGTATGTTTTGTTCATGCTAAAGCCTTAGTAGAAGACAAGTATTATCATAGGCGGTTCACCTAGTTGGGAGTTCTGATGATAGAACTTGTTTGTTACAGAGACACTTTCGCTTATAGCTAGTTTGATAGCTTCTTCATATGCCTTTTTCTTGTCATGGTTTTTGTTCAAGGAACGATTCTGACTGATATCAAAGTGTTGTTGTACATCTAACCTCTTTGTTCCTCCTTTGAAGGTTTGTTGCTATATAGGTTGCTGTTAGGGGAAGCCTTTTGCCCTGTTATCCTTTAACCCTCTGAGCTGATATGCTTATTTGCTTCGGGGGTTACTTGCTTTATTTAAGCATGTCAACTTATTCATATCAGCCCTTGGTAAAAGGTGTTCATGGCTAGAGGCGCGTTTGACTAGTTTATTTGATTCTTTTGCTTGCAAGATGTGTATAACTCCTTGATTGAAGTTGCTTTTATTTCAGATCTATGAGATCGTTCATAGAATAAAAGCTTGTTTGAAAGCTTGCAACGTTGGCAATTTAAAGATCCATAGGTTGGTTTTTCGAACCATATGCTTATTTTGACGTTTCCTTATCTTAGCTTTAAAAAAATGTTACAATGTTTGCATCATAACTGTATTTGTGGCTATTGGTAAGGAACGTTGCTTTGACTTGGTCGTTAGTATAAATGGTTCATGTGTAGCTTTTGAAGCTGTTAGAAGTTGAAGCTGATCAAAGCTTCATGAATGATCAATTTGAACGTTGTGAAGCTAAATAGTTGTGACGCTTCAACGCACAGTGGTCTGAAAAGCTATAAGTCTTTAATGAATCTTGTAGCCTAAAAGGCTGTAAAGCTTTTATGGGTAGAAGCCTAAAAGGCTGTAAAGCTTTGATGAGCAGCAACCTTTTAAGGATGTAGAGTTTCGAGGATTAGTGGCCAGAACTGATATAAAACTTCCATGAAAATTGGCCTAAAAAGGTTAAACGCTTCATTGGATACTTGGCCAAAAGGCTGTGAAGCTTTGTTGAATGGTAGCCTAACGTCTTTGGAGCTTCCGCTGGAATAGACTAAAAGGCTGTAAGGCATTGGAAACCTGAAAGACTTTTAAAGTTTTAATGAACCATAGCTTAAAAGGCTGTGAACGTTTCATTAAATAGTAACCCAAGAGGCTTTGAAGCTTCAATGATTTGTAGCCCAAAATATTGTGAACTCAGAGGCTTAAAAGGTTGCAAGGCTGAAGTGAACAACAACCTTGTTCTAATGTAAGACTTCCATGAGAAGTAGCCTTAAAGAATTTTAACGTTTCGCCGAATACTAGCCTAAAAGGCTGTGAAGTATTTATTGTTGGGAGCATGAAAGTCTTTAATACTTTTGATTATGAGTGGCTTAATTGGATCAAAAGTTTTAATTTACAAAATTTCTCAAAAGCCTTATGTGAACCCTTAGTGGGTAATAGCTCAAATGGCTTTAGAGCTTCAATGTGAATAGCCTAAAAGGTTATCAAGCTTTTAGGGAATAGTAGCTTGGAAAGCTTTAAAGCTTCCATGGATAGTAGCCGAAATGACTTTAAAGCTTGTGTGAGCAATAGTCTGAAAGGTTGGAAGACTTTAGAGAACCGTAGCCTGAAAGGCTTGAAGGCTTCGATGAGCAATACCCTGAAAGGATTTAAGGCTTCGATGGTCAGTAGCCTGAAAGACTTAAAGGCTTTGGTGAGTAGTAGCCTAAAAGGCTTGAAGGCTTTGATGGTAAGTGGCCTAAAGGTTCTGTGAAATTTTTTATGAGTGAAGCCTAAATGGCTTGAAGGCTTCGATGAGCAGTAGCAAGACAGGCTTGAAGGCTTTGATGAGCAGTAGCCTCCAAGTTCTGTGAAATTTTTGGTAAATGTAGCCTAAAAGGCTTAAAGGCTTCGACGAGCAGTAGCCAGCCAGGCTTGAAGGCTTTGATAAGTAGCAGCCTAAAAATCTTGTGAAATTCTGATGAGCATAGCCTAAAAGGCCGTAAAACTCGGTAAGTTGAAGAGTTGTAGTGGTTAGCAACCTAAAAATGTTATGTAGATGTAGTGACTAATATCTTAAAAGCTGAAAAGGTTAAAGGCTTGTAGTACACAGTATCCTATGCACCTAGGCTGAAGAGTAGCTTTAAAGCTTAAAAGGTTGCAGTAGGTACAGTAAGCTATAAAGCTGTTGTGAACAGTAATGTATAAAGTTGCAGTGAGTAATAGCTTAAAAGCTTAAAGGCTTCCGTGTACAGTAGACCTATAAGCCTAGCCTGAAAAGCTGAAAGATGCTCTGTGCACGGTAACGTTAAAGGGTTCAGACGTTTATCCGCTGGGTAAAAGCAAGATGCTCTGTGCACAGTACGTTTAAAGGGTTCAGACGTTTATCCGCTGGGTAAAAGCAAGATGCTCTGTGCACAGTAAGTTTAAAGGGTTCAGACGTTTATCTGCTGGATAAAAGCAAGATGCTCTGTGCACAGTAAGGTAACAGGGTTCCATGCTTTTGCTCATTGGATAAAAACATGTATTTTTGTCTTTTTGTGTAAATGTATTTTTCCAAGATGAGTGACTTAGTATGAAGTCTCTAGGAAATTTAAAGAGCATCGGGTAGTGTATGCATTTATTTATAAATAATAGGTAGAAATTTTACTCTTTATTTATCTATAAATATTTGTACTTTATGCATACATATGTGAATATACATGAAAAATATTTCTTTGTTGTCAAGAATCTTTGACTTTCAAAAAGTGGTAAAAAAATTATCAAAGATACTTTAATGTGACATAAAGTGAAAACACTTTATTTTGACATAAAGTGAAAACACTTTTAAAAAAATTGTCAAAGATACCTTACTTTGACATAAAATGAAAACACTTTAAATTATCAAAGAACATAGTGCATAAACAACTTTGTACATCTCCTATTTACTAGAAACGGCTCATATTTATTCCGTTTCTCATGTAAGTCGGGGAATATGTTGGATAGTAAAAGTGTCCTTGGAGCCTATAATAGGAGTTTTAGTGTAGATGTGATATCGTTTTTAGGAGCATAATAGGAGGTATAGAAGTGACTTTCTCGAAATCGTTCTCTCCAAATATAAAAAGAACATAGAAAATAGATCGACGGAGCCGAACTGCTAAGAGTTTATGTTCTTAGTAGCACGGCCCCACGGTGGGCGCCAACTTGTTGCTACAACAAATATAGGTCCGGAGAGGGTCTGAACGTTCCAAGGTCGTCAGGCTTCTGACCTCGTCTGCTGCTTAAAGGGTTAGACCAGCAGCATGAAAGAACTCGTCAGAAAGGGTTAAAGGGTTTCTGTTCACCAAACGCAAGTCGTGGTGTCCCTCTACGTTGTAAACGTAGATGGGAGGTTCAAGAGTTTTGATATTTTAGTTGTTATGATTCTGATTTGGGATCAACCCAAAGTCAGAATGTTGTTATTATTGATTAACTTAAGAAAAGATAAAGAATAAGAGTATGATGTTGAAGAAAGAAACTCTTGATCCCAAGTTACAACTAGGGACGAACCACGTAAGCCTGAGGAAGGCTGAGACTTGCGAGTAAAAGAGTGTGATTCCACATATAGTGGCTGTTGGGGCCAGCTTGGTTGTGGAATCAGCATGGTTTAAGAATGTACAGCAGCAGCTTGCGTGCTTGAAGGTTTCAAGGCTTCGGCCTTCTGCTGCTGAAAGTATTATTAGAGAATAACTCTAGAGAGAGAGTTTAGAGAGAGAGAGAGTGTGAGAGAGGTCTTGTGGTAAGACCAATCTGAGTTGAATGGCATGGTTTGCCCCTCTATTTATAGAGTGGGGATGGGTAAAACCCTAATGGGCCTCCTTGTTGGGCTTGGGCTTGACCCACTCTTACGTTTAATGATTTTGGTTTCTTGGGCTATTGGGCTTGACCCAATTGAGTACCCTACAACATCAATAGTATTGTTTTTATTTTTTGTTGAATGTAACTATGTTACAAATTGGGTAATCTGGAACTGTGCTATTATATTCTAATTCCCAAGTTGATTTATTTATGTGTTACAAACCAGGTAGTAGCTGCTAGCAATTATCCCCTCTGTATTGCAGTATTCATTGTTGCTGGAAGCTTTTAGTGCTCGCCGGTGGTTATAGGTTCAGGGCTTTGTTTCGCCGGTTAATTTAAGTTCAGCGATTCTCTTATCCTATTTTATAAATCCTGACCTGTTTTATTAATAGCACTATTAATAAAACATATCCTACTAATAAGCCTCCTTGCAAGTTTGCCCAAACATTTTCCACATCCTAGCAAGCTCTCCACAACCTATCCTAAAAACAAAAATAAAAGTAAAATAGATAAATAAAATACTAAAACTACGGATAGAATACTAGTGTCGAGACACTAGTCGGGTGGAACATATCTAATCATAGATCAAACATGTTCCAAACATGCAACTCACGTGCATGTAAAGCAACTTCAACAAACTGGAAAAGAAAAAGAAAGTTGTTCAGGAAAGTTTATACATACCTTAGAGTGAAGATTAGATCTTGAAATATAGAAAAACGATGGAAAATCGCGGTTTAACGGTGGAGGTCGCGTTTTTCAATTTTTAAACTCTTTTACATGATATGGTTTTAAATTCGGGAGGCATAATTTAGGACTAATTTTAAAACCCACTTTTAAGCTTTGAAACATTTTAAGTTTAAAACTTTTGAAAAATATCACCTAGCACATTTTCCGCATTTAACTACACTTACATGTCGATCTTCATGACATGACAAACCTCTCTCAAATGAAAATAAAGCATAAATAAAAGCCCTCCAAAATGAAAGTTGATAAACTTGACTATCTTGATGTCATTCACAGGAATTCTCTAAGGTCGAGAATCTTGAAGGAAACCTGCAAAGAAAGCTAAAACAACCGCATTTATTGAAAATAAATGAGAAATAAAATGAAAAGGAAAACTAAAGAAGAATAAAAATAAAGTTGAAAAAAATGAAAAAGAAAAATAAACCGATCAACTAAGCGACTTGGGTCTTTTCTTGGAATTTATTTGTGTTTCCCGGCAACGGCACCAAAAACTTGGTGTGTGTGGTTTTAGTAATTAGAAATGTTATCATTTTTCCCATTGCCAAAGACTTCGGTGTTTCAATCTAAAAACATTAGTTTTGGGAAAAAGAAGAATTTTTAATAAACCATTAACAAGCTTTAAATTTATAAGTAAACAATAATTACTTCGAAACTAAAACCAACACATAGGCAGAGAACCTGACGTGTATAGTATAGGTTTCTAGGGTAAATACCGAGTATCGTATTCTAAAGAACACACTTTCCTCTACTTAACCTTTCAACACTTTTGTTAATCGGGTTTTGAAAAAGAAAATAACACAAAAGGGTTCTAAAAGAAAATAGTTTTTGAAAAGGTTTTGGTTTTAAAACAAAAGATAAAAACGGTAGGTTTAGAAAACATGCAAGTCTCGTGGACCATCCAAATAAGTAGATTAATTATTTTAAAAGTAATAGTGTCACACCCCACCAAGGCGGAAACACGGGGATGTGATTCAAAGGGTTTTTAAGCACAAGGTTTGAGCAACACACATGATTTATTTAAAATAGATACCATCAAAGGATGGATGATGTCATATATTATTGAAATAACATAACATTGTCTGAAAACTATGAAATTGTCTGAAAACGCATGACTCTAAACACCAAAATAACATGTGACTGACACAACCACATCCAAGATGGTACCCACATAGTGCTAGCTCAAACCTCTCTCTCAAGTCCCCGTACTCCATAATCAATTACCTGAAAAACATGCATGAAAGATTTGTCAACAGTAATGTCGGTGAGTTCACAGGTTTTAATGTACTACGTAACGTGCTCGTGTAATTTGTGTATGATCAATCATATACTAGCTAAGCAAATGATTTCTGTGCAAACCATGAGTTCCATAACCAAACCTCTTGACTGTTGTGCCTCGTTCATGGTACACTAAAGACAATATACATATAGTAGAATACTAACACTCTTTCGTATGTAACTGGATAGAGCGACTAAAGAAGCGTGGTTGAAAAGCCTCAATTTCTGATGCTTAAGTTTGAGTTTTTCTGGTGCATTTACTTTTCAAATGATATACTTTGATATGATTTATGTTTTACGTGACTTAATAGATTTAGAGTGCATTTTGGGAGTTAAATGAGGCATTGGATTGAAGCTAGATGGAACCGGTGCAAGAAACGAGCAACCGGGAGCAAAGAACAAAGATTAGATATGTTTTTTGAGAATTTATATCAAATGAAAATGAAGATATTTTTGTATTAAATGAAAGGTTATTGAAAAACGAAGATGTGGCCACGAAAACAGAGTAAAATGGAGTTGAAACGAAAAAGTAGTGAAGAGAACATGTCTGCCCGTCAATCCCGTCGTCGGCCAAGAATTGGGGCGTCGACTAATCCCGGCCGTCGCCGACGCCAGGGGGGGCGTCGGCGACGTCGTCTAATGGGTCAAACTCAATTTTAATGCTTTTTAAGACTTTTGTTAGCTTTTTGACCCTTGACTCGGTATGGAACGATTATAAACAAGTTTTGGGGATCTAAAACACCATCTTTCATTACCAAATCACCATGATGTCATCCCATATCATCAAGATCAATCACGAAAAACCCATTATTCTTCATCATCAATCACCAACCATTTTTTCCCAATAAAACCTTTTATCCCCAATCCTTTTCATGGCATATTCTCATATTTCTTTCATCATCATTAAAGTTCCAATCATCATGAGCGGCTAATCACCTTTAGATTCACCCTGTGTAGGCTTGTAATCTAGGGTTCTTAACAATTGGGTATTTTCTTAATTTCTTTTGTAATTTTGATTTGAACAAACTTGTTAAATGCGTTAATATTGTTTTGAATTCTCTTTCATAATTGTTTCTTGCGCCAATTACTAGGGAAATGAATTCGGTTAATTATGCTTTAACTTGTTATTAGGGTTCATATGTTCTAGAGTAATGAAGTGTAGTTTAGTCCATCTTTGATGTTTATGAAACTTGACACCTAAGCCTATTGTAATAATTAACCCGTTAATCCTAATTGCAATTTCTTGATTAATCCCAATTTGTCATAGAACTCTAGGATACTTATTGATCCGGTGTGATATCCATTTTTCTTTTTTTAATCAATTATTTCCAACCAAGTCTTTTTCGTTAACCAAATTAATCGTTTTTATTATTTCAATTATCATCTTGAATCACTTGTTGTTCTAAAACTTTGAATCAAAACTCTTAAATGAACAACAATTGCAGTCTTCATAATTGACAACATATTCATAAAAGTGACATTCTCAGTCAACTAAGAAAATTAATCACCAACCACAGACTCTCCGTGGTTCGACACCCTTGTTATCACTAACTACATAGTTTGAGACAATTAGGACTTATAAATATTACTTTTGACCGGACCGCAACATCCGATCAAATTTTGGCGCCGGTGCTTGGGAGTTCGTGCGCTTGGTGTTTTTGTGTTTTTAGTTGATCATTGTGATTAACTGTTTAAGTTGACTTTGTTATTTCTTTTTGTTTGTTGTTACGCGTGGTTTGTTGAGTGTGCAGGTGAAAGATAATGCATATGTACCCGACATTTGGGTAGAAGTTCACCACTTGTATACAACCCGAAGAACTAGAAATTAACAAGACAAGATCGTCATGAATTGGGTAGATGACGATCCATGTGAATGTTGTGGGAGCCAAGAGCATTTGTTGCAAGATTGTTTAGTGTTCCACAAAAGAGTTCAAAAATACAAGGAGCGCGACATTTACTTGAAACTAATTATCAATCATCCAAAACCACCAACACGCAAAGCCCAAACAATCTTTCGAGGAGGTAACAACCGACGACCACCTCTTCCACCAAATTCTAATTAACCAACATTGTAACAACACTCCTCCATATCCACATCAAGTTGAGTGTGCAGGTGACAGATAATGAGTGTGTGACTCTCTATATGTTCCCCGAATTCATTTCCCTAGTAATCACACTCCTCTTATTCCAATTCGGTTAATTGTGATTAAGTTATCTTAATGCAATATCTAGTCACCTGCACACTCATCTTGATGTGGATATGGAGGAGTGTTGTCACAATTTTGGTTAATTGGAATTTGGTGGAAGAGGTGGTCGACGGTTGTTACCTCCTCGAAAGATTGTTTGGGCTTTGCGTGTTGGTGGTTTTGGATGATTGATAATTAGATTCAGGTAGATGTTGCGCTCCTTGTATTTTTGAACACTTTTGTGGAACACTAAACAATCTTGCAACAAATGCTCGTGGCTCCCACAACATTCACATTGATCGTCATCTACCCAATTTGATGATCTTGTCTTGTTAATTTCTAGTTCTTCGGGTTGTATACAAGTGGTGAACTTCTACCCGAATGTCGGGTACATATGCATTATTTGTCACCTGCACCCCCATCTTGGTGGCTATCTCCACCGGTCATCACAAAAGAAGGTTACTTAGGAACAAACGAGACTGTAGAAACTTCCAACAGTTTTGTTCAAAGTAGCGACAACCCCATGGTGGGAGCCACTTGTTGCTACAACAAGGAAAATGACCGGGATTAGGTTAAGAAATGTATAGGAGTATAAGTTAAGGGTGTGTTAGGTTTAGACTTAGGGAATCCTCTAGCTCCTGGAAGGACCAGCACAAGGTAACATACACCGTTAGCCTTAACGTAGGAGGGGGCCTCCTGCGTTTGGACTCCGGCGTGAGAATAAGTATGTATTCGATTGGAGTTGGGAAATAATGAAGTAGAGAGTGTAAGAGTAAAGATAAGAAGTGAGAAGTGAGTGTGTGGAATGACAACCCAAGGGTCTCTTTATATAGGCAGTGGAATTCTGCCCAGGAGCTCCCTTATGGTAGCCTCCCTACTATACCTAGTAAGGATTGACTCTCTATATGTTCCCTGCAGTGAGACTTTGCCCATTTAGTATATTTTCAGCTTTTACTATTTCCTAGACATGGCTTGGAGCTGTGTGATGTTTTGTCTTTGCCCATAGTATGAAGCCAAAATACCTTTTTACATTTCCAATGAGTTTTACTATTTACTTTCTGCTGTGTAGTTACCGTATGGCAGCCAGGCTGCCTTATATTAGCTGCTCAGCTCCAATAAGTCAGGCAAACCTTAACACTTTACTTTACTTTATTTTTTGACAAAGGACTAAACGTGGTCGTTTTAGGACCCACGTCATCAGATGCTATCATGAACATGATGTAGGCTTGTAATCTAGGGTTCTTAACAATTTGGTATTTTCTTAATTTCTTTTGTAATTTTTATTTGAACAAACTTGTTAAATGCGTTAATCATGTTTTGAATTCTCTTTGATAATTGTTTCTTTCACCAATTACTAGGGAAATGAATTCGGTTAATTATGCTTTAACTTGTTATTAGGGTTCATATGTTCTAGAGTAATGAAGTGTAGTTTAGTCCATCTTTGATGTTGATGAAACTTGACACCTAAGCGTATTGTAACAATTAACCCGTTAATCCTAATTGCAATTTCATGATTAATTCCAATTTGTTATATAACTCTAGGTTACTTGTTGATCCGGTGTGATATCCATTTTTCTCATTCTTGTTTTTAATCAATTATTTCCAACAAAGTCTTTTTCATTAACCAAATTAATCGTTTTTATTATTTCAATTATCATATTGAATCACCTGTTTGTTCTAAAACTTTCAATCAAAACTCGTAAATGAACAACAATTGCAATCTTCATAATTGACAACATATTCATAAAAGTGACATTCTCGGTCAACTAAGAACATTAATCACTAACCACAGACTCTCCGCGGTTCGACACCCTTGTTATCACTAACTACATAGTTTGAGATAATTAGGACTTATAAATATTAATTTTCACCGGACTGCGACATCCGATCAACTAACCAACAGTGGGGGTGTTAACCCAATAGATCTATTAAAGTGTTCCATGACTATTGATAGCTAATGGTTACGGTGTAATGTATGTACGAGGACTGTTGAGATCTCATGAACCGGTTGTCTCATGTTCCACATGGTAGTCACGATAGAATAACACATAATTGAATTGTACTAGAATTGTAGCATGTTTATCCACCAAAATGGAAAAATCATTGTAAACAAAATGGACCCCACATGTCGTCATGGGCTATAAATTAACACCAATCCATCATGTGTGGTCGGTTTTTGAAAACTACATATTTTAACATATGTTTATAACCATCCTAATGTCCAACATAGTACTAACATATGTTATGGTCTACTTAAGACATGTTATAATGGTATAGCCGAAAATAATACATAACAAGGGCCTCGAACTCGATTGTGTAGTGAATCCAAAATGAGTATTCATGTTTATTAAAGTATAGTCGAAGGATACTAAGTGTGGTTTGGGGTATTCTTGATGAGACCGATTATAATTACTCCTCAAAACATAGTTTAGGTTTGGTTATAAAACGAGTATATGTTTGGTTATACGATCGACTATATGAGGCCTCTTTCGACTTGGATTCTTCTTGTGTGGGCAGCCGTGTGTGTAATGTGTATAATTTAGTACCAATTTTGATGAGTTAAGCGATCTAGGTTGATTATTATTCCAAGAAGTGGTGGTTCGGGTGAAATATAGTTAGGGCCGATTGATATATAATTCGACACTGCTAGAGGGACTTACCTAGAGTTGTATGACAATGGGCCGATCCTAAAGGTCTCGTGTTTCTTCCCTTGAGCTTGAATATTCCAATGTAGCTTGTAGGTAGCTGGGTTTGGTGTTGGTGTTGGTGTAAGAATGGTTTGGGTAAATGCTTCGGCCGAGAGAAGCAAAGAAGGAGAGGAATGTTGTGGGGTGTTGGTACAAGAAACTTGGATGGATATTGAGCTCCTTATATAGGCCGATTATGAGGTGAATTGTCATTGATTTGGAAGGGCTAGGTAGAGGATGGTTTCCAAATTCATATAACAACTTTGATGTCATCGGCGCATGCATTCCATGGGTGGCCAATTGTCTTGGAGCTTGGGAAAGACAATTATAGTAACTTACTTCTTGTAAGGGTTATGATAGGAAGAATTAGGCTCCATGTTGGTGTAATGTTTGGTGGTACTTGTGGATGGTGACACTTCATGGAACAAGGATTCTTCTTTGTCTTTTCCTTGATGAAATCGAGTGATGTTAAGGACTCAAGGAAGCTTCTAATGACCGATTGTCTTGTAGTGTTTATAAAAGGAAGGTTTGACTCCATGGTTGATGATTACCCTTAGTTGGCTTGAGGTTTATCAATGAAAAATGGTTGTCATGTGTTTGAAAAGGACTTGTGAGCCTTGGTTGTGTATTCGGCTGATTGTAGAAGACAAAGAGAGTAATCATTCTAGTCTGGGTTTGAGATCACATCTAGGAATTAGTTTCTCATAGGTGTAGGCTCCTTTATGGGTAATAGTTAGTTGTTAACAATGGTTTATGCCTTCTCCCTTTTGGCCGAATACGATGAAAGAAAGAGTGGTGTTTTTTTGTTAGTTATCATGGTTATGGAATGGTTAGTTTTGTGAGAAGTGGTGTCATGAAATTGTCCATTACCTATTCTAGTGTTAGTGTGGAACAAGACAAGATGATGATTTTCTATTGTACTTGGACCAATTGGAAGCAAACTAGAATAAAAAAGGAATGGGTGGACTTGGATATGAAGGTGTGTGGAGTTTGGTTTGTACATCAATTTGGTGTAAGCACAAGTGTCATCCATTGTGTACACATAAATATATACGCATATGTGTATATAGATGGGAAGGTGCACTTATGTTTAGTCCCTATCAATGCTAAGATCTCTAGGTGATTTAGACCTTGGTCGATCGGCTTGTTATGTCTGTGTGTTTAACAATACCATGCACAAATATGTGCATGTACATGCATATACGGTTATGGATCCGGTGGTATATACGAGATATCAATTGAACGAGTCATTAGTTAGTATTTAATGTGTTGTGTGTTTCGATGACGATATTAACATGTATCAAGTTCCGTTAGTTATAGTTTCATGAACACATGTTTAGTAGTTGTCAACACATATTAGTTTATGTGGTTCTCATATACATGTGTTAGTGAGGTATTATCATGTGTTAGTGAGAGGTAGCCTCCTATAACACTTTGTGATTGTTCAGCTTTGTGCTGGATTGTATAACTACCCATTTAGACATCGTCACATGTATTGTTGTTTTGTATTGTATGGTAAACGGGTATCCGGTTGCTCCCTGTTGAGCATGTGATTGGCTTGACTGTTCAACGCCAATTGTTTTGTATAGTTCGGGTGTTGCATAAACGGGCGATCCATTGAGTTTTCTTAATAACTCAGGCTTTACCAGACTAGGGGTATAGTGTGTGCAAAATGTCTAATTATGCACATGAAATGACAATTATAAGAAAAATGCGTACGGATGTTGACCTGGATTGTTGACTGGTGTCACAAGTAGTAGATTTAATAACTGATGTGAAGAACGGGTTTTGAACGGTCCCTTCAGAGTTAGGAGATGGGAAAATAACTAAATAAGGGATGACCTTTTGGCAACTCTAAGGGTCACGCATAGGTGAAATGTACGAGTCCCCATAAAGGTGTCTTCAGACTGCTGGCCCGTAAGTCGGTCTTCTCCTGATTGACAAGTGCCATCGAGCCTAACTCACATAAGTCATGTGGCTTATTGGAAGTTAGTTTGAGTCCTGCTTGTTAGGCACTTCCCAAACCACCGCAAAACCACTCGTTTAAGCACTGGGTTCTCTAATTTACCTTCTTAAATTAATGTAGAGGCTTAATTCCGACCGGGAATCCATTCCACCTCTCTCAACTCTCGTTTTCCGTACCGAAGGATTTCACATACCATCATCATGTGTGACGGGGGGACCCTCTAAGAAGTTAACAGCTTTGTACTAACGAGAATTGGATAAAGTATCCTTGTTTTATTTATCTTTAAAAGTGACAACTTAGATATTTAGTGATCAATTAAAAATAAGTTTAGTTTAGTGATTAAATAACTTAACAAATTCAACCCTTAACCCCCAAGACATGTGAACGAAATCCTTAACAATGGTGGAACATAATCCTAAAGGTGTGCAATCCGAAGATCATTGGTGCACCCATAGGGAATCCTCCCCTTGCCAAGAAAATCACTCACACATATGGTATGATACCAAAAACTTGTCACCCGGATCTGGTCAATTTCAAAAGCGATTTCTTAGAATCCAGTTTGGATATCAGAAGCCCGAAGGATCTGTCACACTACCGGTTTGCTCGCCTTGTATGTAGCTTGAGACTACCAGAAGCCGATCAAACCCCATGATAGTTTTTATATAAGTTAAGTTTTGGTTGATTTAAGGTTTGTTAAGTTAACCACTAATGGAACATGTCACAAAAGATTAAAAAAAAAGAATTAGTTAAGAAGATAAACACACCAAATAACTGAAAATAAACTACTAATAATATAAAAAGTCTAACAAATCGAATAGGTATGGAGAATACTAAATGGATACAACCATAAATATATAATCAACATAAGAAAATGGAGGTCTCCAACTCATAGACAAGCTTTCAACATCCTTCATCCAATGCTTCAAATATGATCCTCACGACTCTCGACGTTTATTGCATATAAAATACTCCTATGGTACCATTCTCGGTCAAGAAACCAAGGTAGGATGGATCATAACCTTGGAGAGATGTTAGGATGGCCCAAATTCCTCCTACAAGACCCCAAGAACTCTACAAGAATCTTAGAAGTCGACCCAAGAAGGCACACCAAATGGTTGAGTTGAGCTTTCTATTTATAGAGCTGCCAGGGCAAGCACGGGCGTGCACCTACCCCATGTACATTCTGTTGCTGCAGGATTTGTCTGGTCTGTACTTCATGTCTTGCATGCGCATGCCACATGGTGAGCACGAGCGTGCTTGTTGACAAACCTTGTTTTCTTGTCTCCCAAGTTGGCTGCTTTGTCTTCTAGTGCGCAGGGCCTTCGTACTGATGTGCATAGGCGTGCTTGGTCAACCACAAACCGATTTTATCATCGTTTAAGCCCCGGGATGGTCCTTACACATTCTTGAAAAATTCTTCGGGTCTCGTATCTCCAGGAATCTACGGTTTTAGCTGTCTTTATCCTAAAATCATATCTTTTAGGGTTGGAGCTCCAATTTTCTGAGAAACACAAATAGGAACGATTAATTAGCTTTAATTGTCAATTTAGGCTCAATTTTACCATATTATAAGACTAATTATGCATGTTTTATATGTGTAAATGATGGCACATCAGCACCCTAGGGTGAAACACTTGGTTTGGTAAATCCAAGATCCAATAATTCTTGTTGTTGTTCCTTCAACTCTTTCAGTTCTAACGGGGCCATACGATATGGTGCTTTAGAGATAGGCTAAGTGCCAAGAAAGAAATCAATAGTAAACTCTATCTCACGGTCAGGTGGTAATCCCAGTAATTCATCTAAATATAGTTATTTGGGGATAATGTGAATAGCTAACTATAACCATATAAATGTTTTATTTCTGGTTACTCAGCCAAGAATCAAAGCCATATCAACTGGGTGACTCGCTTGCCTTACAGAGAACAGACCACGGGTTCGAACCCCACCTGGTCAGTTTTATTCATTTTATTTTTGTTTTGGGAAATCTGATTCATAGCAGAATTAGGTTATAAAAGTTTTCTCTGGTTGATTAAACCAAAAGACAACATAGAGCACCTGGTTAAGGCGTGGTGCTTGTGCAGAAGGGGCACCGGGTTTGACCCCTAGTGCACAACGATTTTATTGAATTTTTTATATTTTAATGTAACTTATGCAAATCTTTATACATACTTGTAATACAAGTTATTAAATGCTTGGTTTTTTTTAAAAGAAAACTTACTAATAGTAGACTTAGAAAAAATATATTTTTAATCTGAAATATTATTTAAATTTACTATTTTAAATAATTATTAAAATGTTTATCTTGTTTAATTCATAACTAATTAATTAAAAATTAGATTTACATGATTCGAAAGCCAAAATTTTCCTAAAAATTTTTCTAACCTTTTATATCAAGAATATGATTTTTTATTCCGGAAAAAAAATATAATTTAATATTTTTAGCTATTTAAATCATTTAAATCTTTTAGAGAATAAATTGTTTTATTAAAAATAAACAAAAAATAATATATATATATATATATATATATATATTTCATAATTATTAATTCCATAACTTTTGATCTCCATAGAATAATGGTTTTCTTATAATGATATTATTTAAAGTTGTGTTTATCGTGTTTTAAATAGTTTAAAACTACTGTTTATTTATTTCCTATGTCATGAATTATATAAAGTTATAACGGTACAAAAAATTTTATAAATCATGTATTTTTTACCATTATTATCTTGACGTGTGTTTGAATTCTAAGACTTTATGATTTATTGTTGAAATTTATTTAAACTTTGTTTATTACAAAATTTATGGTATATTAAACTTTTCTAAATATATATTTTTAACGTCTTGTTTTAAATGTCTAAATTTGATTTCTTCAAAAATTAATCCATGAATTAAACGGTTAAACTTAATCCCCAAACTAGGAAAAACCCTAATCACACAATTTAGAAAACCCTAGACTTTTAAGATATTCGTATCCTTAGACTTTGTTTGTATCATCTAGGTTGATTCCTCGTGAATCATATTGCTAGTTGTACGTTCGTTGCGTTGTGGATACTTTTTATGCTCGAGGTGAGTTTACATAACCCCACTTGTATCTTTTATTTACATATTTTTGGGGTGAAACATGTTATTCAAGTTTTATTTCAAACTATACAATTCGTTTATATGTCTTTGAATTATCTTTGTGCTTTATGTCTTAAACTTACTTGTTAGACTATTCTATCATATAGGCTTAACTCATTGGGTTAAGTCACACTAGCATTTGGAGAACCCTAGGGGAGGTACTGTATTCATTTAGGCTTTGCCGTTGGGCAACGTCACACTAGCATTTAGCTTAACCAGGTATGTTAGGTCACACTAGCATTTAGTTGCCTATGCTTGTTTTCACATGAATGCATTAGATTATCTTTGACATGTGAATTGCACTTTACATTTAATCAAGTTTTTTTTTACATTACAAAAATCTATGTGTTCTCACCAACTATTTATAATTGACCCCCTCCATATTCCAAACTTAATATGTTTCAGGTATTCAGTTGATTGAAAGTTTTAGCATTTCACTTGTGGATCACTTAGGAGTTGAAGCCTTAGATTCAATATAATTAAACTTGCTAATGTTGTTTGAACCTATTTGATTTGTATGTAAATGTTTGTAATTTAATTTATTAATCTATCAAAACTTTATCTAGTTTCCATGAGCTATTAAACAATTGTCACTACGTGGTGCCAAATATTTTCGCTATTAATTGGGGTGTTACATAAGATTCTCTACTCAGGTTTTAAAGGTAAGGAATGTTAAATGATAAAAAGATATCATTACAATTAATTATCTTTGTATTCCAAAGTGCATAAACAATACCAAATCTTGAATCAAAATTGAAAATGCCTTATTTTTTGGGATTAAATTGCAAACCTTAAAAAAGTACTTATTTTCCTTTCAAAATGATTATCTTCATACTTCACTCGACCAACTAGAAAACGAGTAGCACGTTTGGAATTGTTGACGGCGCCACATAGTGCGAGCTTCATACCAGTAAGGGCATGTGTATTGGGGGGTTTCATAGGGCTTTATGGGAATAAAATATTATAAAGTATTAGGACGGGCTCAATGGGCTTTATGGGAAAATAAGTGTCTAGTTGGTGTGAGTTTTATGAGGCTTTATAAATGATTGGGTAATCATTGCTTAATTATTATCTTTTTATTTAAATAACAAATTTAAATACTAAATAATATTTAATCAAATAAAAAAACTTAAAAATATTAAAAAATTACAAATACTAAAAAAAACTACAATACTAAAAAAAATTACAAATACTAAAAAAAATTACAAATACTAATAAAAATAACAAATGCTCGTAGATTAGATTTTTTTCTCGATTTTGGCCTTTTGTTTCAAACACAGTTCCAACGCTTCGCCGGTTAAGTAGTCGTGTGACCTCATGTAAAGTCAAAGTCGCGTTCAAATTGTCGATCTCTCATAACCTTGACCACCTCTCGGTTGTCTTGGATACGTTGAGCCCCGATGTCGCGTATGTCTTGGAGGCTTCATCTCGGAAAACGCCTAACTCAACTCGTTGACCCCCGATGATGACTCTGATCAGGCGGCTCGAATAGCCCTTCGACCGGGTGGACGTGGTAACTCTTCCGCCCCTTCCTTCCCCACAAAAAAACACATTTTCTTCGGCGTTTATTTCGATGTTTGGCGTGTCAGACGTTGGCGTTTTCGGGATCAACCGACTCGGAGGTCTTGGACTTCTTTGAAGGCCTCATATTTCTAGCCCTAGATGAAGACGTTCCAACCGCTGGACCATTTGGAGCTATCTCGTAGCAGCCTCCAAAGCCTCAAGTATTGAAAATTTCCATGTGTGGCTTTATATTCTTCCAAAGCTGCCTCCAAAGTAATCTAGCCGCTTTGGCCGGTTTTCCAACCGTACTTTATGCGTTGATAAATGGCTTGAAAGTTGGTGCATTTAGTGTTAACATAGGTCCACCTGCTCGATATTGAATTCGCGGGCCAGTAATCTTCTCCCCTACTAATGAGACCAAAAAATATTGTCAGAATTCGTCTCCAAAACTCACCTTTATTTTGATAGTTCGCTATTAAAAACCAAACCAAAGAAATATATAAGTGTGCGTTGAAAAAAAAATACTATGTATAAATTAATATAACATTCCAAAAAATATATATCTTACAAACAATGGGATCCTCCGAAACGTCAATCCACGTTCGGGCTAATGCGTACAACTCTTTGTCGTCCCTATACGTTTTTTTGCGTGGGGTTCGGTTTCTTTCTTTTTGTTGGATCTTCTTTGTCGCTCGGTTGGTCGCTCGGCCTCTTGCTCTGGCTCCTGGGTCTCTGGAACCAAGATTGGCTTCGGTTGCCAAGCTTGTGATGACCCGAACATTTGAGAAGACCCAAAGACTTCGAAAGACCCGAAACCTCCCATGTTGAAGTTATATGCGTTCAGGTCACATCCCATGGGTTGGTTTAACAGGTTCATAAAACCGGTTTGGTTTTGAACCGAAACCGGAACAATGGGTTGATTAGGCTCACCGGATGATTGAGAACCGTAACCGTGATCGAAAGGATTCATGTTTGTGTTTGTGTTTGAATGGTTGTGTTTAATATATAAGTGATTTTTTAAATGGCCATTCCATAACGTTCATATCCCAACGGTCATAATTCATCAAAAAACCAATGCCAAATCTCTCGCTATATACATAACCGGTTAACTCAAAACGCCCCTATAGCACTCTTGAGAGGTGTGCCCGACACTATGATAGGTTATAACGCCTCGTAACAAGAAACTATGAGGCCCACTACACACTATTCACAAGTAGATTAGGTCGCCAGCTCTCTCTTTTCCTATAGCCACCCTACACTCATTATGCTTGCATGACGTGTGTGCTATTTTCCCATCACCATTACCGCTGCATCGTTTTGTGTGGTTAAATACGGAAACAGCTACCCCAAGATATTTATCATCATCAATTAATATCAAATAAAAATATATATTATCATCACCACAACTAGGTGTTGAACATTTGAGAAAGAGGGCTTCAAATTGTACAACACCCAACACTCAGGTAAGGTAAACATCTTGCTTCTTTTTTACTATTCAACACAAGCTTAGATGAACATACATCACAAAATTTGTCAAAAATGTTTTATCAACTTTTTTTTTTGAACGGCAAATTTCTACTCCTTGTGGGACTTGAACCCATGACCTCCCTCTTAGGTGTTCCTAGAAGCTTTGCTTCTGCCATTGGGCCACCAACCCCAATGGCTTAAAACTAGACAGTTAATTTTTTTTTTTTTTTTTTTTTTTTGAACGGCAAATTTCTACTCCTTGTGGGACTTGAACCCATGACCTCTCCTTTAGGTGTTCCTAGAAGCATTGCTTCTACCATTGGGCCACCAACCCCAATGGCAAAAAAATAATGGAAGAAAAGAAACCACCATGTTCGAACCCAGGTCAACCAGTTACAACACAAACCATTAGACCACTACACCACCACCATCAGATAAAAATGTTTTATCAACTTATAAAGAATTTGAGCCTAAAACTTGGCCTACATAATGAGTTTGCACAATAAGTCAGACTTTCTTTTTAATAAGCTTGGATCCGTTTGTAGATACGCTTCTAGATATATTATATATGCTTCAGTTTTAGTGAGACTTCGATTTTTTTTTTTTTTTTTTTTTTTTTTGAACGGCTAATTTTTACATCTCTTTCTTTACATCTTTTACACCTTTTTTGCACACCTTTGAAGTTGAATTCCCTGCCTTACCCAAGAGGAGATTTCCTCTCTACCACTAGGCCTAAGTTAGGGTTCGATTTTGATTTTTGATTGTATAATCAAAATCGAAGTGTAACTTTTTGTTTATATAAAGGCAAAACCAAACTACATGCTATTAGTTTCAGATCATCGATTAAGTGTTTCTTGTTCCCTAGCTAACATTGTAGGTTGCTCATGTCTTTATGACTCTGAGTTGCATGTTACATTGTACATCTAAACTATATTAGTCTTGGATTTGTGTTTCAAAGAGTTAAGATGATACAAGGTTTTGTTATTGTAACATTGAATCATTTCACAGATATGTTGCGATTAACGGTTGGAGAGAAACGTGCAAGGGATAACGAGGGATTGAAATTTATTCCTGGATTAAGATTGTCTCAACACCCCCCCGAAGAACGAAAGGACTTGTTCATGAAAAAACTTGGAGTTGTTATCATATGCAAGTCATTGCATCCTACAGAATTCGAAGGTTATACGATCAGAGAACGTTTTCAGAGAATGGGCTGGGAAGAGTTGCTTAATCTCGGCTGTGACAAAATCTATAAACGAGTTGTCATTCAGTGGGTGTCATCACTATCAAGAAACGGGGACGAGTTGACTGGCATGGTTGACGGAAAATCATATACTATCACACCTGAAATTGTTCGAGATGTTCTAGGTGTTGACACGCGCAAGGATTTGCAATATACCCGTTTTAATAAAGCTGATTTTTATGCTACCACTAAAGAAAGCAAAAGAAGATGGTTTGAAGCATGCAAGACGGTTTTTGGACTAAAGGAAAATGCAAAGAAGGCAAAGCGAGGAGGGTATGAGAAATCGAATCTGACACCATTAGTGCACATTTTGTGGCAAATAGGGGTTTGGACATTTCAACCTCGAATTGTAAGGATGTTATTTGACCGGGGGATCTATCATCATGAGATATGTCTTCTTCACGCGTTATATACAGGAGATTACTCGTATAGCTTTGCGCATTTGATGATCGATAACATTTGGGATATGTATGAGCATCTAGATCAAACAAACATTCCCCATGGATACTACATTTCGGAGATACTCAGTCGGTTGGGAGCCGTTTCTGAAGCTGAATACGTTGAGATTATCTCCCCTAAGCATCGGGTAATAACAAAGAGCTCGCTTCGTGACTATCTAAAATTCTCGGAGACCTCAACGGAATACATACTTGATAAATGGACGCAGCGAGTCACCTTCCCAAAGAAATTTATAGAAAGAGAAGCTGCATCTCACTTAACACCAACACCATCCTCACACATGGCACCTGATCATGTACATCAAGACTTGGACATGAACCCGTTGTTGACCAACCTCCAAAACCTACTGAACAAACAACACAATGAGATGATGACAATGGTTACCAACATACAAAAGCAGATGGAACGCTGTCATCAACAAAGAGAACGTATTGAACAAGCCAGAGAACGTCGTGAACAAGCAAGGGACCGTCGTGAACAAGAAAGAGATTGTCGTGAACAAGAAAGAGAAAGGCGAGCAAAGATTCGTGCACATGCCATTATATGGGACATCGAAAGGCAACGTTACTTTTACGAACAGGAGCAAGAGCAGCTACACAAAGCTTGGAACCAAGCCTATGGATCCAATGAATTTCAGTTTCCACGAATTTCTCAAACCTCATTCCATCCTCCACCAGCTGGGTCTCCATATTATGACCCCACCCAAGGCGATGAGATCCCGAAGGTGTTTCAGGATATCTTCCATGACATCTATGGCCCAACACGTTAGTGGTTACGACTTAGGTGTCCCAGTCCTCATAGACTCTTTTGTTATCATTATTGCCGATCTGTTTTGAGTTTATATGTTGATCGCATGATGTTTCTCTACTTATTTCGTGAACTGTCAACACATTGGTAAGTTTGCAAATTTGAGTTTTGAAAATGATTTGGCAATGGAACATCTCACATCTGAACCTTAGTTTAATTCTAATTCAAGTTGTTCAAATTTGGCTTATCCTAAATGAATATCAACCCTTACACAGTTACACGTCCCACAACCGGTCCTCACACATTCTTGTCAGTGATGGATTTGAGTCTTAAAATTGGTTTTGCGAAGGCATCGTTGGTTAATTTAGATGTGATTAAGATTTTATTTATCTATTTTCTTAATAAGAAACTTTGTAAAAAAAATTGGATAGGCGTGAGAATCAAACACTATTGGGTATTGGAAAACGTGTGTCTAAAACGTTTATGACCAGACTTATAGAGAACAACTAAGGGGCTGTTTGGTAGCGTGTTTATTTCAGCTTTTGAATGGAATTGTTAGGTCTGAATCATTAAGATTTGGGATGTTGCTGAACCATTAATCACTGAACTATTAAGCAATGAACTAGGCTGAACCTTAATGAGGGCCCCCTACCCACGTGGGACAAGAAAACTAACCATTCAGACATCTTAACGATTCAGCACTTAATCAACCAAACAGCCCCTTACTGAAGAAAAGAACCATGTATCACTCAAAAGCTAAAATTTACTTTTTCGTAAAGAGAACTCTCTGTCTCTCTAGGCGACCATGGCGGTCATGAAGTAGGGTTCGAGTCTTGCTGTGCAAGTTCTATGTTTCAATTTGTTTGTTTGTCTCTGGCAGCTTGTCGGTTTGTTTCGAGTTCTGAAAGCTTCTCGTCTTCTTGAATCACCAGATCCCTAAATCCATCTTCATAGGATTTCAGATTTATTTTGGGTTTGTTTCTTGTTTCGGTTGGTGATTTTGAATTGGGGATGACAGGGATGATAATCGTTTTGGTATATATGATTTTTTTTGTTTCATTTCTTGTTACGGTTGTTAGTTTCAGATTTATTGTTGGTTTGTTTCTTCTCGATTAACTTGGGTTCTATGATGTTCTTCTTGAATCAATAAACCAAGGCTCCCAAACTTCTATTTATCTACGGCGACCAAGTCGGTCATAGACTAGCATCCCTAAATCCATCTTCATAGGTTTTTAGATTGCTTGTCGGTTTGTTTTGTGCTACGGCTGTTGGTGCAGACTTGATTGTGGATAAAAATCAGAGTGAGTGTAGTAACAGTTAGCAAAGGACTTTGAATTTGTGAGTGAAGAAGGCTGGGATTATTGTTATTGTTGTAAGCGGCAAGTATATATGACCGATTTACCTTTTCTCTTACAACTTACAAGATAAAGCACTAGAAGTGAGTGATCCACTCATGGAGGAGAGGATTTACAGTCGGCAGAGGCGCTTATGAAGAGATATGAGCAGCTCGAGTTGGAAGATGCCGAGGAACTTCCCGTCCAGGTTCCGATTACCCAAGCTCGCGAGGAGTTTAGCTATGTGGCAGTCCTGTTCTCAGAGACTCCGGTTAATGAAATTGCGTTTAATCGAACGCTTTCAAATTTATGGCAGCCGAGGTGCAGAGTTAATATAAGGAAAATAGGCTCAGGAAATCGGTTCATCATTAAGTTTTATCATATTAATGATTATAACAGGGTTTGGAATGGTTCACCATGGAGTTTCAATAATCGTCTCCTGGCGTTAACACCAAAACCAACTGAGATTGATCATCAATCGGTTGAAGCATCGAAAGTCCCAATATAGGTTCAAGTGTTTGGTGTCCCTATAGGCTATGTGTCCGCGCATATATGTGAGGTCGTGGGAGGTTTCGTAGGGGAGTTCTTAGAAGCAGATCCGAACAACTTCAAATTCTCAAGGCCCCTTTATCTACGAATTAGAGTGATTATCAATACAAATCACCTTTTAAAAAGGAGAATGCGATTATTTATTATCGAAGGTAGTCACGTAACGATTCAATTTCAGTATGAGAGATGGATTTTAATTTGCGGTGCTTTTAATCATGCTGAGTGTCACACCACGCCAATGGCGGAAACACGTGGCGCAACGCTCGAAAGCATATCAAAGTCAAGATTAACACAAACTATATTTAATTAGAAAAGATCAAATTATTAGAATGTCGAAAATGAGTATCTCGTTCCAATATTGCACAAAGCATTACATAAAACGATGAACATTAAGTTTCAATGTGGGGGTATTTCCGTTTATGTTCCAACCCGATGGTAACAATGAATGAAACCCCGACCAGTATCCGACATCCCGAATTCCACCGCACTAGCCCCATATCTATTCAGCACTTAGTTACCTGAAAGATATGTTTAAAAAGACGTCAATATATAAAATATTGGTGAGTTCACAGGTTTTAGTTTCATAACAGCAACATTTTCACAACCATCGACTCGACTCACTTTACCGTATAATTATTTTCCCATTAAATAATTATACTAGGATCTTGTCGATCGATATTCCGTTTTTACAACATGTGCGAAACCTGCACAACTTGTGGCCTTTGTAAGGAGTAGCTAGCTCCTACAAACTATAATGATGAGCAATCCCTTGAGCCCCATAACCAAACCAAGACTGATAATAATGCCCCGCTCCAAGTCGTTACTCGGTTTCCCACGACTTAAGTTCAGAATATATGCACCCCAGGCATAACCTAATGCATAATCGACGCTATCGATTAGGGGTGGGCCTTGTCAGGCACCAATAGTACTATCCAAATATTCTTTCGGTTTCATTTCCCTGAATTAATGATTACGGAAGAGAGGGCTCAACCCCGAGTGGCGTTCACTGCTCAAGTACTCATCATACCACTTATCACATTTTATCCTTTGAAAACCTTTTCAACATGTGACAATATTTGACAAACATATCTTTCCCCCAGTTAAAACAGTAAAATGGGGCCGTGAAACTCACCTGAAACACTGTCTGGCTTACTAGGCAGATAGCAAGGAGGGTCTCGCACCTACAAACGTTCTAGACGTATAAGTCACTATTCCTATAGTGCATGTGCCTTGGCAAGTTGTACACCCAACTCCCGACCACAAGTTATTCCAAATCCCGTTTAATTGAGCGCGTATCCTAGGTTTCGTTGGCGTTACATTACCCTTTGTGTTACAAGTTATATATTACTGTTGTTAATATTTCCTTAACTTGTATCTTATTATCATCGACTCGACGTCACTTAACATATAATTATTTTCCCATTTAAATAATTATACTTAAGATCGTATCGCTCGATATAATATATATTTCGACCCTCGACCCGACTCACTTTGCCGCACATTTGTTTTCCCATTTAAACAAATATACTAAGATCTTGTCGTTCGATTGTATATTCTTAACGCCCGATTCAACTCACCATACCGTGTATTTATTTTCCCATTCAAATAAATATACTAGGATCTCGTTGATTCGGCATACACATATATATATCTTTGTCTTTTCGTCGCGGCTTCCCTTCCCACATATCTACTTTCTCATTAAGTAGATATACTAGAATTTTGCCGAGACGAGCGTACATATATATAAATGTGCAATTTTCCTTGTTAAGCATATACGTTTGTTTAGCGTCTTATTCGTTTATGTCATGTGTTTCTCCCACGAATAATTCCTTAACACTTAGGAAAGTGTTTATTAGTTTTCACCCATAATGTATATATATATTTTACTCCTTAAAATATATATTTTTCTTATCTTGCCGCAATGGCATTTTTCTCATGATTCGTCCGTGTATGGTTTGTTAACGCGTCTTAGTTCGATACCTTAACTCGATTAGTCAATTTTCCAAGTCTTTCCCAACATGTGTTTTATAGAAATATTATCCACATTTCTAACCCATGTTACTTGGAAGGTTTGTATTTTAGCCCAACTTGTTAACTTAGATACAAAAATGCTTCCAATACTTTTATATTCTCATTTATATAAAAGTATTCATTTTTGTACAAGTTTCTCAAGTTTGATCAACATTTTTATAAAATCTCTATTTTATAAAAATCCTTATTTTAAAACCCCTTTGTATTTTTATAACTTTCAAAAATACACTTTTATACAAAATACCCAAGTATTTCTACTAGTATTTACAAAAATCATCCTTAGACTTTATTACTTACATTTTTGACACCGAACTTTCCACACTTGTATTTTTGGACTAATAGTTTCTAAAATATCCATTTTAGTCCTCTAACTTTCAAAGTTACAACTTTAGCCCCTTAACTTCCAAAAGTTGCATTTTTCCACTCTAGCTTCCAAAGTTAACATTTTTCACTCAAAATAGTAAACTTTGAGGATTCAACTTTTTATTGGTAAGTTATTTTTGTATCAAAACACTTATGTTAGTCTTGTATTTCATGTGGAAGACTACTTATGTGTGTGTTTTATGTATTTGTCCATTTTAACAAAATATCATTCATCTAAGTAAGCTAACTTAGATTTTCCATCATCTTCATTCATGAACTTCTAACATGTTTTACCACATATTACACCATGTATGATCATAATAAGATGATTTAAAGTTACTCTTAACATATTCAAGTTTATTCTACAATTTTAACCAAAACATCATCCTACTTAGTTTTAGATGCAAACTTTACATATTTTCAAGATTAATACATCATCATTATCAAATCCATGGTTTATTTTCATATCTTTAATCTTCCATTTTACACATGTAAAACCTATTAAAGATTATGTTCAAAACGACCTTTTTAAACCCCTTCATGTACAACTTGCTTCTAAGAACACATACACGAATAATAACAATCAAAAACAAGATTAAGAAGCTTACTACTAGCACAAGGCTAGGGAAGACAAAACCTTTGATTTTGAGAGGGGTTTAGTGTGTTCTTCCTTAGTGGTTAAGCTCCAAGCTTGAAACACACAATAGGGGTTTGGATGATGGATTGTTTTAAGTGTTTTGGAGATGTAAAAACTTGAAAGAGATGTGTGTGTGGGTGTGAAGAAACCCACGGCTCCAAGAGAGAAAGAAGAAGGAGATGTTGCTTTGTTAACTCATGTATCTAACACATGTTATATAATCCCACCATATCTTTCATAGATTACACATAATCTTTCCCGAGATTTTAAGAAATCTTATGAAGGATTGTATGTGTACTTGGGAATCTTGAAAGGATATGAAGTGTGTGTGTGTGTATATAACCGTATATGTATGTGTGGATGGAGGAGGTTGCTTGCAAATCTTTGGTTAATCTTTGTAATCTTCTCATGATCTTTATACAAGACCCACCATGCATGCATACACTAGTGTAATGATGGTTAAGTGTTTCCTTGGATCCTATGGCCATATGGCCGAAATTTTGGCAAAGGGGGACAAGGAGTGGCATGCTTTTGTACTTGATAATTATTCATGTTTCTTACACCTTTTTGCATGCTTTATATGTAGGTTAATAGATCATTATTATTAACACTTGCATGGGCACCACCCTTGGCCTTTAGGCCGGCCCCCATGTGGGTTTATGTGGGGTCCACAACTTCAAATATTTACCCAATACTTGTTATGTTAAATCCCTCGTCGTTCGGGTGTCGTTCGGGTATTTTTCGGGTTTTAATCACGCGTTATCCGGACATTAAAAATACCTTTAATAACCCTTAAATATAGTCTAATTTAAGCGTTGATTGGTTATTTAGCCCTTCGCCGGGTGAAATTATGAGTTATACGCGTATCGGGTGCGGTACGCGCATTTTATTTGTTACCGGGAGATTTGTACAAGACGTTTTCATTTATGGTTTTGGAGTTCCAAAACTCATTATATCTTATGAAAATACCCTTTATTTTATATCCTGGGTGTCCGGGATCCGCTTCGTTTATTTAATTATTACCGGGTAACTGCCAACGTCCATACCGGATAGCTTATTCGCACATGATCCAATCATGTTTTACCATTAAACGTATGCATTCCTATGCACTATTTGGAAATTGCTATCTCCTAAGGCCTTGATAATTTAATCACACATAATTGCATTTAATTATGTTAATCATATACTAATTACTCTGTACGGAGTTACCTTATTTTTGCCGGTTGTTACATTCTCCCCCCGTTAAGAGAATTCCGTCCCGGAATTCAATTCAAGTTACCCATCACAATAGTAACGTTGAATAGGGCGGGGTGTTTGCGCTTCATGAGATCTCCTCTTTCCTAGTGAGCCCAGATTCATGTTCGGCTCACGCTTAGTGCTCTATCAAACACAGTGTCATAGTTCAACTACGACTAAGCTCTTGGTCATCCCACCTTGACATATCTATCGGTTTTCCCGAAATCGTAGAGCTTATTGTCAACCGGACTTCCGCCGGTCGAGGAATTGACCAAAACTTCCCCAGGCCAGACTTGCGGGATTCATTAAGAGTCCCACTAAGCTCTTGCGACAATTCAAGCTTATTCATCACGAGGCCGATTTTGATCGCTATCTCCGTACCACCGAAGTATTAGGAATTGGCCTACTACAATCTCTAAGCTTATTGACACCTTCTCGGAGTATGACTCTCAGTGACAACCTATTATTAGACCGAAGTTCTTAAGGCCTACGCCTTGTCTGTATGACTTCTTAATAGGTTCGCATCTCGTCCAAACAGTCTTTAATCTGCAAGATCTACTGGCCATCTCTCGAATAACCTAAACCAGGTTATGTATCTATCTCCGTCTGTCAATCGACGCACTGGAGATTTACACGCATGCCCTCCAAGGGCTTTGAGTAGTACACCCCGAACACTGGGATGCTAATTCCTATCACATAGGAAAGTTTGGTGAGGAAGCTCATGGGTTTGATCTGCCACGAACATCAATCGTGTCAACACGGAACAATTCCGTCATGTACATTCAATTTGTCCGAGAATGACAAACCATACTCGTCTCAAATTGAGTATCCCATGCTTGTGTACAAAGTTTGTCGAACTTGAGGTAGAGTGACCACTACAATCCGATATAATGTAAGTTGGCAATTCGGTGTCTAGCCACAACTCTCTCCGAGAGTATAGGTAACTGTCCGCATGCCTCATCTCGAAGCCACAGACGAGTACGGAATGAGAGGGCTCCAAGCAACAATCAATCATCACTTGGCTCACATCTGACCCCGGGACACCTCGGGTGTCATGGTGATGTCAAACAGGTGATCTTACCGCACCATATAAAAGTCCCCTTGGAAACCTCGTCGGGTATCCCCCCTTTTTTTTATCCTTCGGCTCGACTCACTTTACCGTATATTTACCTCCCCATTAAGATAAATATACTAGGTTCGTGTCGACCGAACAACCATATTAAAAATGGGACTTTATTTCCGTAGAACCTCTAGGTACTGAATTGCTGCTTTCCTCCTGAGCAATTGTGGTTAATGGTACTAGGACGCTTAGTATGGACTGATGGAGGTCGAAAGTTTTTGCGTCGCTTTCACCCCTCAGTTCCCTGACATTAAGCAGTGTATACATGACGCCCGGGCCGTACAATTCCACAATCCTCGAGTAGTACGAGTCGACTCATCACTAACGACAAGATGCTTCCAGCACATAGGTCTATACCGAAAAGAGATATATGAAACATCATAAATTGTTGTCGCAATGAACAACATATAAGGTTTATTATGACACATCAACACGTTGGCCCCCATTGCGACAAGTATACAGAACACCAGTAGCTACCCAAACCATGGGTATCCAGTGCCAGTTCTGTTATATGTGCTTCATGGGCACTAGTGTTCTATCGTCAATGGCAACCTAGTAAATCAATTCCGAATAGTACAGGCCACATGCCCTTACATTGACCTTCAGATCTTATGCAGAGATCTGAGTGAAAGGAGTCCTGAAACCAAAACCCTCATTCATCGAAGGTTCCATCCTTTCGGAATCTTTTTATGAAAATGGTGAAATCGGGTCATAGATGCATGCATTTAGCATAGATTTCACATTTGGCTAGACGGCTTCATGCGCTCAAGTCGTTACTTAAACAAGCGAGCGACTGAGATCGCACCTCAAGTAATAGTCCTGAGCCTTCCCATAAGACATCCCATTCAATGACTCAGTAGTCACACATATGGGCGGAATATGTAAGCCTTCAAACTCGTCCTGATTAGTCAGGTGCCATACGCCCTGACCTGGCAGCTCACATTACTATGGTGTCTCTAACAGCGTCTATCAAGGATAAGGGGTTTTGCTCTAGCGTGAGCAATGCTACTTAAAGATGACTGGGAACACCACTATTGACTCAAGGTTGAAATTGTTTTCCATTGTTCCGAGAATCTACGCCACGACACCAAGGTAAGATAAACCTTCCATCAAAGGAATAACAACATTAATCGATGGGTCGAGACGATCAACCATCTCAACCTAGTAGTGTGGCACCTTTAAAGAGTAGATAATGCTGCGCGCCCTTCTGGATTCAGGGTTCATAAAGCCTCTTAATCATGTACCAGGGACTTCACCAATGCCCGCCCATGGGTGGGTCCACGACGGTATTCCCATAACCATCAGTATGGTACGTATGACTCCAAATGAATCCACTGGTGTGAGCAATAAATGAATTGAACCTTTCAACTCTTGCTAGTCCCGAAGGTATAGATCATAATATCGCTCATAAATTCTCGATACCTTCAGGTTCGAGACGTATTCGAAATCCCTTATCACAAAGGCAAGTCTCGCCTTGTCACGTGTAGATCACAGGGTTTCTTCATTGATTTGCATGACCGATCGTTGGGCGACCAAATGGCACGTAACAGGTTAGTGCTGGACAAAGCGTCACTGGTGCCTCAGATTCCGAAGATGTACTGTTCACGAAATGCGTGAGCATATACAGGGGTCGGCACATGACTCGGTCACCTACTCAGACGACCACGAGGTTCAGACTTTAGGGGTATACACCCGTAATCACTAAGGCTAGAGTGTCTAAGCGCGACTTTTAGAAAGTCCGTTGGGCACCGGAAATCCTACATAATCAATGTCGGCACTACACAATCAAACAAATAGAACAATGACAACAACGCATCCACGAAGCACACCAACTAGGGAACACCACACAAGAGTGATACGTCAACAGATAAGCATGACGACAAGGCAACACCGCAACAGGACAACTCCACATCAGAGAAGCATGTCAGCCAGACAACACCGCAACAGGAACCGCCTGACACAAAGAAGCACGACAACAAGGCTACACTACTGCAGGAGCAGCACAACAACAGGAATGCATTGTCGACAATGCAGCGCAACCACCTGGATACGCAACCAACAAAAATAATGCAACTGCAAGCATGCACAATGGCCGGGGGTAACACAGCAGCATGGATGCACATGTCAATATGACGCTCAATATGGAAAATCCACAGTCCACATCAACAGAAAGCTCCGTTCTGGTGAGCACGCATCCCCGTACGTCTCAGATCACTTGTGGAGGCAGGATTTGTATTCATGCCTTCGACCTCAAGCCTATCCTCCATGGCCTCAATGGTAGGAATGGTTAGATTGGCAGTCGCATCGGTCGTCATAACGTAAATGGGAACGACGGGTTCCACATAATTTACCTGACTTCTCAAGCCGATATTGTTCATAGAGAGAACGACTGTAGGTCTGTTATGAGTCACTCAAACAATGGCAACAGAAACATCGACAGTTTCAACCAAGGCCTGAGAACCGTTGACAATGTTAGGCTCCCTAAGAGCCCAAGGAATGATAACTAGTAGTTCAATGAAAGCCTTGAAGAAATGGAATTAATGACAACGGATTTAACAGAGACACAGATTTGGTGATAGTGGCTTGGCATGGGTTATAGAGACGTCTTTGTTAACGACATTCACCTCTGCAGGAGCCTCAAATACATCAACTCGAGAAGAGCCATAGAAACAACATCATCAAGCCCAACATGGACTATAGAGACAACGACAACAATAAGCTCAACAACAGACATGGAAACCATGGCTTCAAGCCCGATAAGTGCTACAGAATCATTGGAAACAACAGACTCAGCAAGAGCTACACACTTAACAGCATCAATAGGACTCGCGTGAGCCATAGAACAATAACAGGAGCAACAACGTCAGGCTCGACCGGAGCCTTGGACTCGTCGTAGCTATTATATGTGTGGTGACTGGTATCCATAGGACCTGGAAACCAACCTACTTCTTTCCCGATAACCAGGATAGTGGTCGCAACGAGCATAGTAAGTAGAGGTAGAAGGATCACGATTTATCGTTACACCACGATAAAATGAAAACGACACCGACTCTGGCAATCCAGCCGAGTCATTCTTCTCATTAGGGTCTCCTTACATGCGATCTTGGCTCTAGCACCGATAGTAATTAGCTGGAATGCCTCTCTGCCACTCAAGCGAGGCCGGTGGACTTTCTTCCTGATAGGCCATGCCGTGAGAGTATCGAAATACGGCAAGAGATTAGACAGGTCACATTGCCCATAACTAGTGGATCTCGCAACCTTTGTTTACAAACCACCGTGGTGAGGGAACGCAACGTCTCAGTATATATGGGGATTGATGGAAAACACTTCACATTAATTTTCACCCCACAGATATAACTAGTCTCGTCGTCGTGACGAGGGTGACGAATGTTATTGCAACGAAAGAAATGGAATTGTCGTCCCATGGGTAAGCTTAATTTAACAGAATAGCGTGATCATTTTCGGTAGTCCATCCTTTGATTTTCGAGGGGGATTTTGATGTCAGCAAAAAGCGTCTTGCGACCTTCTGATAATTACGGAACACTCTTACAATTACGATTCCCAAAGTGTGGCTCCACTTTCTAGGATTTATGACGGATTCATGCACGGTACCCGTGTCGAACCCACTCTGGCGTTTATCGACTGGAGCGAGTCTTCCAATAATCCTTGAAAAACAAACAGGAGGTAGATAGAGGAGTCTTATGATAACCTTTGCTCCTCAGGAAAGTAGTATGACACAAGTACCAACATGCTGAGCCCATCACAATTTATCTTCCGAACACGATCCAGCGCTATTGCAAAGGTTGTTAATCCATACTTGAATACCCAATACATCGAGTAGTGGCTTCCCACGAGTTAATCGTATGCACTTCCGAGTGAGTCCATCGCCAAATGCCGACTGGGGCTTGCTGTTCTACTACACGCCGTCATCCTAACACTGGCAAACGATGTCGCGGTCATGATTAGTGGCCGAAATTTTGACATCATCAAAGTTTAGCAAAACCCTATGACTCGCGGATGTGTGAGGCGACATGCCGATTTCACTATTCGTCTATGACTACCTGGAAGCAACCAATACTGTTGACTCAGACGAGGCTATCGAGCCTTCAGAATAACAATGATCAAGCTTCCTAATCCCGTAACTTCGATTCTGTTCTTCCTATAGGAAAAGAAAAATACTTGACCCTTGAAGACAACCTGGGCATGCGTTAGATCGAACATGACTTATTCACCATGATAACACAGCAGCACACGGTCACGAGTCTCATATCTAATCCACGCAGGGTCCCGTTCTCTAAACGCACTAGTCTAGCAGGGACGCACCCTCAGTCTTCATTGGGTTTCAAGTTTAGCATTCCTCGCATCGTACCAGGCATTCATCTCTTCAGTAAGCAGCGCATCCTTGTACGCCCGCTCCTTTGGAAGAACTTTGTGGTGGAGACCTTCAACTCCTACACAAGGAAGCTTTCATCTCCCGTTCCTATCTAGAGCGAGGGTTTGCGTCAGATTACTTATATGAATAGACGTTCGAGCTCTTCCGTGCTCGTACCATACAGGTAATGTCGAAGAAAGCTCATTAGGTTTGCTAGGATCGAAATCAAGGAACATCGGCGAGACCTCCCATTTAACCCATTGGTCAATCAAACTAAGACTGAATCTAAAGAACAAGAACAACTAAGACAAGGAGTGATCACCAATCCCGGCCCTAGCGCCCACCAAGGTTACCGTGCACCCCAAACTATTATTACGTGTGCACCCGTAATGATAATTTGTGTCGCCAGGTAATCTTGCTGCCCGCTAGTTCCGAGCTTCCTGATCCAAAACCGAGAGTTCATACAACAAAGTCTTGATCTAGTTTCGCCTCTAAATCATAAACAACGTGGCGACATCCAATAACGCGATAGATATTAGTCCTTCCGATCATCCCGTCTACAGGCAAGCAAGTGAGCTCATCGTAGACCACAGCATTCTTCCCGCTTGCTGGTACCGGTGATCGATGCAAGAGCGCGGACTATTGTGAAGCGCGACACAACAACCTTACTGGCAAAATATCCGTACCACGTATATGTATTAACTTAATCTTAGAAAATCGGATTCCTACTATAAGCATCTTATCCGCATTTTCTAATACTTCATATATTGACACACATGGCTAGTCGGTCGGAATTTCCCCTTGTACAATCCATGTACAATCTTCTTCCTTTTTTAAAAAAAAATATTTTGTTGTGTTTCAGTTTTGAAAACTTTGTCTTCGAGCCGAAACCGGTTATAGTCTAGATTTTTCAAAAATGCTAGTTCGCTACAACCTTGGCTCTGATACCACTTCTGTCACACCACGCCAATGGCGGAAACACGTGGCGCAACGCTCGAAAGCATATCAAAGTCAAGATTAACACAAACTATATTTAATTAGAAAAGATCAAATTATTAGAATGTCGAAAATGAGTATCTCGTTCCAATATTGCACAAAGCATTACATAAAACGATGAACATTAAGTTTCAATGTGGGGGTATTTCCGTTTATGTTCCAACCCGATGGTAACAATGAATGAAACCCCGACCAGTATCCGACATCCCGAATTCCACCGCACTAGCCCCATATCTATTCAGCACTTAGTTACCTGAAAGATATGTTTAAAAAGACGTCAATATATAAAATATTGGTGAGTTCACAGGTTTTAGTTTCATAACAGCAACATTTTCACAACCATCGACTCGACTCACTTTACCGTATAATTATTTTCCCATTAAATAATTATACTAGGATCTTGTCGATCGATATTCCGTTTTTACAACATGTGCGAAACCTGCACAACTTGTGGCCTTTGTAAGGAGTAGCTAGCTCCTACAAACTATAATGATGAGCAATCCCTTGAGCCCCATAACCAAACCAAGACTGATAATAATGCCCCGCTCCAAGTCGTTACTCGGTTTCCCACGACTTAAGTTCAGAATATATGCACCCCAGGCATAACCTAATGCATAATCGACGCTATCGATTAGGGGTGGGCCTTGTCAGGCACCAATAGTACTATCCAAATATTCTTTCGGTTTCATTTCCCTGAATTAATGATTACGGAAGAGAGGGCTCAACCCCGAGTGGCGTTCACTGCTCAAGTACTCATCATACCACTTATCACATTTTATCCTTTGAAAACCTTTTCAACATGTGACAATATTTGACAAACATATCTTTCCCCCAGTTAAAACAGTAAAATGGGGCCGTGAAACTCACCTGAAACACTGTCTGGCTTACTAGGCAGATAGCAAGGAGGGTCTCGCACCTACAAACGTTCTAGACGTATAAGTCACTATTCCTATAGTGCATGTGCCTTGGCAAGTTGTACACCCAACTCCCGACCACAAGTTATTCCAAATCCCGTTTAATTGAGCGCGTATCCTAGGTTTCGTTGGCGTTACATTACCCTTTGTGTTACAAGTTATATATTACTGTTGTTAATATTTCCTTAACTTGTATCTTATTATCATCGACTCGACGTCACTTAACATATAATTATTTTCCCATTTAAATAATTATACTTAAGATCGTATCGCTCGATATAATATATATTTCGACCCTCGACCCGACTCACTTTGCCGCACATTTGTTTTCCCATTTAAACAAATATACTAAGATCTTGTCGTTCGATTGTATATTCTTAACGCCCGATTCAACTCACCATACCGTGTATTTATTTTCCCATTCAAATAAATATACTAGGATCTCGTTGATTCGGCATACACATATATATATCTTTGTCTTTTCGTCGCGGCTTCCCTTCCCACATATCTACTTTCTCATTAAGTAGATATACTAGAATTTTGCCGAGACGAGCGTACATATATATAAATGTGCAATTTTCCTTGTTAAGCATATACGTTTGTTTAGCGTCTTATTCGTTTATGTCATGTGTTTCTCCCACGAATAATTCCTTAACACTTAGGAAAGTGTTTATTAGTTTTCACCCATAATGTATATATATATTTTACTCCTTAAAATATATATTTTTCTTATCTTGCCGCAATGGCATTTTTCTCATGATTCGTCCGTGTATGGTTTGTTAACGCGTCTTAGTTCGATACCTTAACTCGATTAGTCAATTTTCCAAGTCTTTCCCAACATGTGTTTTATAGAAATATTATCCACATTTCTAACCCATGTTACTTGGAAGGTTTGTATTTTAGCCCAACTTGTTAACTTAGATACAAAAATGCTTCCAATACTTTTATATTCCCATTTATATAAAAGTATTCATTTTTGTACAAGTTTCTCAAGTTTGATCAACATTTTTATAAAATCTCTATTTTATAAAAATCCTTATTTTAAAACCCCTTTGTATTTTTATAACTTTCAAAAATACACTTTTATACAAAATACCCAAGTATTTCTACTAGTATTTACAAAAATCATCCTTAGACTTTATTACTTACATTTTTGACACCGAACTTTCCACACTTGTATTTTTGGACTAATAGTTTCTAAAATATCCATTTTAGTCCTCTAACTTTCAAAGTTACAACTTTAGCCCCTTAACTTCCAAAAGTTGCATTTTTCCACTCTAGCTTCCAAAGTTAACATTTTTCACTCAAAATAGTAAACTTTGAGGATTCAACTTTTTATTGGTAAGTTATTTTTGTATCAAAACACTTATGTTAGTCTTGTATTTCATGTGGAAGACTACTTATGTGTGTGTTTTATGTATTTGTCCATTTTAACAAAATATCATTCATCTAAGTAAGCTAACTTAGATTTTCCATCATCTTCATTCATGAACTTCTAACATGTTTTACCACATATTACACCATGTATGATCATAATAAGATGATTTAAAGTTACTCTTAACATATTCAAGTTTATTCTACAATTTTAACCAAAACATCATCCTACTTAGTTTTAGATGCAAACTTTACATATTTTCAAGATTAATACATCATCATTATCAAATCCATGGTTTATTTTCATATCTTTAATCTTCCATTTTACACATGTAAAACCTATTAAAGATTATGTTCAAAACCACCTTTTTAAACCCCTTCATGTACAACTTGCTTCTAAGAACACATACACGAATAATAACAATCAAAAACAAGATTAAGAAGCTTACTACTAGCACAAGGCTAGGGAAGACAAAACCTTTGATTTTGAGAGGGGTTTAGTGTGTTCTTCCTTAGTGGTTAAGCTCCAAGCTTGAAACACACAATAGGGGTTTGGATGATGGATTGTTTTAAGTGTTTTGGAGATGTAAAAACTTGAAAGAGATGTGTGTGTGGGTGTGAAGAAACCCACGGCTCCAAGAGAGAAAGAAGAAGGAGATGTTGCTTTGTTAACTCATGTATCTAACACATGTTATATAATCCCACCATATCTTTCATAGATTACACATAATCTTTCCCGAGATTTTAAGAAATCTTATGAAGGATTGTATGTGTACTTGGGAATCTTGAAAGGATATGAAGTGTGTGTGTGTGTATATAACCGTATATGTATGTGTGGATGGAGGAGGTTGCTTGCAAATCTTTGGTTAATCTTTGTAATCTTCTCATGATCTTTATACAAGACCCACCATGCATGCATACACTAGTGTAATGATGGTTAAGTGTTGCCTTGGATCCTATGGCCATATGGCCGAAATTTTGGCAAAGGGGGACAAGGAGTGGCATGCTTTTGTACTTGATAATTATTCATGTTTCTTACACCTTTTTGCATGCTTTATATGTAGGTTAATAGATCATTATTATTAACACTTGCATGGGCACCACCCTTGGCCTTTAGGCCGGCCCCCATGTGGGTTTATGTGGGGTCCACAACTTCAAATATTTACCCAATACTTGTTATGTTAAATCCCTCGTCGTTCGGGTGTCGTTCGGGTATTTTTCGGGTTTTAATCACGCGTTATCCGGACATTAAAAATACCTTTAATAACCCTTAAATATAGTCTAATTTAAGCGTTGATTGGTTATTTAGGCCTTCGCCGGGTGAAATTATGAGTTATACGCGTATCGGGTGCGGTACGCGCATTTTATTTGTTACCGGGAGATTTGTACAAGACGTTTTCATTTATGGTTTTGGAGTTCCAAAACTCATTATATCTTATGAAAATACCCTTTATTTTATATCCTGGGTGTCCGGGATCCGCTTCGTTTATTTAATTATTACCGGGTAACTGCCAACGTCCATACCGGATAGCTTATTCGCACATGATCCAATCATGTTTTACCATTAAACGTATGCATTCCTATGCACTATTTGGAAATTGCTATCTCCTAAGGCCTTGATAATTTAATCACACATAATTGCATTTAATTATGTTAATCATATACTAATTACTCTGTACGGAGTTACCTTATTTTTGCCGGTTGTTACACTGAGAACGCTGCCCGGTTACATATCTACCTAATGTCACCTCAAGGCGTATGTACGACCCGTCCATAAAAGCTACCACTCGTAAATTTATGATAACTGAAGAGGATATATGATTACGTGATGAGCAAGGGTGTAGCCTCATACCTACTGGGTCAGTCTTGTCATCCCAACATGCAGATGAGGGAAGCAGGCAGGTGTTGGCTATTGTGAGGGGTAGAGATATGGTTGTTCATATGGAGGAAGATAATAATATGGAAGTGGCGATTTCAGATCCGAAAAGGAAGCGAATGGGGAAAGGTGGTCTGAAAGCAGCATTCAATTCACATGGTACGCAAAAACCTGATGAAGCGGGCTCCGACGAAGGAGCTCGCGGGTCGCAATGAAAATCTTAAGCTGGAACTGTCGGGGGCTGGGCATGGAACCGGCAGTTCGGGAACTAGAAGACTTGGTGTCTTCGTGCGTGCCCGATTTGGTTTTTTTGTTGGAAGTGAAAGTTAGTAGTGTAACACCCCAACCGATGGCGGAAACATCGGGATGTCACGTATTAATGATTGTTCAGTAGCTCATGGTGAATAATAAATTTCAATAAATGATTTAAATAAATTACATACGATTGTTCTAAGAATTTGTACATCAAATTGAATAAAACTATGCACACATCTTCAAGCATTAATTCAAATCTTCAAGCAAGTAGAACCTGAAACATGTTAAGTTGAAAATATTTTGGGTCAACAAAAGTTGGTGAGAATTACATAGGTTTTGATAATCGAATAAAATTGTTGTGCAATTCATGTGTCATGGCAAGTCTAGTCCATATGTGAAAACATACTAGAAGTAAATCGAGTGCATAATCAACCCTTGTGACTGTTGTATTGTGGCACATCCCATACGCTCATGGTTCACTCGTTTATGTTGCAGTAACAAACACCCACGCTACCTTTGTAGGAGGCACGTATCCGGGTGGAATTGTCAGTCCAATAGATCTATCAATGTATACCGTCGGCTGATCAATGTTAATGATTATGCTAGAATTGTGCTTACCCTAGTCATGTTCAAGACATAATGCAACATAGAAAAACACATAGACACATTGATGATTGAATTGCATAAATGATGTTGTAACATGTTTCACCCCAAAAATGGTGATAAATAGAAAAGGGGCTATGTAAACTCACCTTAGCAAAATGTTATGTCTCGTGAAAATAGAATATGTGTTGCCCAACGATGCCAAGTATTACCCTATAATTGAGGTAATAAATATGTCTAAGTCTTTCTAGTCTACGAATATATTCTAGGGTTTCGAATTGGGGATAAGTGTTCGTTTGATTAATAAATAAATTGTTTAATAAATAAGAGAAATTTGATAAATAAATAAACAAAAGTCTTTTTGTAAATTTTAAATTAAAGATGGTCACAATAATAAGTTTTAAGTATGAAAATAATTTTTATAAAATTATTTCCTTAAAGATAGAATATTAAATCTATTTATTTCAAATTGTCAAAATATAACTTTAATATTTAAAAATATTAAAATTAAAGAATTATTAAATTAAAAATTGTATTTCTGTTCCAAATAAATAGAAATAATTTATATAAAATTTTGGTGCAAAAATATTGAAAAATGAATTTACTATGATTTATTTATGATTAAAAATAACAAAAATTAATTAAAATATAAAATAACCGGTTTTTCTAAATTAAAAATCATTTATGAAATCTTTACTGTTTTATAATCTTAGAATAATTTTTGTGGAATTTTATAAAATCGTTTTGATATTTTTATAGAATTTTATAATTATAATTGAATAAACTTGTAATGTTTATTATATAAAATAAATAAATAATTTTTGAAAACTAAAAGTTGGATATTAAACTCCATCATCAGATTAGCATAAAATAATTTTTATAGAATTTATAAACCATGTTTAGTATTTAAAATCTATTTTTAAAATAATGTAGAACATATATTTATATAACAAGAAAACAAAAAAATAAAAAGCTTGTGCCATGGCTCGAACCCGGGCCATGGCCGGTTCAGTGTCTAACCCATACGTGTGTCACCAACTGGTCTGAGTATCAGACCTGTTGGTGTTTTCAGTTTTTAAATTCTATATTAAGTATACAGACGGGCTCATCTTCCCCAATCTAACCCGATTGTGCCCTAATTTTACAATCGATCGAATTACCAACCAATAGCCCCTGTGATGATGGGGCTATGGTTCGTAAAGGGCCGACTAACATGAAAGAATAGAAAAATTGGACTTACAGAGGGTGTTGGCTCGGATTAAAAGAAGTCAATCGAAAAGTCAAAAACGAACTCTATTGAACGATTTACGAATGTTTAACAGAAATTGGTGGTGAGGTAATGAATATCGGTGTCTAGTGAATGTGTTTGAGGGTTCAATTTATAACAATAGTTCGTATTCGCTTTTTTTGGAAACTATTGACCCATTAAAACATTATACGCGTATAAACACTGATTTGGAAGGTTTTAATGGCCAAATTTCGATTTAAATAAGTTAGGGTGTCGGCATAAAACTTTCCATAAACGAATTAACTCGTATTAAGCAACGAATTTGAATCATGGTGTCGGCTGTTGACTTGTGATAGTCAACTGAAGGGTTCGAGGGGTTTGTTAAATTAAAAACGGATGGAATAGAACCAGATATGTGTGTAGCCTAGTTGGTGTGGGAGTGTGTGTTTAAGGTTTGGGCCGGCTGGGTACTCTGGTTCGAGTCCCAGCTCGGACACTTATTTTTTTTGTTATGAATTTTAATTAGTTTTAATATTTTAAAGTTATAATATGATTAAATAAATGTGAAAAAGTCATGGAAATATTTTTAAACGTACAGAAATGATCCAAAAATGCAACGTTTTATTAAACAAAGTCTCAAACGTACACTAGAATGATACGAAATGTTACAAGTAGGATGGCGGTTGCGAGGGTTTGTAATAGGATCCATTTTGATGATAGCTTTTATGTTCCAAGTATTAATTCGGGGGTGGTTTGGCTTTGTTTTGGAGGAATAACGTTAAGGTGCAACTTCATAAATATGGCCGCAACTTTATAGATGTGATCATTAAGAGTCCAGATTTGGATTGGAGGTTTACGGGGTTTTACGGTTTCCAAGAAAATAATAATCATCGTAGGAAGGAGTCGTGGGATTGCATAAGGAATCTTGCGCGGTTGTGTGATGTTCCTTGGTGCATAATGGGTGATTTTAATGACATGCTTAGTCTTGAAGAGAATATGGAGGGGAATCCTAGACCGATGCAATGGATTAACGGGTTTAAAGAGGCTTTAGTGGATTGTAATTTGATTGACATTGAGATGATAGGTAATCAATTTACTTGGGAAAGAGGGAGGGGTTCGGGTTCATGGGTGGTCGAGAAACTTGATCATGTAGTGAGTAACATGGGCTGGACCGAGACATTTAGCGATGCATGGGTTCCAACCGTTTATTCGGACCATTCATGCCTTGTCCTTCAAGTTTCCGCAGTTGCTATTTCGAGGCAACCGCGGTTCCGATTTGACAATGTGTGGGCCGAGATTGCAGGCTGCAAAAGCCTTATCGAGAGATGTTGGAGAGAGGGTGGTGTCACACCACGCCAATGGCGAAAACACGTGGCGCAACGCTCGAAAGTATATCAAAGTCAAGATTAACACAAACCATATTTAATTAGAAAAGATCATTTATTAAGATGTCAAAATTAAATACTTGTCTTAAATAAAACAACAACATAATGTTCAAAAATAGGGTTTTTTCCATTTATATCCCAACCCAATGGTAGATGTAGATGAAACCCCCCGACAAGAGTCCGACATTCCGAATTCCACCGTACTAGCCTCGTATCTTTTTAGCACTTAGTTACCTGGAAGATATGTTTAAAAAGACATCAATATATAAAATATTGGTGAGTTCATAGGGTTTAGTTCCATAACAACAACATTTCAACAACATTTTTAGCGGAAGAAAATAAGTAGTGACCTTTGTAGTGGGTAGCTAACTCCTACAAAAACTATGACGAGCAATTCCTTAAGCCCTTAACCAATCCAAGACTAATAATAAAGCCCCGCGAGCAGAAGTTGTTTCTCGGAAAATAACAACTTAGTTCAGATTACGTGCACCCCTGACGTACACAGTCGTATAATCGACGCTATCGATTAGGGGTGGGCCTTGTCGGGCACCAATAGTACTATCCAAATATTCCTTCGGTTCTCGATTCCAACATCCACAACATACGATAAATGGTTACAGTACCGAGGACTCACCCCGAGTGGCGTACAAACAACAAAACCTAAGTACTCATCATGTCACTTATCACATTTTAACATTTCAAAACATTTTGACATGTAACAACATTTGACAAACATATCTTTCCCCCATAGTAAAACAGTAAAGAGGGGCCGTGAAACTCACCTGAAGTAAAGCGTGCAATTAAGTGGCAGAGAATACTAAGTCCAAGATCAAACACCTATAAATATCCTAGACGTATAAATTACTAAGTCCATAGCGTGTGTTTTTCGGCAAGTTGTACATCAAATTCCCGACGCTATTATTTAGTCCAATTCCCCGTTTAATTAAATGTATATCCTAGGTCCGTTGGTGTTATGTTACCCTTGTTATGGGTTACACTTATATTTCCGTATTAATTAACTCGTCTTATTTTACCATCGATTCGAATGATGTCAAGTTCACATGCTCGTTTTAAACGTGAAATCCTTGTGGATTCATGTGTTAGTTTTCTCATGATTAAATTTCCAACACTTAGGAAAGTGTTATGTATTATCACTCAAGTTATATATTTTACTTCATATATATATATATATATATATATATATATATATATATAGGAATAAGATCAAATAGGAACCAATACCCTAGTTAGGAACTTAGGAACCAATCTGAGCCATCTATTTTTGATTTTGATCTAGGGGTATTTATGTAATTAGACAACTAAATATTAACTTTTTATTTAATTAAGTATTTTTTTATATGGCGGTTTCCTTTTTTCTATGCGATTTCCTTGCCATTAGAGATGGGTTTCCTTAAATCTCTCAACCATATTCATATTTCGATCATAACAAGCAGAGAATTTTAATCCAAATCTCGAAAACTCAGAAATCGTCCGTTCCTTCTTTTCTTATTTATAACCCCATTAAATTCCCTAAATCAAATATTTTTTGCATAATAAATCATCGTGGTAACGTCTATTCTTGTGATCAAAACATGAGTGCAGGGGATAGGAGGCGATTGGTATGTGTTTTCGTCAATGGTGACAAGTATCTCTTCAGCCTCTGCAACGATCGATTATATGTGTTTGTTCTAGTGTTTTCTGGTTGCAAGCAAGTGGATATTTAACATTCTATTTGGGGATGGTAACGGTTGGTAATCATAGGTGTAGGTTTTGGTTTTTTTTTGGGGTTTTGTTTCTTCCACAATGATGTTCGTGGTTTAGAGATATATAGTATTCTACATGGTATATATGTGTATATAACAATTTTATATTCCTAATTTTCCATCTGTGATGATCTTCATTTTCATTAACATATGTATGATAATTTTTATGGTTCATATGTGTACATTAGCCATTGATTGACCCTTCTAAAAATTCTTATGATGTTGTTGATTATAAAATATTCAAGCTGTTTTTTTATTTTATTTTTTTATAATCGTTGGGTGTGGTTGAGATTAATACAAATTCATACAATTTAGTTGATATTTGGGTGTATATAGTTATTTAGAAAGTCCTTTTTCCGATACTATACACATGTGTATAAATACGTTGTTATACGTCGAGGTATTGGTGTGAAGATACATGTATGTGAAGCATAATAAACTATTGTACACATGTGTATAAATACATTGTTGTACATCGACGATATAGTTATTAGGTTGTACAACGATGAAAAGATTTGTTGTTAGTTGTTATACACCAGTGTATATTTATACATCAGTGTATAATATATGTATTTAATACTATCATTCTTTACCAGTGTATAATTATACATCAGTGTATAATATATGTATTTAATACTACCATTCTTACTAGTGTACAACTATACATCAGTGTATATTGATACATTTGATTATCACTACTATTTATACAGTCTCCTATATACAACAACGTATATTATACACATATGTATAAGCAGTTGAAAATAATAAATCGTCTCATCATTTTTTGACCTCGTTATCTTATTTAAGGTTTGATCGATTACCTTTTCCATATAATATACACCAATGTATATTATCCAAAACTATATAACATCATGTACTGCACATTCGATTTTGACGTACTTTGATACCATTCAAACAATCAATACACATATTGATGAAGAATGATTACCATGGGGAAAAATAACTACTTTCCTAAAATAATGGGATTATAAAGGAAACTAATTAAACATGTGTTATTAATAGTCTATATACAATTACCACATTGCCCTTTGATTTAATTAAATATTTAATTAATGTTTTACTTATTTACAATCATGCCATTAGAGATCAATGGCTAAGATTGGTTCCTATGGTTCCTACTTAAGGTATGGTTCCTATTTGAACACTACCCTATATATATATATATAGGCTAAAGGTATAATGGAAACCCAAAAATTTGAGAAAACTCTTGCAAACCCATCTAGTGGCTCACATTGCTCCACATCACCCATTAGTAGAAATATTATTTTATGTCTGGAAGGGTATATTAGTCATTTTCCTTTTCCCCCCATTTAATATTTTGAATCTTTCTCTTCTCCCTCCTATATAAACAAGTCACACACTCTCTCTCTCTCTCTCCATTTTTCTTTCACCTCTGCATCAAGATTATCACCACCACCACCACCACCACCAAGATTATCACCACCACCACCATACCTGACCACCACCACCGTACTAATAATTCAAACAATGAAAGCACCCAGTAACTTATGGCATCACCTGTTTTCCCGGGTCGGGTTGTAAGTGGGCCGAGTCAGGAGTCGAAGTCAGAATCGAAGTCGACGAGGTTGTTGCCGTGGAGTCACAAACCATCAAGCACATGATCGAAGATGGCTGTGCTGACACCAGCATCCCTCTCCCTAACGTCACCAGCAAGATCCTTTCAAAGGTTATTGAATACTGCAAGAAACATGTCGAGACTCCCAATACTGACGAGAAAGTCGCTGAAGAAGATCTTAAATCGTTTGATGCTGACTTTGTGAAGGTTGATCAAGGTACCCTCTTTGATCTTATTCTGGTACGTCTTTTATTCTGTTTATGCCCTAATTTTGTTTGATTTGTTGTAATCTTTTTGTGGGTAAGTCTAGGGTTTGGTTTCTCGGTGTTTGATTTTAGGTATCTTTTTTAATTAAAGGAAGAATCTTTAATAATCTTTATGGGTTCTTGAATTTTCAATGAATTAATATTAATTTGTTAATATATTTGTTAATATAATGGAAATGATGTTTGACTGTGAAATCAGTTATGTTTTAAACATACTTAGTAATATTAATGGTCACATCTAAGTAAGGTATAAACAGTCTCTTTTATCTTTAGATGCAACTGTATAGAAAGATAGAAAGTGTTACAGGAAAAGAAAGATAAAAATAATGAAAAGCTTTTTTAGAGGGTGGGGGAGGTTTTCAAAATGTATGTTTACATATTAATTAACCCTTTTTTATATATTAAGTATACAAAAGTCACTAATGATGGGATGAAATATGTGTTGCGTCTGTTTCGTATGTAACAGCACCAGTAAGTTGGTATAAATTAGTTTTTGATTTTTTTGCTAGATAGAAAGTTTTGATTTTTTTACTTTCATGAGTTACACATGGGATCAAATCTATGTTTGCGTTTGTTTCGTATGTAACAGCAGAACTAAGCTGGTATAAATTAGTTTCTGATTTTTTTTACTAGTTTCAAAGATTTGCTATTATTTTTCCTTTATTTCATTTAGTTTGATTAGTTTTCAAGAGTTTTAAGTGTAATACGTTTAGTTTTTTATTTTTTTATATGATATTATATAGGGTTAGTAAACATTTAATGGTTAGAGTTTGAATATGAGCTAATTAGTGTTTGGTAATAACAAGTATGTTTGCATCTGTTTTCGTATGTAACAACAGAACTAAGTTGGTATAAATTAGTTACCGATTTTTTTACCAGATACAAAGGTTTAATTTAATGTTGTAGATGCCGTTTTGCGACTAAGGATTAGATACTAACATGTGTTAATGGGCGAATGAGTATCAGAAGGGGCGAAGGAAGAATACAGAATGGGCGAAGGTACTTTGTCATGGACGAAGGTGGAACAGGAATACACAGAAGAACACATTCGACCAGTTCTCCTGGGCGAATGTGGAAATAGCTTACCTTCGACCAGTGTAACTGGGCGAACGTACAGCTAGTATAAATAGATTTCAAGTTTTTGTAATGTAGAACGAGTCTTAGAGAGTGTGTGTTTTGTGTGTGTGTTCCTGAGAGGATTGAGAGTAAGAGTTTGGGTTCTAGATTAACTATATTGAGTCTGTAAACGTTTATTTGAACAAGTTAATCTATGAAAAGCATTTAAAATGATCTTGATTGTGTTTTGATTGAGTTTACTTCAGTTTGTTCTAAGCTAGGGTTTCCGCACCTGGTTTAGCAACTTGTATGATCGTATAATCCTGTGTTTTTGTCAAATCCTTCCTCTACAAAGTGGTATCAGAGCGTAGAGGATCATACAACAACAAATTGATAAACTCAGAGCTGATTTGGACATAATTTTCATCAATTCACATCTGTTTTCAACTAAAAATGGTTTTTGTGTGTTTTTGAAAGAATTAGAGGTGATTTTGTGGTTAAAATCCAAAATTCCAAGTATTAAAGTTGTTCCAAATCATCTCCGAAGCATAACCTGATCAAGATCAATCAAATCCACAAACTTTTGAAAATCAGTGATCAAAATAACCGTTTTTCAAAGTGTAACCGTTTTTCAAAACTGGAATATGGGCGAACCTGGACATTGTGGGCGAATGTGAGTGTTTTAGGTCGAAGGAGAGGGTATTTCTGGGCGAACCTAGAAGTTTTAGGGCGAACGTAGAATTTTTCACATAAAATTTTTTTACATTCGGGTCATTTTATTACCTTCGGTACATCGGGGGTACGAAGGTAAAATTTAAACGGACGAACGTAGGGTTTGTTGGACGAAGGTAGAAGAGTGTTTGTGATTTTTACATTCTGTTAATATTTTACATTCGGGTGATAGATTTTTGGGCGAATCTGCAACAAAAGGGACGAATCTGAAAGTCTTTTGGGCGAACCTAGGATAAGTTTTTGGAAAATTTTTCTAAGTGTTGATTTTCTCGAAGTGCGTGAATATGTGGCGTTATCAGACTACTCCTACACCAGCAACTACACAACCACAACAGCAGGTGATGGACCCATGGACAGTGGCAGCACAGAAGACTAACACACAGTCTTCGCAGCCGGTTAACTACATGACTCAGAGTGCACCTACAGTACCACAGTCTGACTACTGGGGAGTAGCAGCAGCGGTGGTAAACACTCAAACTACTAATGCTATTTCCACACTGATTAATGATTTGTCTTCAGGTAGCGGGACTCGGCCACCGAAGCTCATGGAGATTCAAGAATACAATCAGTGGCAGAAAAAGTTCAAGATACACTTGGAAGGCATGGGAGTAGAAGGTGCTGAAGCATGGAACATGATTGCTAAAGGATACACACCACCAGTTCTGGAGAACACGGGTGAACCAGTGCCATTGGAGAGCATGGCGGAGGATGAGAAGAAAAAGTTTGCTGTGGAAAAGAAGGCGTTCTCACAACTGACACAAGCCATTACAAATGATCTTTTGCATCAGTTCGGGACGTGCACAACTTCGAAGGCTTTGTGGGATATGCTTAAAAGGAAGCATGATGGAAATGAAAAGACTAGGAATTTGAGGATGGAAGAACTTGTTAAGGAGTTTGAGAATTTTTCTTATGTTGGAAATGAAACTTTGAAAGAACTAACTCCTAGATATAATCATTTAATATCTGAATTGTCTAGCTATGGTGTACAGATCCCTATGGCAAAACAGGTGGACAAGTTTGCTGAAGCATTACCACCTAACTGGGATCAGCATGTGGATGTTCTAAAGGAGAAGGATGCTTTTCAATACTGGTCTCTTCAAGAGTTTGTTGAGAAGCTGGAAAACAAAGAGTTGGAAGAGAAGAGGAAGGCTAGGAGAGCACAGATTCCTCAGAATCCAAACTTATACTTTGGAGGATCTTTAGTTCCAGCAAGCACAAGTTCTGGAGGGCTAGTTACACCACATGTTGCTTGTATATCCAATGCTGTAGAATCACCCATCATTAATTACCATCAACAAACTTCATCTTTATCACAACCACAACCACAAGTTCCATATCAATATTCATACATTCCACCATTCTCCCCAAAACAACAAGCAGCTTTTTACACTGCTGGTCAAACTCAACCACAACCAATGAACCAACCTAATCAACCAACTGTGGTTTTGGAGACTTCCAATCTTGGAAATGTGACAGTTGAAGTTGCTCAGCAACACATTGCTTTAGTCTCTGCAATGGTTTCTTCCTATAATGGATTAGTTGCTAGTCAAATTGGTAATAACAACTTGACCAATGAAGACTATGCACAGATTGATAAGGAGGAAATGGAACTCATTGACATCCAATGGGCATTTGCGAGCATTATGAGAAGAGCAACAGAGTTTATTGAGAAAACAGGTAGAACCGACTTGGGAACTTCTCCTAACACAACCTACGGGTTTAATAAGGAGAAAGTGACTTGTTTTAACTGTGGAGGTAAAGGTCACTTTAAACGTGAATGCACTCAACCACCGAAACAAGGCAACAGGAATCCATTTAATGCTACCTATCAGAACCGTCAACAACAAAATCAAAACCAAGTTTCTTCCCAAAACAACAACAACTACCAAAACCGTCAAAACAACTTTAACAACAACCAAAATAGACAATCAACCACACCAAACCAGACACCAAACCAAACACCAAACAATATTAACCGAACCGTCATACCAATCACTACACCAGCTGAACAACAGAATACCAATCAAGCATTGGTTACCCAACAAGATGAGAGGTTTGACTGGTCAAGCATTCAGATAGGTGTTGAGGAAATCACAACTGGAGGAAATGTGGCGTGTGTTGCATATCAGGTTGATCTTGAAGATTCAATGACGATGGAGGAGAAGGTTGAAACTGAAGTTGATAGTGATGTTTCTGAGGCTGAGATGGATGGAGAGTTTGAACCTGTTAAGGTTGATTCTGAAGTGAATGTTGAGGTTGAAAATGAAGAGACTAATTCAGGAGTGGTGATTGATATTGTTTCTGACATTCCTGAGGAGTGTGAATCGATTTATTCTGATTCAGACAGTGACTCGGATACGGAAGCTAGTGTTAATTCTCTGGATGAAGATATTGATCAGTTACTTGCAGAAGCAGATTTTCTGATGACTAGGAAGTCGTGTATTGCAGATGATGCTTTCACAAAGATTGATTATTCCAGATTCTTTGCAGGAAAGGAAGCTCATTTTGCATTGATGGCCATGACTGACCCACCAAAACCTGTAAGTTCTGCATGTAATACTGATAATACTAGTGAAAAGTATTGTGGTGGATGTGATAGATTGACTGAGGAGGTTAAACAACTCCGTGTTCAACGTGATAGTGCTATCATGAACAGTCAATCTACTCGCAAAGAGTTGAATGCTTTTAACAAAGTATTAGATGGCTACAAAAAGGACATTTCCGACTTGAAAAATACTTTGTCTTTAAAACAATTGGCAATTAACAACTATATCAATGAAATTGAAAATACCAAGTTGGAAATGGCTGCCATCAAATGCTTTGCTGAAAAAGTAAACAAAAAGTTGGAAAGCTACAAGAATGTTGCTTATGTGGTAGACCACATCATTGATGATAAAACCACCAATTATCGGGCTGTACCATCTCCGGTTCTCTTTGAAAACCATAATTGTCACCAAGTGACACCGGAGAGTTCGGTAAAATCTGATTCAGCATCGGAAAATGAATCTAACACTTCAAGTGTTGGTGATCCAAATTCCGATGTTAGACCGATTTTGGGAATCAATGATGAGGGTGTTACTGCTGAAAGTGTTGACTCAGATTCAGAGAGTGATGATACTGGTTGTAACCAAACTGTTAATGTATGTGATATTCCAAAAGAAAATCACATCATTACAAATGAACCAGTTTCATCATCTCAAATTGTTCCAATGAGAAATGTTTATCATGTGGAAAAATCTGAGAAGAATGTTGTGAAGAAAGATCTTAATGTGGTTAAGAAAGATTTTGAAAAGAATGAGAAAAACGAACAATGTGACAAACCTGTCAAAGTGTTCTATCGGATGGAAGGATCCGATAAGATCATTTCTGACGAGGACTTTCCAATTAAAAATGCCAATTATGCTAAAATTGAAAAGATTTGGCAAGAAAGTACTATTTGGTTTCCTAAACATGAGAGAACAAATGAAATTCCACCAGCTTTGTTGAAAAAGTTGTACTTGGATGTTCCTCAAGAACCAAAGGTCCATGTCACAGAGTTTGTTAAACCCAAAAACAGAGCTAATGGTTTCAATGAGCCAACTTACTCAAAAGGGCCACTCCCTGAGAGTTTAAGGAAGCAACAGTACAATGATCAATACCCTGTTAGATCATTTGCTCAACCTAATGCTCCAAATGTTTTTGAAGAGTACCGTGCGTGCTTTAAATGTGGGGAACGCGGGCATTTACTTGCTCAGTGCCCATATGTAAGGCACAAGAGGCACGAAGTTGAAGTGAGGAATTCTATGCGAAAGCCGATTGATCATTATGTGCCACCTCATAGGAGAGTTGTTCCTCAACAACAACAACCGTTTTATTATCAAAACAATTTTCAAATGAGGAACACTCGTCCAATGCACTTTGATAGAAGGAATCGGATTGCCATGGAACACTCATGGAGAAAGCCTGTGGTGAACTCAACAGTTGATAGACAAAAGGTTACACCAAAACCGATTGTCAAATCAAATGTTGGACCTAAGTCTGTTAAATCAGATAAGGTTACCAAGAAAGTTACCTTTGCTAACAATGTTCAGAAACCGACTGAGAACCCAAAGTCTCAGATTCGTATCCTGAAAAGGACTGAACAATCTTGGACACCTAATGGTACTCCAGGAGCCTCATCTTCAAAGGTTAATGAGAAGAAGGAAACAATTTTGAGCAATCAGAAAAAGATTGATCAAAAAGTTGTTAAAAATGTTTGTGAAAATGTTATTGTGAAACCTGATGTTGAAAGACCCAAGACTCAGGCTTGGGTCCCCCGAAAGCACTAAATGATTTACTTTTTGTGTGCAGGGAGCTTCAGCTGGCCCTATTAGCAGTCTTTGGATTGTTGATAGTGGAGCTTCAGGCCACATGACAGGGGATCTTGCGTTGCTGTTCGATGTGAAGAACATCAATGGAGGGTATGTAGCGTTTGCGGGAAACAAAGGCGGATATATCACGATGGAAGGGAGTGTGAGCAATGGGATAGTGAGTTTTGAGCGAATATCGTATGTGAAGCAGATAGACTACAATCTGTTGAGTGTCAGTCAAATTTGTGACAAGAAATTTACTGTGCATTTTGATGACAAATCCTGCTATATCTTGAAACCGGGCTTTACAATTCCTAAAGAGTGGATAATGTTGAAGGCACCTCGCGTCAACAATCTATACATTCTTGATATGTCCAAGGCGATGACATCACAGGGGCAAATAACATGCTTTTTGTCCAAGGCGACTGAGAAAGAATCGATAATGTGGCACCGAAGGATGGGGCACATTCATCTGAAGAAAATGAATCAACTTGTGAGGAATGGACTTGTCGAGGGAGTAAATGTGAAACATTTCCATTTGAATGACAAGTGTGTGAGTTGTAAAAAGGGGAAGCAACACAAACAGTCCCACAAAGTGAAAAAGGTTAACTCTGTTGAGATGCCACTAGAGCGATTGCACATGGATCTTTTCGGACCGGTCAAGCGCCATAGTCATCTTGGAGAGCTTTATTGTTTAGTCGTCACTGACGATTACTCAAGATTTTCATGGGTGATGTGTTTGCAGAATAAGAGCGACACTTTTATCAATCTAAAAGTTCTGTTCACTCGACTGGAGAATCTCTATAATGTTAAGATAAAGAGAATTCGGAGTGACAATGGGACGGAGTTCAAAAATGCCAAGATGGATGAACTTTGTGAAAACAAAGGAATACATCATGAATATTCGGCTCCGTACACCCCTCAACAGAACGGTGTTGCTGAACGAAAGAATAGGACTCTAATTGAAGCGGCTAGAACTATGCTTGCTGATTCAAATCTTCCAGTAATGTTCTGGAATGAGGCGATTTATGCAGCAAATTACACACTTAATCGGGTTTTAACAGTGAAGAAGTTTGGAAAAACATCTTATGAGCTGTTACACCGAAGGAAGCCGAACTTAGAGTATCTAGAACCTTTCGGGGCGCCTTGCACTATGTTGAATCCAAGCGAAAAGTTTAGTCCTAAAGCCGAGGAGGGTTACTTTGTTGGATATGCAACCCCGCTCAAACGGGTATACAACAAGAGTACTCGTCGTGTGGAAGACTGGGCTAACGTGGATGTTCAACGATATACTCAAAATATTCAAGGCACGGGTCCTGATTGGATGTTTGATTACAAAGATTTCTTTGAATCATTCAATCTAGATAGCTTGGTTGAAGAAGCTGTTATTAGACTACTTTACGAGTGTGAAAATGCAATAACTTCACCGTTGGTGCGTCCGATCACCGTGAACCCCCTACCAGCTTCTAATGATACCAATGCTCCTATACAAGAAGAAGAGATATTTCAAGAAGCTTCAACTTCATTAGACACTTCAGAATCTGAAGATGAACAATTTGAAGAAGCTATTCTTGATCAAGCTGAAGAACAGGAGGCACCGCCAGTGAACCCAACTCCAACTACTGATGTGGCTTCATCATCAAATACGGGTCATGATCTGGAAGCTGTAGAGAACTTGACTGTTCAGACGGGAGTGCAAGTACCAGATTATCCGGAATCTCGGATACATCGTATTCACCCGCTGGAGCAAGTTATCGGTGATCCTGGAAGTAGTGTTATGACCAGAGGGCAGCTTAAAAGCGTTAATACGCCAGAGAGTTTTGGTGCTTTAGCTTTATATGCCAAAATTCAACAATCTGGTAGTCAAAATGATTGGTCGTTTGCGTGTTATGTGTCGCAGGTAGAGCCAAGGACATACAAGGACGCTTTGAAGGATGATGCCTGGGTGGAAGCTATGCAGGAGGAGTTATTACAATTCCAGAAATTGGGAGTTTGGACGCTCACGGATTTGCCGCCGGATAGGAAGAAGATTGGCACCAAATGGGTGTTTAAGTGTAAGAAGGATGATCGTGGGGTAATTGTTCGAAACAAAGCCAGATTGGTCGTGCAGGGTTTCCATCAAATCGAAGGGATTGATTATAACGAAATCTATGCACCGGTAGCACGAATCGAAGCTATTCGGATGTTCCTTGCGTTTGCTTCTTATAAGAAATTCAAAGTTTACCAGATGGACGTGAAAAGCGCATTTCTGTACGGGAAAGTCAAGGAAGAGGTGTATGTCGGGCAGCCACCAGGCTTTGAGGACCCAATCCACCGGGATAAGGTCTACGTGTTGAACAAAGCTCTTTATGGCTTGCACCAGGCTCCGAGACAGTGGTACGAGGAGCTGAGTACATACCTCATCAACAAAGGATTTAAGCGCGGCCTCGTCGATTGCACCCTCTTTACGAAAAAGACGGGAGATGACTTGCTTCTAGTGCAGATATATGTTGATGATATAATATTTGGTTCAACTAACGAGCTTTTATGCAGGGAGTTCGAATCTGTCATGCAGGAAAAGTTCGAAATGAGCGCAATGGGGGAGATGCAGTTTTTCCTAGGCTTGCAGGTGGATCAAAGACCCGACGGGATCTTCATTCACCAGACGAAATATGTCTCCGACATCTTGAGCCGATTCCAGATGGAGGACTCAAAGCCAATGGATACCCCGATTCAACCCAATCACGGGATTGGAGTGGACGCTAAGGGGGAGCTGACGGATCCTTTTACATACAGAGCAATCATCGGATCTCTGATGTATTTGACGGCGTCTCGACCAGATATTATGTACGCAACGTGTCTCTGTGCTCGCTATCAATCGAAGCCGAAACAAAGTCATCTGACGGCGGTCAAGCGTATCCTTCGATATCTGAAGGGTTGTCCTTCAAAAGGACTTTGGTACCCTAATGATGATAATTTTGATTTCATATCTTTTAGTGATGCAGATTGGGGCGGCTGTGACAAAGATAGCAAATCTACTACAGCTGGTTGCCAGTTTTTCGGGAGCAGGTTAATCACCTGGCAATGCAAGAAACAGACTTCCGTCGCACAATCTACCTGTGAAGCCGAGTACATTGCAGCCTCGAGTTGCTGTTCTCAAGTACTCTGGATTCAACAACAAATGGTGGATTACGGTTTGCAGTTTCTAAAAACTCCTATTTACTGCGACAACGAAGCCGCAATTGCATTAACTAAAAATTCGGAAAATCATTCTAAAGCGAAACACATCCGGATCAAATATCATTTTATCCGTGATTGTTACGCTAAAGAATTGATTGATATGATCAAAATACATACTGACTACCAACGTGCAGATCTGTTTACTAAAGCCTTTGATCGTTCACGCTTTGAATATCTTTTAAAAGTAAACAATATAAAGGAAAAACAGGACTAATCGGCACCTCGGTTTATCGCTTTTTAGTTTTTAGTTTTTATGTTTTGCTAATTGGGAATTTCTCTTTGCTAATTGGGAATTTCTCTTTACTTTCATAATCCTCAAAGAAGTTGATGCTTTCGAGGGGATTATCTAATCCTCAAAGAAGTTGATGCTTTCGAGTGGATTGTTTCTTTTAAATTTTGTTTTTGTTTTTGTTTTCAGAAAAATGAAAATACCAAAAAAATATGTTCTTTATTTTAGGGGGAGCCATTTTTCAGAAAAGCCAAAAACATTATAAAATTCAAAAAGACCTAAAAATTAGAAAATCAAAAATGATTTCCTGGTAAAACAGAGGAAATGATAGTACATCAGTGGGAATCTGACACAGGCTAAAGAATTGTATAGTTTATGAGGCGTGTGTTGATTACGTGTGATATGCTGATAGGCTTCGTAGACTAAATATTGCGTGCATTAGTGATACAAACATAACGAACTACGCGTTCGTGGCTGAACACCTCATGGGCATATGGTCTTAGTACCGTAATTTCGTTTGATAGGATTGCCAAAATCTGAGGTTTCGGGTCGTTATGTTATGGTTATCCGGGATATTCTGATAAACTTTTGTCGTATTGATTTACGGACCTAGTTTTATCAGAATATTTGCTAAAAGAGCTTAATTGCCAAAACCGGAAGTTACCGAATTGAGGAACTTTATGTTTTAATTGATCATAGATCATTATTACATCGTATTGGTCATCTGATGCAAATCAGTGATTAATATCAGCCTCAACCTAGTGTATACGCACATGTTACTTTGCTGCATTCATTTGCTGACCTGTACACCTCTGTGCTATATACTTTGTAACTTTTACGGATAACTCTGGCATAATCACGCGTTACGACGAAGCTTTGTGCAATTACTTGATACGGGAGTATGTCGTGTGTGTGGGCACCACATCGTGTTAGTCTAATACACCTAACTCGTATCATTTTAAAGCATTGCGTAATTGTCTGCATGTGAGCTTACGTGGACCACAATATCAGCAATTGCCGTATCACATACTGTTTCTAATGATAATATTAAACAAAAAGATCAACGCTGTGATCAGATTTCTCAGAAAACTGATATGATCCTCTGACCGGATTTCACAAAATGTTTACTGTTTTCATTTACTTTGATGCATTTTATTTTCTGCAATTTACTTTTAATGTCAAAAAGATACAAAATCCAAAAAAGATTTTAGGTGTGTTTTGATAAAATTTCAGAAAATCCAAAACTTTTTGCATTTCTGCTTTATTTTTGATAACCGGGGATGTTTGATAGTAAATTTCTGAGATTTGATAACACCATCTGGACTTTGTATCATTCTAAAAATGAAAATTTGTGTTTTGGATACTTAACGGATTGAAAAATGTTGAACGGGATTAGAATTTGTAATTTGGCAAAATTTTTCAAAATTCCATTTTACATTCGCCCTTAATTTGGGACGAATGTGGGATTTTTGTTTACGTTCGGCCGTTCCAATTTGGACGAATGTGGTTTTTACTCAACTTTTACATTCGGGTAAAACAACTTTTACCTTCGTGCCTTTGATTAGGGGCGAAGGTGGAAATGTGATACATTCGGCCGTTTGAAACGGGCGAAGGTGATGTCTTATAAATAAGCCATACCAGGTTCGACCAAACAGTTCTACTTTTTCAAAATTTTCTTCAATACAAGACCTTGTTGATTTTGTTTCCTCTGCTTGTGCGTTTTAATCATTGCATATCACTGATCATTTCTATATAAGTATTACAGGTAATGGACATGGATTCAAGCCGGAATCGTTCGTTTATTAACCGGACCTAGGGTTTAATGTTTGAGAGATTTTCAGTGGTTTTTACTGTTTGATTTTGATTTACATTCATCCCACATCAGTTTTAGGGGGAGAATGTTTTAAGAATTAGGATTATAACACTGATAAATTGCTTGATTGATTGCTTGAAATATAAAAACCCTAATTACGTTTAAAAACTGATGTAAAATGAATGTTTAGGGAAATTGATGAATGGTGATGCTTAATCGGTCATGTTAGGACAGAGTTTAATCAAAATTAAAGGCTAAAAACAAAGTTTGAAAATTTTCAAATTTTGGGGTTTAATCAGTTTCTCCTTCGGTCCATCGATTGGACGAAGGTAGAACAATTTGGACGAAGGAAATCTTAAATGGGCGAATGTATTATTTTAACCAAAAACTCTTACATTCGACCAGAAAACTTGCACCTTCGACCACAAAATCTTACATTCGGCCAGTATGTTATGGGCGAATGTGGAAATTTGAAAACCTAAAATTTTTGAATTTTTGACGATTTTGTATTTTGACGTTTTATTTTGATTTTCCATTTCAGATGGCTGAAGAACAAGCTAATGTTGAGATTCCAGTGGAAACTGAAGTGACTGATCCTATTCCAGAGAATGTGCAAGAAGAAGGATCATCAAGCGGTAGCAAATGGCCGTTTGAGAAGACTCATAATTGCTGTGCGTATCTTGGAGATGTGGAGAAGAATGTAGAATTCACTGAGATTATTAAGTTCTTGAAGAGATGTAGAGTGGTTTATGCATTGGCAACACCAACTATTATCTACAAGGATATAGTTGAGGATTTTTATAACAATGCCAAATATGATTACTTTGATAATCAAACTATCATCCGAAGCAAAATTCAGGGAATGGAGATGTTTATTACTGAAGCTGACATTAGAGAAGCTCTCCAGATCCAGTTTGAGACAAGTGAGGATCCAAGAGAACTTTCCTGGACTGAACAGAAGGCATGTTTCCTGAGAATGAAATACAAAGGACCGATTACTGATGGTTCAATGTATAAAGGGAAACTGAGCGTGCAGTTCAAGTATTTTGCTCACGTCATCATTCTAGTATTTGGATGTGTTAGTGGTGGTTATGACGTGATGAGAAAAAGTTTAAGCTCGTTAATGGTTGCATTGACTCTCAACAAACCATTTAACGTTGCTGGGATGATCCTAGATCACATGTTGGAGATGTTGAAGGGTTTGAAGAAGAAATACTTCATGCTTTATCCTAGATTTTTGATGATGATCTTCGATCACAAATATCCAAACTTGAAGAAGGATCCGACACAAATTCTTGCTATGGATCATATGAATGTGAGAACCTTGGCAAGGATGAAGGCTTATAAAGGTGTGCCTGAAAAGGAAAGACCACCTTACAGAAGGTTATTTGGAGCTTTGGCTAGAGAGGATTACATGGATCCTGGAAAGAATCTAGCAAGACATCCTAACAGTGATAGTGACAATGACGATCCACTTGTTTATGCTGATGCAAGCACGAAGCGGAAGAGACAAGTTGTCAATCCCGGAGCCAAAGGGAAGGGCAAGGGAAAGACAGAGCAGGGTAGTTCAAAACAACAAGCAGTGAGGAAGAAGACTACTGCAAAGAAGGGTACAGGCTTGGTAGATGAGGAGTCTGTTGATTCTGAGGAGACAGAAACTGAAGAACAATGGGATTCGGATGCTGAGAATGTCCGGACTACCAAACAAAAGGCCACTTTGGTTGGTGAGTCTGAATCATTGAACAGATCAATAGAAGAAGCTAATAAGGGCAAGCAGTCTGTTGATGCTGAGGATGAAGGGTTGACTGTTAATCTGGATGAGTTGAATGAAGGAGAAACAGTTGTAGTGAATTTGCCCAAGCCCAAACACAAGACTATGGCTAAGAAGACAAGCACTAAGCAACTCAGAGAGAAGGAGTTGAACTTATTGTTGAAAGGAAAGAGATTACCAGATGCTGGAACATCATCTAAACAATCTTCACCAGCTGCAAAGAAGCAAAAGACTGTGGAGGCAACAACATTACCAGTGGATAAGTTCAACATTGCACTGGATAATGTTCTTGATATGTTTACTAAGCCTCAGAAAGGAAAAGTAACTGAGATTGAGCCATCTAAGTCTAAGTCCAAGTCTAAAAAGATCACTGTGGATGATGAAGTGATGAAGCAGATGAATAAAAGAATGGACGATATGATGAAGATGCTTGTGGCTCAACAATCTGAGATTGCCAAGTTTAAACAGAATGAAGAGAAAATGCTTCAGATCGTTGTTGCTTCTAAATCTAATCAAGATGAAATAGATGAGAAGGTAAAGAAGCTTGAAGCAAAGAATCAGAAGCTTGAAGGTAAAGTTCTGAGAAATAAGAACAGATACAAGGCAATTAAAGAAGACAATAAAGAGCTGAAGGCTGAAAACAAACGCCTTAGTGATCTGATTGATGATCTGTATAACATAGCACCCAAGCTGAAGGAGGGTGAAGAAGATGCAGAGAAAGAGGTTGAACAAGTAGATTTTGAACCATCTGAATCTGATAAAGAGGAGGATGAGGATGATGAGAATGAAGAATCGGATAAAAGTGATGATGAAGATGATAACAATAATGATGATGATGATGTTGAAGGTTCAGGGAGTCAAAAAGATGATGATAGTAGTAGCAGTGATGATGATGATGGAGGAGATGATACTGCTAAGTTCACATTTGAGAAGAGACCACCTTCTAAGAAGAAGAAAGACACAGGTGAGTCTAGTTCGAAGAAGAAGGGAGAGAATGTAGATGATGAAACTATGTTTTGGAATGAAAAGGTGAGGTCGTTATCTGATGATGCAAAACAAGTTTACAAAGACATGTTAGAAAAGAGAGAGTGGACCATTGAGTTCACAGGTCGTTTTGCAGAAATATTCCAAACAGATGATATGAGATATGAGTTGGAATATAACGATCCTGATCTTGAAGAGGGGGAAGTACCTGCTTCTGTGGCAAAGGAGATATTGGATGGACTTGCACAGAGAGTAGGGAAAACTTTTGAAGAGTTCATTGTTGATGAGTCGATTCCACCTATTCCTGAAAAGGATGTTGGAACTCACTCTGATGATAAAGAAACCCCTGAGTTTGAGGAAGTTGAGATTGAGGATATTACACATGAGGAATATCCACAGTACTTCAGACAAAATGATGAAGACGTGGTATTTCCTGATTTTACTGAAAGGCATAATACGTCTGCTAAGAAAAAGGCAAGAAAAAGGAGTGCTGAATTTGTTGAAAAAGTACTTGGAGCTGATTTGCCAGAATCTTCAAGTAAGACTGATGAGTTGAAAGAGTATTTGAAGAAACTAAGACTGATGGATGAAAACCGACCAAAGCCCGAAGCTCAAGGAAACTTCTATAGGTTTCATAATGCAAAGTTTAGAGGAAGAGCTCTTGGGTGGACATACTTGAGCAGGCTGAAGTGCTTAGCTGCCAAGTGGGAATCAGGGATCTTGTATTTTTACAGATTCATTGATTTGCTAACTCTACCGTACTGGGCGGTTAGAGATTTATGCAGATTCCCTATGTCTGGTGCTTCAGTGAATAATACTCATGTTGGTTGGTGTGCAGACAAATTGGTTTGGGAGAGTAGGACGAGATGGAATAGATTCAAGCCTCAATATCCTCGGAGGAAAGTTCACAAGGATATTGATCCCAGAACCAAGTTGAAGAGGGTTACCTTGATATATAAGGCACCTGAAGTGATGAGAAAGATTCCTTTGATGCCTATGCCTCAACACTTCAGTGCTGATTTCATATTTTGGTATTATGATTGGAGGAAGGCAGAAGCGGTGATTGTGTTGAGAGATGGAAAGGATAAATACAAGCATGTGCATGTATTTGATCCTATGTGGCTAATCAATTGCACCTTCGAAGACATCATCATGTTATTCTATAATCCGATTCATCATGAGCCAAACGATGCAGATCAAGCAAGGAAATACACACAAGTTGTGGGTGTTTGCTTTGCTTATGATATCAATGCTGGAAGTAATCTGGAAGGAAAGCTTGGCAAGAAGGTTAAGATGGCGAATGTGTCGAAGCCGGGAAAGAGAAAGTTAGAGCCGGAAATGACGAAAGAACAGAAGAGTATTCTGAGAATCAAGCTGTTGAATAAAGCCATGGACGAAGATAGAAAAAGATCTAATCAATAGTCGAGGGGGAGTTTGTAGATGCCGTTTTGCGACTAAGGATTAGATACTAACATGTGTTAATGGGCGAATGAGTATCAGAAGGGGCGAAGGAAGAATACAGAATGGGCGAAGGTACTTTGTCATGGACGAAGGTGGAACAGGAATACACAGAAGAACACATTCGACCAGTTCTCCTGGGCGAATGTGGAAATAGCTTACCTTCGACCAGTGTAACTGGGCGAACGTACAGCTAGTATAAATAGATTTCAAGTTTTTGTAATGTAGAACGAGTCTTAGAGAGTGTGTGTTTTGTGTGTGTGTTCCTGAGAGGATTGAGAGTAAGAGTTTGGGTTCTAGATTAACTATATTGAGTCTGTAAACGTTTATTTGAACAAGTTAATCTATGAAAAGCATTTAAAATGATCTTGATTGTGTTTTGATTGAGTTTACTTCAGTTTGTTCTAAGCTAGGGTTTCCGCACCTGGTTTAGCAACTTGTATGATCGTATAATCCTGTGTTTTTGTCAAATCCTTCCTCTACAAATGTCATTAATCATGGGTGAATCTATGTTTGCGTATGTAACTAGTTTCTGATTTTTTTTACCAGATACAAAGTTTTGATTTTTTAAGTTTGATAACTAAATGTATAAAACAATGTTTTTTGTATCAGTTTCATATGTTTTTCGTATGTAACAGCAGAACTAAGTTGGTATAAATTAGCTTCTGATTTTTTTTACCATATATTGATTAAAACAAGTCACTAACCATGGGATCAAATATATGTTTTGCGTCTGTTTCGTATGTAACAGCAGAACTAAGTTGCTATCAGTTTCGTATGTTTGATAATCTTGATAACTAAATGGATAAAACAATGTTTGTTTGTATCAGTTTCGTATGTTTTTTGTAATCCAGATGGTTAACATACGTTAAGACAGGGGGGTGGCTTTACATGTAAATTGATGATTTTTGTTTTATTTTTGCAGGTGAGCATATTTTTTGCATTAAGGATGAAGATGATTATCAAGAATGAAGTGTAGACAATATTTTTTAGTTATGATAGTTTTTTTTAGCATTTGTCGAATTGTAATGACCGTTTTGTTTGTTTTTATCTCTTTGTAAGAAACAATTCTTGTGTACATTTGAATGTTTTTTGATCTATAAATTTTTTAGCACTTTGTAATGACCGTTTTGTTTGTTTTTAGCACTTTGTAAGTAGCATTTTAAGTAACAAAATGCCTATAACCATATCAATTCTTGTTACGTATGCAACAATTCTGGTGCTGGTACAATAAAACGAAAAAAAATATTGTCTAATAAAAAAAAATAATAAATCAGCATTTTTTAAATAATATAAACTGGCAACTCAGTTTTAACCTACGTAACACAACACATGTTACATATGTAACACGGGCATCTGACAGCTTATATAACAATGTGAAAAAAGTAAGAGAGATGATGTGACATGTGTGGGGTCCACTTGTCATATGTGCTTTTCAGAAAAATGACAATTGACCATTGTGCCCTTTTTTTGTCATCTAGCTTAATAAATCTATTAAAATAATCTAGAATGAATCTTGACCATCCATCTACTTTGATCAATGGCTCACAATGAGTTTACAAGGTTTTCTCAATTTTGGTGGGTTTTTATTTTAACAATCCCCTATATATATATATATATATTCATTTCATTAAACGCGACCTCATTTATATACGTATTCCGTAGGAAGTCATACTACGCATATTTGTTCATCCGTTCCATATTAAGTTCGTAATATAAATACGTTACACTCGATTACGTATTTATATATTTTCATGTCCCGAATATTATAAGTCGTGTGTATATATATTTTGTAGGAATAAATACTTGTCGTCGTGAATGTTATTTTTCCTAACGTTTCCATAATATATTTCCTTGAAATTAATATACCTTTAATTTCTACATATTTTACTTGGAAAACTAACAATACTTGTATTTTAAAAGTCAAGACTTGATTACTTACAATTAAAATGCTCCAACACTTCTATATTCCCATAAATATACAAATGTTCATTTTTATACAACTTTTCATCAAGTCTTTAAATTACCAATTTAGTATAAAAACCTTTGTTCCTATTCTTCGCAATATGTTTGGTAATTCATATTTTTATAAAATCTTATTTTATAAAAATGCATTTTATACAAAATATACTTTTGTAAGTTTACAAATTCTTCACAAAACAACCTTGGAAAGTTAACATCTTCCACTTTTTACACCAAACTTTCCAAAGTTACATTTTTTTATCAAAGTTTCCAAAATGTCATTTTATACCCCTAACTTCTTAAAGTTACCAATTAATCCCTTTAACTTTCAAAAAGTTACATTTTCCACTTAAATCTTCCAAAAGTGACAATTTTACACAAAACTAGAAAACTTATTTTTATCAATTTGTCCATAATAATTATTATTGATTCTAATATAGTAAAAGTCCATAATACTCTTATTAGGGATATTATTATATTTATTTGGTGTATTAAGTCCAAGGTGTCCAACATCTCCATTTGTAGAGATTTAATGTTAGTTCCTTTAAAGATGTAATTTTTATACTTTGTACCATGTTTAAGTTCCAACATATTATTATGTTTTAGATTATTATATTAAGATGATTAAAACCACTTTTAAGTATATTCAAGTTATGTTTATAAAAACTACTCAAAACATCATCAAACATAACTTATGTGAACTTATAAAAATTACAAAAATCTCTAAAAACTTTATTAAAACTCACGGCCTTTATATAAAAATATATAATCTTTGTTAAACTTGTAAAAACATATATTATCTCATGATTATAATCCTAGCTTCATATTCTTTTAAAGCTTTAACATGTGTTAGATTATATTAACATTTTTAACTACAAAAACACTAATAACATCAAGAATAACCCACGGCCATATACATGTGTTGTTAATACTCCATTTTAGTCTTGTAACAATATATGAATCATATGTTAAAAATGTAGTTTCCAACCCCTTGTACAACTTGCTTTAAAACATAAGAAAATAATAACATTTAAAGAACAAAAGCAAGATTAAACTTACTACTAGCACAAGGCTAGGGAAGGTAAAAACACTTGGCTTTGATGGGGTTTTATGTGTGTCTTCCAAGGGGGTTAAGCTCCAAACTTGATAACACACAAAAGGGGTTTGAATATGGATGTTTATGGATGATTTCTTGTTGCTTAAACTTGAAAAATGAGTGTGTGTGTGTGTGTGTACAAGAAAACTCACGACAATTTTGAAGGAAATAGGAAGAGTTTTATTCAACTTTTGATCAAGGGACAAGGGTAGAGTGCATGGATTTCTAGTGGGTGAAGGTGGAATGGAGTTTTTAAGATAATGGATGTTCATAAAAATCAAAAGGTGGCATCTTTGGGCACCCCCCATGAACCGGCCAACATGCTTTGTCCCCCTCTTTTTTTAATATATAAATATTTAGTTTTATAAAAGATTAGACATGTCTTGGATTTTTATAAAACTCAAAACTAACAAATAAATAAGGTTTTCACCCAATTATCAAATAATTAAATTCCCCTACTAAAAATAATCATTTTTAGCTAATTTAACTATTTTATGGGTTTCCCTAGTGTACCGGGTCTCGCACACGCGCTAAAACCACAAAACACGCAAGTATTCGCCAAATGCGACACAAAAACTAATAACTATAGTTTTTATTGGTTTTAATAACGCATTATTCAAACTTTAGATTCAGCCCTAAAAACCCTTAAACATAGTATAATTTAAGTGTTGATAAGTTGTTTAGGCTTCGGTTGGGTGAAATTACGAGTTATACGCGTATCGGGTGCGATACACGCACCACCTTATTCATTACCGGGTGATTTGTATTTTGAGTTTTCTATTATTATTTTGGAGTTCCAAAACACATAATATTTTATGAAAATACCCTTTATTTTATATCCCGGGTGTTTGGGATTATTTCCAGATATTTATCTGTTACCGGGTAATTACCAACGTCCATTCCGGATAAGTACATTTGCACGCGATTTCGCCGTGCACCTAATTAAACAAATGCATTCCTATGCATCCTATGGGTAATTTTCTATTCTCTAAAAGCCAATACAATAATTCAATATTGCACACAATTAATATTAAATATTGATTAATTAATTAATTAATTTGTACGGATTTATCTTATTTTTGCCGGTTGTTACATTCTCTCCCCGTTAAAAGAATTCCGTCCCGGAATTCAGTTCAAGTCATCCGTTACAGGAGTATCCCTGTACGGGGCGGGATATTTGTGTTCACTCGATTTCCTAATTCCTATGTGAACTCGGGTTCACGCTAAGCGTTCTATAAACGCAATATCCTGATCTAACATGACTAAGCTTTCGGACTTTCCGATCCATAGCATCTATCGAATTCCCGAAATAGCGAAGCTTAGTGTTAGCATGGATCTCGTCGGTCGAGAAAACCATAACTCAACAACAACACAAACTCGAATCCGACTTATGGATACATCAAGAATCCTATTAAACTCTCACAAAAGCAAGATCTTAAAGAAAATCGCGAGGCCAATCCTGACCGATATTTCCAAGAAGCCGGAACATCAAGGTCTGAGTCCATCATGATTTTCAGGCCTAACGACACCTCACCAAAGAGATACCCTTAGTGACAACCTATCATCGACTTGAAGTTCTAAAGGCGAGCACCTTATCCGCATAACTTCTCGATCAGTCTCGATTCATTTCCAAACGATCATAGACCAGGTTTATTAGTCGTTTCTAGAATAGTGCAGGCCTAGTTACGTGTCTTGCCTCGCTTGCCACTCGGCGCAATGGAGGTTTAGACTTATTCCATGAAAGGCTTGAACGATACATTCCGAACACTTGAGTGATAACTTCAAGCACACAATAATGTTAGCAACGAAGCGTACGAACTCCGGATACCGCAAGAATCAACAGTATCAACGCGTAATAACACCGCTAGGAAAAGTTCATTCTTTTGGCCCGTTCGCCCGAGAATGACAAGCCATACTCGCATCCAACAGAGCATATAAGGCTTGATGCAAGGTCTGGAGAACCTTGCGTTACACGGCTACTGCAATCCGATATTATAGATATCATCGCCCTGTGCTTATGTACCTCTTCCACGAAGTATAAGCTGGCTAAATATCCTAGTATACCGGTTTTAAGAATGGGTAGGGATTGGGAGGGTTCCGGTAAGCGATTAGTTGTCACTCAGACCATATCACGATCGCTCAGACTTGCATGAATGGTCAACCCAATGGTCTGAACGCACAAAGGCTTAACCTATTCCCTATGTCTTGAGTCATTCATCATGACACTGACCTTTATCCGGATGGTCCTCAGCTATGAGAATATTTGCCTGTCAAGTAATCAGCAGAGAACATTAATGCTTCCAAAATCCTGTCTTTCCATACGATTATGGGAATGTATCCAGGGTGTGGCTTGACTAGCATGGAATATAAGGGTCAATCATTTCCAGTGATTGCCACCGGGAAGTCGAAGCTTCCAACATTCGAATTACGCTACAACAGGTGATCCTACCAGATCACAGAACAAAAGTCCACATCGCAAAATGCGTTGTTTATTACAGGAACGAGGTATACGGAATAAGAGTATCCACTCCAAGCAAGGCTACCCAATACGAGTTTCGTTAAGCGTGCCTTATCGACACGATTCATTCCATCGGTATTGACAATATACTCCATCGATTTCGAGCGGCACTGACCACTCTCTCTCGAATTGACTATTGGAGTCAACACAAGGGTCCCCAAAACGAAAGGAGAACTGAATTTTAGCTTTTCAATTCCTCTAGGGCTCCAACACGCTTGGACCATTGAGGAAATGTGTCAAATTGGGCCATGAATGCGATTCACGTCACGGCGTGAAAGTCATAGGCACATGTTCCTCCTTTGGGACTTGACAACCCTATGCTCCGAGGCAGATCCAGAATCTTCCCATAAGGCAGATCCTTCGGCGACCCAAGATGCACACTCATGGGTATATAGAGTGGACTTTGAGCTCATCTTGATTAGTCAGGCTCTTGACCGCACTGACATGCTGGTCGCTAGGCTATAGAGCCTGAAACAACCGTAGATAGGGACAGGGAACCTTGCTCCAGTGTGAGCAAAGCTCCTAGAAAAGAACTAGAGACATTTACAATGGCTTAAGGTTATGAGATTGAAATCGAATTCACACATGTACAAGGAAGCTCATAGAAGAAACGGATTTATACAAAGATGTTATCAGGATAATACATATTACGGCAGGCTAAAATGGATGATAATGAATACAAGATAAACGATAGGTAAAGCATTAGAAGTTTCAAGTTGTGCAGCCATATGGGCTAGTTGTTGATTCAACTGAGCTATTGTTTCCTCCTGCATGGCGATTTGCTCTTGCTGATTATGGTAATTCTCATCCATCTTCTCTACTCTATGCTCAAGACTATTACACCTTCTCCTTAACTGAGAAGAATCGGTTTCAAGTTCCCTGATACGAGATAGTTCAACATGGGTTTCAGGGAGTTTATCTAGCGCCGCTAAGGCATTTTGAAGAGTTTTAATCTGCTCCTCCTGACGTGAACATCTACGGGTTAAAGTGGTCAAAGCTTGGTTGATTACTTTACTTGATAGTGTATATTCTGGTGTGGCGGTTGATGATTCTCCAGTTTCAACAGTGGAACCTAAACCTTCCTCCTGTGCCCAGTCTCTCAATTCCCTTGAGAGGTTTAACTCCATCCACCATCATTAGTTTTCATTCTTTTTGGCGAGGACTCTTCTTCCTCAGCCTCAGCCTTGTCCTTTCCACTGGTCGCTCTAGACCTCCTACGAGCATCTATAAGGCATTCATCTGATGCAGGTTGGGTAACCTGTCTTAATGGGATCGTGGCATCAATGGGAGGTGTAGGTGTGGGTAACAATGTAGGTATTAGTGAAGGTGCCTGAGATGATGCCTCATCTCCTGAGTTAGAATTAGAAGAGGTAGGAGTGTGACTTGCCATTTAGTAGTAAAATTGATAAATTGTTTGATGAAGCTTAATATTCATGAGGTGAATGGAACTGGATGAAAATGGCTTAATCAAAGGTATGGAATCACTAACTGATTGCTCCTTCTTTAAAGGGATCGAATTTGAATGGTTACGATTAAAATATTTAAGTGGGTTACCCGTGTTCTTCTCAAAAGTTTGTCCGTTTTGTCCATTACTGCGCATTAACCCGACCAATGCTAATAATGGAATAGATAGTACGTATCAGTGGGAGGTTGAGGTGGCACTTCCACCCCAAGAAAGATAAGGGCAGCACTAAACATTACTTTTACGCAACCCACAAGACAACAAAATGGCGAAGCAGCATAACGGCAAAGCAACACGATAGAGAGGATACCACTAAGACAAGCACACATCACGGTGCGTGCCGGCTTACTTATGGTGGCGCGACCCTTAACCATACCCTCAGCAATGAACCAATTCTCCATAGGCTAATTCACAGGAATAGTTGGATCAAAAGGTGCAATCGGCACCTTAGCAGGATTGGGAGCGATAGACTCCAATGAAGTAACTGGCTCGTTCGAACAGAAATCCACGTAGGGAAAGTAACTGTAAACTTGACAGGATAAACGAAAACGATCAAACCCCAACAGCAATCTCTATAGGGGTTACGGACACAAAACGACATCAAACTTAGCAGGAGTCTCAGGAATAACATCAATCATCAAGTTCTACAGGACCTTTAGAACCAACAACATCTAGCCCGACATGAGCTACGAAAACAACCGTAACAGACATAGCAGAGATTAAGGAATGACCTCAATAATGGCCATAGGCTCGGCGGGAACCTTAGACTTTGTTGTAGTTTTTAGATGTGTGGCAAATAGGATCCGTAGGTCCTTGAAACCAGCCAACATCTTTCCCAATATCAAAAATAGTGGTCTCAACAAGAATAACAAATAGTAGAGGTGAAGGATCATGATTTATCAAGACGCATGATTAAATGGACATGATACAGACTCTGACGAATCAACCGAGTCTTCCTTTTTATTGGGTCCTCTTCCATGTTCCTTTCACACAAGCATCGACAGTCGTCTGATAAAGTGTCTTTTCATCATCTAAGCGAGGTCGATGGACTTTCCTCCAGATAGTCCATGTGGTGAGGATACCAAAGCACGACTTTAGACAGGACGCATTATTCACAACGAATGGATCTCGCAACCTCTGTCTACAAACCATCGAGTCGAGGGAACGCAACGTCTCAGTATCTATAGGGAATAATGAAAAACACTTTGCATTAGTTGTCGACCAATTAGATAACTAGTCTCGTTGTCGCGACGGGGGTGGCTGACATTTAGCTTTGCAACAAGGGCAATGGAATTGTCTCCCCATGGATGCGTTTAGTTAAACAAAATAATGTGACCGCTCTCAGCAGTCAACCATTTGATTTCTGAGGGGATTTCGACTCAACTGACTTTGTTACATATGATGTATGCGTGACTCGCTAAGGTAGACTTACCGGATTTTTAAAAGTTACTAACCGGAGTTTGCAGGGTGTCACATCATCCCCCTGTTGAAAGAATTTTCGTCCCGAAAATTTCCCGAAGTCAAAGGGAATGAAACGATAAGAAGAAAAATTTTCCCAGTCGTCACATCATCCCCATGTTAAAAGGAATCTCAGGAATCTCGTCCCGAGATTCATTCTGTTTCAACGGTAATGAGTGCCGACCTCTGTGTGTACCCAAGCAATGTTTCCCAAAATGCAACGAAATGAAAGTTGTGGATGAAAAGTGATGATAACTGCCGGGAAACCACTTCCCCAAGGTGAATACAAGACAAAAGACTCCTCCTGATGGAAGGCCTAATGGAGATTACTGTGATCGGTATAAATGACCAACCGGTACCGCCCTAGTAGCATCTCCAAAGGACCCACATCAACCCAATGAACACAAAATGATGACCAATCCAATATCAATACACTCAATGGATATGAAATGCACAACGACGTGGATAAGGATAAAACCAAAATGTAACGAAAGATAAAAGAGAAAACGCACCGGTAACAGTATCAGGATCCTCCTGGTCCTCGCTAGCACCAATAACATAAGCACGAGCAGCCACACCGCCACCTTTGTTGTTTCCACCGTCCCTTGCTGTACTTGCCCCCCCTGATTCAGTTGTGGCCAATTTCGCTTGAAATGCCCTGTTTCACCACAATTGAAACACCCTTGATTTCCCCGAGGAGCAGGAATGGGGACGACTGCTTGAACCTGTCATGGCTGAATGTTGGCCCTATAGTCCTTAGCCAGGTGACCATTGCGATGACAATGGTTGCAACGAAACGTATCACAGCCCCCAACATGATGGTACCCGCACTGGTTGCACTTAGGGTTCTTTCTAGTGTATCCACCTTGATTCTGAGTCGACGGTGACCCCACCGCCTCTAGCTTCCTAGTCTGCTGCTGCGGCTGTTCTTGAGCTGAACTCTTCCCCGAGCCTTCCCACTTGCGCTTGCCGCTCTCTGGAGCCTTGACAGTCGAACCACGAGCAGGCAAAATACCCTCATTCACCTTTAGATTAGTCAACCTATGAGCCGATCGAACCACCTCTGTATAAGTAGGGAGATTTCCTGCAGCCACCAACCCTGCTATCTCTGGTACTAGCCCTGAAACATAGTGCTCAATCCTCCTATACTCTGGTGTGTGCAAATCAGGACACAGCACTGCCAACTCGTTACGCCTCACTGTGTACTCCTCTATCTCTGATCCAACCATCTTGAGGCTCCAAACCTCATGTTCCAACTTCTGGATCTCCTCCTTAGGACAGTACTCCCTCTTCAAGATATGAACGAAGTCCTCCCACGGCATAGCATAAGCTTCCCCCAATCCCATGTTCCGCAAAGTAGAGTTCCACCAGGTCAAGGCTGGACCCTGGAAGAGCGCGGAAGAATACTTAACCCGATCCTCCGGAAGGCAGTTGCACATCAAGAATACCGACTCTACCTTCTCCAGCCACCTGAGCAGTCCCACTGCTCCTTCAATGCCAGAGAAATCATGGGGCTTATAGTCTCGAAACATCTTGTATGTGCACATAGCTGGAGGTGGGTTAACAACACCACCTGAAATGAAACACATAAGAAAACCACAAAAGAAAGATACCATACTCATAACGAGGCAAAGCTGATATAATCAACTTACCACCATGAGCATTGTGTCCAGCCTGGAAGGCAGCTTGTAACAGGTTATTCAGATCCTCCTGAGTTAGGTTAACGCCTCCACGACCACCGCCACCAGTGTGGCAACCTCTACGTCCTCCACGAACACCAGACATGATTCTGACAACAAGAACGAGGAATTCAGATTTACTGCTAGTGTCAACCACAAGAGTTCATAAAATCAAGGCTAGGTCCAGTCCAGGATTATCCATTCAAACCCAGAGCTCACTCGGATTTTCATGCATTTCGGTTTATGATTTCGTGTGCACCCGAAATGATAAACTGCTCTACATGGTCCTCCAAGTGTTCTCCTAGTTTAAAGTTCAAGTCACCGAACACGAACACCTAGCAGTGTGCCACAATGACATAAATGCCAAAGTAAGAGTATGGGCGAGTGTGTTTATTGGAGTGTGGAGGGGAGATGTCCGAACCCTGGACAAATCTCAAAAGTACACGAACCACTCCAATATACAACACTGCCCTGCCAGTCAACCACTCAACCCCCTTTCCTCTTACTATCCCGAAGAAGAAAGGAACAAGTAAAACACACAGGAGAGCGGATGATGTAACGCAAAGAGTTTGATGATTTAGAGACACCCCGACAAAGCCCGTATGTAACCCTCTATAACGACTCGTACCATGTGACCGTCTAGTGTGTGTGACTCGGCTATAGACTAGACTCTACATGCAGTCCTAGTTCACTATAACCATTGGCTCTGATACCAATCTGTCACACCCTCAAATATCCACATGCGGAGTTCTACCGCGAAGCGTGTGACATACCAGGATCCAAGTCAATGGTCACAACGAACAGCGACTATATGTAAATAAAATACGTAAACCAAACATTTTTCAAACCAAAACTTGATCAAAACGTAGCGGAAGCATTTCATTTTAGTTTACAACTGAAAAAGGTAAATGAAGTCTGAAACTTGTTTGAAACATAAAACTAGAACCTAGACGCCGTGTAAGACTCTGTTGGCCTAAACCCGATGCTGCTACCTTAGCGACCTGAGAAATCATGCTAAAAAGACGTCAACATATAATGCTGGTGAGTTCACAGGTTTAAGTTTACAATTAGTTTTCATGCGTTGAGAGTTTGATCACAAAATACCATGTCATGAGATGCGTTAAATAAACTAATAAGCGTTTCTTACTACTACCACGACTGTGATGCTGAAACCATTACTGACAAGCGTTTCTTGCGTTGCTGCCCGTGGTTGTGATGCTAGTGTTGCTAAAGTATAGAGACAGTATGCACCCGCCCGGCTCCCAGCCGACGGGTGGGGTTTGTCAGGCCCAATAGATCTATCCACATTTCCCCGTTGTGCTACCCCACACATTCATGGTTTCCCCCGGGACTTTCGTGTTTCGTCGTGTAGTGATCAAAAGTGTTGCGTATCAAAAGTGTTGTGTTTCGAAAGAGTTGCGTGTTCATAAGAGTTGCATTTCAAAAGAGTTGCGCGTTTATAAGAGTTACATTTCAAAAAGTTGCGTGTTTATAACGAGTGTTGCATTTCTAAAAGAGTTACATGTTTATGACATAAACGTTGACTTTGTTAAATCGTGTGGCATGTTTCTCCCCCGAGAGAAAGATGTATAAAAGAAGGGCCGTGAACTCACCTTAGATTGCGTTACTTGTAAGTTCTTAAAACCAGTAAGTTATGTTAGTCCCATATAGTGGCGACCTAACATATAACAGATATAAGTACTTAGACTAATAACCCGTAGGTTAACTAGTCCCTGTATGTCCAGACCATAACCAAGTTGATTTGAAAACGTGTTGACTGTTTAACCGACCACACCGGACAAGACTCGACATCCCATTGGTTACCCGACACCCCACATGTTAACCTCATACAATGTATCATACAATATATGCAAATAACACTTAACACGTGTAAGAGTTCACCAAGTCTAGCATATAGTTCGAATAATGCATAAGTAAGTCCGAGCACGTGTTACCATGTTACTAGGCATGTTACGGGGTTTCTAGCATGTTCCTAGGTATCAAATCAGGTCTCGGAATGTCAAAATACACTTACAGCAGCAGTACATGCGATTAGGAAAAGTCAACTAGCAATTAGGGGGGGTAATCGCCTATAGTATAGGCATTTAGGACCCCAATCGCCTATAGCTATAGGCGATTAGGCCTATTCATGCACCTTATAAGCGATTAGGCCTATCACACATGCATTTCAGGATCTAACTAGTGATTAGGATCGTAATCACCTTCAGTATAGGCGATTAGGCCCCTAATCGCCTTCACTATAGGCGATTAGGCTCCTAATCACCTTCAGCATAGGCGATTAGGCTTCCTAATCGCCCCCTGCAGTTATGTTCTGATTTTTCGCGCGTTTAACCCTCCAAATCAGATCCGAAATGTGTGGAAACACCAAATATCAAACCCCAAAACATCAATAAACCTATTCCAAGCAAAACCCCTAAATTATCATCATTCTATCAGTCCCGAATGCAAGCGTTTCCCAAAATAGCATATTTAACATGTAAACATCACATCAACATGCAAAGTTTGCCCAAACGGCAAATATCCAGATTTCACCTCATAACGACGTTGTTCGATAATACCCTACTATTCTAGCATCATCCTAAAGCAAACCCTAATCTTAAAAAATCAACAAAACACATCATAATATCATAGATTCCACATAATCCTTCAAATGGGTCTAAACATCTATTATCAACAATACACAACTATAACCACCCAAACTCCTAGGTTAATCATCATAATAACTCATACAAGCCAGAAACATATCACTAACACAAGAACAATCATATTTCAATAACAAAAATCCTATCTTTATATGAATATATCACATATAGCATGCATAAAGATTTGGGTTTGTTTAGAAACTGTTTTTAATAAGTTTTCAAAGACACAAATGTTTAGAAATCAGGTCTGGACTTCTAGGGAGCAAAACAATAACATACAAAGGTTTGGGGATGAAGAACACACCTTAGATTCGTAAGGAAATGAGGTGTAAGGCTTGGACAGGTGGGTTTTGATGCAAAAACGTGTTCCAGAGGGTGTTTGTGGGTTGAGAGAGGTTATGGGACGGCTAGGGTTGCACAAATGATGTTTTACAAGCCAAGGGAGGTATTTATAGGCGTTTCTAGTCGTTTAACACACGTCAGGCGATTACGCAGCAGTATAGGCGATTAGGGCTCCTAATCGCCTATAGCTATTGGCAATTAGGCTCTAATCGCCTTCACTATAGGCGATTAGAGTGCTAATCGCCTTCAGAATCCTCCTAATCGCCTTCAGCATAGGAAATTACACCAATCACCCCCTATAAGCATGCAATTACACCAATCACCCCCTATCAGCATGCAATTACGCGTAATCACCTATAATGTCATGCAATTACGCATAATCACCATCTTAACACATATAAACACGTATTCACATACCGACAAATCACATAATGATTATAAACACATAATTCATGAAAACAAACACGTTCACATTCGTTCACCAATTCCCGGGACTCAAGACCTGCGTGTGTGTGTTAAAACCCCAATGATCCTCCGAATCATTGATCCCTGGACAATTACTTAATGCGACTCGACTCAACTGACTTTGTTACATATGATGTATGCGTAACTCGCTAAGGTAGACTTACCGGATTTTTAAAAGTTACTAACCGGAGTTTGCCGGGTGTCACACACACACACACACACACACACATATATATATATATATAGGGGAAAGTTAATTTGAGAACACCTATATTTCGTGCGAACCGCGAGAACGCCATCTAAAATCAGTCAAATCAAAATTTTCTTTTTACACTTATCTTTATTACTAAAATACAATTCCAAAAACACAATTTACGGTAAAAATTTAAACGTATACGGAAATAAATTGTTTTTACACATGTGTAAATTTACTGTTTGTACAAGTGTAAACTGTTTCATTTACACATGTGTAAAAAGTTAATTTGAAAGTGTTTTTGCAAGAAAAGATGAATTATTTGGAAAGAAAATTCATTTTTTAATGTTGTATTTTGATTATAATTAAGTTTATATTGAAAAAAAATGATTTTGATTGGTTTTCTCATTTGTTCTCACGGTTCTCACGATATTTAGCGTTCTCAAGATAACCCTCCCCTATATATATATATATATATATATATGCTAAGTATAGACAAGAAACCCAAAATTTTGAAGAAACCCCCAGAAACCCAATTAGTGGCCTAGATTAATCCACATCATCCTCTATTATTTTGATCAATAAGGGTAAATTAGTATTTTTACAATTCCTCCATTTTCTCTAATTTGAATGTTATCTTTTCCCTCCTATATAAACAAGTCCCTCTCTCTCTCTCTTCATCTCTCCTCCACCATTTCCACCTCTGCTCCACCATCTCCACCTCCATCAAGATTAATCCCACCACCACCACCAATACTCTCTATTAAAACATACCTGACCAGGAAGGTTTATACAGATCATGTGTTAAGGGCTACATATCAGACGTCTAGTCAAAATTTGGCGGTTGATTGGTTAACAAAGTTGAAGTTGATTGTTGTTATTAGCTGCATATCATCTTGTTGGATCTTCGTTCACGAAATAATAATTTGAAACAATCAACCTCCTCTGTTTATCCTATTATTATTATTATTATTATTATTATTATTATTATTATTATTATTATTATTATTATTATTATTATTATTATTATTATTATTTTGGATAAACGTATCTTTTCAAAATGGATTCTAAAATGGATTCTAATATTATTATTATTATTTATTATTTATTTTTTATTATTATTATTATTTGAAACAATCAACCTCCTCTGTTTATCCTAATTTTTTTTTGAATAAACGTATTTTTTTTGAATAAACGTATCATTTTATGACACATTACGAACAACATATTATTATTACTATTATAATATGTAAACGAACAACATATTATTATTATTATTATTTTCGTCTCCTTCTTAAAGATATTCCAATGTACTTAAGATTTGCTTAGCTTGTTAAAATTGATCCACTTATTGGAAATGTCATTAGTCATGTAACTCCGTTATGATTAGTGTTTTAGCTTGCTATTAAATTTTTGCTTGTTTGATATCATTATCACTTAAAAAATTATCAGTTTTGGTACGTTAATACGTAAGTTTACATATTAATTAACTTTTTTTGTATATTAATTAAAAAAAGTCACTAATCATGGGATGAAATCTGTGTTGCGTATGTTTCGTATGTAACGGCACCACTAAGTTGGTATAAATTAGTTTCTGATTTGTTTTCCAGATACAAAGTTTTGATTTTTTGACTTTCATGAGTTACACATGGGATCAAATCTATGTTGCGTCTGTTTCGTATGTAACACCAGAACTAAGTTGGTATAAAATTAGTTTCTGATTTTTTTTACCATATACAAAGGTTTGATTTTTTGACTTTCATTAGTATTTTGGGATGTATGTTTGTGGCTGTATGTTTGTATCTGTTTCGAATGTTTTTTTTTAAATCCTAATGGTTAACATACATTAAGACCAGGGGGGCTTTTCATGTAAATTGATGATTTTGTTTTGTTTTTGCAGGTGAACATATTTTTTTGCATTAAAGATGAAGATGATCATCAAGAATGAAGTGTAGACAATTTTTTTTATTTATGATAGTTTTTTTTAGGATATGTTGATTGTAATGACCGTTTTATTGATCATTTTTGTTACGTTTATATGTTGTTTTGTAATTGATTTTTTTATAAATTTGTACATTTTGTTTGTAATTAAAATGTAGTGAATTTTAAAAAGTAAAATCATATGGACCTTGGTATGTATATAACACACGTAACAAAATGTCTATAACCATATCAATTATCGTTACGTATGCAACAATTCTGGTGTTGGTACAATAAAACGAAATAAAATATGGTCTAATAAAAAAATAATAAATCAGCATTTTTAACGTATGCAACACTACATATGTTACATGTGTAACATGACGTCCTGACAGATTTAGGACAATGGTCACAAAAGTATGAGAGAGATGATGTGACATGTGTCATGTCCACTTGTCATATGTGCTTTTTCAGAAAAATGACATTTGACCATTGTGCCATTTTTTTGTCATCTACCAAAATAAATGTATTAAAATAATGTAGAATGAATCTAGACCATTGATCACTTTAGATCAATGGTCTAGATTGGGTTTACTGGGTTTCTTCAATTTGAGTGGATTTTTATTTTAACCTTCCCCTATATATCTATACTATATTAATAAGCATATAGGAAGGGCAGAAATGGTCATTTGCCACTTTCTTAAATGGTACAAGCCTTAAAAGCATATGTACAATTGTTTAATGCAATAAAACTCTTAAACTTTTAGGTGTGCAAACCATGAAGCATTATGTACAAGCATGCCAAAAGAAAGGCTACACGGTACATTCACATTAGGGTTTCATTCACCAATCCGCCCCCATTCATCGTATTCACATTAGGGTTTTCTCTTCAACATCACCATCCATTGTGGCCACCATGACAGTCCACCATAACCACTATCTGTGCTTCTACCGCCTCACCATCGTTTTCACCATAACTACATCACCATCACTACCTTCAACTAGAATCACAACCGTCAAAAGTATCAACGGAAACCACCACGGCTTCCACCGCCTCACCATCATTTTCACCAGATAAATGAAGAATCCGACTTTCGTCAACGGTAAGTCACAGTTTCTATTGATTATGAACACTATTTAAGTATTTAGTCATTCAAAACCCTAACGAACACTAACAGATCGATTCTCACCAGATTTTTGAATATTTCAGCAGACTAGTCAAGGGTAAGTCACTTTTTTTGTTGATTTTGTACAAAAATCATTTAAATTTATCTGGGTTTTCTTTATATCTGTAAGAGTTCATAGACTACTGTACAAATCGTATAATTTTGCTGATTTTATTGATGAGGTTGACGATTATTATAAGCTGTAATTTACAACATGTCGATATCTGAAATAAATTTTTCTTCTGTTTTGCAGACTCGGGTGCTTCTGTTTTGCAGACTTGGGATTTTTTTTTCCGGTGGCTCTTTTCATGATTAAATCATTTAAAGAGGCGATTTACCTGTGATGAAAGTCATCTAAACAAATTCAGATTGGTCCTCGAGCTCAATTGGATTCAGATATGTTACATTCAAAACATACATTAATGTTGTTTTGCAGGCTTGGACATTTCACAGTCCTAAAAGAAATAGAAGGTTATGTCTATGGCGAAATGCAAGGCTTGGAGCTTAAATAATTGCCATGGCCGTAATGTATTTTTTTTTTTTTTGCAGCTAGAACCACTAAGGGTAAAGCAATATTGTATTATTGTAGTTGTGTTTCTTGGTGTCAAATAAAGATTTTGGGAGGTTTGTTTAGGTTATCCTTCTTTTGCTGGGGATTACGTTTAAAAAAATATTAAGTTTGATAATCATACTAATTTTATGTTTTGAACTCGATGTGAGTTTGGAGTGTAATGAGAAAGAGAAGGATGTAATTTTCATTATTTAGCTTTGTTTAAATGAATTGTGTAATTACAAATTTTAACTATCTTGAATGGCTATATTTGATAATAATGTTTCTGAATTGATATTATCATAAAACTGATTTGTTAACCTTTCTTAAGAGGTGTGGGTAGCCATAGCTGCCAAAAATATGATCTAAGTGCAGGAACACCTTTCCAAACATAAGGGGGGGGGGGCGTATACTGAAGTGGAACAAAAACATAGGTTGACAGTCAAGGGGATTGCAAAGCTGAAACGCACAGTTGCGAAGGCTGGATGGGAGGGTCTGGTAAGCGGTTTTCGAAATAAAATTGTTTAATGTAAGTTTATATTTTCAGTTGGCGTATAGGCTGCAATAATTGACTTCTTTCAAATGTCTTCCAGGCAAAGAAGGAAGGTTAATGAGTCACCTCAATTCAGGTAAGTGTTTGGTTGTAAAATGTTTACCAAAGGCTTGAGGAAATATGGAAATCGTGTCACGTCTGTGTCTGGTCAAAACAGGTAGTTTTGGTACGGGCCCAAGCGGGTATAGACTGTCTGATTATCCTTTTTATCAGAGTGATTTAAAAGGTTTTTTTTCTTTATATATTTTGGATGATTTTCAAGTCGTTTGAGCTCGGCTCATTTGAGCAATTTCATTTTTTGTGAAATTTTGAAATAAATGATAACCCAAATTGACCCATTTGGCCATTTGTAGGTCAACTCAAGAACTTGTGACTTTGGTGCACAAGAAAGGCCTATAACATTTGATTTTTTTGGTTAATTTTGGGACAGTTGTTCGTCAAATTGGTATGCTTATATTTCAAAAAAATTATTTCGGTAATGTTTAACAGGCCAAACATGACAAAAAAAAGCTAAAAGAGAAATTCGTCAATCGGGTTGAGAGTTCTCAATGTCTGTTTCTAATGTATGCAGCCTGCCAGTCTCTTAAATTGTTTTGATTTAGATTGTAATAATTTTGTATTACTATGTTTGTAACCATACCAAGTTACCAACACACATGTTTATAACAAAAACTAAAAACTGAAAATAGATGTTTGTGGTTTAAGCAAACCAGACTTGGCCTGCATTCAAGGGTTTTGTTGGAGAGATAAATTTGACAAATAGGATTTGCATCTGCTGTACTCGATGCACTGTGTGGTTTGTGTGTTCCTTTTGTTGACAGAGTATAAGGAGAGGATTAGGAGAATCTCTACAGTGCTGCGTATGATGAGCAGCGGGTTGAGCTCTGAGAACGTTGGAGATCATATTATCTAGCTCGAACCCATTTGGCCCATTTGATTAGTTTCGATGTGTTTCAGGTTCTTACTTTTTATCTAATAAACATGTGTTTCAGGTTCTAACTTTTTATCTAATAAACAATTAAGCATATATTATATATTATTATGTTCTAAATTTAACTTAATAGATGTGTAGTTTTGTTATACATATTTCATATCAAATTATGGCAATATTTGACCTTTTGCGTTCTAATCTTACCTTTTTATAATAACTTATATTTGCAAATCCAAAATATGCGAAATGGTCTCTTAGACTTATTAGTGTTCATGAACAAAAAGCTCCTCTGCCATTAATCTATTCACTAGAGGTATAAAATTCTTTTAATGCTGCATTTTTTATATTTCGGGTTAATCTGTTTGATTTATATCTTGATCCAGCTCACCTTTAAGGAGAGACTGAGCTGATCCAGGGTACCTTCAAGGAGAGACCGGAGCTGATAGGTTTTGTTTTTATTCTTTTTTTTATTATTGCAAATCATAGCGGGTGGTTATTTTAATCTTTGTTTATTTGTCATACTGTTACAAAACCAACAGCATTTGCCCTTTTCATTGAACAAGTTGTGACTATTGTTGAGCAAAGGGGGGCTGTATCATGTGTTAACAATTCAGGCATGTAGTTTTATTCTTTGTTCAATATGAATTTCTTTGGTTTTTATTACTACTACAATATTTGTAGCAATGGAATGTGACTGGCATGCGATGCTATATCTGTTAGTGATAAATCAAAACTATAGTTTCTGAATAATTTTCATAAAAGTCGAATCACTGTGGATACGATTGCAAAATACTTAATGTGTTGACAAACGACCTCCTGAATTGTTTTGTTAAAAGAAATGCAGGTTTTGTAACGAGGCGGAGGAGTCCGGTATGCATATATTTGCCTCCTGTCGGATTGTGAACCAGATCTGGGAGTTCATTTCACACTGGTGCAGGCTACATTATTTGTTTATTCTGGAGCTCAAGGACCTCGTTACCATACACAAGCGTCTAAACGGGTCAAAGAAATTGCGGAATGCTGTGTTTGTAGTTATTCAGACGGCTGTTTGGGTGGTTGGGAGATGGCGAAATGATTTAATATTCAATGGGGAAGCAACTGAATGTTGGAAGAATAAAGGAGGATATCAAAAGCTATAGCTTCTTGTGGGCCAAAAACAGGGCAAATGTAGGTAGGTTGACTTGGGAGGATTGGTGCTCTTTTAATCTTGCTTCTTTTGTTTAACTGATGTAATTGGTGGATGTTGTATCTTGGGGTTGTTTGTCTAACAGTTTGTGTTGATGCACTATTATGTGGACGTCACTGTCGAATAGACTAGGGTTGAGTCTTGTATTGTATTACATGAGATTGTGGTGATCCATAAGGGCATTTTATGGATCTGATTCACTTGTAAATATAGGCCAAAACATAAAGTCCAGGTTCGAACTCTTTGAAGGGTCGAATGTGGAAAAGTTCCACATTCGACCTAATCAAAAGGGCGAAAGTGGCTTTGTGTTGTGGGACTATATATAGCAATCTCATGTGTGTTTTTCATTTGGAAGATTTGAGTTTGTGCTTAGAATGCTCTCAAAGGGGAGGTCATGCCCGACCTCCCCCGGCCCCGAGATAGATGTTTATCCTACTGATGACAGTGTCTGTAACCGTTTCTGTAGTAATACGAATCTGTGATGACGTTGTTTTTGTATGTTTCTGTCTCGTCTCGAATCTCCCGTCTGAAACCGAGTTGTATTCGCTTATTCGGTCCGTGAATTCGGTTTCTAACCGAATTCTCAGTTTGTTAGTCAGACATGCAATAAAATTGGTTGGCCATTCAAAAAAAAAAACTAAAGTGGGCGTGCCTTTTTTCTACCAAGTTTGTCATTTTAACCCTTTATGTGAAAGTCTTTTTCTGTGCATATGAAGTGTAGGTTTCAGATTCCCTTTTCTGTATTCTTTGCCTAGAAATCAAAGTCATTTACTCTTGATAATTGATTATTTTCTTTTTATCTTTACTTCATATTGATAAAATTAAATGGATTGGTTTGATTTTTAAAATGGTTTATTAATTAATAATTATAAGGCTAATATGTTTCTTTTTTTTAATTTTGTTATTCTTGCGACTTGCTCGTCTCGGAAAAGCGTTTTTTTGCGCCTTGCCTTTAGATTCCATGCAACGCTTATGCGTCTTGAGTGTGCCTTACTCCTTTTGAGCTCGACCCAAACACAGCATGGACCCGAAATCACGCCAACACACATAAACACCAACCCAACTAACTAAAACTCAAAAAATAATTTTACTTACCTTATTAATACGTTAAAAATCTTAATTTAAATATTACCTTTTCTTTTTCTTTTAAGCAAAAATTGTTGAAATATGCAAATTTATTTTTGAACTTTAAGATATGATTACCCAATTAGTTTAGCTAAAAGTGTTCCCGAGTGTGACCCGTACCTATTTATACTAAATCAAACCTACCAAACATAGGTCGTTGTTTAAGATCACACAATTGGCACTAGGTCAATCATTTTTTGTTAGACCATGTGTAGTGAAGAGGGTTATTTATAACGCCCCTGATTCTGATTGGTCCACGTGGCAGCTGAGTCAGCATGGGGAAATGAATTGAAAAAGGGGTGTAGTGGTAAAGGGGAAAATAGCCCCCCCCCCCCTTTTTGCCAAGGATTGGTTGGTTGGTTCACTATGGCACGTGGCATTATATGATTGGTTGGTTCAATTGTGATTTGGCGTTATAATTAAAACGCCTGCCCCTTTTTGCCAAATAGCGCCCCCCCCCCCCCCCGTAACGGTGTGGGGGCGCTATTTTTGTTTATAACGCCATATAAGGCCCCCACTACACCCAGTCTTATGGGAATAGCATAACGAATCCACATGATTTTCATTCAATCGGGATGCGCGTGGAACAACATCATAGCTAATTGCTAAGAAATTAGTTTCTAAATAGATTTAATTAAAACGAGAATGGTTCCAGTGTCTAACAATCATATATTCACTTTCTCCGTTTTATAATAGTTTTCCAAATATTTGAAAAGAAAATGATTTAGGGTGCATACATTCAAATTGGAATTAGTTGATTTGTGTTAGCTCTCATAATAGTTAAATTTCTTTTAAAAAACGAACTATAGATATGATGGTAAACTAGCATATTATTGATTAACAAACATGAAACTATTCTCGCGTTGAAAATTGCCGTCCCGTCGCATTGCGCGGGTTTTTTTGCTAGTGTATATATATATATATATATATATATATATGTATGTATGTATGGAAGGGATATTGTGAAAACCCCTCTTATATGGTAAACTATGAAAACTCAATCTTGGCCATCCATTGCACTAGATCTATGGTTGAGAATTATTATTTGTACTTGAGTTGAGTTATAATATTATTATAATCCTCAAAATGATATGCAAGGGTATTTTGGTAAAGTTGCTTTAGGGTCATGTCACACCCTCTCTCATACTTTTTCTTTAAAAACATATTATTATAATGGGTCATGTCACACCCTCTCTCCTACTTTTTCAAAGTCAACATCACCATTCTCTCTCCTCTCATCTACTTATTCTTTAAGAAAATATTATTATAATGGGTCATATCACATAATCTCTCTCCTCTCTCCTGCTTTTTGTTTTAGAAAATATTTGTTTAAGAAATATTATTATAATGGTGGTGTTCCCAATCGGGGAGGAAGCCACATCACCCCACCGATCACCTCCCCCGATTCCATACCAAATGGTCTAAATGCGTTTGTGTTTTTCTATATTTTACATTTATTTTTATAATATTAACGAAATCATCCGGTTCTTAAATCTGGTTCGACCAGTGACCCGGTAAGAAGACCGGTTCGACGTCCGGTCCAGTTTTGAAAACATTACTATTTGGGTAAAATAAATAAAAATTAAATAATGTAAAAAAAAACGTTATAAAAGTTGAAAACCTTATTAAACTATCAAATGTAAATGAACATAAACGAACATGTTACCGAACGCTCAGGAACATAAACAAACAAGTTATCGAGCGTTCACGAACTTAAACGAACGAACGCGACCTTCGTTTATTAATTAAATGAACGAATACAAACGTACTTCACGCCGAACGGTTCGTAAATTGTTCGCTGAATGTTCGGTTTGTTTGCAGCCCTAGTAATACTCTTTATAGTGGCGTCCCAAAAGATTTTGGTGTATTTTCTAAGCCAATGAAAAATGTGCTCCTTAGATATTACGTTTTGAATTTTAAATGAGTAGTAACTTTATTTAAAAAAATTGTGTTTCCGGAATGAACCTGACCCTAGATGTGGGTCCTTCGTGGCTACTCTAGGAGCAGCCCTCTTTGCAATCCCATTGAAATAATAAGCATGAGATGCTTAAAGTTAAAATTCAAACTAGGTAGCTTAAAATTCGAAATTGCTTGTAAAATGTAAACCACCCGTTTCATTTAAATATACATTCCAAGAACTTAAATAGTTGGAGCAGCATCATTGTATCAGCATACAAAACTCAAAAAATACCATTAAGATGTGATTAGACCAACATAGTCATAACAAAACAGTAAACGGCCACTAACGTCTTGCTCCATAGATATCATTGAAGAGATCTTGAAACGCCTTCGGGATTTCATTACCTTGGGTGGGGTCATAATGTCTAGACCCGGCTTGTGGGGGATGAAATGAGGTATGAGAAATCTGTGGAAACTGAAACTCATCGGATCCATACGCTTCGTTCCAAGCTTTGTGTAGCTGTTCATGCTCCTGCTCATAAAAGTAACGTTGCCTCTCGATCTCCCAAATTATGGCATGAGCTCGAACCTCTGCTTGCCTTTCTCTTTCTTGTTCACAACGCTCTCTTGCTTGTTCGATGCGTTCTCTTTCTTGTTCACAACGCTCCCTTGCTTGTTCAGTACATTCTCTTTCTTGTTCACCACGTTCCATCTGCTTTTGTATGTTTTCTACCATTTTCATCGCCTCACTGTGTTGTTTTTGAGATTCAGATAATTGTTTGTTAATCATTTGCAGCTGCAGATTAGGTACATGCATTTGAGGTGAAGCTTTTGTTTCCTTAAGTTTCTTTGAAAAGGTGACTCGTTGCAAGGTCTCCTTATCATCAATTATATATTCTGTCGAGGATTCTGAGAATTCGAGATCTGGATAAAATGAGCCCCTTGTTACCAACCGGTACTGAGGGGGGATAACCTCAACATATTCATCTTCAGACACAGCTCCCAATCGATCAAGTATCTCGGATATGTAGTATCCATGGGGAATGTTTCGTCGATGTGTATGCTCATACATATCCCATATGTCATCAATCATCAAATGGGCAAAGCTATATAATATATCCCCTGTGAATACTGCGTGAAGAAGATATATCTCACGTTCAAACAGCTGTACAAGACGAGGGTGAAATGTTTTCACCCCTATTTTCCACAAAATTCGGACTAGTGGGGTCATTTTTGATTTCTCATACCCTTCAAATGTCTTCTTTGCATTTTCCTCTATCCCAAAAACCGTCTTGCAGGCTTCAACCCATCTTCTTTTGTTTTCATCCGTGGGTGTTTGAAAATCCTCCTCACTAAACCGGGCATATGGCAAATCCTTACGTGTGTCCACTCCAAGTAGATCTCGAATGATTGCAGGTGTGATTGTATATGCCTTTCCGTCCACAATCCCAGTCAACTCGTCCCCATTTTTTGATAGTGATGACACCCACTTAATAACAACTCGTTTATAGATCTTGTCACAGCTCAAATTAAGCAATTGTTCCCATCCCATTTTCTGAAAACGTTCTCTGATCGTGTAACCTTCGAAGTTGGTAGGATGCAATGACATGGCTACAACAACATCGCCCAGTTTCTTCATGAACAAGTGCTTCTGTTGTCCGGGGGGATGTTGCGACAATGTTAATCCAGGAATGAATTCCAATAACTTGTTACCGACTCCCAAATCACTTCCAAGTTTCTCCCCATCCCTTGATCGAGACATATCTGTGACATGATTCAAACTAAAACATTGTCACAAAAACGATCTCACAATAAAGCCATGTTACATCTAGCTCTTTAAAACGCAAATCCAAGACTAATATGCTTAACATATAAAATGTGACACGCAACATAAAGTCATAAACATAAACAATCCCACAATGCTAACTACGGGTGAGAAAAAAAAACCGAAAAATCAAACTCCAACCGAAATAACAGAACCAAACTAAACTAGCAATCGAAGGTTCGATTTTGTTTTTATACTTTGTTAAACCAAAATTACGGATTTATTTCAGTCATAACTCGATACAAAACGAATGGTACCAAAACCCAAAAGCATATAGAAACCGAATCACACCTAACTGATTATTTAAAATTTAGACCAAAAGTTCTAGTCTCAAATTAAGTACTTTCAAGTGGTTCAGTCCCAAATCATTTGTTTTAAAGCTTTTTTACAAGCCCACATCTAAAACTAAAAACCTATCTATTACCAAACTGAACACATAAAATCGGAAAAAACCGAAACCAAATGATTTGCTAGCTCAAGATAATATACCCTGCATACTAGAAGACATTACAAGTTTACAACTGCAGTGGTACCCTATAGGATTAACCAAAATTTGTTATGTGTGATTCTTAGAACTACAATACGAAAGCTTATGTCAAAACCTCACACCCCAAAAAAAAAAAAAAAAAAAAAAAAGAGGAATTTTACTTTACCTTGCTTATCTTCTAAAATTAATTAAATAACGCTTGTTTCTGGTTTAAACCACTTGAATCCGGAGTGCTATGTTTTGTTCAACAGCTTTAATGGGCGGGATGAAATGACGGTTGGTAGGGGTGTGCTTCTTCCATTTATGGTGACATGTAGGCATAATGAGTCTAGGGTGGCTGAGAAGACACCTAGCCACCGAGGGGTACAAAAGCGGCCATTGTATTATTATAATGGAAAATCACCAAATTGGCCCGTTGACCGAGTTAAAAGTTCAAATAGCCTCTTGACCCGTCTCCTAAAGACGGGTCACACCTTCCAAGACATCTCAAACGTCTCCCGAGACGTCTCCCACTCTAACCAATAACTTACCGCCACGTCATCACCCACATACTCTCTCTCCTTCTCTCCTCCTCTCTATAATAATTACCTTTCATCTCATTATCTTCCGTTTCTCTCTCCTCTCTTTCTCTCTCCCTTTCTCTACAACGTACAGGCCTCCTCATCTTCTTCCTTCCGCCAATAATATTCACATGAGATAGCTCCCGCCAAGCGACGGTCACCGCCACCACCGATAGTTCGGCGACCAAAGCTCCGATTAACCATGTCGCTAGGAACCATTTCGAGCTTTTTAGACCTGCATCTGAACCCATCTGTGCCCTAATAATAATAATAATAATAATAATAATAATAATAATAATAATAATAATAATAATAATAATAATAATAATGCAATTGATGAGATTACATATGAAGTATCATCTTCTCCGATGAGAGACGATCGTTACAACAGGAGAAATATAAAATGTCAATAAACATAATCCAAATTCATTACACAGATACATGCTAAATATAAATCCTCCAGTTACTTTTTTGATCCAACCAATACTCGTTTTCCTACTCTAAATATGAAAGCTATTTCAATTAATAACCAACTAGAATCCATCGTTAATATCTCTGTAACAAGATCGGTTGTAAATAAGTAATTTAAACTTAGAGAGAGATAGAGGAGAGAGAGAAAGGGAGAGAGAGAATGAGATGACAGCTAATTATTAGAGAGAGGAGGAGAGAAGGAGAAAGAGTGTGTGGGTGATGACGTGGCGGTAAGTTATTGGTTAGAGTGGGAATCGTCTCGGGAGACGTTTGAGACGTCTTGGAAAGTGTGACCCGTCTTTGGGAGACGGGTCAAGGGGCTATTTGAGCTTTTCACTCGGTCAACGGGCCAATTTGGTGATTTTCCCTTATTATAAGGTATCTAGGAATCATACACCTTCTAAGACCATCTGTTGTGGCCCGTGAGCAGCCTGCCGCGAGACACAACTTTATGCACGTGGGCATTGCTAACGACAATAACCTGATGCGATTGCATGCGCGAGCGATGGGACGCGAGCCAGCTCGCGTTCGTTAGCGGGCTGACCACACGTTTAAAATTCAAAAAAATTAATATTTTCACCAACTTTATTTATTACCCCCATTTATTTTACCTATTTATTCACCATTCTTCTTTTTATTCAATCAAAATTCACCTTCCTTCACAATTCTCTTCACAACTCAACCTACAATCTTCAAACCTTCATCACCATGGTGCAGTGGACAGAAGAAGAAGAACTAGCACTCGTGATCGCATACCAACAAGTGCACGGTCTGGGTGCTTCGACAAGCCGGGGATCACCGAACGTTCGCGGGCCGCAGTGGCATCGGGTGCTAGCCAAGTTTGGTACCCTTGTCGGGGGTACTAACCGTACCAATGACTCCATCTCCCACAAATTCGGTGACTTGAAATCGAAGTGTAAAAACTTCGAACTCGCGTACAGGGAGGTGAGGAGAGATCTCCCCGGGGAGAAAGAAGACGTGCTCCTCGCCTTTACCCACGTAGAGTACCGTCGCAAGGTTGGTCACCCCTTTCACCACGTTTCGGCGTGACAAATGTTGCGCTCGGGAGATCACCTGCGTGGCTAGGTTTTTTTTATGATCGTTTGGTTTGTTTTTCTTTTTTTTAGTAGTGTAACTTTTTTTTTCTAGTGTAATTTTCTTTTTTCTAGTGTAATTTTCTTTTTTTTAGTGTAATTTGTTTAGTGTAATGTTTGTTTTTTATTTTAGTGTAATTTTTATTTTATTTTTAGTTTAATATTTTTTTATAAAAAAATTGTGGTAAATATTTAAATATATTTGGTAAAAAAAAGCCCGCTAACCTTGACCCACAACACCCTGCCGCGAGCAACTGTTGGCCGCTACCCAGTGCCACATAGGCGTTGACGTGGTAATATATTATTCGATAAATCCTCCATTCACCTCTACACACAACGGATAGTCTAATTAGGAAGCATGCACCATGACTCACATCACACACTAATAGAAGGCTGTCACATACCCTAGAATGTGATGTCACATGATACGTACCACCACCCAACCCACGTTCTCATGCATGAAACCCACATCTCCACATATTAGTTATAATTCATATCCAGTAGTGTTGCACTATTAGGATCCACGTTTCCATATTTTCCGTCTCTCCCACGTGGTTAATGTCCCATGTTTACATTTTTGCATGTTTATTTATATGTACTCGTCACCATCAAGGAACAAAAAGAAAATATTTGTAAAGCTTTGTGCTTATTTCAATTCTTGTCTTGTGTTTTTAGAAGTTTTGTAGGTTTTTCTTTGTAAAACCTATCAATTGGTGATTTCATTGAGCCTAAGCCTCCATGGCTTTGGAAGAACTCAATGACTCCACTATTCTATCTCGCTTCACCAATCTCAATCCGGCCCAATGGCTTCATGAGGTTGAACGGTTCTTTTCCTTGTATGCAATTTATGAGGAAGAACGATTTGCTTATGTCATTGAGTATTTTGATGAAGAACCTTTTTCTTGGTTCAATTCATGGTATCGAGGAGCCGAACACCTCACTTGGAAGTCTTTCACAATCGCAATGCTTTGTCATTTTGATATCACCACCACTACCATCACCAAACATACCGAGACACCGCCATTACCCACTCGACAACTGTGATACCCCGCAATTTCAGGTTCTCACGTTAACTAAACTCTGGTTACTTGTACTTACATTCCTTGCATTCTACTTAACTAGGGTTAGCTAGATGAGTCACACATTGCACAGTTATAGGTTAATAACTGCATGATGTGGTAATTCGGGGAATTACCAAACTACATACACGAGTATCGAACCCCAGACGTTGGTGAATTGTAAAATTAGATAATTATGGATTAATTGATTGATATTTATTGCAATTACGTGTTTCTGTGAATATATGTGTAAACTGATTGTGATTACGTGAACATAAACCAAATGCGTTATTAAAAACCGTAATCGATTAGCCATTAGGAGGGTTGGGGTCTAAATACATGGGGTTACGCTTGGTAAGGCCCAAAATAATGAAAACATCGAAGAAGACAGGCTGTACAATGAACTGGGCCGCCCGAAACGGACAAAGCCGTTCCGAACGGAAATTTACTAAGAGAAGCGATTGTCTTCCAGCAATCAGCAAATTTACTACCAGCCAATGCTAGTTTAGTATCCTGCGTCAAAATATTTAAAAGCTTTACATCATAAACAGTTTGTGCATATCTATATGCTCCCTCTAAGGGATGTTTGGATCTCAGTTCTAAAACTTTTTATTTGAAATAAATATAAATAAAAGAGTGATATAATCATGCAGCAGAATATGGTAACTTGTATTAGTGGAAAAAATCACTTGCTTAAGTGTTGTGACATTATTTGAGTATCTAATAAATACCTTATACTACACATCTAAACAATGTTTAATTTTCTTACCAGGTAAAGTGACCTGTTTTATACTTTTATCGCAAGCTCCGGATTTCGGATGGCGGGATTTGGGTACTGATTTTCACGTTATAATCTTGAGATCTCGCCTTCTAGTTCCCGGGATTTGACTCCCATCTTCTTTGATAAGTCTCGCTCTTTCTCAACCTCTGTTTCTAGAGAAGTAACTTTTGAAATTAACGATTCCAACTCGCCTTTTAACTCCTGACATCTGGCTCCCATCTTCCCTGATAAAGCGCGCTCCTTTTCTGTCTCGGATTCTAAATAATCAACTTTCGGTTTCAAGGATTCCAGCTCACCTTCCAACTCCCGACATTTGGCTCCTAACTTCCCTGATAAATCACGCATATTGTTTATGATATTATGATGAAGCATATACATCATGAGGACTGACCAGAAAAACATTGAAGGGTGAAATAATAAAGAAAGCACTAAACGCGATAGCCTGCATTTCCTCCATGGCTCCCACCTTTGACCGTGGTTTGAATAACAATTGTTATCTAGTGAAAACAGAATAATATTGAACACTAAAATGACACAATGTTAATGTCTTAATGATAATGTTGATGCAAAAGATAAAATACCTTGATAGTTTCTGTGTTCTCTGCCTCCTTGGTAGTTACCATAATCACCACCACCAACTTGAAAGTTCCCATACCCCATGCCATCTCTGTAGTTGCCCAGTCCCCTGCCGCCTTGGTAGTTGTTACCATACCCATTATCCCCTTGGTAGTTTCTGTACCCATCCCCGTGTTGCCACTGTTTCCATAACCACCACCCATGTTCCAGCCACGACCTCTTACCCCACCATTATTGCCATCGCTTTCACTCTTGTTATATTTCCTGCTATACCTCACAAATCAAAAATCAAATTAAACAGGCATTAGCAAATATATAAAGTTAAAGCTTAAACAAAAGTTGAGCAAATGAGAAGCCTACACATATCGCAATTCACAACTGCAATTAAGCTTCAACAACATTTACCATTTGCAGCAACTACAGTAACAGTGACTTACATTTTTGACAACAGCATTGTCATTGACAACCACGACCTGTAGTGGTGAGTCCTCACAACCATGCCAGCAACGGACAAAGTTGCGGCCAATTCTTCCAAATCCGTTGATTGTTACCTTCAGTTTTGCAACTGTATGTACCTTAACAACAGTGTATATGATCAGTTAATTCAATTCAATTTAATTTAATAACAATAATAATAACAATGAAATAATAATATCATCTATAATAACAATAATATAAAAAACCTTCACAGAAGCAAATGGTCGAACAGGTGGAGGGCATAAAAACACCTAGGCAAAAGCTAATATCTTTACTTGAATTTTTTTATACAATTCGTTACGAATTGAGCAAGAAAATTCTGAGTATCCAACAAAATATCGATTTAGACAGTTAACAACAATTATGTTCCAGCTATACAATAGGAAAAGTCATTAGAAGTTCAAACTTTGAAAGAAATAAATCCCAATTTGAACAAAGACCCCAAGCTTATAAGCTCTTATAAAACACAAAGAATAGAATCAAATGATCTAAAACAACCGCATTACCACAACCTTCAAATCAACGTTGTTGAATCATGTTCAGCCACCACTTACGCGACGATCACTACTAGAAAAATACCCCTATCTTGACGCGCATTGCGCGTCATAAAAGGGTGTTTATGACACACAGCAAAGTGTCAAGGAAGAACATGTCATTAAATTTTTATGACACGCAAACGCGTGTCATCTTTCAATGACACGCTTTCATGACACGCTTTCATGACACGCATTTATGACACGTTTTCATGACACTCTTTAATGACATACATTCTTGACACATCTTTGTGACACTCATTTTGCGTGTCATAGTTTTTTTTTTACCTAAAAAAAATTCTGTAAAATGACTAATATCCCTGGATTTATATTTAAATTTATAATTACAAAATCAATAAATTACATGATAAAACTGCATTTATTATATACCACCAAAAAATCCATTACAATATAAGCATTTATCGAATCCTACCACAAATATTAACGGTTACAAAAATATTGTGTCAATACATTATGTTAGTCTATACCTAAACATACGGATCACTTGAAAATGAAGGTTGCGACATAACTTGACCATTCTTCACAACTGACATCAATATCCGCATCCGTGTAAACATCTACTCTTCCCCCAACCTAAGACAACAGCGGGTACCTTTCGGCTCGAATCCAAATTCACTGAAAAAGAAATCTCCCATATCAAACTCCATTAACATTTTCAAAACAAAAATGCAGATCAATCAATGTTTATTTAATATCTCCCTCACAGCATGGGTCTACTTACCATCGTAGCGAATTAGTGACTTTGGCAATCCATTTGGTCTGAGTTCCTTTTCATTGACACCTTCTGTGTATTTGCTGACTTCTACTTGCATTCTGTGCAATTTATTTAGCAATAATTGTAGATGCCGTTTTGCGACTAATGATTAGATGTTAACATGTGTTAAGGGGCGAATGAGAGTAGAATGGGCGAAGGAAGAAACAGAATGGGCGAAGGTGGAATTGACATGGACGAATCTGGAACCAGGAGTGAAGGAAGACACATTCGACCAGTCAAACTGGGCGAATGTGGAAACTGCCTACATTCGACCAGTGAGTTTGGGCGAATGTGCAGACATTATAAATAGATTTTGGGTTTTCGTAATGTAAAAGGAGTCATTTAGAGTGTGTGTTTTCAGTGTGTGTTCCAGAGAGGATTGAGAGTGTTAGATTGTGTTCTAGATTAACTGTAATCAATCTGTAAGCAATTATTTGAACAAGTTAATCTATGAAAAGCTTTTAAAATGACTTTGATTGTGTTTTGATTGAGTTTATATCAGTTTGTTCTAAGCTAGGGTTTCCGCACCTGGTTTAGCAACTTGTATGATCATATAATCCTGTTTTCGTGTGAAATCACATCCTCTACAAAGTGGTATCAGAGCATAGAGGATCATACAACAACAAATTGATAAACTCAGAGCTGATTTGGACATTATTTTCATCAATTCACATCTGTTTTCATATAAAAATGGTTTTTGAGTGTTTTTGAAAGAATTAGAGGTGATTTTGTGGTTAAAATTCAAAATTCCAAGTATTAAAGTTGTTCCAAATCATCTCCGAAGCAAAACCTAATCAAGATCATTCAAATTCACAAACTTTTGAAAATCAGAGATCAAAATAACCGTTTTTCAAAGTGTAACCGTTTTTCAAAAGGTAGAAATGGGCGAACCTGGACTGAGTGGGCGAACGTGTGAGTTTTAGGTCGAAGGTGAGTAGTTTTTCGGGCGAACCTAGAGGTTTTCGGGCGAACCTAGAGTTTTTCACATAAACATTTTACATTCGGGTCCAATTTTTCACTCTCGGGACGTCGGGCGGACGAACCTGAAACTGAGACGGCCGAATCTAGAATATTTTGGACGAACGTAGAACGTGTTAGTGTGATTTTACTTTCTGGTGAGTTTTCACATTCGGGTGAGAGACTTTTTGGGCGAACCTGAATCAAAAGGGACGAACCTGAATTTCTGTTGGGCGAACCTAGGATAGTTTTTGGTGAATTTTTCTAAGTGTTGAATTTCTCGAAGTTCGTGATTATGTGGCGTTATCAGACTACTCCTACACCAGCAACTACACAACCACAACAGCAGGTGATGGACCCATGGACCGTAGCAGCACAGAAGACAAGCACACAGTCTTCGCAGCCGGTTAATTACATGACTCAAAGTGCACCTACAGTACCACAGTCTGACTACTGGGGAGTAGCAGCAGCGGTGGTAAACACTCAAACTACTAATGCTATTTCCACACTGATTAATGATCTGTCTTCAGGTAGCGGGACTCGGCCACCGAAGCTTATGGAGATTCAAGAATACAATCAGTGGCAGAAAAAGTTCAAGATACACTTGGAAGGCATGGGAGTGGAAGGTGCTGAAGCATGGAACATGATAGCTAAAGGTTACACACCACCAGTTCTGGAGAACACAGGTGAACCAGTGCCATTGGAGAGCATGGCGGAGGATGAGAAAAAGAAGTTTGCTGTGGAAAAGAAGGCGTTTTCTCAACTGACACAGGCAATCACCAATGATCTTTTGCATCAGTTTGGGACGTGCACGACTTCTAAGGCACTGTGGGATATGCTTAAAAGGAAGCATGATGGAAATGAGAAGACTCGAAGTTTGAGAATGGAAGAACTTGTTAAGGAGTTTGAGAATTTTTCTTATGTTGGAAATGAAACTTTGAAAGAACTAACTCCTAGATATAATCATTTGATATCTGAATTGTCTAGCTATGGTGTACAGATTCCTATGGCAAAACAGGTGGACAAGTTTGCTGAAGCATTACCACCAAACTGGGATCAGCATGTGGATGTTCTGAAGGAGAAGGATGCTTTTCAATACTGGTCTCTTCAGGAGTTCATTGAGAAGCTGGAAAACAAAGAACTGGAAGAGAAGAGGAAGGCTAGGAGAGCACAGATTCCTCAGAATCCAAACTTATACTTTGGAGGATCTTCAGTTCCAGCAAGTGCAAGTTCAAGAGGACTAGTTACACCACATGTTGCTTGTATATCCAATGCTGTAGAATCACCTATCATTAACTATCATCAACAAACTTCATCTTTATCACAACCACAACCACAAGTTCCATATCAATATTCATACATTCCACCATTCTCCCCAAAGCAACAAGCAGCTTTTTACACTGCTGGTCAATCTCAACCACAACCAATGAACCAACCTAACCAACCAACTGTGGTTTTGGAGACTTCCAATCTTGGAAATGTGACAGTTGAAGTTGCTCAGCAACACATTGCTTTAGTCTCTGCAATGGTTTCTTCCTACAATGGGTTAGTTGCTAGTCAAATTGGTAATAACAACTTGACCAATGAAGACTACGCACAAATTGACAAGGAAGAGATGGAACTCATTGATATTCAATGGGCGTTTGCGAGCATAATGCGAAGAGCAACTGAGTTTATTGAGAAGACAGGTAGAACAGACTTGGGAACTTCTCCTAACACAACCTACGGGTTTAATAAGGAGAAAGTGACTTGTTTTAACTGTGGAGAGAAAGGTCACTTTAAACGAGAATGCACCCAGCCACCAAAACAAGGCAACAGAAATCCATTCAATGCTACCTATCAGAACCGTCAACAACAAAACCAAAACCAAGTTTCTTCTCAAAACAACAACAACAATTACCAAAATCGTCAAAACAATTTTAATAACAACCAAAATAGACAACCAAACACACCAAACCAGACACCAAACCAAACACCAAACAATACTAATCGAACAGTCATACCAATCACTACACCAGCTGAACAACAGAATACCAATCAAGCATTGGTTACTCAACAAGATGAGAGGTTTGACTGGTCGAGTATTCAGATAGGTGTTGAGGAAATCACTACTGGGGGGAATGTGGCTTGTGTTGCATATCAGGTTGATCTTGAAGATTCAGTGACGATGGAGGAGAAGGTTGAAACTGAGGTTGATAGTGATGAGTCTGAGGCTGAGATGGATGGGGATTTTGAACCTGTTAAGGTTAATTCTGAGGTTAATGTTGAGGTTGAAAATGAAGAGACAAACTCAGGAGTTGTGATTGATACTGTTTCTGACATTCCTGAGGAGTGTGAATCGGTTTATTCTGATTCAGACAGTGACTCAGATACAGAAGCCAGTATTAATTCTCTTGATGAAGATATAGATCAGTTGCTTGCAGAAGCGGATTTTCTGATGACTAGGAAGTCGTGCATTGCAGATGATGCTTTCACAAAGATTGATTATTCCAGATTCTTTGCAGGAAAGGAAGCTCATTTCGCATTGATGGCCATGACTGACCCGCCAAAACCTGTAAGTTCTGCATGTACTACTGATAATACTAGTGATAAATACTGTGGTACTTGTGATAGATTGACTGAGGAGGTTAAACAACTCCGTGTTCAACGTGATAGTGCTATCATGAACAGTCAATTTACTCGCAAAGAGTTGAATGCTTTTAACAAAGTATTAGATGGCTATAAAAAGGACATTTCCGACTTAAAAAACACTTTGTCTTTAAAACAATTAGCAATTAACAACTATATCAATGAAATTGAAAACACCAAGTTGGAAATGGCCGCCATCAAATGCTTTGCTGAAAAAGTAAACAAAAAGTTGGAAAGCTACAAGAATGTTGCTTATGTGGTAGACCATATCATTGATGATAAAACCACCAATTATCGGGCTGTACCATCTCCGGTTCTTTTTGAAAATCATAATTGTCACCAAGTGACACCGGAGAGTTCGGTAAAATCTGATTCAGCATCGGAAAATGAATCTAACACTTCAAGTGTTGGTGATCCAAATTCCGATGTTAGACCGATTTTGGGAATCAATGATGAGGGTGTTACTGCTGAAAGTGTTGACTCAGACTCAGAGAGTGATGATACTGGTTGTAACCAAACTGTTAATGTATGTGAAATTCCAAAAGAAAATCACATCATTACAAATGAACCAGTTTCATCATCTCAAATTGTTCCGATGAGAAATGTTCATCAATTGAATAAGTCTGAGAAGAATGTTGTGAAGAAAGATCTTAATGTGGTTAAGAAAGATCTTGAGAGAAATGATAAGAATGAACAATGTGACAAACCTGTCAAAGTGTTTTATCGGATGGAAGGATCCGATAAGATCATCTCTGATGAGGACTTTCCAATTAAAAATGCCAACTATGCTAAAATTGAAAAGATTTGGCAAGAAAGTACTATTTGGTTCCCAAAACATGAGAGAACAAATGAAATTCCACCAGCTTTGTTAAAGAAGTTGTACTTGGATGTTCCTCAAGAACCAAAGGTCCATGTCACAGAGTTTGTTAAACCCAAAAACAGAGCTAATGGTTTCAATGAGCCAACTTACTCAAAAGGGCCACTCCCTGAGAGTTTAAGGAAGCAACAGTATAATGATCAATACCCTGTTCGATCATTTGCTCAACCAAATGCTCCAAATGTTTTTGAAGAGTATCGTGCGTGCTTTAAATGTGGGGAACGTGGGCATTTACTTGCTCAGTGTCCATATGTAAGGCACAAGAGGCACGAGGTAGAAGTGAGGAATTCCATGAGGAAACCGATTGATCATTATGTGCCACCTCATAGGAGAGTTGTTCCTCAACAACAACAACCGTTTTACAATCATAACAATTTTCAAATGAGGAACACTCGTCTAATGCACTATGATAGAAGGAATCGGATCGCTATGGAACACTCATGGAGAAAGCCTGTGGTGAACTCAACAGTTGAGAGGCAAAAGGTTCCACCAAAACCTATTGTCAAATCAAATGTTGGACCTAAGTCTGTTAAATCAGATAAGGTTACCAAGAAAGTTACCTTTGCTAACAATGTTCAGAAACCGACTGAGAACCCAAAGTCTCAGATTCGCATCCTGAAAAGGACTGAACAATCTTGGACACCCAATGGTACTCCAGGAGCCTCATCTTCAAAGGTTAATGAGAAAAAGGAAACGATTTTGAGCAATCAGAAAAAGATTGATCAAAAAGTTGTTAAAAATGTTTGTGAAAATGTCATTGTGAAACCTGATGTTGAAAGACCCAAGACTCAGGCTTGGGTCCCCCGAAAGAACTAACTGATTTACTTTTTGTGTGCAGGGAGCTTCAGCTGGCCCTATTAGCAGTCTTTGGATTGTTGATAGTGGAGCTTCAGGCCATATGACAGGGGATCTTGCGTTGCTGTTCGACGTGAAGAACATCAATGGAGGGTATGTTGCGTTTGCAGGAAACAAAGGAGGATATATCACAATGGAAGGAAGTGTGAGCAATGGGATAGTGAGTTTCGAGCGGATTTCGTATGTGAAGCAGATAGACTACAATCTGTTGAGTGTCAGTCAAATTTGTGACAAGAAATTTACTGTGCATTTTGATGACAAATCCTGCTATATTCTGAAACCGGGCTTTACAATTCCTAAAGAGTGGATAATGTTGAAGGCACCTCGCGTCAACAATCTATACATTCTTGATATGTCCAAGGCGATGACATCACAGGGGCAAATAACATGCTTTTTGTCCAAGGCGACTGAGAAAGAATCGATAATGTGGCACCGAAGAATGGGGCACATTCATCTGAAGAAAATGAATCAACTCGTGAGAAATGGACTTGTCGATGGAGTAAACGTGAAACATTTCCATCTCAATGACAAGTGTGTGAGTTGTAAAAAGGGGAAGCAACACAAACAGTCCCACAAAGTGAAAAAGGTGAACTCTGTTGAGATGCCACTAGAGCGATTGCACATGGATCTTTTCGGACCGGTCAAGCGCAAAAGTCATCTTGGAGAGCTTTATTGTTTAGTCGTCACTGACGATTACTCAAGATTTTCATGGGTGATGTGTTTGCAGAATAAAAGCGACACTTTTATCAATCTAAAAGTTCTGTTCACTCGATTGGAGAATCTCTACAATGTGAAGATAAAGAGAATTCGGAGTGACAATGGGACGGAGTTCAAAAATGCCAAGATGGATGAACTTTGTGAAGACAAAGGGATACATCATGAATATTCGGCTCCGTACACCCCTCAACAGAACGGTGTTGCTGAACGAAAGAATAGGACTCTAATTGAAGCGGCTAGAACAATGCTTGCTGATTCAAATCTTCCAGTAATGTTCTGGAATGAGGCGATTTATGCAGCAAATTACACACTAAATCGGGTTCTAACAGTGAAGAAGTTTGGTAAAACATCTTATGAGCTGTTACACCGAAGGAAGCCGAACTTAGAGTATCTAGAACCTTTCGGGGCGCCTTGCACTATGTTGAATCCAAGCGAAAAGTTTAGTCCTAAAGCCGAGGAGGGTTACTTTGTTGGATATGCAACCCCACTCAAACGGGTATACAACAAGCGAACTCGTCGTGTGGAAGACTGGGCTAACGTGGATGTTCAACGATATACTCAAAATATTCAAGGCACGGGTCCTGATTGGATGTTTGATTACAAAGATTTCTTTGAATCATTCAATCTAGATAGCTTGGTTGAAGAAGCTGTTATTCGATTACTTTATGAGTGTGAAAATGCAACAACTTCACCGTTGGTGCGTCCGATCACTGTGAACCCCCTACCAGCTTCTAATGATACCAATGCTCCTATACAAGAAGAAGAGATATTTCAAGAGGCTTCAACTTCATTAGACACTTCAGAATCTGAAGATGAACAATTTGAAGAAGCTATTCTTGATCAAGCTGAAGAACAGGAGACACCGCCAGTGAACCCAACTCCAACTTCTGATGTGGCTTCATCATCAAATACGGGTCATGATCTGGATGCTGTAGAGAACTTGACTGTTCAGACGGGAGTGCAAGTACCTAATTATCCGGAATCTCGGATTCATCGTATTCACCCGCTGGAGCAAGTTATTGGTGATCCTGGAAGTAGTGTTATGACCAGAGGGCAGCTTAAAAGCGTTAATACGCCAGAGAGTTTTGGTGCTTTAGCTTTATATGCCAAAATTCAACAATCTGGTAGTCAAAATGATTGGTCGTTTGCGTGTTATGTGTCGCAGGAAGAGCCAAGGACATACAAGGACGCTTTGAAGGATGATGCCTGGGTGGAAGCTATGCAGGAGGAGTTATTACAATTCCAGAAATTGGGAGTTTGGACGCTCACAGATTTGCCGCCGGATAGGAAGAAGATTGGCACCAAATGGGTGTTTAAGTGTAAGAAGGATGATCGTGGGGTAATTGTTCGGAACAAAGCCAGATTGGTCGTGCAGGGTTTCCATCAAATCGAAGGGATTGATTATAACGAAATCTATGCACCGGTAGCACGAATCGAAGCTATTCGAATGTTCCTCGCGTTTGCTTCTTATAAGAAATTCAAAGTTTACCAGATGGACGTGAAAAGCGCATTTTTGTACGGAAAAGTCAAGGAAGAGGTGTATGTCGGGCAGCCACCAGGCTTTGAGGACCCAATCCACCGGGATAAGGTCTACGTGTTGAACAAAGCTCTTTATGGCTTGCACCAGGCTCCGAGGCAGTGGTACGAAGAGCTAAGTACATACCTCATCACCAAAGGATTTAAGCGCGGCCTCGTCGATTGCACCCTCTTTACGAAAAAGACGGGAGATGACTTGCTTCTAGTACAGATATACGTTGATGATATAATATTTGGTTCAACTAACGCGCTTTTATGCAGGGAGTTCGAAACTGTCATGCAGGAAAAGTTCGAAATGAGCGCAATGGGGGAGATGCAGTTTTTCCTAGGCTTGCAGGTGGACCAAAGACCCGACGGGATCTTCATTCACCAGACGAAATATGTCTCCGACATCTTGAGCCGGTTCCAGATGGAGGACTCAAAGCCGATGGATACCCCGATTCAACCCAATCACGGGATTGGAGTGGATGCTAAGGGGGAGCTGACTGATCCTTTTACATACAGAGCAATCATCGGATCTCTGATGTATTTGACGGCGTCTCGACCAGATATTATGTACGCAACATGTCTCTGTGCCCGTTATCAATCGAAGCCGAAACAAAGTCATCTGACGGCGGTCAAGCGTATCCTTCGATATCTGAAGGGTTGTCCCTCAAAAGGACTTTGGTACCCTAATGATGATAATTTTGATTTCATATCTTTTAGTGATGCAGATTGGGGCGGCTGTGACAAGGATAGCAAATCTACTACAGCTGGTTGCCAGTTTTTCGGGAGCAGGTTAATCACCTGGCAATGCAAGAAACAGACTTCCGTAGCACAATCTACCTGTGAAGCCGAGTACATTGCAGCCTCGAGTTGCTGTTCGCAAGTACTTTGGATTCAACAACAAATGGTGGATTACGGTTTGCAGTTTCTTAAAACCCCTATTTACTGTGACAACGAAGCCGCAATTGCATTAACTAAAAATTCGGAAAATCATTCTAAAGCGAAACACATCCGGATCAAATATCATTTTATCCGAGATTGTTACGCTAAGGAATTGATAGATATGATCAAAATTCATACTGACTACCAACGTGCAGATTTGTTTACTAAAGCTTTTGACCGTTCACGCTTTGAATATCTTTTAAAAGTAAACAATATAAAAGAAAAACAGGACTAATCGGCACCTCGGTTTATCGCTTTTTAGTTTTAGTTTTTATATTTTGCTAATTGGGAATTTCTCTTTGCTAATTGGGAACTTCTCTTTACTATCATAATCCTCAAAGAAGTTGATGCTTTCGAGGGGATTGTTTAATCCTCAAAGAAGTTGATGCTTTCGAGTGGATTGTTTCTTTTAAATTTTGTTTTTATTTTGTTTTTCAGAAAAATGAAAATCCAAAAATATGTTCTTTATTTTAGGGGGAGCTATTTTATCAGAAAAACCAAAAACATTATAAAATTCAAAAAGACCTAAAAATTAGAAAAACAAAAATGATTTCCTGGTTAAACAGAGGAAATGATAGTACATCAGTGGGAATCTGACACAGGCTAAAGAATTGTATAGTTTATGAGGCGTGTGTTGATTACGTGTGATATGCTGATAGGCTTCGTAGACTAAATATTGTGTGCATTAGTGATACAAACATAACGAACTACGCGTTCGTGGCTGAACACCTCATGGGCATATGGTCTTAGTACCGTAATTTCGTTTGATAGGATTGCCAAAATCTGAGGTTTCGGGTCGTTATGTTATGGTTATCCGGGATATACTGATAAACTTTTGTCGTATTGATTTACGGACCTAGTTTTATCAGCATATTTGCTAAAAGAGCTTAATTGCCAAAACCGGAAGTTACCAAATTGAGGAACTTTATGTTTTAATTGATCATAGATCATTATTACATCGTATTGATCATCTGATGCAAATCAGTGATTAATATCAGCCTCAACCTAGTGTATACGCACATGTTACTCTGCTGCATTCGTTTGCTGACCTGTACACCTCTGTGCTATATACTTTGTAACTTTTACGGATAACTCTGGCATAATCACGCGTTACGACGAAGCTTTGTGCAATTACTTGATACGGGAGTATGTCGTGTGTGTGGGCACCACATCGTGTTAGTCTAATACACTTAACTCGTATCATTTTAAAGCATTGCGTAATGGTCTGCATGTGAGCTTACGTGGACCATAATATCAGCAATTGCCGTATCACATACAGTTTCTAATGATAATATTAATCAAAAAGATCAACGCTGTGATCAGATTTCTCAGAAAACTGATATGATCCTCTGACCGGATTTCACAAAATGTTTACTGCTTTCAGTTATTTTGATGCATTTTATTTGTTGCAATTTACTTTTAATGTCAAAAAGATACAAAATCCAAAAAGTTTTTAGGTGTGTTTTGATAAAATTTCAGAAAAATCCAAAATTTTTGCATTTCTGCTTTATTTTTGATAACCGGGGATGCTTGATAGTCAATTTCTGAGATTTGATAACACCATCTGGGCTTTGTATCATTCTAAAAGTGAAAATTTGTGTTTTGGAAGCTTAACGGATTGAAAAATGTTGAACGGGATTCGAATTTGTAATTTGGCAAAATTTTTCAAAAGTTCCATTTTACACTCGCCCTTATGTGGAAATTTTTCTACTTTCGGCCGTTACAGATTTGGGCGAATGTGACTTTTGAACCAAAATTCACTTTCGGGTAAAACACTTTTACCTTCGTGCCTTTCATTAGGGGCGAAGGTGGAAAGGTTGTACGTTCGTCCAGATGGAACGGGCGAATGTGGAGCCTACTTATATGCCAAACCAGGTTCGACCAGTCACTTCAAATTTTTCAAATTTTTTCTTCATAACAAGACCTTGTTGATTTTGATTCCTGTGCTTGTGCTTTTTATTCCTTCGTGTTTGCTGATCATTTTTATATAAAGATTACAGGTAATGGTCAAGGATTCATGCCGGAATCGTTTGCTTTATGGACCGGACTTAGGGTTTTAGTTTTTATGATGATCGACTGATTTTTAATGTTTGTTTTTGATTCACATTCATCCCACATCAGTTTTAGGGGGAGAATGTATTAGGAATTAGGATTAAAACAGGTTTAATTACTGGATTGATCGATTGAAACAAGAAAAACCCTAATTCTTTATAAAAACTGATATAGAATGAATGTTAAGGACAATTGATGATAAACGAAGCTTAATCGGCCATATTAGGATTGGTTTTAGTCAAAATCAAGGCTTGAAAACACAGTTGAAAAATTTTCAAATTTTTGGTCAAGAACAGTTTTACCTTCGGCTCATCGATATGGACGAAGGTGGAACTAAGTGGACGAAGGTAAACCAAAACGGGCGAATGTATCTTTTTGATCAAAATCTTTTTACATTCGACCAAAATCTTACACCTTCGGCCACAAAAACCTACATTCGACCAGTGCATTTTGGGCGAATGTGGAACTTCAAAAACCTAAAATTTTGAATTTTTGACGATTTTGTGTTTTGACGTTTTATTTTGATTTTATGTTTCAGATGGCTGACGAACAAGCAAATGTTGAGATTCCTGTGGAGACTACAGTTGCTGATCCAGTTCCAGAGACTGTGCAAGCAGGAGAATCATCAAGCGGTACTAAATGGCCGTTTGATAAGACTCATAACTGTTGCGCATATCTTGGAGATGTTGAGAAAAATGTGGAATTCACTGAAATCATAAAGTTTCTAAAGAGATGCAGAGTGGTTTATGCTTTGGCCACACCAACTATTATCTACAAGGATATAGTTGAGGATTTCTATAACAACGCCAAGTATGATTACTTTGATAATCAAACAATCATCAAAAGCAAGATTCAGGGAATGGAGATGTTTATCACTGAAGCAGATATAAGAGAAGCTCTCCAGATTCAATTTGAAACAAGTGAGGATCCAAGGGAATTATCCTGGACTGAGCAGAAAGCATGTTTCCTGAGGATGAAATACAAAGGACCGATTACTGATGGTTCTATGTATAAAGGGAAACTGAGCGTGCAGTTCAAGTATTTTGCTCACGTCATCATACTAGTATTTGGATGTGTTAGTGGTGGCTATGACGTGATGAGGAAGAGTTTAAGCTCGTTAATGGTTGCATTGACTCTCAATAAACCATTTAACGTTGCTGGGATGATTTTAGATCACATGTTGGAGATGTTGAAGGGTTTGAAGAAGAAATACTTTATGCTTTATCCTAGATTTCTGATGATGATCTTCGATCACAAATATCCAAACTTGAAGAAGGATCCAACACAGATACTTGCTATGGATCATATGAATGTTAGAACCTTAGTGAGAATGAAAGCTTACAAAGGTGTGCCTGAAGATGAAAGACCACCTTACAGAAGGTTATTTGGAGCTTTGGCTAGAGAGGATTACATGGATCCTGGAAAGAATTTAGCGAGGCATCCTGATAGTGATAGTGATAATGATGATCCACTAGTGTATGCTGATGCAAGTACGAAAAGAAAAAGGCAAGTTGTCAATCCCGGAGCCAAAGGGAAGGGTAAGGGAAAGACAGATCAGGGGAGTTCAAAACAACAAGTGGTGAGGAAGAAGACTACTGCTAAGAAGGGTACGAGTTTGGTAGATGAGGAGTCTGTTGATTCGGAGGAAACGGAGACTGAAGAACAATGGGATTCGGATGCTGAAAATGTCCGGACTACCAAACAAAAGGCCACTTTGGTTGGTGAGTCTGAATCACTGAACAGATCGATTGAGGAAGCTAAGAAGGGCAAGCAATCTGTTGGTGCTGAAGATGAAGGGTTGACAATTAATTTGGATGAGTTGAATGAGGGTGAAACTGTTGTAGTGAATTTGCCCAAGCCCAAACACAAAACCATGGCCAAGAAGACTAGTACAAAGCAGCTGAGAGAGAAAGAATTGAACTTATTGTTGAAAGGAAAGAGATTACCTGATGCTGGTACATCATCTAAACAATCTTCACCAGCAACGAAGAAGCAAAAGACTAAGGAGGCTACACCATTACCAGTGGATCAATTTAATATTGCCCTGGATAATGTTCTTGACATGTTTACTAAGCCTCAGAAAGGAAAAGAAGTTGAGGTTGAGCCATCTAAGTCAAAGTCCAAATCAAAGAAAGTCACTGTGGATGATGATGTGATGAAGCAGGTGAATAAGAAGATGGACGACATGATGAAAATGCTAGTGGCTCAGCAAGCAGAAATTGCCAGATTCAAGCAGAATGAAGAGAGAATGCTTCAGATTGTTGTAGCTTCTAAATCTAATCAGGATGAGATAGATGAGAAGGTAAAGAAGCTTGAAGCAAAGAATAAAAAGCTTGAAGGGAAGTGTCTGAGAAACAAGAACAGATACAAGGCAATTAAAGAAGACAATAAAGAGTTGAGGGCTGAAAACAAACGCCTTAGTGATCTGATTGATAATCTGTACAACGTTGCACCCAAGTTAAAGGAGGGTGAGGAGGATACAGAGAAAGAGGTTGAACAGGTTGACTTTGAACCATCTGAATCTGACAAAGAGGAAGATGAGGATGATGAGGATGATGAGAATGAAGAATCGGATAAGAGTGATGATGAAGGAGATAATAATGATGATGATGATGATGCTGAAGGTTCGGAAAGCCAAAAGGAGGATGATAGTAGTAGTGATGATAATGATGGAGGAGAGGATACTTCTAAGTTTACATTTGAGAAAAGACCACCTTCAAAGAAGAAGAAAGACACAGGTGAGTCAAGTTCGAAGAAAAGTAGTGAGAATGTTGATGATGAGACTGTGTTCTGGAATGAGAAGGTGAGGTCCTTGTCTGATGATGCTAAACAGGTATACAAGGATATGTTAGAGAAAAGAGAATGGACCATTGAGTTCACAGGTCGTTTTGCTGAAATATTCCAAACTGATGACATGCGATATGAATTGGAATATAACGATCCTGATCTTGAAGAGGGGGAAGTACCTGCATCTGTGGCAAAGGAGATTTTGGATGGACTTGCACAGAGGGTAGGGAAAATGTTTGAAGAATTTATTGTTGATGAGTCGATTCCACATATTCCTGAAAAGGATGTTGGAAGTCACTCAGATGACAAAGACACCCCTGAATTTGAAGAAGTTGAGATAGAGGATATTACACATGAGGAATATCCACAGTACTTCAGACAAACTGATGAAGATGTGGTGTTTCCTGATTTTACTGAGAGGCATAATACGTCTGCTAAAAGAAAGGCAAGGAAGAGGAGTGCTGAGTTTGTAGAGAAAGTGCTTGGAGCTGATTTGCCAGAATCTTCAAAGAAATCTGATGAATTGAAAGAATATTTGAAGAAATTAAGATTGATGGATGAAAACCGACCAAAGCCTGAAGCTCAAGGAAACTTCTATAGGTTTCATAATGCAAAGTTCAGAGGAAGAGCTCTTGGGTGGACATACTTAGGCAGGCTGAAGTGTTTAGCTGCTAAGTGGGAATCAGGAATCTTGTACTTCTACAGATTCATTGACTTGCTAACTCTACCGTACTGGGCGGTTAGAGATCTATGCAGATTCCCAATGTCAGGTGCTTCAGTGAATAATACTCATGTTGGTTGGTGTGCAGACAAATTGGTTTGGGAGAGTAGAACTAAGTGGAACAGATTTAAACCACAATATCCCCGGAGGAAAGTTCACAGGGATATTGATCCCAGAACCAAGTTGAAAAGGGTTACCTTGATTTATAAGGCACCTGAAGTTATGAGGAAGATACCTTTAATGCCTATGCCTCAACACTTCAGTGCTGATTTCATTTTCTGGTATTATGATTGGAGGAAGGCAGAAGCGGTGATTGTGTTGAGAGATGGAAAGGATAAATACAAGCATGTGCATGTATTTGATCCTATGTGGCTGATAAATTGCACCTTCGAAGACATCATCATGTTATTTTATAATCCGATTCATCATGAGCCAAACGATGCAGATCAAGCAAGGAAATATACACAAGTTGTGGGTGTTTGTTTTGCTTATGACATTAATGCTGGAAGTAATTTGGAAGGTAAGCTTGGCAAGAAGGTGAAGATGGCTAATGTGTCAAAGCCGGTTAAGAGAAAATTAGAGCCGGAAATGACGAAAGAACAGAAGAGTTTGTTAAGAATCAAGCTGCTGAATAAAGCCATGGACGAAGACAGAAAACGATCTAATCAATAGTCGAGGGGGAGTTTGTAGATGCCGTTTTGCGACTAATGATTAGATGTTAACATGTGTTAAGGGGCGAATGAGAGTAGAATGGGCGAAGGAAGAAACAGAATGGGCGAAGGTGGAATTGACATGGACGAATCTGGAACCAGGAGTGAAGGAAGACACATTCGACCAGTCAAACTGGGCGAATGTGGAAACTGCCTACATTCGACCAGTGAGTTTGGGCGAATGTGCAGACATTATAAATAGATTTTGGGTTTTCGTAATGTAAAAGGAGTCATTTAGAGTGTGTGTTTTCAGTGTGTGTTCCAGAGAGGATTGAGAGTGTTAGATTGTGTTCTAGATTAACTGTAATCAATCTGTAAGCAATTATTTGAACAAGTTAATCTATGAAAAGCTTTTAAAATGACTTTGATTGTGTTTTGATTGAGTTTATATCAGTTTGTTCTAAGCTAGGGTTTCCGCACCTGGTTTAGCAACTTGTATGATCATATAATCCTGTTTTCGTGTGAAATCACATCCTCTACAATAATAATTATAAGTCTCTATATCCTAAGATAATCAAAATGAGAAACACTATAAGCTTATTGTAACAACTAGCAAATAACCCCGGGAAGGTCCCGGGGTTGAAAATTTTAATATGACTTAATAAAAAATAATAAAAGAAGAAAACTCAAATCACGAAAAGAGTAAATAACTTAAACATAATCAATCTTAGTTAAAAAATTTCACTATGTGATAACGTATTGCAAATGACTCAAGTTAACTAACCACAAAATCTATCAATCACTGCATGTCCCTAACCTAAAACCATCAGTAATCATCTAAATAATCACACTTATGTAAGCTGCAACAATTCAAAAACTCATCAATCTCTAATGACTCTTATAATTCTTAACCTAATCAACTAAACAATCACTTAGGTTGGAAGTTGTAACCATTAAAAACGTATAACATCTATGTACCAAGTCTCACAATATTAATATTGATACCTAACCTAAAAGAATGTATAACTCTAATATTTACACCTATCATAAATGCTAAAAAAATACATAACTCTAATATCAATATTCAACCCATAACCTAAAACAATGTAATAGTGAGGTTATTCCTTGGTGCTTTATGCAACTACGCTTGATCTGCACCCATCTTCTTAGCTTATTGTTTAACCTATGTTGACTAATTTCAATATACAGTTGACCATGGTTGACCTGGTCAACCCCCTTGACCAAAGCTCCCTATACCAGCAAATAACATGTCAATAAGTTCATCCATGGTTGTAACATTAACCCCACTTACCACCATCTTCCTCATAACGCATTAACAACGACAGCCGCTAACTGTTCCATACTACCGTCACTTAGACCTTAACCACATTAATCGACCATTACACTCATAAATTCTGTTACTCATCAACAATAACAGCCAATTACTATGTGAACATTTTCTAACAATTACAACCATCATTATCATCCGACATCATCCATAATAATCATAAGTCTTAAGTTGTAATTCTTACCTCAGTCGACATAACCACCAATACCTCTATCAATCTGTTAAGAGTAAACTTAAGTGACGTAAATTAAGCTTAACTGAATGTAAGTAAACTCAACTTAAAGTAACTAATGAAACATGTAACTCAACTCAGCTTTAAGAACCTAATGAAACATAAATCTATTATACTATACAACTCAACTGACATTGAAACAGACCTATGAGTAATAGATTAACTAAACTCATACAATTAAAAGAAACTAATTAAGAAAATACCTCACTAATCTTTACTGAAGTTGCGATGGATATATTAATCTTCTTCAAATCATTTAAAAGAAACTAATTAAGAAAATTTCGACAAATGTAAAGACAGGAGACTAAATAAACTGATACACAATTAAAAGAAGCTAATTAAGAAAATACCTCACTGATCTTTGTTGAACTTGCGATGGTATCGACGAACGTCTGTACACCTGACTCGTAACCGGAGACGAGTAGTTATACCTGAGGACCCCATCCTAAGCCAGCTGAAATTATAGCAGAAGGTCTCTTTATAAAAAAAAGTAATTGATCAATATTTGATATATAATTATCATGGCCACATATATAAATAAGATAGATTTCTTCTTACATCAACCACATAATTATTTAGAAAAATAACAAACCAAACAATTAGAAAGTCACTCATAGATAGAACAGGGAACAACATCTCAGACAGCATTGGTCAATGTTTGTCTGTGGCTAACTACACATGGCCGGCAGTGTTCAATTTTTATGGGTTCAGTTTTAGTTTTGCATGGGTTGCGCCTGGAAAAAAGCAATGTGCTCACCTCGATCGCCCAAGCACTTAGGGGCGCCGTCGCTCGCCTTTATCTACACAGTTTTAAGAGATGACCCCAAAGGCTGAACCTAATTGGGTAATCACTTTCAGAAACAATGCCAAACACCCCCTGATTATACATTCAATGCAATCCAATCCTCACAAGGCAAGAATCTCTTCATTACCATTGTTAATATTATATTATTTATAGAAAAATTAAACCAACAAATTAAAAAAAAAAAAGGCAAACCTGAAAACAGAGAAGCAACTTCTTTTGTATTTCCTTATCCTTTATAATCTCACACACGGTGTAGACTTGGCATCGTCTCCTTCGAGGATGTTAAGAATGTATTGCTGTGTCTCCGGCAATGGCGGCGGCGGCGGTGGTGGTGGTGGTGTGTTGGCGGCGCGTAGGGTTAGGAGAATTGAAGGGTGTTTGGGTTTAAGGGTTGTTAATAGGAAGGGTTTGGATGTTAGGGTTGTGGGTTTTGAAGGGAAGGAATATGGTTGAAGGAGATTAGGAAGAGGGTGAGTAAAGGATTCAAGATTACAATCAAGGGATGGGAGAGCAGATTTTAGGGTTTTATGATTTGTGAATGGAGAAGATGAAATAGAGGAAAAACGGGAATAGGGTTGGGAATAGGGTTTGAGTTGGTTTTTATTAAAATTGTATAAAACCAAAATAATTGAAAAACACCAAAACCTTTCAATTACAATGCCACGTGGCAATTTTAAGAGGACCTTGAATCAACCAATGAACGCCACGTCAGCAAAACACCTTTGTTTTATATATATACTAGCAAATAACCCGGGAGCTTCCCGGGAGTGAATGTCACGTATTTTACGTAAAAGATTAAAATAAAATATAATATAAATAATATGGATTTGTTATAGAATAGTTATTCTGTTCCAGTTAAGATGCCAAACACCGTACATCATTTTATATGTCAAAAGTACTATACCCGTCCGCTGGGACGGGTTCATGAAATTTACAACATTTAAAGTACGTATATATTGAAGATCCAGATAATGTCTTATTCAACTGAGATTAATATGCGTAGAAGTTGACGAAATCCCATACATTTTAACTCAAATTTTGTTATTTAGCTGCAGTAATTTAACAACATTGTTTCGTTGTGTATAATCGGTCTGGTGAATAGTAACTTCAACATCATAATGTTAGGTACACTACATCAAATTATATTGGCAACAAAAATCATTTTGCTAATATGAAAAAAATAAACTTAAGTTAAAATAAATGTTCACCCTAAAAACTTGTTAAACAACTGAAAATTAACAAATATAACACCAGTCATTTCAACGAAAAGGAACTAAAATAAATCTTGTAAAAACAAAATGTTAAAGTCTCTCATTGTGTAGTTTTCCAATTGGATTTAGATGTATTGTATTGGTGTTGAATTATGATGGTGTCCACACAGAATGGGTGAAAAAGAGTTCCCAACTTCCCCTAATGACGACTTCCTCGATCTTTTACCCGCTGCCAGAATGGGTGAAAACTCACAACTAACCGTCCGGGTTTGCTAAACGATGGCGGCTAGCGTTGATCACGTTCTTGGCCCCGTTACTAACTACTGGACTTGTCTCTATCCCCATTCTCATTGTTGGAGATATTAAGGGTGCAAAACAACTCGTGTTTGTGGGCTAGCGGATCGACGTTGAAAATTATGTCAGATACATGAACCAAAACACAACAATGATATTTATGGGTTGACACAAACACAGCCTGTTTAAGTCGAACTTTTTTTTCTTTTTGCATCTTAATACTTTTAAGTTATAAATTTAGATCCAAAAATAGAAATATATAAACAATCATGTTTAATAATTAATTATTAATTGTAATAATTTCCAAACCTTTACCCATTGACCGACAATAATCTGTAGTTCTGTACTGCAAAAATTCTCAACAACGATCCCAACTTTCAACGTATTGGCCGACAATGAACCTTTGTTAACTGAGAACTAACTCAGTTAGTGGATGATGACGTGGACGCTGACGTGGATGATGACATGGCATGCCATGTCATCGTCCACGTCATCATCCATGCTTGTGTTGGCATGACACGTCATTATCCACGTCAGCGTGAGCATGCCACGTCAGCATCCACTAACTGAGTTAGTTCTCAGTTAACAAAGGTTCATTGTCGGCCAATACATTGAAAGTTGGAATCGTTGTTGGGAATCTTTGAAGTACAGATTATTGTTGGCCAATGGATGAAAGTTTGGATTATTAAAATCCAATACCCCTTGATTGAATGTCAATTTCTAGTTTTAATTCTATATTTGGTTTAATGTACCTTACGATTTTAAGTAATAACATAAAAAAAAACATAGTTCAAAGAAAACAAAAAAAAATGAACTGGTAAAGCCACCATGTCAACGTGATCCCAAGACTCACCCAATCCTATTTAGACCGAATCCAAATCTGACTTTTGTGCGAGGTTTGATGTGTTTTTATGTCAATGTCATAACTTACCACACAATAGAAATTCAATCAAGTTCATTTAGTGAAATGGTTATCAATAGCCAATATTATTAAAAAGTTTAAGAAATTAACATCTCTCCTTATTATCAGTTATTATTATATAATCACTGACACCAAATAATTCTTGATATTTTAGTTGGCATGTTGACCATAAATACTAAAAACATGTGGCCAATCTAAAAATAGAGGAGAGAAAATTTTTTTTGAAAGTCCAACCAAGTTTATTTCACCAAGTAATAATATGTCTGCTAACTAACTGTTAGATAGACCACCAGAATACAATCACCAAAAAACGCCCAGACACTACAACAACTATACAAACATACTCGTATTAAACGTACACCAATCCTCCCAAGTTATTCCCCCGACATTCGCCCTATTCTTGCACCAAAGGAAGCTGAATTCTTTAATTTCCTCCTTCATTCTGCGCAGGTTGACCCGTTTACCATTAAAAACTGCGTCGTTTACCCATTTCCATATGACCCATAAGGTAGTTTGAACAATCGCATACACGGCTTTCCTCCATTTCTTTGAACCTCTAATGCTTTTGTGAAAACTCGCCAAATCTTTCAACTCCAAAAAGAATAGCGAATTCAGCCTACACCATGTTCCAATGAAGTCCCAAATCATAGCAGTTAGGCGACAAGAAGTAAACAAATGGGCTGCACATTCTTCAATCTCTCCACATAATCTGCACGTTGTATCCGGGATGCTGATTCTTCTGAACATCAGCGCAGCAGCAGTAGGGACCCTATCTTGAATGATCCGCCAGACTAAGAAATTCACCTTGATTGGTACCCATGAATTCCAGTCGAACTCCAGCCCCCTATCTGCAAAGAAAGATCTTTCTGCCAAGGACCGAACACTACGAACAGAAAATTCAGCAGCTGCGTTACTTTCCCAACCCCATCTGTCACCCCCCTGCTCGAACACAAAAGCCTGCAGAGCAGCCGAAAGCAACTGCAGCTCGGCAACTTCCTCCACAGTGACCGGGTTCCGAATCCATGAAATAATTGCACCAAAATACAATCTCCATTTAAATCTTCTTGCATCCTTCAAAAAAACATTCTCATTCATTGAAGGCTACGTTTGAGCTACATTCTACAACAAAAGGACTTCCTAGCCGATAATGGAAGACATCAATAACTATCAAACATATGTCAACAAACAAAGTTCTAATTTGTGTGGCTTTCTACAGGTTCAAACGTCTAAAAGCCATAAAATAACTCATAGTAGATTGGCAAATTTACCATCATCTTTAAGTTTACAAAGCAGCATAACCACAATATGTGGAGATCAGTTGACAAATAACACATGAAATGATGTTTTTTTTTTCTCTTTTTGAACGGCCAACAAAATTTTTCATTCCAAAAAACGGCTATCAAGATGATAGCCATACACCAGTTGTTACATACACCAATTGACTGTACAATGAAAATTACCAACCTAACTTATACAAACTAAAGTTCGCCAAATTTCCCAGTCAAAACTCTGCTGATTGGACCTGTATTTGACCCAAATATAACTAAGAGTTTTAATCTCACTGATTGTCTTCTGAGTAGTAACCTGACTTTGTTTGAAGACTACTTCGTTTCTCGCTTTCCAAATGCACCATAGTGTTATAAGGCAAACCGCATGCACCGCATTCCGTTTCTTTTTTGACCCATCCACCTAGAGAAATAAGTCTAAGATATCACATACAATAAACGCATATATTGGCTGAATTCTGCACCAAAGAGAAACTGCACTCCAGACCGATTGCGTAAATCCACAATCCAACAACAGATGCTCCGATGCCTCTGAAATATCACTGCAGAACGGACATGCTAAAGACCCAAAATTCAGATTTCTACGTTGCAACGCTCGAGTGTCAGTAGACGATCAGGTTCCGCTCTCCCTGCCATAACTACCACTTTTTTCAGGACTCATGAGTTGTGTCTAAATTTGATGTAATAGAAGTGAATGTGACATTATAAATTTGATTAATATAGTTTTTAAGAGCTGAACTATACAAATGGGTCACATAGATTTCAAATGAATACTCCCCTGGAGTAGGAATGCAAGTAAAATTGAGCAAATTAAGACAACTTAAATTAAATGTGTACCCTGACGCCTATGTGGTAATATAAGGCGCACTCGGTTCAAATATTTCATCCTCTGCTCCTATAGCATTGAGCCGCAAAATTCAGCATACACGTGATAGATGACGCTTAAAAGTCTCATAAACTATATAAAAAATAGTCTGTCAAAAAGATGGTAAAACCTATAGAGATTTTTACATTGAGACCCAAGCTATAATGTTAACGCATTTCACGGTGTCTCTAGGAATACCACGATTTGAGAGCATGGCGGTCTCCATCCTTTTGACGAAAAATGCTAAATGAGTCTTCAACGCCAACGACTAAGTTAAAAAAAAACACAGCTTAAATCACAATATAGTTATTTATGCGATTCAATTTCCATAATTTGCACTTCTGTGGACAGATGTAGCCACAAGAATTCCCTACAAAAATAAAAAGACACATCTATAAACCAATTCAACTTAAATGTTTCTGGTAAGCCTTGCCATTTGTTGGGTCAGTTGATGCTCTCGTATACAATTCAATTTTTCTGTCAAATCAACATTCCAAAAGAACATTGTGTGGCATTTAAAAAAGCATAAAAGCATGAAAACACCGCATCTTTTGGACTCTACACCGCGTGTACTGCAAGTTTTGGTTATAATACAGAAAAGATGAATGGTAGTGGCAAACATTACCTTGTTATTTTTTATCCAGAAAAGAGTTGATACCTTTGCATTTGGGTATGTTTTAACACACCAGCATATGTGCCAATGCCTACATACAACTAACAGAATCAACACAACCTACTAAAGCATTTAAGCATGGATCTTTGACTGTGTTTTTAAAACGGCTAAAACTATTAAGAAGTACCAAATATATTATCTTAATTAAAATTCAATGTCAATTACTTGAATTATTAATGAAAAGGTAATTATGGAAGTATCATTTTAATCTAATAGGAAGAATTACAAAGCAAAAGCATAAGCAAAGACACAATCATAGAACAAAGACGAAAATTACGACGGGTAACCACCACCAACTGTTACATCTGAGCCTCGGTCGAGACACGATCACAGAAGACAAAAAACGTGAATAATATGTGGTGAATAATATTATAATAATTCAGCATCAATTTACAATCCCTAACGCTAACGTCGCACCAGTTCATAAACATTATCCACAAAAAAACCCTAACGAAAACAACACCATTGAAACAAATAAAGCAGGAAATAACCTGGGAAAAGACGACGAAGGAAGAGATTTACTCGCAAAAGCTAAAAAATTGATATTATGGCATCCTTGATGCATCAAAGGTAATGATAGCATTAGACTATTAAGTTTTAACATCAGGGATAGAACAGAAACTCACAATCACATTTCGCATATAAGGAGTCTATCATTCCTTTTTCCAAATCCATCTACAATTCTACATCATGATTAAGAAACGTTTAGCTCAATTCCCAAATGATTAATAAGTAAAGTTGAGTGAAATTTACCAAGGTGTACTTTAAGAACAGAGCAGAAGACATAGGGTCTACAAATCAGAAAGAAAAACCTTCAAACCTAGGTACAGACACAAGATGCAGGCAATTAGAAAAATCAAGCTCTTTTATAGATTTTTCGTAATATTTCTCTTTCTTCATGTCTTCTTTAGATGCATAAAATTCACGTCTATGCTCTCATTCTTCTTCCTCTGTTCTGGTTGATTTTGATGCATGCCCTTCGTTGCACAAAGCGTCTGCAATGCAAAGCAGAATTAATCAACTTACATGTCAGTAAAAATATAAGTAAGATATATGGCATATTAATACATGAAACTTACATGTCACTCAGCAGCATTCTCTTTTATATTCAATGACACCCATGACTCGTAAGTCAGTTGTTATGCTTGCTTGAACCACTGGGCTAGACCCTGCATGATGTTTAACTTATTTACGTCATTCAATTTTCGGAAACCATTGTATGATCATTCAGTTCTGTTAGAATCATAACAGAATTACCTAAAAGCAATCAACTTTGAAGTCCAAGTGACCAAATTATAGCAATTAGTCCTGTGTAATATCTAAGCAATAGGATTAAAGAAAGTTGTGGTGGCCTTAAGAAACTGGCCAATGTAAGAAACCATGACGGTGAATGCTGCAAAACAAAGACAAATAGTATGAGTTCTCTGAAAACCATCATCCAACTGACCAAAACAACATGAAAACTTATGAAAAAAGTAATGACTTAGAATTGCACACCAACTTTCGTGCAAAATCCAGGGTCGTCAAAGAATTGCAATAAATTACTTATATATTCACCGATTGAGTGGAAGGCCGATGATTCTTCCTTTCCTACATTCTTTGCCATTATTTCTTCTAACGGCGTTCATTTGCGCTTCATCCTATACAAAATATCAAATCTTAAAAGCCCTAGTCACTGTAACTAAGGGATACATAGATGGAAAGGGCTCTAAGGTCATCGTACCTGGATAAAACGAAATCAGTAAAGCAACACGAACTGGAGCTCATGAATCGGGATAAAAAAATTGCTTACATATTATTGTAATCACTTCTGGAATTGTTAAAGGTTTGCGATTCCGATTGACTATTATGCATTGAAATCGCAAGTTCTACCAATCGATTGTTGATGAAATCACACAAAAGAACTCTGAAGAATTGTTGATGAAATTGCACCGTTCCAATGGATTTTTAGGCTTGATGAATTCTTCTCAGATATTCTGTTCGCAGGGTAATTCTCTTGCATAAACACTTTCACCTTATAAAAATAAATACAAAAACTTCACTCCACATCGAAGACAACACAAAATTAACATATTTAAAAAAAACTCAAACCTTCTTCTGGAGCCTGCTGGTTCCAGTTTTCTGGTCTTCAATCAGCTTTGTAGGAATCGTATTCAGCTGTTGATACAAAACATCGGGTCATACATTCGTCTACATGATGTTTATAATTTATATATTCAAACATAATGATCCGTACCTTTAGATCCTGAGACTTGGGTTTTGTCGATTCTTGGAGAAGATGAAACAAACTGGAACCTCACAAAATTATTTTGATTCTTGGAGAAGGGTTTGTTTTGGTGATCACCTGATCATGGTAAGAAGATGATGAAGAGGAATTCAGGGAGAAGGGATGAGCGGCGAGAGTGTGATAATGAGAATGATAATGAGAAGAGGCAGAGAAAATTTTAGGGTTTTAAGGTTTTCTTTTTTAGTTAAAAAACGAAAATACTCAAAAAACATCAAAAACTCTCAAATACTAAGCCACGTGGCACTATAGAGGGGAGGTTGGAGGCACCATTGAACGCCACGTCAGCAAAAGGGCTTTGTTTTATATATATATATAGATATAGATTTAATTAGACAAACATTTTGAGAAAGAAGAATTCAATATAAAACATCATAGAAATTGTATTCAGTAACAGAAATGGTGCAAGTACCTCCAAATTCAAATCTTTAATTATAGTCCATGGCATCAACTTTCTTTGTGTTGTCAGCTATAAGAAATAAACAATCAAAAGTCTAAGCAAAACTAGCGAAAGATAAATTCTGAAACAAAGAACCAAATAATAAATAAAAACTCTCAGGATAAAGGGAAACAAAAGCATTATTTTCTAACGCTGTAACACATAAAACAAAATAGTTTCAAGTATGAATTTCTTGTGAACAGAGAATATAAAATAACTTAAGCCATATGCTTATAATTATATAAGGTAGTTGACAACTTGACTATGAATTCCAAAAAGAATTACAAACGCAAAAAAACAAATATAGTTGCAACAAATGCTCATTAGGAGCATACATCCCACTAATTACCTCATTAACCAAAGGCAACATATGCATAAAATGTTCTATTAACTATTTAACTTCCTGTTGTTCAAAAAAAAAATTTTAACTTCCTGGGCTAGCTATTCAAGTTTACATTCAACCAAATTATGTGTATAATTAATTCCGCATTTATAATAAAAGAATGCTCAAGAATTAATTTGAAACTAAATCCTTTAAAAATCAAGTAATCAATCTATGTTTGCTATAAACACCTATATTTATGTAGCTAAGAAATGCATCTTAAACTATATTTATCTAGCAACAAATATACAAAATTAAACTATAAATAAATGCATTACGCATATAAATAAAACAAGAAGGATGTTATATTAAAAGGAAATGCAAACCTTTAGGCAACATTGCTACTCCAATAACCTAACAACTGAAAATTACATGTACGGATTAACAAAAATAATTATGTGTAAAAGCAAAACAATAAGAGTTAAAGATCTATCTATATATCACATTCGTAAACCAACATAAAGAACGAAGCATACCTGCAAATAGATGATGAGAGAGAGAGGAATTAGGGATTTTGGTTGATTGGTGGCTACACAAATGGGTGAGCAAGATGGGAATGAGAGCTTTTATACCTAGGGTTTATGGGAGGGAAATTCAATTTTTGTGAAATTAGCATGACACGAAAGATGACACATAAAATTCTATACCGTCATGTTTTCTATTTCTTGACACTACATTCTTGACACACAAAAAAGCATGTCATTAATTAACCAGATTTTTTAAAACATGATAATTTTTTTTGACACACGCTTTTGAGTGTCATTATTGAGCGCGTGTCATAAAATGTGTGTCAAGAAAAGCCTTTTTTCTAGTAGTGGATGCGAATCATTGCACCACCCTCCTTGTGCCTGAAAGTGATTATGAATTATGAACATCCAAAATCTACAAACAACAAACTAATACACATCTACAGGAGCCTTAATTACATACATATAATTTTAATTGTATTTCTAGATCACGGTATGCAATAATAATTATTAGATTAGCTATCTCTAGTTCATGGTATGCAATAATAAGTATTATATTAGCATCATCAAGTACCAGCATAAATTTGCATAACAAATCAACAATTTAGTAACTTGAATTCGTGGATTCATTTTATTGATTGTTAATGTTAAAAATCAACAATAACAACCTGCTTAAATTTGCATATAATAATAATATTCTTACAGTTTAGTAACCTGAATTCCAGAAGAATTCCATCCTGACAAAACCTAAATCGATTGACAGAACAGAAGGCCGGCCGGTCAAGACCAGGGCCGGTTTCTTCGTCTTCTTCCTCTGATTCTCTCTGCTTCGTCCTCCGCGTCTCTTTCTCTCTCTATTCTCTGTTTCTCTCTCTAAACCATCAGATTAGTGTGTGTGTAGTGTGTTGTTGAAGGTAAGACCGCCGGTAGGCGGAGCCGGGATCTGCGTCGTGTCTCCGTCGGGGGAGGTGGTGGCTAACCTCATGCTTCCTCCTCCTGATCCTCTCTATCTCTCTCTCTCTGCATTATACATCAGGTCTCTTTAATCTCTATATGAGAGAGAGTGAAAAAAATAAAGAAGGCAATTAATTTTGACAAGTAGCTGCATTTGGATGTGTTAAAGGACAAGGCTCTGCCACGTGCTGGAGTGGTGATGACTCTGGCACTATTATAGACACGTGTTGAGGGTTGAGAAATGCCAGCAAAGTAAAGAAAAAAAAACCAACATAATTATGGCTGCTTCAGGAATCGAACCTTAGTAGATTAGGCAGCACAACAACAATGAGACCATCTGTGCCACAACACTTTTTATCATCACAACGGAAACAATAGGTATTTAATATAACAAAACAAATAAAAAAATAATAAAAATACTGTTCAAATTGGTTGGTTTATTAATATATTGTAATGTTAAATCTTTATAATTGTAGTATTTCTAATAGATAAATATGTTATGGTTGTGCATAGAATGTTTTAAAAGAACATGAATGTTTAACTTTGTATTTGAACATTCAACTTTTTGCCTTTCAAATGAATGTTCTTCAACATAGTTGATTTTGTTTGTTGGTCTAATTATATAAAGTGCATTTTCCACACAAGACGGATTAATTGCTGACTTTTGTTTTGTATATACTAACGTTTTATCGATATATCGATCATAAACTTAGCCGTGGATAAACGCTTCACTGTTATAGAATTTCGGACGAATGGGTTACCAAACATGCATTTTCTGCAGCTGCACTTGCTGTCTACAGGCTGCGGACGTCTAAATTTCTAACAACGGTAGTTTGATTATTTTACAACCCTGTTTTTTTAAAGTAATACATCCATGTGTTATATTTTGATTATAATATTTGTAACATAACATATTCTTCAAATTCATTACCCCTTTTAGTAATTTGGTTGCAAAATGTTACACAAAATGTTCATATCAGATTCTACAAACATATAGTTGTTCATATATATATATTACATGTTACAAATAAAAAATGTTATACTGAACTTTGTCATCTAACATGGCAAGTACTACTATCGAACAAATACTTATATTTATGGTATAAACTGTCATTAAAGTTCATGTTATACGGTTTTTCATTTGACCAGGGAACCTGCGGTGTGTAAACACGGGTCTCTAACCTAGTTTATTTAAGATAATAGCACAAGACTAATGATGCAATTACACTTATTAATTCAAACTCACATGCATATCAATAGAACCAAACATGCACTGTTGTCTATTATCTTAAATCATACAGATTTGACTTTCAATATCTTAAGCTCTGCATTTCAAGAATTAGATTTTTATATAGTCCAGGAAATTAAAATAGTAGAATATCATGATGCTATCAACATATAAACTCAAAACAGATTAGCATGTGATCAGATCAGCATATATAATAATAATAATAATAATAACAAAATAGTCAATGAGGATTTGGACACCTAACCACTAATGTTTTGTGCCGTAAATGTCATGGAATAGATCCTGAAATGCCTTGGGGATTTCATTACCTTGGGTCGGGTCATAATATCGAGACCCGGCTTGTGGAGGATGTAATGAGGCATGAGATATCGGCGGAAACTGAAATTCTTCGGATCCATAGGCTTTGTTCCAAGCTTTGTGCAGCTGCTCCTGCTCCTGCTCGTAGAAGTAACGTTGCCTCTCCATGTTCCATATTATGGCGTGGGCCCGAATCTCTGCTTGCCTTTCACGACGTTCTGCCTCTATCGCCTCGCCTTCTATCTGCTTTCGTATGTCGGTAACCACCGTCATCATTTCACTTTGTTGTTTTTTAGATTCAGCTAATTGCATGTTACTTAGGTTTTCAAGGTTGGTCAACAATGCGGTCATATCTGCTTGCCTTTCTCTTTCTTGTTCACGACGTTCTCTGGCTTGTTCCATCTGCGTTTGTATGTTCGTAACCATTGTCATCAGTTCGCTGTGGAGTTTGTGTGGTAATGTGGCTTGTGTCAACTGGGGTGGAGCTTCTCTTTCTTCAACTTTCTTTGGGAAGGTGACTCGTTGCAACGTCACCCGATTATCTATTATGTATTCGGTTGAGGATTGTGAGAATTCTAGATCTCGACCAAACAACCTCCTTGTTATCAACCTGTCCCGCGAGGGGATAATCTCAACGTATTCATCTTTGGATACCGCTCCCAGTCGGTTGAGTATCTCAGATATGTAGTATCCATGGGGAATGTTTTGTCGATGTGTATGCTCATACATATCCCATATGTCATCAATCATCAAATGTGCAAAGCTATATAAGCAATCCCCTGTGAATATCGCGTGAAGAAGATATATCTCATGAAGATAGATCTCATGCTCGCACACGCCTACTAGTCGAGGGTGAAATGTGTTCACTCCTATATGCCACAAAATTTGCATTAGTGGGGTCATTTTTGATTTCTCATACCCTTGATTAACCTTCTTTGCATTTTCCTTTAGCCCAAAGACCGTCTTGCAGGCTTCACGCCATCTTCTTTTGTTTTCAACAATGGTGGTTCCAAGATCCGCCTCGTTAAACCTGGCATATGGCAAATCCTTGCGTGTGTCGACTCCAAGAACCTCTCGAATGATTGCTGGTGTGATAGTATATGACTTTCCATCAACTTTGCCGGTTAACTTATCCCCATTTCTTGATAGTGATGCCACCCACTGAATAACGATTCGTTTATAGATCTTGTCACAGCTCAAATTAAGCAATTGTTCCCATCCCATTTTCTGAAAACGTTCTCTTATTGTGTAACCTTCAAATTGGGTAGGATGCAATGACTTGGCTTTGATAACGTCGCGGAGTTTCTTCATGAACAATTGCTTTCGTTGTCCAGGAGGGTGTTGTGACAATGTTAATCCAGGAATAAATTCCAAATCCTCATTATCCCTTGCGCGTTTCTCTCCCACCCTTGATAGTGACATGTCTGCGAGAAGATTCAATGCAAAACAATCTCACAATGAGACCCTGTATCATCTTATCTCTTTGAAATGCAAGACTAATATGCTTATCATACACAATATGACACACAACTCAGAGTCATAAAGACATAAACAAGCCCAAAACGTGAACTACTAGACAGAAAAACCGATTAATTGAACTTAAACTGAAATAATCGACAAAACCAAGCCAAGCAACCAACCCAAACTAATAACCGATAGTTAGTTTTGTTTTACTAAACATAAAAAATAGTTAAATTTTTTTTAACAAGTTAAGGTTCGGTTTTGTCGTTTATTAAACAAAAAAAAAGTATGGTTCGGTTTGTCGTTTATTAAACCAAAAAAAATATGGTTCGGTTTCGTCGTTACTTAAACAAAAAAACATGATTCGGTTTAGTTGTTCTTTAAAACAAAGTTTAGTTTAGAAGTCACGCAAAAAATGAATCGCATCTAGAAACCGGACGACACCAAGCGTATTCGAATATTTGTTGATCTATATATGGTCACTTTACTAATCAACTAGTCCAAAAGTATGTCTCTAATTCTTTACTATATTATTAACAACTTTTCAAAAAGTTTGGGCCCAAACCCAAAATAGGCACCTCTTTATTAAACAAATTTTCTACAGGCCTAACTGTAATTCCCAACTGAAAACATACTTAAAATCTAAAGACCCAAACAAACCAAATGGCTTCCTAAGCTCACGTATGGTTAGCCACTTGATAGAAAGAATAGTACATTTTTTAGAGATAGTGTCTCATGTTCAAATTGCGAAAATAGCCCTTGTGACCGGGTTGATTTGCGAAAATAGCCCCCTCAGCCGTCTTGGGAAGACGGGTCCCAGTCCCCGAGGCGTCTCAGACGTCTCCCAAGACGTCTCCCACTACAACCAATAATTTACCGCCACATCATCACCCACCCACTCTCTCTCCTCTCTCCTCTCTCTCTCTCTCTTCACTTTCCAAAGACGTCTCGGAACCGTCTTCACTCTCCAAAGACGTCTCGGAACCGTCTTCACTTTCCAAAGACGTCTCGGAACCGTCTTCACTCTCCAAAGACGTCTCGGAACCGTCTTCACTTTCCAAAGACGTCTCGGAACCGTCTTCACTCTCCAAAGACGTCTTCACTTTCCAAAGACGTCTTGGAACCGTCTTTCCAAAGACGTCTCGGAACCGTCTCCAACAAATCCGGAGCCCTCTTCGGAGTCGGTTCAGAGGTTGTCGGACACGTGTCAAAAGGTAATTGGTCCGTGGGAGATTTCGTATTAAAGACGGTTGGGAAGCCTCGGGAGGTGCGAGCCGTCTCTCCGAGACGCCTGAGGGGGCTATTTTCGCAAAACACTCGGGTCAAGGGCTATTTTCGCAATTTCCTCTTATATTAATTTGGAGTCAAATGGAGTAATATCTGTCATTCCAAGAAAAAAAAATGGCTTCCTAAAACCGAATTTTTGGTTTAGCTCAAGATTCAAAGACACCCTCCAATCCATACTACAATGACATTACAAATTTACAGCTTACACTTCTACAGTACACTACAGGTTTAACCAAAATTTGTTATGCATGATTCCTAGATACACAATATGAGTATGTTGATGAAAGCTTATGTTGAACACTTCAAAAGAATCAAGATGTTTACCTTGCTTCTTTCTGCTTGATTCGACTTCGATCTGGAGTGCACGGGCCTCCTGTTCTCACCTGACTGTTGTTCATAAAGAAGCAAAGGTGGTTAGTTCTTTCCTTTTTTTAATCCCACAAAACGATAAGAGACTTCTGATGATGTGACAAGACCTGGCACTTGGCTCCTATTCGGCTTTTATTATATTCTTTCAAAAATATTTAGGAATTTTAAAAATAGTTTTAGAAAAAAATAAGGGTAAATTTTTAGTTTTTTTTAATACTTGAATTGTTAAAGGTATCTAGTAATTTGAACTATCCTGGCCCCTGGGTGGTTTCTCACCGACAACTCAAACCCCAAAGCTTTGAGAATTGCTATTTTAGTCCACCCCCTCCTTTTTACAAGTTTTTTTTTCAGAAATAAATCAACTTCTCAAACTTTTCAAAATGAGTGATGTCAAATATACTATGTTTCCGTACTTATTTTAGTCCACGTTTCGATGTAAATTTTGTTTCGAACCGTGTTAAAAGCTTTGTGTTTTACTAATTGTGTGTAGCGCATTGTGTCTGGCGCTTTATGTTTACACTTCGTGTGTTACTGCACCGTTCAACTAGATGCCGCGCGGTGGCAAATATACTAATTTCATCCTAATTGTAAATAACTATACTAAATAGCTTTAATGGTTTGTTACAAATTGCATCCTTTTCTATAATCGTCGTTTATTTTTCATGTTAAACCCTTTTAAATGCAAGAACATTTTATTCTTCCCCTTCACTCTTGCTCGCTAAAACCCAAGTTCAACCCGAACTTTGATACTATCGCTCTAATCATAGAAAGGCTAATGAGAAGTTCCATATCCGACAAAGGAAGTAAGTACTTGAACTCAAACTTGTGTGCTCATGAAGTCAGTGACCCGTACAATCCAAGACTCGATCGAGGCCCAAAGGTAGAATTTAATGTGAACTCACATGACATGCTAGAAACTAATTGTGGTGTTTATGTTAAGGTTTGCTTTTATGGATAATGAAGAGGTCTCAAGGACGCGATCCAAGATAGATCTCAAAAATTTTGGAAAGGATAGAATGCTCGCAGGTATGTAGTATTAATACCTCGGTACCGGTGGGAGAGAATTTTTAGGGATGGTAAAAATTAGATGGAAAAACAACCATGTTGTTAGGAAATGAAATTGAAAATGTAGCATGAAGCTGAAAACTAGTCCCCAGGCATAAGGTAATGATTACATGAAGGCACGTGGATAGCATGTCGACTGTGCGCCTGGCCAGTGCACAAGAAGCATGCGATGCACGTGAGACCGTGAGAATCATCACAGGTATGCCTGGTAAAATTGGAAAGTAAGTGGTCGTGTGGGTGAATAGTTGGAATGTAAAGTTTGAGTCCGTAGGTAACTACGGATCAAACCTATATGAATGAAAGGTTGGAATGAAAGATTTGAGTCCGTAGGTAAGTACGGATCAAACCTATATGGTAGAAGTACCCTTATGGGTCAAAATTGTAGAAGTACCCTAATGGGTCAAAATGGTTGAAAAGATCCTTATGGATCAAAATGGTTGGAAAGACCTTAATAGGTCAAAATGGTTGAAAAGATCCTTATGGATCAAAATGGTTTGAAAGACCTTAATAGGTCAAAATGGTTGGAAAGATCCTAATGGGTCAAAATGGTTGGAAAGACCTTAATAGGTCAAAATGGTTGGAAAGATCCTTATGGGTCAAAATTGTAGAAGTACCCTAATGGGTCAAAATGGGTGGAAATGCCTTAATGGGTTAGACTAGTTGGAATTGTTGTAGAAATATAGAATAGACTACGAAGCGGGTCATTGGGTAGGAATGAAGGAGAGAATACGTTATTCTCTCTAACCAAGATAAGCACAAGTTAGTAACTTAATTTAGATATGCATGTTATGTGGCATGTAAACTGCATATGTATACATGTAGTGGAAGATGGTAAGGCATGGTATTAATGTGAAAATGAATGAACGGTTGATCTTTTGAAAGATTCGTACTTCTATATGCAGAAAATGAATGATATTATGAATTGCGAGAATGTAATGTAGAAATTATTATAAAGTAGTAGGATATGGCACATCACCTTGAAAGGTCAATTTGTAGAAAATTTGCAAGATGGTGAATAAAATGTAAGGATCTTGTGTAAAGGAATGGAATAAGCAATGTAGTATAGCTCGTAAACAGGTGGTCAAGAAGGAAATGTATATGATTACACATTTCGGGTGAAAGAAAACTTGCATTGACCGATGAAGGTCAATTTTCAGGAATGTAGGGTATATATCTAACCAATGATTTTGTAGATACGAATGATCGAATTTATGGGTATGATGAAATCCACAAGGTAGGTGATATGATGTTGACGAGTTGAAACTCATTGTGAATGAACTAAACCAAGCTAGGTATGGCATGGAATTGTTAAGGAGAAAGTCAAGCCGACATCTGGATGGTCGGTTAACATTGTGAAAGGAAGGTTAGTAAATTTGGATATTTTGTGAATGTTAAATAGAAAATTGATATGTCGAATAGTACCCCCGTAAGAATGAATGATATTTTACGTGTGATGTAGTTCGGAAGGTTTGACTTTTAAAAGGTCAAAGAGATGAACGAGTCTTAGCTTAGACTCGGTGTTGTTAAGCAATAGACATACGTATCTACAGTAGATAGTGCATGAAATGAACTAACAACCAAATAGGCATGAACAGAATGGATGGAAAATCTACAAAAAGGGGGTGGGGTGAGTATGGTAGATACATTGGTCCGGTAGTGACTATAGAACGATGCCGGACTCGCAAGTTAAGCGTGATTAAGTGAAGGTGAAACAGTAGTAGGTTTTGATAGTTTGGTATGCTTGAAAATTTCATGAATGATTGTGTTAATATTAGAAAGTGTGGACATATAATTGTGTCTTTTCACGGTTAAAGTTGTAGCATAATCTATAATGCAGTCTTGTGATGTGGCATGAAACTTTGAATGAAGTGTCAGAGTAAATGAGTAAGTAGGGAATGCCTAGTAGGGTAGTAATGAAAGCGGTTTCGGGGACGAAACCTTCTTTAAGGGGGTAGACTTGTAACGCCCCGAAAAACGGCTTCATTTAAAGACGTTGATAGGCGGGATTAATAAAATGATATTGAGTCAAGAGATTATAAGTTGGAGGGTGAAAATTGCCAAATACCCAAAGTCCATATTATTATTATTAAATAAGAGGAAACACCAAAAACACACACCAAGTGTGTGTTTTGGTCGATTATCAAGAAGAAGAAAAGGGCTCCAAACCCTAGTCCAACTACCAAGCTTGAATTAGCAAGAATTTAAAGGGGAAATCGATGCATTAGCCAGAAATGGACCGTTTAAGGTCGATTGAACCCAAAGGTACCTTTTGTTTTGTAGAATTTGATGTATAATTCATGTAGGGTTCGAACCCCACATGTGGGTTTTGAGGAAAACATGTTAAATTCGTGTTATGGCTTGATTGTAGGTGGTATTGATCATCTCTAATGGTTTAGAGATGAGCAAATTACTAGAAGTTGTTTTGTTGCAAAAGATGATGATTTTAGGTTTTCATTTAGTAAATTGATGTTGCTAAATTAGTTGTAAATCCATGTAACGGTAGAAATAATGTGTATTTGATGATATTCATGTGGAAATTGGTCATGATTGAAGGTGATTATGTGTATTGGTGGAATGTGTGTAGTAGGAGCTTGTACAATATGCTCTAAATATGGTACGCACACCAAGTGTTTGATGAAATGTCTAGATGAGAATGATATGTGAAGTCGTATGCAAGACTTGACAATTATGAAAGTAATATGATAAAAGATATAATTGATAGTAGGTTAACATGAGAATTGTGTTTTAGAAAGTATTCATGTGGGAAATTAGTCGATTGTATGATTTGGTAAGAAGTATGCATGAGTAGCGTGTACATTATGCTTAATAATATGGTGCACACTATATGTTGGATTAAATTGTAAGATGAATGATCTTGTATGTTAATGAGATGTGAATATGATGACATGAAAGGATAGGAATGAAGGACTCAAGCGTGGGAGGCTAATGGGTCAAGATGAGGCAACTAAACAAGTATGAACTTGGAGGACTTGAGGTAAGTGATTCCCGAACTTAACTCGAATCTATGATATTGATGTATGTTCATATAGAATGGAAATCTTGAAAAAGTGGGTAACTTGTAGTTGTGTCAAGGTAAGAAGCTTGGTAATGGGTCTAAAACAATTGAATTAAACCAAGTAGTGTCGCCTTCGAGTGGCTAGATTGGGTTTGTTGCCTTCAAGGGCATTTTGGGAATTTAAAGGTTCATTAGAGGTTGAATCTAAGAACCGAGTCACAATTAAACAACTCGGATGGTGTTTTCATTCAAACAAGTGTCCAATGGGTTGGTATTATTATTGTTACAACCCTTGAATTGGTCAAGTAATGATTTGTGTAACCTATGACCCTAACGGGTCGAGTTGGGTAATAATATCATAAGTATTTAATCAACCGAAAGGGGGACTTAATCGTATGAAATGGTGTCTTATAAGCATGATTGAATGGTGTTAAACAAGTCCCCAAGTGCCCTTAGGAATGGCCTTGAACATAAGTTTAAAGGCGTTCAAAGATTGGGGGAAAGCGGGCAAGGAAATGAAGAAAATAAGCCAAATGTGCAGAAGCTACAGTACCTTACGGTGGCCACAGTAAGGTACGGTGGACATCAGAAAGTTGACGGTGGACCTCTACTGCCTTACGGTGGAAACTGATACAAGGGCCACAGTAAGGTACGGTGGCCCCTGGGAAGAAATGTTAATTTTTATCGTTTGTTGATGTTTCGCTTATGTGCGCGAACCATAATTGCGTTTAACGCACCCAATAACATTGTTGGACCTTGTGTAAGGCTATGTAAAGGAGTAGCATGTAATAGTAATGTCGGATTTGCAAATATGATCCTAGTACGGAATGATACACGTGCATGTAGTTTAATTGATACGTTGTTTGATGGTATCAAATACGGTAAGTAGATTGTCATGATTATGTAGATTGAAATGTGATGTACATATGGGTACTCATGCTCGGTTTTGAGATAGCGTTCCATGTATGTAAGGGTTGGTAATTATATCGTAGATTGAGTATGGAATTGGAAACGTCATATTTGTCTTAAAGATTAGCGAAGAAAGAGTAACATGACGGGTCAAAGTAAGTTATATGAGTGAATTGTATGCTTGTATGTATTGTGTGATTATATGAGGGCATTGTATGCTTGTATGTATTGTGGGATTATATGAGGGCATTGTATGCTTGTATGTATTGTGGGGTATGGAGAGAATTGTATAATTGTATGAATTGTGGGGTTATTAACCTTTGTTATCAGAATGATAGGAGATGCAGGTATGTAAGTATGATTGCAGGAGACATGGAGGTTCGGATCGGGGTAATCCACCCGAAATTGAAAGAAGGCTTTTAGACAGGATCACAGAGTATTGTTGGATGTTACTTCCGTGTCATGAGTATATTACATGAGGTCACCTATTGAACTAACGGAATGGTTATGTGGTGAATGCAGGTTGTCTTGTTTACCTAATGAAGTAAGGAAAGGATGGAGATCGAGCGAGGAGGCGGATTGTACGTGGTCACGGGTAATAATCAAATAGAGATGAGTCACGTTGAATTTATCAAGAAATATTTTAAGATGTAACACCAAAAATACTTAGTAGATTCGGTTTCTAAACATTCAAGGTTGCTTTTAAGAAATGAATTTTTCGGTTGGCTTTTCCGCTGCGAGTTTTCTGTAAAACAATTTAGGGTGTTACATTTTGAGGCTGAACTATGATTTAGTTTAATACATGGATAGCAAAGAAGTTGGGTTTTGTACATGCATTTTAATTTTTTACGTAGCAACAGAAACGTGTGTACCAATCGCGATCCAAACAAACTTTGGATCGCCCACAAAGAGTGAAGAGATAGGGATCTGCATGCGTACGTAGACCCACCAAAGTACACTTTAGCTCTAAGAACAATCATATGAAGCTTCTGGGGACCACTTGCGCCACCTAGGACCTGCCAGCTGCAAGGGGAAAATGAAACGGACATTCAGCCAATCAAAGGAGGAAATTCTATGCTCCATGATATCCTTGTGGACCTCATGGACAGTCGATGGAGTGGACATGCGCTCAATGGCTCGAATTTTTTCGGGATTGGGGCAAAACCCATCCTTGGTGATGATAACTTTGGGGGACTTACCCTCTTCCATGCCGAATGTACACTTGCTTGGATTTAACTTCATATTGATACTGCGCAGATGAGTGGACGTCTCCTTAGTATTTTTTTTAACTTCAAGTCCTCCTCCTTACTTTTGATGACCAAGTCATCCACATATACTTCCAAATTCTTGGCATTCTGATGGCTGAATGCGCGGTCCATGAGGCGTTGGTACGTTGCGCCAGTGTTCTTCAAGCCGAATGGCATTTTAACATAGCGAACCCCTTTTATTTGTTCTAAACGTCGTTGTCCACATCCTCTACCGCCATTTGTATTCAGTAATCCCTTGTATGAATCTAGGAAAAAATTAAATCTTAATGGAGCCAAGGAGTCGACTTTGAGGTCGATCTCCGGTCGGAGGGTAGAAATCTATCGGACAAGCTTTGATCAGATCTTTGTAATCCACACACATTCTCCATCCTCCTGTACTCTTCTTTACCATCACCGGGTTTGAAACACATGTTTGGTACCTTGTTTCCCTGATAATGCCGCCCGTAGCAACTCCTCAACTTGTTCATTTATGACCCATGTTTTATCTGCACCCATGATTTTGCACTTATGTGCAGTATATAGGTTCTACAGATCAATACGTGTCGGGTCATGCTTCGCGGGACCCCCACCATATCCGATGGTTTCCAGGCGAAAATATAAGCGTTCTTGATGAGCATTTGTTTCAAGTGGTCTTAGATATTTTCAGAGATGGTGGGGCCAAAGGTGATAGGCTATTTGGGGAACCTTGGGATTAAGACCCACTTTACAGATTCAATTCTTACTAATGGTTTGATTGCTTTTTTTGGGCGGGTTGTTCTGTCATGGCGCACTCGTTGTTTCCCACAAAATGGCAACGCCTGCGAAAGTTGGGAAACCGATTGCACCGTGCGCCGGTGTTGGGATCATGTTGAATGTGCCCATTGAGTCCCACCCCAAAATGATGTCATTATTCGACATCATAGGAACCACCAAAAATTCGATTTCCTCAGTTCTTAAATGGGTACCATCGCTGATGGTAACCGAAAATGATATTTCGCCAATGGGATAGACCACCTTGTTGGAAAATCCTGAGATCGCCGCATGCACTGGTTTTAATCTCGTCTTGTTTTCATCATTTAGGACATTGAAGCATTGCTCATACATAATGTCCGAGGTACTGCCAGTGTCCATGAATGCGTGCCTGGTCCTGTAGTGGCCGGATATTGCAGTGATAACCAAAGGGTGTGTCAATGATGGTCCGACCTTATAATGGGGAACACACCTGTTTTTCGCGCCAGGCATAAGATTTTTCATTCCTTCTTTTGTTGGAATGCCTTCGATTGCGCCTACGTCCTTGTATCATTTTAACTTGTTACAACCTTTGGGTGCCATGATAGATTATTTTAACTTGTTATAATCGTGTATGTGTGTGCGAGTGATGGTAGGGGTCGGGTAAGCATCATATGGGCCGAAACATAGGTTTAAAATGAAACATAAGATAGTTTGTTAACATACCACAATAATGAGCCTTAGAACTATGATGTGATCAATTCCTAGCTGGTTCCTTCCACTTCACAACCTCTAAGCTCTTGAAAAAAGACTTTAACGGGCTGTGGTGGTGATGTGCGATCGTGAGATGATCCGGGTGTGGGGGTTTGGGTTCGGCCAAGGTCAAGGAAGGGAGGGATTGAGAGTTTGGTTTGTTAATGTGTTTAAAATGTTTGATGTGTGAAATCTTTGACCCCTTGATCCTCCTATATAGCCGAGAGAGAGAGTGGGGGGGGGGGGGAGACTTGTAGGTGATTGCTTGATAGTTATGGTAAGTCAAAGACCAAGGATCTTAGTGAATTGGAAAGTTAGTTGCCTTCTAAGTGTAACATGTTGACATGTTTCTTGCATGCTTGGCCCAGTGATGGGTATGGCCGATTTATTAGGAAGGAGTATAGGGAGTTTTGGGAATTAGGCGGGTGTCACAATTTGGCATCTTAGTTTTTACTGGCAAGGTGCCTTGCACTATGTGTAGGGTGAATTTTGAGCTCTCATTAAAGGTGGGGGTAGTATGGCTTGTTAGGTCTTCTTCCTTTATTGAGTAATGGTCGCAGACAACGGTGTTAGCACACGATTAACTGTTGTTGCGTCGATAGTAGCTGTCTGACTTGTCTCCATTGTGTTCCCTCTAGGTGGGGTCTTGATCTTGCCTACCCCCACCATGGTATCCTCCACAGTGTCGTTGCGTATGGTGCCTTTGCGAACAGTTGTTTTCCATGATGGGTTTACAAACTGTTATTGTACTTGAACTTCTTCGAATGATAGCTTTCTAGCGACCTCTGACAGGCATTGCTCATGAACCATCTGCTATTAACAGCTCTGCAGAGCCTGCTATTCCTGAATAAGCCACATCCCCGGACTAACTATCAACGCGACCTTTCCAGTAGAGGAACTCTGTTGCTGTTAGATCTTTTCATTTACAAAATGGACAGAAGCGTTTGAGTTTGGTGAGATGGTGGAGGGGGAAACAAGGTATGGGGCTATCACACCCCGCCTAGGCAGAAACACGGGATGCAACTTCGAAAGGTTTTCAAGCACAAGAGTCACACAAGCATCAAATTCATAAATTCAAATATATTAAAAGACAACAATGTTTAACATTTCAAAAGAAAATATTGTCTTAAAACCATAATTCAAATGATGTAGTTCAAAATCATTCGACAAAAGACAAGTTCAAATATCACATGATGCCAGCGCGCAACTACCCAAGTTCCTTGTTATTCGTTTAATTTCCTGAAAAACATGGAAGTAAAATGTGTCAACAATAAAGTTGTTGAGTTCACGGGTTTTGATGAATGGATATGTAAACCATGGTAGATTGAACCATTGCCTAGCTAAGACAATGATTAATATGTAGCTGACATGAGCCCGTAACCAAACCTTGACATGTTGTGCCTCGCCCATTGTACACTAAAGACAATGAATAAATGTGAAATGTAAGCACTCTCTTGATGACTGCAATCCAGTTAGATTGACTAACCAAGAGTGGGGGTGTCAACCCAATAAATCTATTTCGTGTTTCATGGCTAAGACCATAGCTAATGGTTATAGTGAAATGTATGACACGAGGGCTTATGAGTACTCTGAACCTTATTGTCTTCACATAATAGTCCAAATGCAACTGAACTTGTACGTATGTTTTTCCCCTAGAAAAATGTAAAACAATAAAAAGGGTCTTGAAAACTCACCTTGTATCTGACTGTAAATATGGGACTGAGTCTGATGTGCTAGTGTCCGTACGAAGGTGTCCTAGAATATTAAGGACAACTTAACTTTGTGTACTTGGTTAATTTCCATGCAAGTTGTTCACCCGATTTGTGTGCCTTTGGACTATGTGTACATTGTTATCGACTGTACATGTAATGATTATTACGTATTGTTGTTTGTACTTTTGAAAAGATGTTCAGTTTTAACTTGTGGGTGTTGAAACTCTTGTTAACTTCTTTGTTTATGGCCATAAAAATAACCAATCTTTGTCGAACCGGGTTCATGGACCACCACATGGTACGATATGGTACCTTGTATTGACACATGTTAAAGATTTGTATGAAAAATGAAGAGTTAGCACATGGTTTGCATTTCTTGTGTTAAAAGCCAGATTAACACATGTTTTAACAGCTTTTAACATATGCCCTATAGCTCTTGTGTTAAAAGCCTGATTAAAACATGTTTGACAGCCTTTAACATATGTTTTATAATTCTTGTGTTAAAAAACTTATTAACACATGTTTGTAAGCTTTTAACATATGTTTATTAACAAAACTACCATTTTGTATATGTTATGTTTTGAGTTCAAAAACGACTTTTATGGGTCTTGATCAACTTGATGCGCACTCGTATACTTTTATAAGCGTATTGGAAGGCACGTGTGTGTGTATAAATATGAACGTGCATGTATGTATACATTATATATAGATATACGTGTGCAGCCAATTTGGTGCAAGGTGTGGTTATGTGTGAGGTTTTGTTGTATTATGTTGTGAGATGTTATCTTGAACTTGGAGAGCATGCACATGCATATGTGCATGTCGTGTGGTGTGGTGTGTGTGTGTGAGTTGTGATTCAAGCTTCAAACATACACACATATGTATATGTATATCGTGTTGATATTTGTATGTATGTATAGGGGTTTAACTAACTCACATACATATGTGTATTTGTGTGTGTGTGTGTGTATATATATATATATATATATATGGTGTGTTCCATGAAAGATCCTAGTCACATACATGTATGCAATCGTGTATACATATATATACATGGATTTTTGTTTTTGGAGTTTTGTCATGATTCAATACACACACATTTACATACATACATACATACATACATACATACATACATACATACATACATACATACATACATACAGATTCATACATATGTGCATATATATAATACGCATTTGAAATCCATCATGCTTATATATATATATATATACAAACCGATTAATATGTGTTTATTTGTACATGTTTTTATATTTTGGATGTTGATTACACATGTTTAATGATAATAGGGTTTGATTCCATTGATGCCATGTGTAAATCAAGTTTAAACATGTGTTGATATTGTGTAATAACACACATTACATATGTTCTGAATTTGGAGTGATCATTGTTAAGCTCAATGTGTTGACACGTGAAATAATTGGACATTCAGTTGCTCTCTGTTGAGCGGGTGATCGGCTTGATTGTCTTTGCCAATTGTTTTTGGATTAATCGGGTGTTGCATGCGTAAATGGAAAATGTAATGAATTCCGGAACTATTTTGGGCTTTACTAGACTCGGGATGATGGAGTTACTGTGAAAAATGTCTAATGCATAAGTGAAATTGACATAATTGTGAGAGAGTGTGTACGGATCTTGACCTAGAAATTCGACGGGTGCACAAGGGCACCAGTCTCTGTTTGGTTTGTTTGTCCCATTGTTGGCTCTCCGGCTGCCCGGCGTTAGGCATGCCAACGCCGATAGTCGTTGAAGTGGCCCCAAGGAGGATTGGTAACTGATTACTCATGATACTTTTTGAAAAGAAAGGAGAAACTTTGCAGTTCAAATGCTCTTAACGGAAGGCACCAATAAAGAAACACTAGTCTAAATGAGATAATATAAAAGAGAATGAAGAGATCATTGTTATTAATGATTTGGGTGATTACAAAGACAACAAGAACGAACACACTTAGACAATGCTTAACTGTGGACTTTCTGCTAATTTTCACGAGTACAATTTTATGGTGTTTTCCTATCTAATTTCCCGACCCCTTTTCTTCAAGGAAAAGGGGTATTTATAGTGTGACATCCTCATGCTCATTGGTTGGTTTAGAGTGACAACTCATTCCCACGGGTCCCACAACCTGATGATCATTATGTGAATTAGGGAATATACACGATGTCCTTATCCTATGACCTTGTCAGTCATCCTTTTCGTACTTTTTGTTGCTCGCAGATTGGTGGGAGATCATGGAGAAGGTAATTTCCTCCTTTGATTGGTTGAATGTCCCTTTCATTGTCCCCTAGTAGTTGGCAGGTCCTAGGTAGCGTGTGGGGTCCACAGAAGCTTCCTATGATTATTCTTAGGGATGATGTGTATTGTGGTGGTCTACGCAGACATGCAGGTCCATATCTCTTTAGAGTCAATGCAAAACCAAATAGATACAAAATAACCATAGAGTGTTTTGGAAACACATGCCTTACTTGGTTGTTGCAAACTGTGATTCACGAAACATCTCGAATCAACGACCTAGTCGGTAGTTCCGACACACACAATCTTCACCAAGGGCATAACCCAAATATATGATTGCAATGTAGGGGAGGCAAAAGAAAAAAAATTCGTACCTGACGTGTATACCCAAAGTCAGAAACATTTGCACCGGATATACCTGAAACCGTTATGGTACTAGGTACAAGATTGAAAAAAAAATAATGAATTGGGGGTATGGGACACTTATAGGATTAAGAGACACTTGACCAATTAACATCAATTGGGCCTAATGGATTAATTAAATTGATTTATATCAATTGGGCCTATTAATTAAATTGGTATCAATTTGATTAAAAAAACTGATTATTTCTAAACAAAATAAAAACAAAAGGAAACCGATGGGATGACGAAAAAGACTAAAAGAGAACTGGTTGACAAAAGAATCAGACGCATGGTTACTTCTCTTCTTGAAAGAATCAAATTCATTCTTTAGTATTCTCTACATCTTATCTGATTATCTGATTAATCTTTGGTAAGTGTCACCAAGCCAATGTGTGGTAGCTCACTTGGTAGAGGCTTATGCCTTTTAAAAGGGAGGTCCTAAGTTCAAATATAGGCAAAGGATGTATTTGTTGTAAATATATTGGGGGTAACATTAGCCGTTCAAAAAAAAGTGCCACCAAATAAGTAAATCTGATAGTGATTACACGATTTACGAAGAAATCCAAGTCAAGATTCATCTTTGTTTTCTACAATTGATCAAAGTGGTTTGAAATTGGTTGGTGAATCCTTTTTCCAACAATTTTCTGGATTTGATTATTTTTCAATAATTATCACTATATGTATATTCCTTGTGTCAAAACACATGATATCAAAGAAACTAAATGATTTTATTAAAGATCCCAACCCTGGAAAATGTTTACACCCTGAATCAAAATAATACAGAAAACCCTAAAATACAAAGATCATCTAAACAACTCAACGACTATCTATAAACAAAGTATCTAGTTTGTGACCGAAAGGAAAAACATACAGATTCGAGATGAATCTGATGAACAAACTCACAAACCCTAGATTAGACAGACGACTCGAGAGAGATAAAGAACTGATCTAAACAAAACTCAGCTAAACTCGTAAACATCGACGAGTGAGTCCTTTTATAAGCCACATATCTGGTTCGGGAGAAAACACACCCGAACCAGCCTTGATCGTTGGATCAATCAGAGAAAACACAATATGTCTTGATCTCCACCGTTGATTCCTTTAAACCGGATTGCCACATCAGCCATGGACCCGATCCTAGCAGCTGGGCTCCCAACTTCTTTATCTTGGACTGGACCTCAACATACTTGGGCTCCTATTATTGCACCTTGACTTAAACTTCTTTGATCAGTCCAATAAGCCCACCTGCATAACACCTTATGCAATATGTTTAAACATCTATAAAACTAAAATTATTTATAAAACTAATGAACCATTTAATTATAAATACTTTGTTATTTGTTATGAATATTAAGATTATAATGTATGTCTCATTTTAACACCCCTCCTTAATCTTAATATTCTGATCAACTAATCAATCAACTTACTGAAATCCAAATGGGTCAAACATGCCAAGAGATGTACAAATCTCTTCATGTTGGCCAGCACCCAATCCCTTAGTCATAATATCAGCAAGTTGTTTCTCAGTACTGATTTTTATACTCTTGATACTTCCTTTAGAGATTAACTCTCTTAAGAAAAACAAGTCAACTTCAAAGTGCTTAGTTTTGTCAAAGAAAACTGGATTACCAGCTATAGATATAGCAGCACTGCTATCACAAAACAAGTTCACAGGCATTTCAACCTGAACTTGCAACTCATTAAGAACATTTACTAACCACAAAACCTCACATGCTGTGGTACACATAGCTCTATATTCAGCCTCTGCTGAAGATCTAGCAATTGTAGACTGTTTTTTGCTTTTCCAGGAAATCAAATTTTTCCCAAGAAATATGCAAAAACCAGTCACACTTTTTCTTGTGTCAACACATTTTGCCCAGTCAGAATCTGAATAGGCTGAGAGATTAAATGATGAACTTTTCCTGAACCAAACTCCTTTTCCAGGAGCTTTTTTCAAATACCTCAACAACCTAAGTGCTATCTTAAAATGCCCTTTAGTAGGTTTGTGCATATGCTGACTTAAAAAGTGTACAGCATATGATATATCTGGCCTTGTATGGGCCAAATATATTAATTTTCCTACTAACTGTTGATAACTAGTAATGTTAGTTATTTCAGTAGCATTTTCAGCACAAATGGCTGTCAAGGTATAATTTGGTTCTATAGGATTATTGACTGGTTTGCAGCCTAGCATACCATACTCAGCCAATAATTCCATACAGTATTTTCTTTGGGAGAGACATATTGTATCCTTGTGAGATACAACTTCTATTCCCAAGAAATACTTAAGTTCACCTAGGTCCTTAATAAGAAATTTATCTCTCAAACATGTTTTGACACTATTAATCTCATTAACACAATTACCAGTTAATACTATGTCATCCACATATACAAGTAATATGACAGTAACATTATTCTTTATTTTGATAAACAAAGAGTAATCACACTTACTTTGTACAAATCCTAGTTCACACAGTACCCCAACAAGCTTCTCATTCCACATTCTAGGAGCTTGTTTGAGTCCATACAGAGACTTATTCAGTTTACACACTTTTGTTTCATGTTCAGAATAATAACCTTCAGGTAAATTCATATAAACATCTTCATACAAATCACCATACAAAAAAGCATTATTCACATCCAACTGAAACAATTTCCACTCATTCTGAACAGCTATAGACACAACACATTTAACTGTAACAAATTTAACAACAGGTGAAAAAGTTTCATCAAAGTCTATGCCTTGTTTTTGGCTATAACCTTTAGCCACAAGCCTAGCTTTAAACCTATCTATTTCACCACTAGATTTATATTTAATTTTATAAATCCATTTACAGCCAACTAGACTTCTACCCTTAGGTAAATCTACAAGTGTCCATGTGTTATTTCTGTTAAGAGCTTCAATTTCTTCATTCATAGCTTTGATCCAATTTGGATCATTTGAAGCTTCTCTAAAATTTCTAGGTTCAACACTTTTGTTTAGAATACTAGCAAACACTCTATTCTCACATGATAGATTTGCATAGTTAACTACTTTTTCTACCCCAAACTTAACTTTTCCCTCTACAATAAAGTCATCTAGCCTTCTTGGAAGAACAGAACTCCTAGTGCTTCTCCTTATGGTTTGAGTGCTTTGGTCATTGCCCTCAGAACCACTGTTTCTATTTTCACTAGGTGTCACATGCTCAGCCCTGCCATCATCACTGACCTCATCATTTGCTTGTGAACTAGAAGGTTCATCTTGGCTCTGATGATCAGCAAGAGGATGCTGAGACCCATGTGTCTCTATCTCATTCTTACCTAAACCCCTTCCCTCATCATTGGGCAATTCTTGTGAGGATGTTTCTGTTTCATAGTTATTAAAAAATTTTAATGAATCCAAATTTTGAAAAACAATATCATTATATTTATCAAAAACTGTTTTATCTTTAAAAGGAAATATAGTTTCATAAAATTTTACATCTCTTGAATAAGAGATGTTTTTTGTTTCTAAACTATAAACCTTGTATCCTTTTTTCTCATTAGAATACCCTATAAAGACACATTTTTCAGCTTTTTCATTCAGTTTATCTGATTCATTTAAAATGGTTGCAAAACATAAACATCCAAACAATTTTAAATGACCTAGGAAGGGCTTAAAACCATAAATGAGTTCATAGGGTGTTCTTCCATTCAGCACAGATGAGGGAGTCCTATTTATAAGATAAGAAGCAGTTAAAACACATTCATTCCAGAATCTAACAGGTAAGCCACTTTGAAAAAGTAAAGACCTAGTCACATTCAACAAGTGTCTATGTTTCCTCTCCACTATTCCATTTTGCTGTGGAGTATATGCACAAGTAGTTTGATGAATTATACCTAATGATTTACAAAAATTAATCATTTGGTTATTTACAAACTCCAACCCATTGTCACTTCTAAAACACTTAACTATTTTAGAAAACTGAGTTTTTAGAATATTAACAAAATCTTGAATGTGATAAAAAAACTTCACTTTTGTTTTTCATTAAACAAACCCACACAGCTCTGGAATAATCATCAACTATTGTGAGGAAATATCTAAACCCCTCCTTGCTAGCAACCCTATAAGGCCCCCAAACATCTAGATGAATCAATTCACCTAGGTCAGTGGACTTATGGTCACTTAAGGGAAAGGGTTCCCTATGTTGCTTAGCCTTGTGACACACATCACAAGGTAAGTCTTCCTGTTTATCTATTTTACATCCTATGACATCCTCTAGTTTTTGTAGAACAATATCAGAAGGATGTCCAAGTCTACCATGCCACAGTTCATATTGTTTACTGGTAATACCAACCTTATTACACACAAAAGATCCACCACAGAAGTATAGACCCTCTAATTGATTACCAGTCACCAGGACTCTCTTGGTTGATAAGTCCTGAATGTAACAGTTATTCTCATCAAATCCAACATACAAGTGATTATCCTTGACTAACTTATGCACAGAAATAAGATTCACACAATAGTCAGGTACCACAAACACATCATGTAAAGTAACTTTATCATTCAATTTTAATGTCCCAATCTTTGTTACTAATGCATTTGTACCATTTGGATGCTTTACTTGAATATTCAAATCAGACACATCTATGTAATCTGTCAAACTATGTTCACTAGTGACCATATGTTGATTTGCCCCTGAGTCTATTATCCAACCAATTCTTAGTTTATTATTTCCAGTATTAAAACAGAATATTGGCTTAGCATACACATTAGCACAGAAAGGAGAATAAAAACTACCTGAAACATTATGACTTTGAGGAGGGTCAATTGTCTTATCTGAAATCAAACTTAAAAGTTTAGACAATTGATCACTGGTCAAAGTAGAAATAGGAATATCAGTTTTTTCAGAACACACATTATTAACAACTACCTTTTTTCCCTGATTTCCTCTAGGCTTGGCCCAAGGTGGATACCCAATTAACTCAAAACACTTATCAATTGAGTGTCCAACCTTGTTACAATGTGTACACTTTAAGCTAGGATTATAATTTTTTGTTATTCTTTTTGAAAAATCAACAGTTTGATTTGACTTAGACATAAAACCTATGGTTTGACCTTTCTTAGTCACATTGCTAGAATTTCTATGGGATTCTTCCCTAGAAACAATAGCAAATGCTTCTTTAACAGTAGGCAATGTTTCTTTAATCAACAAACTTGTTCTAACATTCTGGTACACACTATCCAAGCCCATCAGAAATTGCATAAGTTTGATCATACTACTAAAGTTATTGAACTCCCTAGCAGCATTACAAGTACAAGCAGGTAATTGTAATATTTGATCTAACTGTTTCCACATAATGTTTAGTTTATGGTAATATTCAGACACAGACAAACCATTCTGATTAAATGAATTAATTTTCTGATAAAGATCAAACACTACTGACCCATCAACTTTATCATAAGTTTCTTTTAATTCAGACCAAACATCACTAGCCAATTTTGAAAACACATGTCCCATATACAAATCTTCACTAATAGAGTTCAAAATCCAGGTTAAGACTATTGAGTTACACCTATCCCATTGTCTAGCAAGAACAGGATCAGTTTCAGATTTTAAGCATGATTTGTCTATAAACCCCCATTTGTTTTTTACTTGTAGTGCAAGTGTTAGACTATTTGCCCACACATTATAGTTTTCAGACCCTTTTAACTTGATTGATGTAATAGTGAGATTACTTGAATCAGAAGCATGCAAATACAGTGGATTACTGACATCTAGTTTGCTAATTAGTGTTTCATTAGTACCAGGATCACCATTTCCTAAGAGATTAGGACCTCCAAGATTTGGTCCTTGTGGTGGATCCTGATCACCCATATTGCTTACTTATAGTAAACAATAAAACACAGAACAGACAAATATTTCACACAAACAATCAAGAATACACACAAATCACAACTCAATCAAAGAATCCAAGAACAAATAACAAACACACTTTTACCACTACAACTAAACTCACACAAACGGCGAAGCCTCGATGGTGATCCAGATAGCCGGTTCCTCAAGGGTACCGACCCAGGTCCTCACGAGGGAGCCTCCTAACTCTAGACCGACCCTAAAGCTAAACAGGAATCTCAGTCCTGGCAAACGACTCCCTAGATAACAAACTCTATATAAACAGAAATAACAAAGATATGGAACGATCTCACCAAGCAATGTTCCCAAGTTAGGGTTTCCAATAAACTCGTAGTGTCAACCTTCTAGGGTTGATCACCAGAGAGCAAGAGTATTTGCACTCCAACGAACAAGATCCAAGCCAATCAGCTTCACCAGATCACAGTTCCAAAAAAAACGTCACAGCGGAATACCAATCACCAGATCCACACAGGTCACAGATCTACCAGAGGAATCAAATAATATCGTCAAGAAACCCCAACGAACTAACCTAGGGCTCTGATACCATGTCAAAACACATGATATCAAAGAAACTAAATGATTTTATTAAAGATCCCAACCCTGGAAAATGTTTACACCCTGAATCAAAATAATACAGAAAACCCTAAAATACAAAGATCATCTAAACAACTCAACGACTATCTATAAACAAAGTATCTAGTTTGTGACCGAAAGGAAAAACATACAGATTCGAGATGAATCTGATGAACAAACTCACAAACCCTAGATTAGACAGACGACTTGAGAGAGATAAAGAACTGATCTAAACAAAACTCAGCTAAACTCGTAAACATCGACGAGTGAGTCCTTTTATAAGCCACATATCTGGTTCGGGAGAAAACACACCCGAACCAGCCTTGATCGTTGGATCAATCAGAGAAAACACAATATGTCTTGATCTCCACCGTTGATTCCTTTAAACCGGATTGCCACATCAGCCATGGACCCGATCCTAACAGCTGGGCTCCCAACTTCTTTATCTTGGACTGGACCTCAACATACTTGGGCTCCTATTATTGCACCTTGACTTAAACTTCTTTCATCAGTCCAATAAGCCCACCTGCATAACACCTTATGCAATATGTTTAAACATCTATAAAACTAAAATTATTTATAAAACTAATGAACCATTTAATTATAAATACTTTGTTATTTGTTATGAATATTAAGATTATAATGTATGTCTCATTTTAACACCTTGTTAGGCTTGTTTAGCGATTAAACAACCTTGTATAGTTGTTGCGTTTGGTATATTAAACCAACAAAAAACTCGAGCACGATAAGAATACCCAACACATCCGGGACGTGTATGTGATTGGAAAAAAAACCCACTTTTTCATTGGTTTAGGATTAGATGACGCACGACCCAGTTACCCAAAACCATTTGCTAGTTTACCCAAGACATGGCCAATTCAAAAGCTTTAATTTTTTTTGTTGGTATTTTCTCTCAACCCTTGTTTAGTAAGATTACATTCTAGTAGAAATATACAATTTTCTTTTAATATGGGCAAACACCAGCACAAGGTCGTGTGTCAATGGTTAGGTAAAATAAAATTGGTGTTCATGTACACAGTTGTCAAATGGCATTCTATCAAATCCCACTGAAATAGCTTAAGAAAGTTAAGTCAAACTAACGAAACGACCATTGCGTTTAATACTTTAATTAAACATACAAACCAGGAAAATAAGTAGAACAACATCATCATGCTATCAACATACATACAAAACTCAAAACAGATTAGCAAGTGACTAAAAGCCAACATAATCATATAACAAAACAGCAACCACTAACGTCTTGTACCATAGATGTCTTTGAAGAAATTCTGAAATGCCTTGGGGATTTCATTACCTTGGCCCGGGTCATAATATCGAGACCCTGCTTGTGGAGGATGGAATGAGGTATGAGAAATCCGCGGAAACTGAAATTCTTCGGATCCATAGGCTTTGTTCCAAGCTCTGTGTAGCTGCTCCTGCTCCTGCTCGTAAAAGTAGCGTTGCCTCTCGATGTCCCAAATTATGGCGTGCGCCCGAATATCTGCTTGCCTCTCTCTTTCTTGTTCACGACGTTCTGCCTGTAATGCCTGACGGTCTATCTGCTTTTGCATGTTGGTAATCATTTTCATCATCTCAGTGTGTTGTGTTTGAGATTGAGATGATTGGTTGTTAGTTAGGCTTTGGAGGTTAGTTGTGACCAGATGAGGATTGGGTGCATGCGTCTGTGGTGGCTTGTGCGGGAGTGGTGTTGCTGAGAACTGAGGTGGAGCCTTTCTTTGTTCAACTTTCTTTGGAATGGTGACTCGTTGCAACGTGTTACAATCATCTATTATGTATTCTGTTGAGGATTCTGAGAATTTGAGATTGCTAAACGTCCTCCTAGTTATCAACCGGTGCTGAGGGGAGATAACCTCAACGTATTCATCTTCAGATATGGCTCCCAACCGATTGAGTATCTCGGAAATGTAGTATCCATGGGGAATGTTTTGTCGGTGTGTATGCTCATACATATCCCATATGTCATCAATCATCAAATGGGCAAAGCTATATAAGCAATCCCCGGAGAATAATGCGTGAAGAAGACATATCTCACGCAGATAAATAAGATTGTCATAAGTCACAAAAGCACGAGGGTGAAACGTCGACAGCATTATTTTCCACAAAAGTTGCATCAGTGGGGTTATCTTTGATTTCTCATACCCCTGATCTCTCTTCTTTGCATTTTCAACTAGTCCAAAAACCGTGCTTAAGGCTTCACACATTCTACTTTTATCGGCTCGAAAATCAGCTTCGTTAAACCGCACATATGGCAAGTCGGTGCGGGTGTCTATACCAAGAAGATCTCGAACGATTACAGGTGTGATAGTGTATGATTTTCCGTCAACTATGCCAGTCAATTCATCCCCATTTCTAGATAGTGTTGACACCCACTGAATGACAACTCGTCTGTAGATCTTGTCACAACTGAAATTAAGCAACTGTTCCCAGCCCATTTTCTGAAAGCGTTCTCTGATCGTATAACCTTCAAATTCGGTAGGATGCAATGACTTGGCTATGATAACGTTGTCGAGCTTCTTCATGAACAGTTGTTTTCTTTGTCCTGAAGGATGTTGTGACAATGTTAATCCAGGAATAAATTTCAAAGCATTTTGACTAACTTCGGAATCCCTTCCGCGTTTCTCCCCAACAGTTGTTGATCGTGACATGTCTATGAGCTAGATGATTTAACCTAAAACACAGTCACAAAAACGAAAGCCCTGTTTCATTGCAACTCTTTGAAACACAAATTCAAGACTAGTATGTACAATGTGACACGCAACATAAAGTCATAAACATAAATAAAGAATCCCACAATGTTAACCAATAACAAGCGGTGAGAAAAAAAAAAAACTGATTAATCTAACTGTAACCAAAAATAACCAAACCGATTTTGTTTTTATGTTTTTTTAACCCAACAATCACCCACCTATTTCAGTTATGGCTTGATCCAAAAAGAATCTGCACCAAAACTCAAAAGCATCTAGAGACCGAATGACCAAACTGACTGATTATTTAAAATTTAGACCAAAAGTTTTAGTCTCAATTTAAGTTCTTTCAAGTGGTCCAATCCCAAATTATTTGTGTTAAAGATTTTTTTACAAGCCCAAATGTAAAACTAAAAACCTATCTATTACCAAACTGAACACATAAAATCGGAAAAAAAAAAACCGAAACCGAATGGTTTGCTAGCTCAAGATAACATACCCTGCACACTTGAAGACATTACAAGTTTACAACTACATTGTTGCTCCATAGGCTTGACCAAAATTTGTTATGCGTATGAAAGCTTATGTTAAAAAAAAATAAAAACAAAAAAGATTTTTTGTTTACCTTGCTTATCTTCTCTTAAAGTACCCTTGTTTCTGGTCAAAACCACATGGAAACTAGACAGCTATCAGGTGGTGTTCAACAGCTTTAGTGGTGGTGGTAAACACCCAAAACAATGCAGACGTATGGTGATGTGAAAACAGGACGCACCATACAGTCATAATGAGTCTAGGGTGGCTGTGAGAAGACACCTAGCCAGCTCTGATGCACGGAAACGGCAAGGTGGTGCCGTACCACGTCCCCGAAACCTGCACGGTACGGAAACGTGTACGGGGACGGGGGGAAGCGTTTCCAATCCGATTCTTGACCGATTCGAGAAGTCAAACAACGTTTCTGCTGCCGTTTCTTTATTTGGGTACCGTTTCTATAACGTTTCCACTTTCCAGTTTATCGATTTTGGTCTGGATGAGGCTGGAAAGTTGATAGACGAAGTGAAGATATGGAAATTAATGGTTACCAGATACGGATCTGAAGAAGAAACACGAAAGATGGAGATGGCGGCTGGTAACCATTAGGGTTTCCTGATGAAGATGATGGGAGTGACGAATATTCTGAATGGATGTTTCTTAGGCATGTTATAAACTGGACTATTAGGATTGTCTGGCTGTTATTGGGCTATTTTTTAAATTTGGGCTCACTTCTAAAGAATAAGAAAAATTTTAAAACTGGGCCACCTCTTGCTGCATCTGAAATTCTGAATTGATATTTTTAGAAGATATAAATTTTTCATACTTATTTATTAAAGAAGTGTTTATATATATATATATATATATATATATATATATATATATATATTTTGGGGTTTGTGGTACATTATCTATAATATATATTTATTTTTTTATGTATTTATTTCCGTACTCGTGCCGTACCCGTTTCTTGATTTTTTGAGTTTTGCCGTTTCCCGTTCTCGTACCCATTTCTCGTTCCCGTACCAGTTCCCGTGCAACATAGCTAGCCAGTGGCGGATTTAGAAATTTTTTTCTACGGGGGGCACAAATTGGCTAAGTTAAAACAAGGTGTGTCAAAACAAGTCGGGTCAAATTGGGTCGGGTAAAACCAAATCATACTTATCCACTTAATGATTTTTTAAACTATTTATACTTATTTACTTAATAATATATGATAAATTTCACTTGAATATCATTCTTTTCTTTTTAAAAAACGTATAGAAAAAAAGATTTGCAAATTTTGAAAGACTTGTTTAACATATAAATTTTTATTATTAATAGATAAATATTTACCATTACTTTTTAGTTAAAAAATAATAAAAAAAGCATTTTAAAGGGAAAGAGTTGTGGTACAGATGATGATGATCTTGTACTATATTCATCTTTTATCATCTTCTTCTTCACACCACCCTTTCTTTCACAAAGCTCTGCAACCATCCAATAAATTTTAAGAAAAATCCAATAAACACCTTCATACATTTTTCTATTTTTTCCTTGGGTTAGTTGAATTTGTGCTCTCTTCTTTTTTTCTTTTCAATCAATTTCTTCTTGCTAGATATTAATACACAGATGATCCCCTCACAGATACAAAGTATACCCAAAATCCATAACTATTTTTTATCTAAATCTGAAAATAATATGCTAGTATAATAGTGGTTATGGGCTGGACCTACGGTGGGCACTAGCCCACCCTCCATAGCTATTGGATCCGCCCCTGCACCTAGCCACCGAGAGGTACATAAGCGGCTATCGTATTATGATAATCTTGGTATTTTTTCTTAGTGGAAAAAAGAAAGATAGCAAAGTAAAAACTTTATAGCTTCTCACACGTCAATATATAAAGTTACTCATATGTGGTGGGAATCTTGCGGCTTATGACTCATTCGAAAAAAAAAACTCGAAAACAGCTCATTTGAAATAGACTGGCTGTAAACGAGCTCGGCTCGGCTCGGCTCGGTTTGTAAACGAGCCGATCCTGGGCTAAGGTAAGTTCAATTCGTGGTTTATTCGTTAGCTAGCTTGCTCGTTTAGCTCATTTAAATTAAAGCTTAATTTACAATTTATGTAAATCGTAACAAAAAAAAATAACATAGTATCTAGCTAAAGATATACTATGAGTCCAATATACAAATTAACTCTATTTATATGACAATTTTTTTTTGTTTTTCAATGAAGAAATAAATACAAATAACTGATCTAAAATAAATAAATACAAAAATAAAGCATTATTTTTAGATAATATGAATATTTGTACAAATAAAAAAAATAAGTTGGTTGGTTGTGAGCCAGCTCGACTTAACTCAGGTTTAAATGTGTCGAGTCCGAGCCCAACATTTAGGCTCCGTAAAATAATGGGCTCAACTAAGCTCGGCTCGATTTGTGAATGAGCTGAGCCCGAGCCCACCCTGGTTCGGCTCTGCTTAGCCCGGCTGGACTTGTTTATAGTCCTACTGGTGGCATGTCTCTTATGCTCATCGGGCTATAGAGGTGTGGTGGAATGTCTGTGTATGGTTAAACATCCCATTCATACTCAGGGAATTTTAAAACATGTGGGAAATTTTTCAAATTATTAGGCACTTTTGTTGGATCCAAGAGATGTAAAAAACAAACAATTGAGACGGTATTCTTATCAACTTTTTGGCATATTTGGAAAGCTAGAAGCGATAAGTAATTCAATTGGATTAATAGCACGACTTATCTGTGAGACGATGCAATGTAAAACAATTTCACAATGAGACCCTGTTTCATCTTATTTTTCTAAACAAAATGTTAGCTACCAGTGAGAAAAAAATGAACTGAAATGAAACCGAAATAATCTATAGAACCAAACCATGGCAACCGACCCAAACTAATAATCGACGGTTTCGTTTTGTTTTATCAAAAAAAAAATTACAGTTAAGATTCTTTTAACAAGTTATGGTTCGGTTTTGTAGTTTCTTAAACAAAAAAAAAATACGGTTTGTTTCGGATATACCACGTTCCAAAAGGAAGCGAACCAAAACCGAATCACATCTAGAAACCGCATCACACCCTTGTAGCTTGAATATTTATTTGTTATTGGATTTATGTTCAGGAGGTTTTAGTCTCAAATTGTTTAATAAACAAACAACAATAAGTAACAACTTTTGACAAATATTTCTCTACTAGATTATACCCCGGGAACGTCCCGGGGTTGAAAAATCTAATATGACATGTTAATTTTCCATATGAAATAGAATGATGCGCTTTACAGTTACATGCATGAAAGCTTCAGGTAGCAGCTAACCTAAAACAATTAAAAATATATCTCCAATGTTAACACCTAACCTTAAACAATGTATAACTCTAATATTAATATCTGACCTAAAACAATGTATAACTCCAATGCTAACGCATGTTTTTTTCCTCTTTGAACAAAACCCAACAAAAAATAGTCGTTTTTTTTCTCCGTTTTTTATATAGCACTATGGTACTCGTTGGAAAGATAATAAAACGCTCGTTAATTTGGTGTAATTTTTTTCTTTAAAAAATCTCGTATATAAAAGATATTAACGTTTAAAATTTATGGGAGGAAACATAAGAGAGAAAAATCTAATTTTGTTTTTAAATTATTTTTTTCCTAAAATATTTCAATGCCACATGGGATGACACATGGCACACTTAAGGAGGAGAATGCCTCTTTGAGTGCCATGTCATTAAAATAGCTTTGGTTTATTATATGTATACATTATTCTTCGGGCTAAATGTAAAACCCAACTGAACACATACGTGAAATCTAAAACGACCGTTCTAATTAAACCCCCCAACTCCTAAATCAACCCCTTAATCCAGGCGCCTCGCTTAGGCCTAAGTGAGGCGCCTGGGATAATCTTTTTCAGGAATCTTAATCTTTATGTCTAATCAGGCAGTCAGGCGCCTCGCTTTGGCCAAAGCGAGGCGCCTGGCTGCCTGATTAGACATAAAGACTGAGATTCCCCTGAATACGATTAACCCAGGCGCCTCGCTTTGGTATTAAGCGAGGCGCCTGAGAGTTTGATTACCCTTGATTAAACGTAAAGCCTGATATGCTCTCGAAATAATTACCCAGGCGTCTCGCTTTGGCCTAAGCGAGGCGCCTGATCCCATCAGATTTTGGCTATAAATTCATTCGATTTCATTATAAACTCATTCGATTTCAATTCTTTGTCAACAACATATAACATGTCGTATTACGACTTAATTTTCGGTGATTCTTACGACTCTAATTCATATAATGTCGAGGAGGGGTTGTCATATAATGTCGAGTAGGGTCGGTCATATAATTTCGGGCAGGGTCGGTCATATAATGTCGAGGAGGGTCGGTCATATAATGTCGGGGAAGGTCGGTCTAGTAATGTCGAGGAGGGTCAGTCTGGCATTCGTTACCGTGACAATGCGGTACAACTGGACTTGAATACACAGTGGAAGGACCCATATGAATTTGAAGACGAGCCTAGTCAACCTGCCTACGGTTATACTTACGACGCTTACGGTGGTGATGACACATCTGAAGAACAAGACTATACGCACTATGAAGACAACGCTGTCGATGAGAAGCGGGTAGAAGATCAGGAGGAAGGACCTAACCCGATCAACCTTTGGTTCGAGACTAACCGGACATTTTCGACACGCGATGAGTTGGTCGATTGGGTACATGATACGGGAATGGCAAATGGTGACGTCATAGTTATAAAAAGATCGAAGAAAAGAGGAGAACATTTCGTGAAGGTATATATTTCAGTCACTATTATTTTTGTAAGTGCATTATTCATGTATGTCCCTAGCTAGTGATCCGGTACTGAATGTCGAAGGTCCAGATAATCAGAAAACGACCAAGACTTAAACATGAAGACACATTCGACCAAACAAGTTGGGCGAAGATGGATTAATAGTGGTCGAAGGTAGCTTAAAGTGGGCGAATTTGAAGATCTAGAGGGCGAATGTAGAAGTTATGGGCGAATGTGGAAATTACACAGAAGACAAACTGGGCGAATGTGGAAAGATTCCACATTCGTACCTTAGAAATGGGCGAATGTGAAAAAGTTCCACATTCGTACCTTCATTATGGGCGAACCTGCAGTGGCTATAAATAGGATTTGCTAATTTTGAATGTTAAGGAGAGTTTTAGAAAGTGTGTGTTGAGAGGTCAGGTTCAGGTCTAGATTGTGATTGTGTGTGTGAAGCTTAGATTAACGTGTCAAGTGATTGTAAACAAGTTTTATTGAAGTTAATCTATGAAAAGATGATTAAAATGATGTTTTACGTGTTTTGATTTGAGTATTATCATTTTGTTCATATCTAGGGTTTCCGCACCTGGATTTGTGACTTGTATGATCATTACATCCTGTTTTAGCTAAATTCTTTCAACTACAAAGTGGTATCAGAGCTATACGGATCATACAACAACAAAATTGATAATATCAGAGCTGATTTGGACTTAATTTTGATCAATATTCATCTGTTTTTTATTGAAAATGGTTTTTGAGTGATTTTGAGGATTTTTGAATTGAATTTGTGGATAAAATCAAGTTTTCCAAGAATTAAAGTTGTTCCAAATCAATTCCGAATCATAACCTGATTAAGATCATCAAAATCTATAAACTTTTGAAAATCTCAGATCAAAATAACCGTTTTTCAAAGTGTAACCGTTTTTCAAATCTGAAATGGGCGAACCTAGAGAGATATGGGCGAACCTGACCTTGCTAGGGCGAACCTGAGGGATTTTTGGACGAAAGTACATTTATTCAGGACGAACCTAGGTTGTTGTGTTTGAAGTTTCCACATTCGGGTGAAGTATTCCACCTTCGGTTCATCGGGCGGGCGAAGGTGAAAACATAGTGGACGAAAGTGAACATTTGTGGACGAAAGTGGAAAGTGTCTGTGGTATTTCTACATTCTGGTCAAGATTCTACATTCGGGTATACTATTTTGGGCGAAAGTAGATTGTCAGGGGCGAACGTAGAATTTAAGGCCTAAAAAATTTCGAAAATTTTCTATAAGCCTGATTTCAGAAAATTTTTGAAATATTTTTGTTGGAAAAATGATGAATTACTTGACCATATCAAGAACGGATGAGCAGATAAGAGCTATGATAGAAGCTGAACGACAACAATTACAAAGACAAAATTCTCAAGTTGATAACAGTTGGGGATTTCCAATGACACCGAAACCAAATGATGAAATGGTACATGTTGACAAGTGTGTTAACAGAGAAGGTGTTCATAGAAATGTTGTGTGTTTAGACAAACAATTGAGACATGATGATTCCAGTGAATTGTCAAAGAGTGATTTGAGTTCTGATACGAGTTCAGAACAGAGTGATATCAGAAATGTTAATGCAAAATCTGATAATGGTAATGAATCAGATGCTGAGGTAAAGTCTAATGTTGATTGTGCTAACTGTTTTGAGTGTGTCAAATTGAAAAATGAAGTGCTGAAACTTCTTGAGGACAAACAGAATTTGACAAATAAACTTGAAAGGTTTCAAATTGAAAATAAGATGTTGACAAATAATGAAAGACATTTTATGAATCAAATTGAATCTTTTAAGAAAGAAATTTCAGAACTTCATAACACTATTTCAAAGAATAATTCCACATCAGAGTTGGAAATCACAACACCTTGTGTTGCTAATCCTGATTGTGAAGTGAAACCAATGTTTGAACAGAAAACTGAAAATGTGGTAACAACTTCAGAATCTGAATCTGAAGAAAAACCCATATTCAGGTTTCCTGAAGGAGTTGAAGGATCCTACATGTTGGAAGGACATGACAAATTGATTTTCAACAAAGATTTTCCAATTGATAATATTGAACAATCTCTACTTAAATGTATTTTTGTCAATAATAATGATTTGATAAATCAATTTAGAAATCAATTTGATCATCTTCATTTTGAACTCAGTCCTAACCAACAGGAGAATAAAAAGGATCAAAAGAAAAATGTTGAAAAGAAAAATGTTGAAAATAAGATAGGTTCTAAAGTAAAAGGACCAAAACCAAACAAATCGAAAGGAAATGATCAGATGAAAAATTCTCATCAAAAGAATTCAAGAAATTTTTCATCTAGATCATATGACTATTATGATTATTCATATAACTCTCGATTTGATGGTTATTGGGGAAACAACTCACCACAGTATTCTCATGGTTATGTTGAACGGAGAAGCTGTTTTGAATGTGGTGAAGTTGGTCATATTGCAGCTCAGTGTCCCTATTGGTATTGGGATGAAGGGTATGAATTTGATTTTAAAGAATATAGGTCTTGTTATAACTGCGGAGAGTGTGGCCATTTAGTTGCTGCATGTCCGTACGTTAAACAGAAAAGGACCGAAGTGAAATTTGCTAAAAATTCAGGCAATGTCAAAAGGCCTGTAGCCCCAAACCAAACCAATAAACAAAAGGGGAAACAGTTTGTTGTGTATGACAATCGCAACAAAATTGCCTTGAATAAAAATGGAGATTGTGGACGGGTTGCTGAGGTAAGGGGGAGTTCTAAGGCTAAGTCTAAGAATAACTCTAAACCTGGGTCTTCATCAGTTAAGTCTGAGAAGATTCCAAACAAAGTTCAGAAGCAGGTTTCAAATAAGAAATCTGAAAAGTCAAAAATTAAAACAATTTCAACAAAATCTAAAATAAACTCTGAACGTGTTTGGAAACCCAAATCACTTTCTAAATTTCTACTTCAAATCAATCCATTGAAAAACCAATTGATTTTTCAAAAGGAGAATGGATTGATGTTCCGAGGATTGATGACCTTGGACGACCCATCATTGTGAAGGGATGGGTACCTCTCTCGTGCTAATTGTTTAACAAGTGTGCAGGTTGTTCCAGACAGACCTATTAGCTATCTTTTGATAGTTGATAGTGGAGCATCTGTATGCAAGCTATTTATTGGAGAGGTGAAGGTCAAGGAAGGGATATTGAAGAAGGAAAACAAGATTTCAACAGAGAGGAGAGTGTTTGTAGTCTGTTTCCTACCTGTGAAGCCGGAAAAAGTTGCAATCTCATGCAATTGCTCTCAGGTTTTGGACTTTTACAACATATACGACAAAATGGTTTATTCTAAACTCTCTTATCTTTGTTAATGGTTTGCTATTTGAACGATCTTAATGAGTCTAGTAATCTGAGTGAAAAATGGTTTTTGAAACTCAATGAGTAAACCGCATCGGATATCATTTTATTTTGTTTTTCCTCAAAAAGTTTAAAAATCCAAAAATATGATTATTTTTAGATTTTTAGGGGGAGAAAATTTCAGAAAAATCAAAATAAAAAAATGAGTTTTCCTGGAGAAAAAGAGGAGATGATAGTACATCAGTGGACTGTCAGACTACTCTAAAAACAAAAATGAATTGATAAACATTGAGTAGCCACTACAATTATATATTGGTAGGCTTGAAATCAAAGTTTAAAGTTCAGCATGGTGATATAAACTTAAAATCAATGACTGATAATCATGTGGATCAACGTATCGTTGGCATATGGTCTTAGTACCGAAATTTCGTTTGATAGATTGCCAAAATCAGAGGTTTCGGGTCGTTATATTGAAAGTTATCTGGGGATGGCCTAACTGATCTTTTGCTGTATTGATTTACAGACCTAGATTCAGTCAGGGTATCTTATTAAAAGAGCTTATAAAGCCAAAACCATAAGTTACCGAATGAGGAACTTAACATGTGTGATGATAATCAAAGATTATCTAATGCATCGTATCAATACTATGATGAAAGTCATGTATGATATTAGTCCTCACCCTGGTAGAGTGCATAAGTCACTTTGAAGCATTAATTTGCTGACCTGTCACCAATGTGCCTCATACCTTGTAACTAACGGATAACTTCAGTATAATCACGCGTTACGATGAAGCTTTGTGCAATTCTTGATACGGGAATGTGTCACGAGCGCGGGGACCATAGATTACTCATTAACTAATATTACCATAATGTATCTAAAGTGCTGAGCAATGAATGATGATTTTGAGTTTAAGTGGACAAACATACTGGTAATGGTTGTAGGATGCTCAATGACAAAAACAGAAAATCGATAAAAAAGAGTTATGACTGACTGTTTCAATACTGATATGATCCTCTTACCAGAAAATTCACAAAAATATGTTAGTTTACTTTTATGCAATTACATTTGAAAATCCAAAAAGATTTTTGGTGTGTTTTAGCATAAACTTTGAAAAATCAAAAAGTTTTGTTTCAAATTCATTTTCGATAACCGATGTTGGGATACTGAATGTGTAGGCTCAGATAATTAAAAGTTGAAAAAGACTGCAAGTTTCTGGTACATATTGAAAATGTTTTATAGTTCAGGGGGAGAACTATTGAGGGTCAAAAGGAATGTGAAGAGTACTTCCGAGATATTTGTCGTGTCTAACGCTGATTGTAGTTTGTGCAGTTTTTAGTAAATTTTTCTGCAGAATCAAACACAACAGGTGCACTGCTCAAGACTCATCGACAAAGAGTGTAACTGAACAAGACCCAAACCTGAACATCAAGATCATCAGAACAACAAAAGCTAGTAAGAGGTTGATTAAAGAAATGAATGAAGATTGAAGAATTCAAGATTATTGTCTATCTTCATCTCTGGACCAACAAGTGACAAAAGCCAAGATTTCTTGAGTCTGTCTGAGATTTCAAAGCTTACTAGAGAGATAGACAGGAACTTCGACACAAACGTACATGAAGATGGAAAGTTTTCAAGTTGTTCAAGATGATGAGATCAAGACTTGAAGAATTGATAACTTTCTGATTTGGTACATCACTAGCTAGGTCCAAGGGGGAGATTGTAAGTGCATTATTCATGTATGTCCCTAGCTAGTGATCCGGTACTGAATGTCGAAGGTCCAGATAATCAGAAAACGACCAAGACTTAAACATGAAGACACATTCGACCAAACAAGTTGGGCGAAGGTGGATTAATAGTGGTCGAAGGTAGCTTAAAGTGGGCGAATTTGAAGATCTAGAGGGCGAATGTAGAAGTTATGGGCGAATGTGGAAATTACACAGAAGACAAACTGGGCGAATGTGGAAAGATTCCACATTCGTACCTTAGAAATGGGCGAATGTGGAAAAGTTCCACATTCGTACCTTCATTATGGGCGAACCTGCAGTGGCTATAAATAGGATTTGCTCATTTTGAATGTTAAGGAGAGTTTTAGAAAGTGTGTGTTGAGAGGTCAGGTTCAGGTCTAGATTGTGATTGTGTGTGTGAAGCTTAGATTAACGTGTCAAGTGATTGTAAACAAGTTTTATTGAAGTTAATCTATGAAAAGATGATTAAAATGATGTTTTACGTGTTTTGATTTGAGTATTATCATTTTGTTCATATCTAGGGTTTCCGCACCTGCATTTGTGACTTGTATGATCATTACATCCTGTTTTAGCTAAATTCTTTCAACTACAATTTTTAAGATATTAACAAATGCGTATTTTATAAATTGTTATTTATAAAGCAACAATAAACTTAACTTATAAATTAGTTACTAAAAACACGTGTTTTATCGTTGGTCAAGGTTAATTCCTTACGGGTGCACCAGTGGTTTTCGGGTCACACACCTTTAGGATTACGTTTCTCCTTTGCTAAGAGTATTGTTAATTTTTAATTAATAAACTTTTTTATAATTTATTATTTAAAAAAGTTATAAAAAAACTTATTTTCTAATAAACTTATTTTTTTTAAGGTTGTATTTCAATGCACTCTTGAGGGGGAGCATAAGAGTGTGGCTTTGGTGAGGAAGACGGGTAGCAAAAAAATTGGCTGCCCGTTTAAGTTGACAGGGGTGTTTGAAACTCGGACACGGGTTTGGAGGTTAAAGGTGAAAAACCCGACGCACAACCACACTCCCTTTGAACACTTAGAGGGTCACGCGTATGCCAGAAGGCTTTCTGTGGATGACAGACAACTGGTCGGGCAGATGACAGAGAATGATGTTCCCAAGCGTAGCATCTGGAGAATGATCCTTTCAAAGAACCCGGAGAGAAAGACTACCCTGAAAGATATACACAATGCGGCTCAGATGATGAATGCTGGAAAGGCAGTCATTCCCAAAGGTGCAATGGAGCACCTCGAATACTTTCTGACGGAGAGAGGATTCACCTACTACACGCGTGCGGATGAAACCACGAAGGCTCTCACGGATATTTTCTTCGTTCACAAACATTCACATACTATGTTGTGCGCATTCCCGCATGTGCTGATGATTGACGCCACCTACAATACAAACATGTACAATATGGCGTTTGTTCAGGTAGTGGGTATGGCGTCGACAAACCAGTCGTTTTCGATTGCCCATGCGTTTATTTCTTCTGAGAGGATTGGTAACTACATTTGGCTGTTGGAGAGGATAAAGTCTATGTTGGACAACTGTATGGAGCCGCGAGTGATTGTGACAGACAGGGACCTTGCGCTGATGAACGCGTGTGATGTGGTTTTCCCAAAGGCGTACAAGTATCTATGCCGGTTTCATATCTCGCAGAATATCAACAGGAACAGCAAGAAGGAGTTCACGGATAGGGAGTGGAAGGAATTTGTTCGAATGTTTTGGTGGTTGTGTGACTCTGCAACTGAAACCCTATACGAATACAATTTGGGGCAATTTCAGTCATATCTGGAAAAAATGGATCGTCTAGGTAAGTAGTTTTACATAATTACATAGGTACTTGTTTACATACACACGCCTGACAAGTTTTGGTTATATTTTTCAGACGTTTTTTGCTACACGAAGAATAACTGGTTGGACCGGTTCCGTCAAAAGTTTTTGTCTGCGTGGACTAACCGAACGCTGAACTTCCGCCAGACCACTACCACCAGAGTTGAGGGCATGCATGCCAAAATTAAAAGTTACCTTCCAGGCAATCGCAACTCGTTGTCGACAATTGTGAAGTCCGTTGATCAAATGGTTGATAAGCAATACAGGGACATTAAAAAAGGTTTTGAAGAAAGCCTAAGAAAAACAATGAACCACCACAAGAAGCAGCCATTGCTTGATAAGTTACTTCGGAAGGTTAGCAAACATGCTCTTCAGCTGATATACGAAGAGATTGACCGTCTTCAAACGTCCATGCGCCGTTACCATAACACTTGTGGATGCCAGCTTTATAATAGTTGTGCTTTGCCATGTGCCTGTCGTCTCGAGCAGTTACAACTTAATGGTAATTAGTACTAGTGTCGATATGATTTTACTACATAATTTATTACATGATTTAACTTTATAACATATGTTATTTCTTCAGATCAGGAAATCCATTTGTTGTCGATAGACGTGTTCTGGAGGAAGCTTGACTTCAAACCTGCGAAGACTGGTTGCGAAGATATAAATGTAGATAAGGCGTGGGCAGAATTAAAGGAAACGATTACTACAAAACCAGTTTTTACCCAATTAAACTACCTGGACAAATTTGCACAAATCGTCACAGGCAACTACTCCCCCAATAAACCGCCTGTTGTGCAAAAGAAAACTCGTGGTCGTCCAACCAAGAAGCAGCAAGAACACAAGAGAGAACAATCTGCAAGAAAGAGCTTGCATATGCCGGTTGAAGAAAGTGGGTCCGACGAGGAGTTTGAATTTCCCCGGCACAGCTCTTTCGTACCATCACAGGAGGACCTCGTACGACCTTCCCAGTCCCAGCCATGCCCTCTTTACGAGCTTCACCGTCACAGCTCTTACATACCGTCATCGTCCCAGGGGGGCAGCATTTGGGATAAATTCAATTTCCCGTTGCTTCTGCGGACAAAAAAGTCAGAGAACTTAGTAAGGCAATATAGGGATAGAATTCCATCTGTGTTTCACCCATATATATCTAAAATAACGGATGTGAGACCTGATGGTCATTGTAGTTTTCGAGCGGTAGCTGTGGGGTTAGGGATAGGTAATAATGAACATATGTATGTCCGATCCCAAATGCTACTCGAGTTGCGCAATAACGAAGCCTTGTGGAGGTCAATCTTTGATCCGGAAAACGAAGGACATTATCAGCGTCTTTGCGATAGTATTTGTTTTAGAGGGGTGGGAGAAGCCCCAGAAGCGAATTGGATAACAACGCCGGAAGCGGGATTTCTCATTGCACAGAGGTTTGGTTTTGTTTTTCATACACTCGACATTAAAGGTTGTGATACAGTTTTCCCTCTATTTTTAGGCCCAAGTGGTGCTCTACCGCCTATTCAGACGGTAGCAGTTTGCTTCGTGGGCCGACATTACGTCAACATAAAGCTTGAAGGATCATATCCAATGCCTCCCCCGAATAGAGTTTGGACTGCTTTTAGAAATGATGGTGGTGCGGAATGGGAAACTATGTTTAAAAATCAAATCGATATATACAAAGAATTAGTTTTCCTGAAACGGGACACCAATCAAAGTCCCGAAGTACAAGATTTAGGTTAGATATGTGAAATTTGTAAAAATATTTAAACATTGTTTACGTTCTTAAAAATCGTATTGGTTATGTTTATGTCTTTTAACGGGCTTGTCGGGTCGGAACAGTACGGTTCGTTAACGTGCCGATCAGGTCGGAACAGTCCGGTTCGTTCACGTGTCGGTCGGGTCGGACTGTTTCGGTTCATTAACGGGCCGGTCGGGTCGGAACAGTCTGGTTCGTTCACGTGCCGGTCGGGTTTGACTGTTTTGGTTCGTAAACGTGTCGGTCATAATAATAATAATAATAATAATAATAATAATAATAATAATAATAATAATAATAATAATAATAATAATAATAATATTAGTAATAATAATAATAATAATATTATTAATAATAATAATAATAAAAACAATAATAATAATAATAATAATAATAATAATAATAATAATAATAATAATAATAATCGTAATAATCGTTCACGTTCCGGTCGGGTCGGACTGTTTCGGTTCGTTAAGGGCCGGTCGGGTCGGAACAGTCCGGTTCGTTCACGTGCCGGTCGGGTCAGACTGTTTCGGTTCGTTAACGGGCCGGTCGGGTCGGAATAGTCCGGTTCGTTCACGTGCCGGTCGGGTCGGAACAAATAATCGTAATAATCGTTCACGTTCCGGTCGGGTCGGACTGTTTCGGTTCGTTAACGGGCCGGTCGGGTCGGAACAGTCCGGTTCGTTCACGTGCCGGTCGGGTCAGACTGTTTCGGTTCGTTAACGGGCCGGTCGGGTCGGAATAGTCCGGTTCGTTCACGTGCCGGTCGGGTCGGAACAGTACGGTTTGTTAACGTGCCGGTCGGGTCGGAACAGTCCGGTTCGTTCACGTGCCGGTCGGGTCGGAACAGTACGGTTCGTTAACGTGCCGATCGGGTTGGAACAGTCCGGTTCGTTCACGTGCCGGTCTGGTCGGACTGTTTCGGTTCGTTAACGGGCCGGTCGGGTCGGAACAGTTCGGTTCGTTCACGTGCCGGTCGGGTCTGACTGTTTTGGTTCGTAAACGTGTCGGTCATAATAATAATAATAATCCTAATAATAATAATAATAATAATAATAATATTAGTAATAATAATAATAATAATAATAATAATAATAATAATAATAATAATAATAATAATAATAATATTAGTAATAATAATAACTAGTGGATTCCCCGGCGCTACGCGCCGTACGTTTCGTTTCGCTTCGTTATTGTATCGAGGTGGCTAGCACAAACCACCGTCAGCCACCACCACCACTCCAACAACCGATTTCTACAGCACACCTCACCTGGTCACCATCATTTCTCCCTCTAAATTTTCATATGTAATTTCCTGTAGCCTTGTGTGTTTGTTGTTCCTTTTTTTTTGTGGGAGCAGCGATTGTTGCTGTTGTCTTATGAAATCTAATGTTAACAAAATATATCTAATAAAAATAAACGATTCAGGTCGACTTCATCATCATCGCCGCCAAAGAAAGAGGCTCAGATGCCGCTACGCTACGGATGCAACCCAGGTAGCAGGCCACCAAACCGTCATGTCATGCTTGATCTGCGGGCTTTAAAAGCCCCACATAACAACCGTTTGTCAGGTAACGCTGACGTTGACTTACGATAGAGGCGCCGATCGTTTCTGTGTCTTCGGCACCGATTCCAACACTTTTTCAGCCACCGCCCCACCAACCGTTCCAAGCACCGGAGGAATAGCACAACAAATACCTTTCAACCCACCGGCATGACGCGGTGGTTTCTTGAAAGAAAAAGAGAAGGCTGATGATGATGGTTTGTAGACAGGGAAAGTGAAGAGGGTGGAGTTGAAGAGAGACTGTAAACATAAAAGAGGGTGGAGTTTTAACAGAGAAGCAATATACCAAAAAAACCCTGGGAATACAAAATATT